>VDFB02075321.1:94502349-94744128 GCA_007258455.2 Sequoia sempervirens | reverse complement strand
TTTCATGCAAGTTTTAGGTCTATATTCCAAGGTTCAAACAAGGGTTTGGTGAGTTGTGACATAGGCTTGTTCATTCATCATTCCTTTCATGCTATTTCATTTCATTACAAGGTTTAATTACCGAAACGGGGTTTGACCAAGGAAAACGCCCATTCACCAAATACACAACATTTTTCCCTCTTGATTTGTGTTTGCATATTTTAGGTGGAAGATCTCTTGAAGAGAAAAATTGCAAAGTTTTCAAAGTTGCATTTGTTGTCACCATTGTTGCATTTTCATGGAAACTCACCTATAGGATTTATTTACGGCTATCCGACTATGAAAATTGGGGATCTAGGAGTGCAAACACAGTAGAAGAGAATCCAAAAACAATTTTTACAAAGCCCTATCCAGGATCCATTCACCATAGGGCGAATGAGTCCTTAGTTAGCTTCCAAAAACACCTTTTTGTGAGAGGTGCGCAATATTTATCTCTTCCAGATTCTCCAAAAAATATATAGGTTACTTTAGTATTATGTTAAATATTTTGAATCTACTTTATAGATTGCAACTTAGAGTTGATTTTCTATTTTTAAACTTTCTCCCCAAAGTGCTATTTGGCCTAGACCCCTGTCCTTGTAAAAAAGGGAAAATTGCAAGATTCCAAATTCACTCACTTAAGGGTTGAAAGTGGATTTTGACTTGAGGGATCTCATTTCTTAAATGAAATATAAGAATAGATAGGTTCATTCACCACATTTTCCCCTTTCTATTTATAGTAAGTTTGGTGAAATATTCCAAATTTAGTATAAAACCCAATGTGTTTGAACCCCTATGCCTATTTTTCTATGTTTCATTTTGGTGAACCTGAGTTTTGAACATTCTAATTTCTTATTTGGAGTGCATTCAAGCCCTAGATCTAGGATTTTGATTAATTCATTGCATTTAGGGTTTCTAAATTTGGCATAAAGTTGCATTGCATTGTAGGTGTAAACTTGCATTTTGCATTCATTTTAAATTTGAAAATTCAAAAAAATTGCATATCACATTGATTTTGCATAGTGTTTGTGTATTAGCATACTTTTTATCATTCATATTAAAAAATTGAATCAAATTAGGCATTTCAAAAAGTGTCATATAGTTGACCATTTTTTTTCATTGCACTTGCATTTAAACATCAAAATATGGAAAATTTTGTTACAAAAGTTATAGTTTGAGACCTGAAACAAAGAACACATCTAAAGACTTTGAAATTGCATTTTTCAATTTAAAAAAAAACTTGTGTAGGGACCCATACACCCCTAGGTGAATGAGTCCTTGGAGGCCTACAAAAACCATTTTTTTGAGCCTTTTTATGGTTTTCTACACTTCCTAGGCCTACTAGTAACTTACAGTATTAGTTTTGAAAGTTTCAAGAATTTTTTTATGCATCTAGGTCTAAACATCCTTTTAGTGTAGCCATTTTTAAAATCATTGCAAAATCATTTCAGTAGAAAAAAATCATCAAATCTGTTAGATAATTGTTTACATCTTGAAGCATTGCACAAGTTGGATAGATTACTTTTCACAATGTTAGTATCTTTCCTTTCTAAGTTTTTCAAGAAAAAATGCATTAACAAGAATGTTAGTCATGAGAGTCCCTTAGTGAAAGAGATTGAGCTTGTTGAAATATTCCATACTACCACATTTCCCATCATCCCCTCATCCCCTAACATCTCTCCTATTTGTGAGAATGTTTTAGTGAAAGAGGATATAAGCATAGAAAATTATCATAGTTTATCTTCTCCTAATACCTCTCCTACTTGTGATGAAGGTATTTTGGTGGTAGAAGATGCACCTATCAAGTGTTGTGATAATATTGAAAGCTCCTCTGCTAACAAATCTCATACTTGGAAAGATATTATGGCACCAGAGAATGAGACCATTGACACATTAGTGAAAAAGGATGAAATCTTGGACAATCATGACAATCACATTGGTTCTTCCCCTAATATATCTCCTATTTGTGAAGAAGATATTTTTGTGTTATAAGAACCCATCAATGAGAGTCATGATAACCATATTTGTTTCTCTTCTCTTACCCCTCCTACTTGGGAACATATTGTTAAACAAGAGGATGCCATCATTGATAAGCAAGACAATCCAACCATTGATAACTCCCCTACTTGTGATGAAGTCATTTTAGAAGAAATAGCCATTGAATGTTGAAAATCTACTTTGATGTTCTCCTTAAAAATCTCCTACTAGGAAAGATATCATGATGCAAGAAAATGACAACATTGACACATATCTTTCAAACAATAGTGATGTGGCCTCCTTAGATGAAGGTGATAAATTAACGTTAGACTCCTCTTCACTAAGAGATCATTAAAATAAGGAAAAGTATTTTGAGGTTATGCACATTAGATATCCCTTGAAGTGACCTCTTGAGCTAGTTCTAATCCTCTATCCATCCTCACAACAACCACAAGTTCAAACCAAACCCATGCTTATTCTAGAGCCACCTAAAAGGAAACCATTAGCTCCAGGAGATATCTTGAACTTTCAAGGAAACTTTATAGTAATAATGTTTTGTAACAACCGAGTTACAATACTATTTCTTGCACACTTAATGCAAGGAACAACAGGCAACCGCAAACCATACCTACTTCATCACCATTGCCTCAACCTATCTTGCCTAGTGCTCCTCGTTTTCCTTTACATAGTGGAAAGGAGTATGATCTTGTTGAAAAACTTAAGAATTCTCCTGCTAAGATATCCTTATGGGATCTTATTCAAGCCTCACCTAGTTATTATAGTATGCTTCAAAATGCACTGCAACAAGTTGTGGTTCCCCCTAGTGCAAATCCAAATGATATAGCAGCCATAATTCAAGGAATGAATGTTGACATTTTTTTCCACCAAAGTGATCTACCTCCTTTGGACATGAAAAAAAAATGAAGCTTTCATAATAATACCTATTATTAATAGGAAGGGGATAAAGAGAACCCTTGTTGACAATGGCTTCACCATTTTAACATATGTAGCATAAACCTTTTTGGATAAGATTAGAGTAGAGAAAAGACAAATTCAACTAGACTCTTTATCTATACATGGTTTTGATAATGTGGGAAAGCAACTTATTGGTGTGATAACGTTACCTATGAGAGTTGACAAAGTCACATTGAAAACTACTATCCATGTTATGCCTCATGATTTTTCATATAATATTCTTCTAGGTAGGCCATGGATTCATGCAATGAATGGGGTGCCTTCTACTCTTCATCATAAAATGAAGTATGTAGATACAACAATAAAGTGTATACAATCAAGGCTGACCCTAAACCAGAAAATTGTTTGAACATTGAGAACAACAAGGAAAATACTTTGAAAACATTGACACCAACTACACAAGTGGAACCTGTGCAAGAGAAAGACAAAGAAAAGCATATTGAGGAAGTCACAAAGCTACTAGAAGATGATTGGGGTTCCTTGGATTTCACACCTACATTCATGGGAGAATACAAGATCATAACAAAAGATTTTGAAAAGGGAAAAGATAAAATGGTAATGTCAACACAAAATTTGAAAGCATCCACTTAAACCACTTCAAAAGAAGAAAAAAATTGGACAAGCTTTGATGAAGTTGATTATGAACAACCACCAAATCCGAAAGAAATGGAAAAGCTTTATGGAAGAGGTTATGAAATTTTGAAACAAATTGGTTATAGTGGAAAAGGATGTGGTGCTAGAGGACAAGGTATTTGTGTCCCTATAGAGCCTAACATGCAAGAAACTACTAGCGGTCTTGGTTATTGTTCTTCGAAAGAAATGAAAGAATTAAAGAAATATTCACTTAATATCAATGTCATCATGTACAAAACTCCTAGGAAATATCTTAGTAATGATTGGAGTTTGTTAGAGTTTACACCCTCCCTTAAAGGAGAGTACAAAATCTCACAATATAAAGAGTCTCATGTAAGTATGACACCTTACACTAAGCAAGAGATATCTTTGAAATAAAAGAAAGGAACATCTTCTACTATCGATCAATAGATTATCTTGTTGTGACTCCTCCAAGATCGTTTGATATCTCTCCCTCCAAGAACATGAAAGAAATTTTACAACAAGAGTTTATTTTGTGCATATCATATAGTTCATGGTCATTCTACCTGTGACCAATGACATAGTTATAAGTTAACTACACCCAATCCACAAATTCGAGGCATATTTAACCCACTATATATCAGTCTCAATAGGATCATTCACTGTAAACAAAGAAAAAAAAGCCATTAAAACTAACATTCTAAATCATGAAAGCTTGAAAAACCTCTAATCTAAGACATTGAGAGTTATCCTGTTGGGGGAGTGGTGTCGTATTGATGTGGAATGGCGACCCTTTCCCAATCCCTTGGATAATGAGCTTGTTTCAATCATTTTTATTGAAGAAAACTGATGAAACCATTGATAGATGTGTATGAAAACATGATTTAAAGCTAAATGAACATGATGTAAGCTATTTTAACATGATTTATGCTAAGATGATCGATATGGGTGTATGCAAATATACTCTAAATGTATGCAAGATTCAAAAGATTAAACTCCTAATTAACAAATAAGCTAAATGTATGCATCTTTGTTATCATGGAAGCCATTAATGGAAGCTAAGCTAATATGCATGTAAATAAAGCTAAAATGATGTTAAATGTGAGTACAAGTGCAAATGATTTTAACAGCATAAGTTTGATGTTAAAAGATGGATCAATTTGTCTCCAAATAGTGACCTATTTATAGGAAAGCAAATGAGAAATGAAGGGTTAAGATCAAAAAGGCTAATCAATGGTCAAGGATGGAAGAAGTTGGAGGCGTGGATCATGGATTCTCATCAAGGGTTGAAAATACAAGTTGATATTTAATCATAGGACTACATTCATCTAAACAAACACACTTTTAAGTTGTACAAGAGGTCACAAGTTAACTTGCATAGGAAGTTTTGAGTTAACTTACACATGAAGTTTTGAGTTAACTTGCACATTAAGTTTTGTAAGAATATTCCATTTTTCAAATGAGTGAGGAGAAAGAATATTCTTTGGAATATTCTCATGGGTGAGGAAATAGATATTATGCAAATTAAAACAAAGTTTAATTGTGAAAAAGGGGAAGGAATATTCTAGGGGAATATTCACCTTTTGGAGGAATGTGCAAAGGAGAAATATTCCCTTGGAATATTCCCTTGCAAGTGGAATAAATAGTAATTTGATAATTAAAATAAAGTTTGAATTATGCAAATTAGGGGAATTAGATGATATTCATTAAATAATTGATTTAATGGAGATCAAATGAAAAAGAAATGGATGAGATTGATTTGATCTATTAATGGTCACAAATGAAAGGAGGATGAAACATGGATTAAGGATTCTCATCAATGGATGAGAATCAAAGATCACATGGATCAAGAAAAGATGAAGGGCTCACAATCATGCAAACAAACACACTTTGCAACAACTTTAAAAAGTTGTTTCAATGTTTGTTTGGAGTAATCATTACCTTTTTTTGGAGGAAAATAGGAGAATATTCCTTTGGAATATTCCCTATGCAAGTGGATGAGAAGGAAATTAGAAATTTAGTTAATTAAAACTAACTTTGAATGTGAAAGATGAGGAATGTGATGATATTCATTAAATTATTGATTTATTTAATGAAGAGGAGATGCAGATATGATATTTATTTAAATAGATTAGGTTATTTAATTAAATAAGAGGACTTAGGGTTAACATTAAATAATTTTTATTATTTAATTAAATATGATGAAATGTCAGTGTGAGAGGGGGTGAATTCACCCAATTAGATCAATTAAATTAATATGTGAAAATGAGGCATTCAATTAAATAATCAAGCTTATTTAATTAAACAAGTGAAAAGAGGATGGGTTTGAGGATGAAATGATGTTAGTTAGCCAATGTGATCCATTAAGACATTTTTAGGTGTCTACACCACTAATGAATGTAAGGCTTTGAGTGATAAAATTCAACATCTTAAGGATTGTGGTGCTCTTCCTTGTGTTGAAGCACCTAGTTCTTCTAATTGATACTAATATTTGTTGCAAGAATGAAGAGATTGAAGGTGTTTTCATTGATGTCAGTTGGTCAACTGGTTATCCACTAGTTGTTGTTGGTTGTATATGTCAAGGATATTGAGAAAATTGTAATAAAGAGATGTTGCATGTGTTCAGTGGTTGCTCCGGGTTTTGGTTTGAATTTTGTCTTGTGGTTGTGTGGTTCAAATATGTTATTCATGGTTGTTAGAAGGTGCTATATTCATATTTTTGATTGTTGGTTCATTGCACAATGCAAGTTGTGTTCACCAGTTGTGAATTGTGGTTTTCTATGTTTCTAGTTGAGGTCTGGGAGAAATGTTGTCGGTCCAAATTTCTCTTTAATGAAGTCTTATGACTTGCAGTTCTAGATTTGAGTTTCCCCAATTGTATTGAAGTTAAATTTGACATTTGGAAAGTTCGTGTTTAATGAATCTATGTGTTTTACACTAGTTTGGATAACCTTATGTAAAATACTACTTTCGAGAATGATGAAGCATGTTGGATCTATTTGGGTCCCTATGAAGTGTGTGTTTGGGTCGCCCTCATTCTAATTCCACCCTAGGATGTTTTGGTGCTGACCTAATTTTAATTTGGATTTGGATGGCCGACTTTGGATATGTTTCAAAGTTGAAGATGGTATAAATACAAGATGAGTTAGTGATGGAAACTATACAAGAGTGAAGAAGAAGAGTGATAAGAGAAAAGAGGAAGGGTAGTTTGGTGTGGTCCATTGATTCTATTTAGTAAGTGTGTGTGTTGTGAGTGTGGGAGATTAGTGCAAAGCTTAATGCTGAGTTTCTGGATGCAGTGAGTAGAAAGTGAACTCTATCATTCATGCAAGTTGATTGAGTGACTGTGGTGGAATCCTTTGTTGCATTGGGATTGTAGTCTCTCTGTAACAAGTCTTCTTTGTATTCTTTGTATCTTTGTGGTAGTGAGCCCTTCGAGTTGTATCCCTCTTGGACAATGAGTCCTTGTTTCAGATAGTGAGTCCTTGTTTCAGACAGTGAGTTCTTGTTTCATATAGTGAGCCTTTTTGTAATTGGTTTTGATATTCTCTATAGCGTGAGTTAATCCTTACTGTGGTTTTTCCCTCATTGGGTTTTCATGTAAATCTAGTGTTATTTTGTTTATTTGTTGGATTTGAGTTTCTACATTGGAATTTGATGATTAATCATTTAAGTAGTTTTAAATATTAGTTATGGTGATTGAATTAAAGGTCTAATTATGTGAACACTGATTCATCCCCCCCTCTTAGTTGTCCTATTCAACAATTTTCATGTTGTTCATTACTTACCTTGGCTCATCCTTGTCCTACACTTAGTGGGGGTAAGGGGTTAGATAGCCTTGTCCTATTTTGACACTTGACGTTGTCCCTTTGACTAGTTATCTGCCTTTCGCATATACTAATGGAGATTGGGATGCATACGACCTACTATAGGTTGAATCACATGTGCCTTACTATTCTTTATTTTCTTTTTCATGTTTCTTTGTTTGATTGCATGTACCTAATGTGATCTCCCCATACTGTTCTATTTGATGTATCTCTCTTCATGTATATTCCTCTATATGTACCTGCATTCTTCTATAAGTTATAAACATTTATCTTTTCTCTTGTCTTGTGTTTTCCTTTTGGGGATGATGCAAGGCGTCAAGAAATTTAGGTCTCTTCCATGTTGACCTAAAATATTTTTCTTTGTTTTCACTCTCTATGTGTCATTCTTCCTATTCTATGAGATTTTGGGGAATGATGGCATTTCCGAGCTCTATAATCACATTGTAGCAAAGATATAATGACCCTGTATCTATGGATCCCTTATGTGTTTTGGGATTTCATTTTGGGGAAACCCCTTTACATGATGTAGCTTCATTTGGAAACATATGACTTGACAGAGGGCTTTCTGAGTAAGATCTCATGTCCTCTTTATGGTTAGCATAGACTATTTGCTACTTTAAATTTATTGCTCACATCAATGGTGTAGAAATTCCTTTAAACTGGGGGCATACATTGGCATTATTATTGTAGAAATTTTTGAAATCCTCATCTTTCATTGTGCAATTTTCTTACTTCTTATGATGCATCCATTTATTGGTGGTATCATTAGGTTTGATGTCCTTCGAGAGGGTGAAATTTCTTAGCATACAACTTTACTCTTAGTGGTGATGCTATGCATTGCATTCCCGAAGTTGTGAATCTTTTATCTTGGACTTGTCCTCTATTGGAGACATTAGGCATGATCATCCCTGAGAAGAAGACCTTACATGAACTAAGTGAAATCCCTTTTAAAAAAAACCCTTTATATATATGTATAATGTTCTCAAGTGTTTAACATAATACAAAATTTTAACCCTTTGAAGCTCAAAACCCATCCCTATAAGGCCACCAAGCATAACACACCTTGCTTGCTAGTAAAGCCTTCCCCATGTTCATGAGTGCTTAGCATAACACATCTTGTTAAGACTTGTGAACTTCGAAGTATCGTATTGTGGTAACTTATTGAAGTTTTTAGGAGGATACCTTTGATATGGTATGGGAGCCTAATAAGATTCTCTCATTTTCCACCTATTGGGGGCTCACCTAGTGGACGACCTGAGGTTCCATTAGCCCATGTGAGCTTATGTGTCATTTGCATAGTGGACATTGAGTTATGCTTGTGAATGTGTAGGAAAAATATCCTAGACATGTTCCACATCACATTGGACAATCAAAGCTTGATCCACCCCTCTTCCCTAGACAAACAACCATGTTCCACATCATGTTGGGATAGTTAAAGATTGATCCACCCACCTCCTCTTCATCTAGGCTTTGATTTTGTATGATTGAGTATCTTTGTCATTGCTACATACATAAGTGTCTTGAATGTATACTTTAGTGTGAGTTTGACATGGGGTCATACTCTCACTAAAGTGGGGACTAAATGTAGGGTAGGAAAAAGTATCCCTTTTTCACAATTAATGATAAAAATGACTAAATTATGCCTTAATTTAGTGTTGTAATATATATTTTACATATTCACATTAAGTTTAGGGCCCTATTAATCAATATGGACTTAATTGTGCCTTATTTGTGGTGTTGTAAGGTGTACCTTTACACTTTCATACTTATCTAGGGATTTATTAAATAATTGAGGTTAATTATGCCTTAATTGGACCCTTTAGTTCAAATCCAAGCCTAATTAATTGCAAATTTCAAAGAGGAAAACCCGACATTAATCAATGCCATAACATACCACTTAACTTTGGAGAATGTGTGTCCTAGGTGAGTGACCTAGGACCCATTTGACCTTTGGCGAATGGGTCCTCACTTAGACCTAGGACCTAAATTTTTATTATTTTTTTGGCGGTATTTCAATGATTTCAAATGTGTATTCACATGTTAGCTTGTGTTATTTGAATTTTCAGAATTAATGTTAACATATGTATAAATATAATGTCATTTCATTATGTTTCACCTAGCAATTTTGCATGAGCACGTAGAATTTTCAAGTGAGATAAAGAGCATTGTAGGAGCATTTCAAAGCATTTCCAAGACATTCAAGAGCATATTTATGGAAGATTATTTCACCATTCAAGATCCCATTATCATGTCAAATTCTTCTTGCATCATGCATGTTATTTGAGCTAATATGTTGATGTAGTGTTCAAGATCCATTCAAACATTCAAAGGCATTATTTCTTGAGTCAAGTTTCAAGATCAAGATCCACATCCATTAAATCCTATTGATGGAAGTTGCAAATCTATATTCCAAGGTTCAAACAAGGGTTTGGTGAGTTGTGACATAGGCTTGTTCATTCATCATTCCTTTCATGCTATTTAATCTCATTACAAGGTTTAATTACCAAAACGGGGTTTGACCAAGGTAGAACCACATTCACCAACAACACAAAATTTTTCCCTCTTGATTTGTGTCTGTAGATTTTAGGTGGAAGATGTCTTGAAGAAAAAAATTACAAAGTTGTCAAAGTTGCATTTATTGTCACCATTGTTGCAATTTCACAGAAACTCACCTAAAGGATTTATTTCCAATTGTTCGATTGTGAAAATCGGGGATCTGGGAGTGCAAACATAGTAGAAGAGAACCCAAAAATAATTTTTATAGAGCCCTTGCCATGAAGCATTTGCCATAGGGAGAATGAGTTTTCAACTAGCTTCTGAAAACACCTTTTTGTGAGAGGTATGCAAGATTTATCTCTTTCATATTCTCAAGAAAATTTGTAGGTTCCATCAATATTATGCTAAATCTTCTGAATCCACTTTATAGATTGCAATTTGGAGTTGATTTTCTATTTTTAATCTTTCTCACCAATGTGCTATTTGGCCTAGACCCCCATCCTTGCAAAAAAGGGAAATTTGTAGATCCTTCATAGAATTCACTTACCTAAGGGTTGAAAGTGGATTTTATCTTGGGGGATCTCATTTCCTAAATGAAATAGAAGAATATGTAGGTTCATTCACCCAATTTTCCCTTTCTATTTATAGTAAGTTTGGTAAAATATTCCAAATTTAGTATGAAACCTTATGTGTTTGAACCCTACCTCATTTTCTATGTTTCAGTACAATATCCGTTGATTTGCATCCAAATGATCGGCTATATTGAAGATTATCTTTTTTAAATGACATCATATTAGATGGATATAAATAGAGATAATAAATGCACATCTCATAGACCCATGGGTATGAGGTATATTGATTAATGGATTTATGTGGGAAGTACTTTACTTGGTGTTAGCATTGACACATGTCAAGTAGTTGTAAAATAAGAAGGCCAGAGCTAAGGAAGGGTGCTCAAGAGAGCGAGAATATGCCACATGCAAAGATTCAAAAATGGTGAGAGAATTGCCTAAGTTAGCAACAAATTTTTTTAATGCTACAATCCTATGAGCTACTAGGTTAGCCAATAACTAGTCTTGCTTAGTTGGAGAAAGCATGATCATGCAATACAACCACCATATTTTGTCCCTCATGGTAGGCCCTCCAAACAATATAGCCAGTCACACATTGTTGGTTTCTTGTTGATCTTAAATACTTTTTGAAGTGTACTAGCATGACATGTGTCTTACTGTGGTGATGGATGCAAGTTCAATTAGAAGGCATTGTTTGGATTATTTATAGGTGCACAAATTCACCACGTTATTCCTAAACACTTTCCATGAAAAAATATACTCTACTGGCTTGGTGGGGCACTACTTGTATTAGGAAAGCTCTAGACTTGGAAGGGTTAAGACTCATAGGCAAGAGGAGGAGGTTGGGTTGGGTTGGGACCACACTCATGGCCACAACCAATCATGCAACCAGAGTTAGTGAATTTAATTCAAAGCCTCTATGGAATGTGCCACCTTGACACATGGAAAAGGGGTAGGGGGTGAATTCTTATTCCAATACCTCTCTGTATTTGTAGCTAGTGTATGAAGGAACCATGTGACACCACTGTGCTTTGTACTTTGTATTTAGACCATCAAACTTGATGGAAGTAGTGCGAACCCAACTGGGTTTATGCTGGTCTTGTGAGAAGTTTACAAGCATTGAGACTAGAGGGCCTTGGGGAATTTACATTTTTGTGGAAGGCCCTAGTGTTTGATGAGTATTATTTTGTTCAAATTTCTACATAAGCAATGTTACATAATTCCCACAATGTGATGCATGCAACATGCTTTAAGCATTACACATTAGCGAAGCCCAAAAACCCTAAGCCCTACACACTTAAAACCATAAATTATATTTAATTAATGCAACCTATGTGGAGTGGGATTCATTGTTATCTGGATGTGCTAGGGAAGGATAGTTAACAATATCTATTTGATGAAATTTTTAGTTCCCCAACATCTAAGTCGCACACCATATTGGCTTGCATATCTGCTACTTTATTGCTTTCTTTACAACAATACATAAGATGATAAGAATTGAAGACTTGGAGCTCTGTAAGTCCATGTTTTAGTATGGTGCTTAGTGACCAAGTACATTTATTTTCTTGCATGTGTTAATTATAATCATGGAATCTCCCTCAATCCATATATGTTTGATTCCCAATGAATCTTCCATTTCCAAACTTTCAAAAAGTGCTTATACCTCAGCCTTATTATTTGTGCCATCTAGAAATTTTAATGTGAGGGTGCTAAAGATGTTGCCTGTATGGTTCCTCAATACACATCCAACACTAGAAGCTCCTAGGTTCCCACAAGAGGCCCTATCAAAATTGAGTTTTCCCTACCCATTGGCGGTGGATTCCAAACCATGTTATCATGGTTGGGATTTAGTTTTAGTAACCATGTTTCTAGGTTAGGGGGTGAGTCTATTGATGTTGTTTGTCATTGATGTCAAAGGGAACTAGAGTTTGTTGGAATGGTTTGTCATTGATGAAAAAGGTATGTCATTTCATGGTGTCATATGCAAAGGAGAAACTTATCATAGTTCATGGTGCAAAGATATTAGTGTTGGTGCAAAGGAGACTAAGGAAGTTGTCATGGTTTTTGATGCAAGGTGTTGATGCAAAATGCAAAGTGCAGATAGCTACTCACTTAGAGTGTTTCTTCATGTCAAGGTTTATCATCCTAATCATAGAGTTGCTTCAAGAGTTGGTGAATTGCTTGGTCTCACAGAACCGTTTCATGGTTTTGACACTCATTCATTTTATGGTGATTGATGAAACTTAATGGTATTGGTACAAAGGTTGATGGAGTTGATGGATTTTTCTTAATGAAGTTTGTCATTGTTAATGCAATGGTAATGCAAATGTACTTGTTCTTGTTCCTTCATTGCGTGGAATTTATCTCATGGTGTTGCTCATGGTGTTAGATTAGTTATCATTTGTTCATGATGTTGATGCTTGATTTATCCCTATGATTGAAGTGTTAAAGATATCAGATCAAAGATGTCAGAGCATGATTGCCCATCATTGGTGTCAAAGGTAATGTTGTTATTGTTGATACAAAGTGAGTTACTCAGTCGTACTTAAGGAGATGATTTGTATTAATACTCCTATGATGGTTCTATTGTTTGAGTTTCAAAGATAAACACAATTCTTAGGATGCAAGAGGTATTTGTAACGGTTCTCTTTCAATTCTTATAGATTGGTTATGCACTCTTAAAATTATAAGTGAAATGAAACCTAAAATACAAATAAATTATTGAAACCCTAAGTCTCTATATCTAGGGTTTATATTTTATAAAGGATGTCAATTCTTATTAAATATTTTGTTATAATTTAAAGGTGACTTGGTATAATGAGTTAAAAGTCACTTAAGTGACTAATCGAGGGTCTAAAGCACATTGAGAACTGATCCCTATACCTAAGGTCTACTACCTCAATAGGTTAAAGGATTTTTTTATACTACCCAAAGGAAATCAAAGGCTCTTGTTTAATTGATAACATGGTGTCAAACTATAGATCAACAGATGATATTGAAAGTCGATTTAAATTCTAGCAGGCAGGTGATGAGAATGGAGATTGATAGGAATTTGTTTGTATTCTAGTTTTGAAGTGAGTTGTTAACAGTTTTTGATAACTTATTGAAGAACGATGGATTGAGAAAAAGGGTGTGAGTGCATTTAGTTTTGGTTTTTGTGGAGGCTCGAGCTTTGTGAAATGGATTGAAAGACTTGACCAATGTATTAAGGAAAATTGCAACGACAATGTGATTAATAGTTCTCTATGAGTGTTTTCATTCAATATGTATTCTTTGCATAGTGTAGAGTGATCTGTACATGATATTGATGATTACTAGCTTTATGAGTATATTCTAATGGAGGATTGTGCTTTAAGTGAAGGTGACTGAGGGTTAAACAAATGTAAAGACAAAGTATGCATTTGAGAAGGAAATGCTCATATGAACATGGGTGTGCAAGTGTCATTCATTGTGTTCTCTATCTATGTAGCCGTGTATTGTTATTTTCATTGGTTAAACTGATTAGAATAAGATCATAGATGACTGAGTCAAAGTCTCAATGGTCAAGGTGTCAAAAAAGTTCTTTTTGTGTCATTTGAAGATTGTGATCAAGGTGTCAACAGAGGAATTTACTGATTATACATACATCAGTATAAACCTTGTTTGTATTTGCTGAGATGAGGGGAGTCTTGTAGAGAGATCTTCATTCATGTATTCAAGGAGGATTATATGTTGAATGTTTGTATGTGTGAATAAGGGAGATGGATTCTTTGGTGGTGTAGAGATAGAAATGTGAATTGTATGGAAAGAAATTAACCATTTGATGTTTTCTTCTGAAGTGTTTTAAGTTTTTCAGTGAGGCATAGTGCTTTGCTAGTGAGGCATGTTGAGTACCTAGTGAGGCTCATTGTATTTCCAATGAGGTAGGTTGAGTAGCCAGTGAGGCATGCAATGTTGGATGTTGCTGATATGTGGTTGTCATTGATGTCAACACTATTAGCATTAATGTATTAAAGGATGTATATGTCAAGGATATTGAGAAAATTGTAATAAAATAAGTTGCAGGTTGTTAGTGATGCAGTGAAATTATATATGGTGTCCAACTCAGTATGTTGATGATCAGAGGTTATGGATTAAAGGGTTTTTTGTTGAGTATATATAGTTTATTCATGTTGAGTTTTAGTGATCCACATGAGGATTTGATTGAGTTATGAGCAGTTGTGTTCTGACAATTTTTTTGTTGCTTCAGTTGGTGTTCCTAAAAGAAGATAACATGATTCTAGTAAGTTGAATTGTTGTGGATGCTTCTATTGTGATTCATGATGCTCATGGATGTTTCTAGATCATGCTCTATCTGTGTTGCATGTCTACATTGGTCGTTGTGCTCACGATTGGTGATTTTCTCTTGCGTGTTCATGTTTTTCATGTTCATGGCTGACAGGGTGATTGTAGCATGTTGTGGATCTTCGAGGAATAATTTTTTAAGGTGTTTCATTTTAGAGGATGTTATTTTGGGTCTTCACTATGTTGTGGCTGACATTGGTTGATTCAAATTAATAATTGTTTATGTTTTGGGCTGATAGTTTGTACACATTTTATTTTCTTGTTGAAGTCAACATGTAGATGATCTCATTCTGAGTTGTGGATATATATGAGTGATTGTTTGTACCATTTGAAGGAAGATGTGTGTGAGATGTGCGAGTGCTGTATGCGAATAATGTTCTAATAATTCAAAGGTAGAAGTAAAGAGTGTGAAGAAGAGTGAGCAGATTTTATGTGCTTAACCGGAACTGTAATCAGGCATTAACAGATGCTATTTTCCCAGTTCAAAATCTTGCAAATGTAAACCAAATGTTTCTGTAAGACAGTGTGTCTTCCTTTGGGTAGTAAGCCTTGTTGTATTTAAGTAGTGAGCTCTAGGCAGTGTGCCTGAATGCATGTGTATTCCCATTCATAATTCTTTATAATTTTAATAGGGTATAATCTTGTGGACTAACCTCCACTGTGGTTTTTCCCCTAACAGGGTTTCCATGTAAAAAATCTTGGTGTTATGTGTGTTTTTGATGTGTTGATGGTTTATGGTTTCATGGTTATTTATCATATATGAGAATAAGGTAAATAATTTTAATAAATTTAATTTCTGAGACAACTGATTCACCCCCCTCTCAGTTGTCTTCCCTTGTGTTGCCAAAAATTCATATTAGAGCAGGTTCCTTGGAAGAAGTTTAATAGCTTGAGGTGATTCAGGATGGCGAAATATAAGAAGGATAGTCTGAGATTTGATGGAACAAACTATTCTGTGTGGAAGACTTGAATGGAGTGTCATCTGAGATGCATTGGTGAACCTTTCTAGAACATTACAAGGAATAGGTATATCATCCCATATAATGGTCCTTCTACTGCTGCTGAGATTAAGGATGTTGAATACAATATTAGGGCCAAGGAAGCATTGTTGAGTGCTCTAATTGATTCCAAGATGACAAATGTTATGGATCTGAAGACTGCTTATGAGATCTAGAAAAAGTTGGAAACTTTGTATGAAGGTGATGCGCATGTGAAGATTGCTAAGCTGCAAAGCCTGAAAGGGAAATATAAAATGTTGAGAATGGGTGCTAATGAGAACATTACTTCTTTTATGTAGAGAGTGAATGAACTTATGTGTAGTATTAGATGTGCTGGTGGACAATTGGAAGAATCAGAGATTGTTGCTAAGGTGCTTAGATCCTTGTATGTTGCATACAAAGCCAAAGCTACTACTATTGAGGAGATTTGGATTGTGACAAATGTAACCAGAGACATGTTGATTAGTAAGCTTACTGCTTTTGAGTTGAGTAAATTTGGCGATTCTCTTCCTAAGACAAAATCTACATTCAAAGCTACTATCTCTAGAAAAGATAAGCAAAGATATGATCCGGGAGAAAGTTCTTCTAGAAAATTGTCCAAGTATGAGGATGAAATGAGAGAGATTGAAGAAGAAGAGAGAAAACTAGACGAGCTTGAAGCACTTATTGTCAAAACGGAAGCCAGAGGAGAAGGTAAGTATAAAGGGAAGTTTCCTATTAATTTTTTTTCTTGCAATAAGATAGGTCATTTTTCCTCAAGGTGTCCAGAAAGAGTTCCTAAGCCAATACCTAACAAGCCTAGATTCCAAATAAAGTGTTATTATGTTGCTTATGAAGGTGTGACAAATGATGAATCTGATAAAGGGAATGAAAGTGAGGTTGAATGGGTATTTATTGCTATAAAGGAAAATGATCCAGCCCCTACTAAATCTGCTAGTTGCACAAATGTGGAGAAAGCCCTAGCGGCCAGAGTTGAAGAAAAATATGAATGGGTGATTGATAGTGGATGATCTCATCATATGATAGGTGATAGAAGTAAATTTGTGCACTTGGAAAATTATGATGGTGGTGTTGTAAGATTTGGTGACGAAAAAGCTGGTGTAATCCATGGTAGAGGATCCATTTCTCTTGATGGTAAGCATAATACTGATGATGTTCTATATGTGGAAGGTTTGAAGCATAATATCTTAAGTGTTGGACAAATGGTTGACAAGGGATACAATCTTTAATTCAAGGATGTAAAGTGTAGAATATTGGGGAGTTCTGGAAGTGTGATTGCATCTAGCACAAAAACCAAAGGTAATATCTTTCATTTAAATGTTGCTAGTAAAAGTTGTTTGATTGTTCAAGTTGATGAAAGTTGGTTGTGGCATAGGAGAATGTGTCATGTAAACTTTGATAATATTATCAAGATAAGCCCTACTCAGGTTGTGAGAGATCTTCCTAAGTTGATAAAACCTACTAATACCATATGCAAGGGATGTTAGTTAGGGAATTAGTTAGGGAAGCAAACTAGAGTTTCATTTTAGAGCAAAAAACATTGTTCAAATGAAGTGTTGGAGCTTGTGCATACTGACTTGTGTGGTCCTTCTAGAGTCAGAATTTCACAAGGTTACATGTATTTCATGTTACTTATTGATGATTATTTTAGAATGATGTGGGTTACTTTCTTAAGGGAAAAATCTGAAGCTCTAGAGAAATTCAAGATTTTTAGGGTTATGGTTGAGACAGAGGTAGGTCTGAATATTAAATGTCTAAGATTAGATAGAGGTGGTGAATTCATTTCTGATGATTTTAATTTTTTTTGTGAAGGGCATGGGATAAAGAGACAATTATCTACCCCGTGGACCCCTCAACAAAATGGAGTTGTGGAAAGGAAGAACATGGCAATTGAAGAAGCTTTTAGGAATATGATGCTGGAAGGAAATGTTCCTCATATCTACTAAAGAGAAGCTATGAGTACTGTTGTTTATACTCTCAACCGGGTACAAGTAAAAGGTGATACCAATAATTCTCCTTATGAGCTATGGTATGGTCATAAGCCTACTGTTAGATACTTCAAAATCTTTGGGAGTAAATGCGTTATCAAAAGAGATGAAGATATAGGAAATTTTGATGCTATAAGTGATGAAGGAATCTTTCTTGGTTATTCTACTAAAAGCAAGGCCTATCGGTGCTACAATAAGAGGTTGAGGAAAGTAGTTGAAAGTGCAAATGTCAAGGTGGATGAATACATAGTTAGACCATCTAGAACCTATGGATATGATTCAAATGATCAAAATGATAGTTCAGATAAAGGAAAGAAAGTTCAGACTTCAAATCAAGTTCAGATGATTCCGGTGAACCAGGAAAATCAAGAGGAAGGAACTAGTGAAAGTGTAGAAGTTAGATCAAAAGAGTCAGAAGTTCAAGAACATCCCAAGACTCCAAGGTATGTAAGACTAAATCATTTAGAAGACCATATTATAGGTGATAAGAACAAAGGTGTTCAAACAAGGAGAAAAATTGTAGAAGAATATTGTTTGATTTCAAAGACTGAGCCTAATAGTGTCAATGAGGCATGTAAAAATGAATATTGGGTGGAAGCAATGAAAGAGGAGCTACTACAGATTGAGAAGAATGATACATGGATTCTTGTTCCTAGACCTAAGGAAAAAAATGTAATTGGAACTAAATGGGTCCTTAGAAACAAATTGAATGAGCAAGGTCAAGTTGTCAGAAACAAAGCAAGACTGGTGTGTAAAGGATATTCTCAGATGGAAGGAATTGACTTTGAAGAAACTTTTTCCCCTATTGCTAGGATTGAAGCTATGAGACTATTTCTTGCTTATGCTGCTTACAAAAACTACAAAGTTTATCAAATGGAAGTCAAGTCATCATTTCTAAATGGTGAACTGGAAGAAGAAGTGTATGTTGAACAACCTAATGGATTTCAATTGACTGATCAGGGAGATATGGTTTGTCGATTGAAGAAAGCATTGTATGGACTTAAGCAAGCCCCAAGAGCATGGTATACCTGATTGGATTATA
Organism: Sequoia sempervirens; assembly: GCA_007258455.2. Lineage (NCBI taxonomy): Eukaryota > Viridiplantae > Streptophyta > Pinopsida > Cupressales > Cupressaceae > Sequoia > Sequoia sempervirens. The sequence goes on along the minus strand of VDFB02075321.1, from coordinate 94,725,318 downwards.
AGTATTTGTTGAAGCTTGGATTTAATAAAGGTACTACTGATAGTAATTTGTATTTCAAGATTGATCATGATAAAGATTTGATTGTTGAAGTCTTTGTTGATGATATCATTTTTGGAGGAGATGATAGTTTGTGCATGAAGTTTGCTAATGGGATGCAGAGTGAGTTTGAGATGTCTATGATTGGAGAAATGAAATTATTTTTGGGATTGAAAATTACTCAGCTAGATAAGGGGATCTTTATATCTTAGTCCAAGTATGTGAAAGAATTGATAAAGAAGTTTGGTATGGAAGATTCAAAGCCAGTTGGTACACCTGTGGTGATCAGATGTAAATTGACACAAGATGATGATTCTCCTAAATCAAACCAAACTAGATATAGATCAATGATTGGTGGATTGCTCTATTTGACTCAAACTAGACCTAATATTATGAATATTGTATGCATTGTTGCAAGATTTCAAGCTAATCCTAAGGAATCTCATGTGACTACTGTGAAGAGGATTTTCAGATACTTGAAGGGGATAGTTGATTTTGGCCTATGGTATCCTAAAGAAGATGACATTACTTTGAGTGCTTTTACTGATGTTGATTGGGCAGGAAATGTGAATGACAAAAAGAGTACTAGTGGTGGTGCATTTTTCTTGGGAAAGAAGCTGATTTCATGGTTAAGTAAGAAGTAGAATGCCATTTCTTTATCTACTGCAGAGGCAGAATACATTGTTGCTGCTAACAATTGTACTCAAGTATTGTGGATGAAGCAGATGTTGAAAGATATCAGAGTTGTGTATGATGAGCCTATTGCTATATTTTGTGATAATTCAAGTGCAATTAATATTTCTAAGAATTTAGTGCTGCATTCAAAGACCAAGCATATATTTATCAAGTTTCACTTTTTGAGAGAGAAGGTAAGTGAAAAGGAATTTAGATTGGAGTATGTGCCTACTAAGGAACAAATTGCAGATATCTTTACCAAGCCTTTTCCTAAGGATACTTTTGGGTATCTCAGAGGGAAGCTAGGGGTGATTACCCCTCCTAATTAGAACTAAGATGCATTGACTTGCATTAGTCTATGCATTTCATAGTCATATCTTGATCCAGATTGATGTTGTGGTGGCTACTACTCAAGGGAAGTAGTCAGATGTTAAGAAATGTGGTTAAGAGCTTGTGTGGAGAAAGATATGCATTATCTTTGTCATATTGTTGGATGTTGCTAACATGTATCTTTTTAATTTATTTCAAAGGGGGAGAAGAGTCATGTGAAAAACTTGGTGGGGAGAAGATTCATGTGAAAGAGTTGAGGAGAAAAGAGTCAGAATCTAAGGGGGGTAAAGTGCTAAGAGAGATTTGTTGATGGTGTTTTTCACATCATGTGTTTCCATCAATTCCAAAGGGGAGATTGTTGGATTTTTCTTATATGTGGTTCTCATTGATGTCAACACTATTAGCATTAATGTCTTAAAGGTTGTATATGTCGAGGACATTAAGAAAATTGTAATAAAATAAGTTGCAGGTTGTCAGTGATGCAGTGAAGTTATGTATGGTGGCCAACTCAGTATGTTTATGATCAGAGGTTGTGGATTAAAGGGTTTGTTGTTGAGTATATCTAGTTTATTCACGTTGAGTTTTAGTGATCCACATGAATATTTGATCGAGTTATGCGCAATTGTGTTCTGACAATTTTTCTATTGCTTCAATTGGTGTTCTTGAAAGAAGATAACGCGATTCTAGTAAGTTGAATTGTTACAGATTCTTTTGTTGTGATTCATGATGCTCGTGGATGTTTCTAGATCATGCTCTATCTATGTTTCATGTCTTCATTGATTGTTGTGCTCATGATTGGTGATTTTCTCTTACGTGTTCATTTTTTTCATGTTCATGGCCGACAGGGTGATTGTAGCATGTTGTGGATCTTTTAGGAATAATTATTTAAGGTGTTTCATGTTCAAGGATGTTGTTTTGGGTCTTCACTATATTTTTTCTGACATTGGTTGATTCACACTAATAATTGTTTATGTGTTGGGCCAACAGTTTGTACACATTTTATTTTCTTGTTGAAGATGACATGTAGATGATCTTATTCTGAGTTGCAAATATATATGAGCAATTGTTTGTACCATTTGAAGGAAAATGTGTGTGAGATGTGCGAGTGCTGTGTGCGAATAATGTTCTAATCATTTGAAGGCATAAGTAAAGAGTGTGAAGAAGAGTGAGAAAAGTTTATGTGCTTGACCAAAACTATAATTAGGCATTAGGAGATGTTATTTTCTCAGTTCAAAATCTTGCGGATGTAATTTGAATGTTTCTGTAAGATAGTGTGTCTTCCTTTAGGTACTAACCTTGTTGTACTTGAGTAATGAGCTCTAGGAAGTGTGCTTGAATGCATGTGCATTCCCATTCATAATTCTTTATACTTTTAACAGGGTATAATCTTGTGGACTAACCTCCATTGTGGTTTTTCCCCTAATAGGGTTTCCACGTAAAAAATATTGGTGTTATGTGTGTTTTTGATGTGTTGATGGGTTATAATTTCATGGTTATTTATCATATATGAGAATAAGGTAAATAAGTTTAATAAATTTAATTTCTGAGACAACTGATTCACCCCCCCTCTCAGTTGTCTGCCCTTGTGTTGCCAACATGCAATATGTAATCAACAAGGTTTTAGCCAGTGAGGCTTAATGAAATAAATTTTTGGAGTGGTTTTTCACACTTTTAGGGTTTTGCACTCATAAAACCTATGTTATGTTTTCTTTTGGTGGTTTTCTATATTGTGCTTGATTGATCATCTCCTACTTAAGTGTTATATATTGATTTTCATATCTTTGTGACCCCCTCAACATATAATATCTAGTTTGTTTGAAGTATTTTCAATAGGCTCTCTTTGAATAATCAAGTGAGTGAAGTTTAGAAATTGGTTTTTTCATTTGACCAATGATTCACCCACCTCTTAGTGGTGCTATACTCCAACAAGTGGTATCAGAGCATTAGGTCCCTTGTACAAGTTTAATCAACTTGGGAGATCTTGGTATTGGAGTACTTATCATGGCTAATCAGGAAGAATATTCTATCTCTAGAGCACCTTGATTTCATGACACTAATTTTACTTTCTGGATTCTTAGGATGGAGTCTTACCTATCTTATTTTGGATTTGGTGTGTGGACTACAGTAGAGAAAGGTTATACAGTACCTTCAACACCTCCTACTACTGATGAGAAGATGGCTTATAAATTCAATGTAAAGGTCATGGATGCCATTTTTTGTGGTTTTCCAAAGGAGATCAATTCTAAAGTCATGTACTGAAAGAATGCAAAAGAAGTTTGGTTCAAGCTAGTTAGTATGTATGAAGTGATGCATTGTTGCAAGAAATACCCTTTCCAATTGACACAAGATGTGATATATCTAAAAGAGAAGATGATTTTGTTGACAAAGAAGAATACCACACTATGAGTGAATGTGAATAGGAGTATGATGAAGATGAATGTGAATTTGATCTTGAAGGTGAACTTATTTATGCCCTAGATGAGATCAAGAAAATCAGAAAGGAGAACTAGAGATTAAATTTGTAGCTTCAAGAAGAAAATGAGTCCAAAGCCAAAACACTTTCAGCTCATGAAGAAGTAGAAAAACTGATTGTAGATTTGAAGGTAGAAGTTGCAGAAATTAAGAAAATAGAAGAAGTTATAATTCAATTTAAGGAAAAAGAGGTTGATTGTGAAAGATATGAATCAAAGATAGTTTCTTTGAGAAATTAACTAGAAAAGGAATCTTATAAGTTACACAAGAGTCTTCAATTTGAAAAGAGAACTGAATGATTAAATGAGATGTTAAGCAAGCAAAATTGCCACAAGGATATTATTGGTTTAGGTTTTGAACAAGGGAAAATTTCTAAGGTCAGAGAAATACCAAGGAAGAAAATAGATCTAGACTATCTTTCTACGGCTATTAAGGTTGAAGATAAGAAGAAGACAAAAGAAAGTACCCCTATACAAGCCAACAATAACAAGTCCAAAATATTTTTTCATTCAAGACAACATCAAATGTCTAGTATTGAAAACTCTTTTTATGGTTATTTTTATTCATGTTATGAATTTGGTCATAGAGCAATAGAGTGTTGGATGCATGAAAATAAAGTTGGATGTTATAAGAGCTCTTATGAATGGTGAAATAGAAGAAGTAAGGTCATATTCTATAGCTGCAATAAGTTTGGAAATAAAGCATATTATTGTTGGAATCAGGGAACACTGAGAGGGGGGGGTGAATCAGTGTTCTACAAAATTTAACTTTATTAATATGATCTTTAAACCACTTATAACATTCAGCCAAGAGAAAGATGCAAACATATAAAGCAATCATCCACAACACCATAACACAAGTATTTTTACGTGGAAACCCTGTTCGGAGAAAAACCACGGTGGAGGTTAATCCATAATTTGAGTACTCAAAATATAAGTGTTTTATAAAATGGGAATGCACTTGCATTTAGGTGCACTTCCTAGAGCTCACTGCTCAAAAATAGAAAGGCTCTCTACCTTAAAAAAGGTTTAGAGTACAGCCAAAATATTTGAATTGAGAAAGAGCATCTACAAATTCCTGATTATAGTTTCGGTTAGGCTCATAGATCGAATTCTGGACCTTCTATCTAATTCTACTCTTCTGCTCTGCTCTGCTTCAACTCGCATCACAAAATTCTTTTATACACAAGTGAAACTATGCATAATTGCACTACAGACATTTTGATATTCACAATATACATCAACACTTTTTGAACACACACCAAAATTATATAATTGATCGCTTATATATATCTGCAACTAAAGATTTAATCGCTACAGGTCGACTTCAACAAAATATAAAATAATTTCCAACCGTTATCTGAATCCATAAATAATCTTTAATGCGCACCATCCAAAGTCAGCCATAACATAGTTAGGACCCAAAAAAAAATCCTCAAACTCGAAAATACTTCAAACACTTTCACCTCGAACATCCACAACACGTCACATTCACTTGGTCGGCTTTCTAGCACTGTTAAACAAAAAAAATTCTACTGAATCTCCTAACTCGTCCACCAATTGATGTGAAAGAAAAAAATTTGAGAATAATATATTCGAGATACCCAATGACCTTCCCTGAGATCCACAACCCAAACTGATAATCTGGTAATGCATATGGATTGACAAACTAAACTTCAGTCAGATGCCCTATTCTTCACTCTGTCTTCCAGTATGGACAAATACTGAAGTGTGGACCTGATCAATGATCTAGGTTGCCATCAATGAGAACACTAGAAGCCATATGCCAACAATCCCCCCTTTGGAATTGATGGCAACACTTAGTCTAACATGACTAAGTGTCAGAACCAACATACTACAAACCTTCAAGACTTCAAAAAGCCATAGCTGACACAACTCCCCCTAAATTTGATAAGGAATTTTTCACTACTTTCTCTCCCCCTTTGACATCAATAAAAAACCAAAAATTTATTATAGTATTCCCTTTTGAAGTGTAACCAAAAACTTACTTATGCAAAAATTGGTTCAAAATTTTGAATAAAAAAATAGTCGTTACTTGTGCTAGAAAATTATTTTGTATTTTTCATTCATCTCTGGAAGAAACTTCTTCCATGCTTTTACTGCAATCCCAGTGATTATGATAATGCTATTTTTTTTAGATGTCCAGTTGATAATCTTGATGAGGGATCCTAGAATGGTGATAGCTTCTTCTAATATCTCTCCTTTCCTTAGTATCTCAATCAATTGTTCCAGTCCGCATTTTGTTATGTCCTTCACTTTCTAAAAGGTGTCAACAATCTTGTTTCTAGTGTTTTGAGAATTTGTATGCTCTGTCTATAATTCTTGAATCCTTTTCTTAATTGCACCATCTTGATCCTGAAACATGTTAAAATTTTGTCCAATAATGCTCAGCTCAGTTTCAATTTGTTCCAACTTTTCTTTGTACTTTCCAGTTGCATGAAGCCACTAAAGACAATAGTTGTATATGCTATTTGCTATGTTTATACATTTCCTTAACTGATTCATGTGCCTTTTTAGCTTGGTGAGTGATAATTTGTATTGCTTCTTCAGGTGTAGAATTACTTCTTCTTCTTCCTTATTCTGAGATTTAGAGTCCATGATTTCCTTAATGCATTCAATCATCTCTTCTGGAAACTTATTATGTAAACTCTCTAATTTAGTATGGTTGTACACAAGATGAGCACTTAGTAAGTTTACAATCATGTCCTACTCATATGAAGGTTTGATAGACCATATGTTTGTAATTTTATGTATTCCATCTTCCTCATGAATAAGCTGCAATATATCTTCTTTGGTTAAATCACCTTCTTCACTTTCTTCTGTCATTTCATTTTCTTGTTTCAGTTCGACTGTTTCTAGTTCTTTTCTTTGGGTGTCCTCAGTTTCCTTATCAGATTCCTCATCTGGTATATCTACAATCACCTGTTCTTTTCGTTTCCCTTCAACTCTTGGAGTCTTGCATGCTAGAGGAGTACAAACAACAATTTCTTTTGCTCTTTTCTTCTTTTTCTCCATCTCACTGGAGGAGGAACCAACTTCAAGCTCCCTTACCGAAAGGGGAATACCAATTGAGCCATACTTCCCTAGCACCCCTTTAAATAAAATTTCATATTCTTTATTATAGTTTTCCAAATTGTTAGAATGTATGTAAATCTGCTTGCAAACTAATTCTCTTTGTCACTTGTACATTATCCATCAGTTGATCTTTCAGTAATCCGCAAAGGTCAAAATCCTCATCTTCCATTATCATTTTGTGTGAAATGTAAACAACACCTGCCGAAGTTGCACCTTCTCTGTTTCTGAAAAATATTTTGTATGATACTCCATGTGCTATGCACCTTGTCATTGAATCTCTGATTGTGGAGATTATTAATGCCCTTTGATCTCCATTTACTCCAGTTAGGGTTTCAACTTCTTTATTTTGGATTGACTTCTTTCTCAGCACATCCCCAACTTTGCATAACCTAGTTATAGTTCCAATCACTTCTTTCAAGATATGGTAGGGTTTATCTAGAGTTAGAATATCTTCATTCAATCTATCCAGAATAAACTCAATGATTTCTACATTCTTGAAATAAGGAAATTTACTCCAAATATCCAAGCTTTTGTGTTTTGCTCCTTTCAGCCATTTCAATTCTTTGTGTGACAAAATGTTTCTTATAGCTCTAATATTCTCACTACTATACTCATCTAGATTTACCATTCCTTTGATTTTCTCAAATTTAGCTTCCATACCAAAGAAGTTCTTCAACCGTACACCAAATTAAATGGAAATTTCACAATACAACTGAAGTATCTGATGGATTAGGGTTTCACCGCCGAATTGACTTCACGCTTCCAAAATTCTGATGAAGAGTTCTCTCCTTTTCTTTGATGTAAATGGAAAATGAGGGTTCCAACTTGCTTTTTATAACTCACACACCTAACCTTTTGTTGTAATAAATACTTTTTCCTGAGGTGTTCCAGATACCTTGTTTTCTCAGTCAGCAAAATAAACTTCTGCATATCTTCAATTTCTTGAATTTCCTTGCAAGCATTTTCAAATTCATCTATAAATCATTAATAAAACTTTTGACAATCTGCCACATTCCAGAACCAACTATCGACAGGGGAAAAATGATTTTCTTGAAAAAATTCCCCTAGGCCAATGGCCTGAGGTCAATTCCCGAAGGAATTACTAGAAGTTGGTTTTGGTGTTGGCTCATTTCCTACAAGAAAGGGACTCTTCTTCACCCATGTTTTCTTCATCTGATCTCTTATTTCATCCATAGTCACTTTCCCTTTTCCTTTACCATCTTTCTGCGTGTTTCTGCCTTTGTATGCTGGACCTCTTCTGTCCATATTCTTGTTTGTATATAATTTTGCAATGTGACCGTATTTGTTGCAATTGTAACACAAAACATTTCCTTGTCCATACTAGTCATTCGATTGATTTCTTCTTGATTTGCACTAGTTAGCAATATGCCTCAAATCTTCCACAAGTATAACATTTAACATTCATTCTATTGGCAAAGTTGTTTGACATATTTATGCATTTAATTGACTTATGACCAAAATTATTGCAATTGAAACACTAACCAGAGAATGATGGATCACTTGATTTCATTTTACTTCTACATTGAATAGCCATATGACCAAATTTATTTTAAGCAAAACAATATCCATTAAACTTTTGGGCATTAGGTTGTCTTACTAGATGCCTTTTTGCTTTGATCATCTAATTTCCTTTCCTGAGATTCCTTTGTCTAGATCCAAAAATTTCTCCTTTTTCATATCCAAGACCTCACTTGTCATTTGCATTCTTCTGACCTTGAGTCAGCTCATCAAGATTAACTGAGCTACTCTTGAACTTCTCTTTGTATTCATTTCCAGTAGCAAGCTCATCCCTAAGAATAACAATTTGTCTTTCAAGCTATTCTTCATTGCTTCTAGATTGTTGTAGTTCAATCTGCAACTGAATGAATCCTCCATTAATTCTGCCACATTCATTAGATCTTTCTTTTAAGGACTGAGCAAGATTCTTCTCATTCTTCTTTCACTCTTCAATCTACTTAGTCAGCTTCATCACCATAGATTCCAACTCATGTTTTAGGGTAGCATTGTCTCTGGAAATCTTTTCACATTCTTTAGTTATTTTCTTCAAGGTTTGATTTAGGTGAACATCATCCATGCTTTTTCTCTCTTTTTGCTTAATATGATCACAAAGATCCTTTCTCTTCTCCCTAGACTTAATAATCTTGTCCTTCAACTTTTGAATAAATTTCTTAGCATCCTTAAGATTTTCTTTCAATTCTCAGACTTCTACTTTGGACTGATCAAATCATCAAGTGCCACCAAAAGTTGAAGACTACTAGAGTCCATTACATTCCAAGATCCACCTCAAGTTGTTAAACTTCTTTTGAGGAACTAGGATTTGATACCAATTTTTGAAATTAGGGAACACTGAGAGGGGGGGGTGAATTAGTGTTCTGCAAAATTTAACTTTATTAATCTGATCTTTAAACCACTTATAACATTCAACCAAGAGAAAGATGCAAAAATATAAAGAAATCATCCACAACACCATAACACAAGGATTTTTATGTGGAAACCCTATTAGGGGAAAAACCACGGTGGAGGTTAATCCACAATTTGAGTACTCAAAATATAAGTGTTTTACAAAACGGGAATGCATTTGCATTCGGGTGCACTGCCTAGAGCTCACTGCTCAAAAATAGAAAGGCTCACTACCTTAAAAAAGGTTTGGATTACAACCAAAAGATTTGAAATGAGAAAGTAGCATCTACAAATGCCTGATTACAGTTCCAGTTAGGCTCATAGATTGAATTCTGGACGTTCTGTCAAATTCTGCTCTTCTGCTCTACTCTGCTTCAAATCGCATCACAAAATATTTTTATACACAAGTAAAACTATGCATAATTGCACTACAACCCTTCTGATATTCACAATATACATCAACACTTTTCAAAGAAACATCAAAATGATATAATCGATCACTTATATATATCCGCAGCTAAAGATTTAATCGCTACAGGTCAGCTTCAACAAAACATAAAATATTTTCCAACCGTCGGCTCAATCCATAAATAATATTTAATGTGCATTATCCAAAGTCGGCCATAACATAGTTAGGACCCAAAAAAAAATCCTCAAACCCAAAAATACTTCAAACACTTTCGCCTCGAACATCCGTAACACGTCAAATTCACTTGGTCGACTTTCTAGCACTATTAAACATAAAACAATCTACCGGATCTCCTAACTCATCCACCAAATGATGCGATAGCAAAAAACTTGAGAATAAGATATTCTAGATACCCAATGACCTTCCCTGAGATCCACAACCCAAACTGATAATCTAGTAATGCATATGGATTGACAAACTCAACTTTAGTTAGATACCCAATTCTTCACTCTGTCTTCCGGTATGGAAAAATACTGAAGTGTGGACCGGATCAATGATCTAGGTTGCCATAAATGACAACACTAGAAGCTGTATGCCAAAAAGTATTGTAGAATTAATTTAATGGAACTTTTCAATCATCACAAGAATACATACACTATAAAGGTTTGGAGAAGAAAACAAGAGAAAGATAACGATGAACCTAAGCTTGTGCATACTACAAAAGAGACATCCATAACTACTTAAGAACAACATGAGACTAGGGGAGATAATTATTGATGTATCATTTAGCCCCATAGACAAAAATAAAGAGGTTGTATATTAGTCATAGTGTGTTTCTAATATGCGATAGTGCAGAGACAGTGCATTTGCATGTGTTCAGTAGTTTGTTGGCATCATGTTTTATCATTAATATCAAAAGCATTGGTAGTCAATGATATCCTTCACTTGCTTTATTCACAAGATAGTAATAGTTTATAGTGTAACAATGACTCGATGTTCAGTGTTAGTTGTAGGTCAATGGAGTGGAAGATGAAAATACATCCATCTTGTTCATGTTGAAATTTTTCTTTGTTAGTAGGCTATAGCAATCATTGGCAGTTCATGTTTTTTTTGCTTCTATCTCTTCTACTTAGGATAAGTTAGTTGAACAATCCTTGATGACATGACAAGTACACAATATAGTTTGATGACAGTAGTGTTTTAAGTTATCTTGAGGAAACATGATAATCTGTTCTTGACATCAAGTTTAGACAGTACAAATCACTTTTTTCTAGTAGTTCTCATTTTGTTGGTTCTTTGAAAGTAGTTCTAATATTTGATAGTGCTCAGTGAATAATGTTTTTGCTTGACCCTTTGATAGAATTCCTTTTTTGGGGTGACAATTATTCTTTCGTTACATGATGCTCAGTCCAGTGCGTAGTACTCTTAGACACTATGGGAAAAAGGTTACTTAGTTGCAAATGGAACATTGGTTCATTGATGCTAATAGTTTCTTCGACAGTAGTAGGGGACAATATTTTTGCAACTCTTGCATGCCATAGTGGATAGTAGTTGCTCTTGCTTGACATATGATAGTGGCTTTACAATTCTCTTCTTTTTTATGATTTACAGTCTTTCTTTAATGCAAAATGAAGTGGCATATTGATTGCACAATCATCGTACATAATGAATACACAATGGACTTGTTGGAAGACTGGAATCACTGAGAGGGGGGCTGAATTAGTGATTCATATAAGTCACAAACATTTTACAAGTTCAAGGATTTAATTGAATTTTGAACCAAAAGACCAAATGACAGTTTATAGAACAAATTTGACTTGTGCATGAACATTATTGTGTTTGCATTAACCATGAATTAAACATAAAGACATAGCATTAACATAGGTTGAACTTAACATGTTTTACACTTTCATATGTATCAGAGCCCACACTAATAAAAAAAACCTTTTATGCAAGATATTTTGACATAAACATTGGTAGAGATGAAAGAATGATAATTAACAATCATTTAGTGAATTTGGTCACACATTGAGATCAGACAGATAAGAAAAATCACACACAGAAAATAATCACATAATACAATATATGTCCTAAGTGTAAAACCCTCTTGGGGAATAAAAACCACTCAAACAATATTTCTCTTTATTCACTTAGAGCACCAACTCATCAATGTTTAGGAGCACCAACTCCACAAATTTCAGGAGCACCAACTCCACAAAGTTTAGGAGCACCAACTCCACAAAATTATGAAGCACCAACTTCATAAGATACATGAGCTCCAACTCCTTTATAATGCATAACAATTATAGTACTCTATCAATACCCTAGAAGTGCAATTTTTAGTCCTAGTGTCTCAATAGAAGACTATAAATATTTTCAATAAGCACATTGAAGAATGTTGTATGAGAATGACAACATCTTCCTTAAATACAATAATATGAGAATCACTGTTATAAAGTTTTTCAATGCAAAACAACTTCTGTACAATATATGTTAAGGATAAGTCTAAAATCTCATATTCTTCTTCCAGGTAACCCAAAAAAATGTTTGAAGGTTATCTTTTAAAGACATCGCTTGAAATAACCTCTGTATGCAGTTTCAATAACTATAAACCAACTCGGGTTAGGGTTACAGGTGAGAAACCCTAAAGAGTCTTTTAACAAACTCTTTTAGAAGTTTAAGCAAGAACTTTAACTTCATAGAAAATGAGAGTATTTCTGTTACAACTTGAGAAGAAACATCTAGAAACCCCAAAGGGTTTTAAACATAATCAACAGAAGTTAAGCCCTTAAAAAAATCCTGAACAAAAATATTTCAAAACCAAATATTTTTACTCACAAAACCTGTACAGATTTGATCTTAACCAAAACCATTCTTAACAACTTGCATTACCTGATTATAATGGAAAAAAACTGAACAAATACCATAAAGATCTTTCGAGAAGTTCCATAACTACCTAGCTAAAAGATGCCAGCAATTCTTCTCCAGTGTATTCAAGCTTTGTCACTTCAAGCTACTGACAACATTCCACTTGATCATTGCAAACCCTAGACATATTCTCCATGTGATTTTCTACCTATCATGCCCTAATGAGGGGTTTGAAATAATGAAATAATAAATTCCTTTTACCAAACTTTGAAAATAAGCTTTTAACATTTAGCATACCCGACAACCTCGACTTTGGATAAATTTATCACATATTTTAGCATGCCCGACTTTCCAATAGAAATTTTTTATGTCACCTTTAGTGCCCGATATCTTTTACAAGGTGATTGCTAGCAATGCCATAACTTGTAAACTATAAACCATATAGTTAATCCAAGGTCTCATAACCATATAAGATGTCGATTACCTTAGCAAAACCATGGAAGTATGTATTGACAATGCCACAAGGAAATGTGAGTATCAACTTCCTTAAAACAATATCATTACATTTGAATGTAACAAGGAACTTGAATCACCTTATTTGATCAATCTGAAATACTTCAAGTGAAAAGACCATAATGATGTCAATGATGCCAGTTTAACCAAACTGAGCCAAAAGTCATCTCAAGAAGCCAGATGTAAACACCATTATACAAATCAAGTTTAAATATATCATGAATGCCTTAAGACAATACAGTAGCACCAAATAATATAAGATTAATAATGCACTAGTATATCATTCAAAGACAAATTGATAATAATCAACTGAATATACCCATGACTTGTAACCTTGAAAAATCAAACTAAAAATAATCTTGTCAAAATGATAAACACTGTCAGTATCATCATATATCAAAATCCTGTAACTGTAGCATATCATTCACCAAAAAATATGTGAATAAACCAATGTAACTGAATATCATATCACCAACCAAGCTAAGAATTCCAAATAAAAAAACCAGTTTTGTCATCAAGGACAAACCACAAATCATAAACAACTGAAAGCCAACAAACTCCCCCTTTTTCCTTGATGGAAAAACACATATCATCTCTCCCCCTTTTTTCCTTAATGACAAAGAATGAAAGAAGCGAATGTGAGATGCCATGAAGATAAACAACTGAGAAGCTAGCCAATTATCCAACACAAAAACCAGCTGTGCAAGTAGAGCAATATAGCAGCAAACTAAATATGCAAGAGAGCTGTGAATGAAAAGATATAGAAACAAGCTCCCCGTTAATCAAAGATAGGAGAATCAATAAATTAAGGATTGAGAGATAACTCCCAATATGAGCCTCATGCTTTCAAAGAATTCTTTGGATAGAGGTTTAGTGAATATATCAGCCACCTATTCTTGTGAAGCAACAAATTGTAGACATACTTCATTAGCCAACACTTTTTGTCGAAGAAAGTGAAATTTGATTGCAATGTGTTTAGTGCGAGAGTGCATAACAGGGTTCTTAGAGATATTGATTGCACTTGAATTGTCACATAAAATAGAAATAGGCTTAGAAACTGTGATACCCATATCAGATAATGTTTGATCCATCTAGAGAAATTGAGTACAATAGGAAGTGGCAGCTATGTATTCTTCCTCAGCAATAAAAAGAGAAACAAATTCCTGTTTCTTAGTGTTCCAAGCAACTAACCAATCACCATGAAAGAATGCACCACCACTAGTGCTTTTCCTATCATCCAAACAACCAGCCAAGTCAACATTTGTATATGCAATCAGAGAGAAATCATTGCTTCTAGGATACCAAATACCATAATCAAGAGTACCCTGAATATACTTAAAGATTCTTTAACAACAATAACATGGGATTCCTTAGGTGATGCCTGAAATCTTGCAACCATGCAAACTTTCTGCATTATATCAGGTCTAGAAGCAGTTAAATATAACAAACTTCCAATCATTGATCTATACTCAGACTGATTTGCATCAGGTGAATCATCAACCTTAGTGAGTTTGCAACCTGTAACCATTGGAGTACTAATAGGATTGCATCCATCCACTTGAAACTTCTTAAGCATCTGTCTAGCATACTTGGTTTGAGAAAGAAATATACCACTTTCAAGTTGAGAAACTTGAAGACCAAGATAGAAATTCAATTCTCCCAACATTGACATTTCAAATTTAGATTTCATAATATGAGAGAATTTTTTACTTTACGCATCATTATTGCAGCCAAAAATGATATCATCTACATAGACTTCAACAACCAAAATATCAGTACCTTCAATCTTGACATAGATATTACTGTCAACACCACCTCTAATGAATCCATTTGATGTCAAATGATTGTCCAACCTAGAGTACCATGCCCTAGGTGCTTGTTTTAAGCCATATAAGGTCTTGTTCAACCTGTAAACATGATTAGGCCTATCTTTGCAAACAAACCCTTCAGGCTATTCCATATAGACCTCTTCATCTAAATAGCCATTTAAAAGTGCAGTTTTGACATCCATTTGATAAACAGTGAAATTCTTATAAACAAAATAAGCCAAAAATATTCTAATGGATTCTATCCTAGCAACAGGTGCATAGGTTTCACCAAAATCAATACCTTCCTTTTGAGCATAGCCTTTGCAGACATACCTTGCCTTGTTGTGAACAACTTTTCCATTTTCATCAAGCTTATTCCTATAAACCCACTTGTTGCCTATGAAATTATTGTCATCAGGTCTTGGGACTAACTCCAAAGTTTGATTTTTCTCAATTTGATTTATTTCTTCTTGCATAGCCTTAAGCCAAAATTCATCCAAGAGAGCTTCATCACAGTTCTTAGGTTCAAATTCAGTGACTAAACAGAAGGCTACATGCTTTACTATTCTAGCTTGTTTTTCAAGTTGAGCAGTTTTTCTTCGTGTTTGAACTCCAACATTTCTATCCCCAATGATCTGACTTTAAGGATGATTTTTAGCAACATATTTTGAAGGATTTTTGGGCACAATATTTACAGGACTTTTTGTATTAACATCATTAGGTATTATCTCAAGTTCTATTTCTGATTCTTCCTCATCAATCTGCACATGATCAGTTTCTAAATGTAATCTTTCATCAAATTTCACATTTATTGCTTCAACAATCTTATTGAGCCTTTTATTATAACATTTATAGGCTTTACTTTGAGTTGAGTATCCCAAAAAGATACCCTCATCACACTTTGATTGAAAGTTGCCTAGATGTTCATCATCTTTCCTGATAAAGCATTTACTGCCAAAGATTTTAAAGTGTTTTACAAAGGAATTTTTTCCATGCCACAATTCATAATGAGTGAATTTTGATTTTACCCTAAGTTGTACTCTGTTTAAAATGTATACAGCTATATGAATAGCTTCTTTCCAATACATGTCTAGAAATTTAGCCTCATCTAACATGGTTCTTTCCATCTCCTTCATAGTTCTATTCTTACATTCAATAACCCCATTTTGTTGAGGTGTTCTAGAAGCTACATATTGTATTTTAATACTACGCTACTCATAATAATCAATGAATTCCTGAGAGGTGAAATATCCTCCTTTATCAGATCTCAAGCATTTGAGCTTTAGATCAGATTCTTTTTCAACCATTTTACGAAACATCTTGAATCTTTCAAATGCTTCTGATTTATGTTTAAGAAAAGTAACCCATACCATTCTTGTATAGTCATCCACAAACAACATGAAATACCTTTCACCATTAATTGATCTTGTTCTAGTTGGGCCACACAAATATGTATGTACCATCTATAAAGGCTTAGTTGAAGAATGTTCTTTTGACTTAAAGCTGACTCTAGTTTGCTTACCATTTAAACATTCTTTGCAGACAAAATTTTCTAGTTTATTAAGAATTGGTAAACCTGTAACATTCTAGTTTTTACTAATTCTAACAAGATTATCAAAGTTTATATGTCCTAATCTTTTGTGCCATAACCAAATTTCTTCAACTTGACCCATTAGACACATACCTTCACTACTATAATTACTAGAGGTGTCTAGAAGATTATAAACATTATCTTTAGTTCTTTTCCCAGCTGCAACAATCTTTCCAGAATTTTTCTTGATCTCACATCCATATGAAGTAAACATGACATGATAGCCACTATCACATATTTGGCTAACACTAAGTAGATTGTGCTTTAGACCTTCCACATAATACACATCCTAAATGTGTGTATCCTCAATTAGCAGAAGTGAACCTTTACCTTTAATTTGTATACCAATGTTATCATCAAATTTCACATATCCACCAGTATAATCTTCTAGTTTGATAAACTTGTCCTTGTCCCCTGTCATGTGGTTAGAACAACCACTATCTAGGAACCATATGTCCTTTTTAGTATGAAAAGTAGTTTGGACTAGTATTGATTGCTCTATGCCTTTGACAGACTTAGGTTTCCAAACTATTTTTGTTTTCTGTTGTTTATCATGCATATCAACTTTGCATTGTTTGACTGTATGTCCGAAAGTATTGCATTTAAAACATCTGACATGGTTTACAAAACCTAAGTATTGCTTATGTCTAAACTTTGGCATTTTAGAAGTCGTGAATCTACAAGTACTCACTTTATGGCCAAACTTGTTGCAATAGAAGCAGTAACCATGATAAGAATAAGGATTGAATCTTAATAGCATTCTTTTGTTTTCAAAATGTACATAATTTTTACCAGATTCAAAATGATTTGGTTTGGAGCTCTTGTTTGTAGAAATAGGTTTTTGCTTTAAAGTATCAATTGAACACTCACCCTTTTCAAAACCTACTCTAGTTTTATCCTTATTCAATTTATGCTTGCTAAGAATATCATTGAGCTTTAGTGTACTTTCATACCCTTCAATTTGATTTCTAAGATTAACAACTTCTTGTTCCAATATTTAAATTTCTTTGTCTTTGAGACTCACAGTTATTTTAAGATAGTCCTCAATTCTTTTAGATTCTTCAAGCTAAGTCTTCAAAGAAACTATTGCTTGCTCTGGTTTTTGTTCTTGAGTAAGGACTTGCTTTTTAAGTTTTTTAATTTCCTTTAAAGAACATTTTAACTCACCTTCTAGATTTATTTCACCATCTTCTAAATTAGTCTTGTTGTTTATATCCTCTTGCTATTTGACTTCAGCCATAAACATAGTCTCATCTTCTTCATCTAAAGAGTCTTCTATCTCACTGTTTGATTCACCTTTGATGAATAGTTTCTTTTTCTTCTTGAAATTGAATTTCATTTTAGGTTTATAGACCTTCTTAAACTACTTGTCTTGTCAGGTTTTTCATCATCACTATTTTTTTCAACATAGGGGCATTTAGCTGCAAAATGTCCAATTTTTCCACAGTTGAAACATTTAAAGGGAAGTTTTCCTTTGTATTTACCTAATCCCTTTTTGAGTTTTCTAACAAAGTGATACTCTTTTGTATCAGAGTCTTCTGACTCAGTTTCAACTACATCTTCCTTTTTTTCAGTTTTAAAAGCAATTTATTTTCCTGTTGGATTGCTTTTGCTTGTTCTCATTTCAAAAGCAGTAAGGGATCCTTGTAGATCATCTAAGGTAAGCTTGTCAAAATGTTTCTTTTCTTCAAGGGATGAGACCTTAGTTTCATATTTAGGATGTAAGGTTCTAATGACCTTCTTGATCACATCAAACTCTTCTATTTCTTCTCCTAATCCTCATTGCATTAACAACTTCATCTATTCTCAAAAAGTATTCAGCTACTTTTTCAGCATCATTCATTTTGATTTCCTTAGACTGAGTTTTAAGAGTAAGGATTTTTGACTGTTTGACTTTATCATTTCTTTGATAAATATTCTCAATTTTTTTCCAAATTTCTTTAGCTGATTTGCAATGCATGACTTTAACAAATACATATTTGGTTACCCCACATAGGAGATCATGTTTAGCTCTAGCATTAGTTTCATACCTCTTCTTCTTAGCATAGTCAGAGGGAATTTTGGATGGAACAACATATCCATCTTGAAGTATGCTCCATCCATCAACATCAATTGAAATTAGATATGTTTCCATTCTGATTTTCCAAAACGCAATCTATACCATCAAACAGTGGAGCTCTTGACACAAAAGTACCTTCTTGAGCTTGTGACATGTTTGATAGACTCCCAAAACTAGAATCAATCCTAGGTGGATTAGACCTATATGAGGACCCTATGCTCTGATACCACTTGTTGGAAGACTGGAATCATTGAGAGGGGGGGGGTGAATCAGTGATTCATATAAGTCACAAAGTTTTTACAAATTCAAGGATTTAATTGAATTTTGAACCAAAAGACCAAATGACATTTTATAGATCATATTTGACTTCTGCATGAACAATATTGTGTTTGCATTAACCATGAATTAAACATAAAGACATAGCATTAACATAGGTTGAACTTAACATGTTTTACACTTTCATATATATCAGAGCCCACATTAATAACATAACCTTTTATGCAAGATATTTTAACATAAACATTAGCAGAGATGAAAGAATGATAATTAACAATCATTCAGTGCATTTGATGACACATTGAGATTAGACAAATAAGAAAAATAACACACAGAAAATCATCACATAACACAATATATGTCCTAAGTGGAAAACCCTCTTGGGAAATAAAAACCACTCAAAAAATATTTATCTTTATTCACTTAGAGCACCAAATCATCAAAGTTAAGGAGCACCAACTCCACAAAGTTTAGGAGCACCAACTCCACAAAGTTCAGAAGCACCAACTTCACAAGATACATGAGCACCAACTCCTTTATAATGCATAACAGTTATAGTACTCTATCAATACCATAGAAGAGCAATTTGCAGTCCTAGTGTCTCAATAGAAGACTATAAATATTTTCAATAAGCACATTGAAGAATGTTGTATGAGAATGACATCTTCCTTAAATACAATAATCTAAGAATCACTGTTATAAATTTTTTCAATGCAAAACAACTTTTGTACAATATCTATTAAGGATAAGTCTAAAACCTCATATTCTTCTTCCAGGTAACCCAAAAAAATGTCCGAAGGTTATCTTTTAAAGAAATTGTGTGAAATAACCTCTGTATACAGTTTCAATAAATGTAAACCAACTCGGGTTAGGGTTACAGGTGAGAAACGCTAAAGAGTCTTTTAACAAACTCTTTTACAAGTTTAAGGAAGACCTTTAACTTCATAGAAAATGAGAGTATTTTTGTTACAGCTCGAGAAGAAACATCCAGAAACCCTAAAGGGTTTTAAACATAATTAATAGAAGTTAAGCCCTTAAAAACATCCTTAACAAAAATATTTCAAAACCAAATATTTTTACTCACAAAACCCATACAGATTTGATCTTAACCAAAACCATTCTTAACAACTTGCATTACCTGATTACGGTGGAAGAAAACTGAACAAATACCATAAAGATCTGTCAAGAAGTTCCATAACTACCCAGCTGAAAGACACCAACAATTCTTCTCCAGTGTATTAAAGCTTTGTCACTTCAAGCTACCAACAACATTCCACCTGATCATTGCAAACCCTGGACATATTCTCCATGTGATTTTCTGCCTATCATGCTCTAATGAGGGCTTTAAAATAATGAAATAAAAAATTCCTTATACCAAGCTTTGAAAGTAAGCTTTTAACCTTTAGCATACCCAATAGCCTTGGCTTAGGATAAATTTATAACATATTTTAGCATGCTTGACTTTCCAATAGAAAACTTTTATGTCACCTTTAGTGCCCGATACCTTTTACAAGGTGATTGATAGCAATGCCATAACTTGTAAACTATAAACCATATAGTTAATCAAAGGTCTCATAACGATATAAGATGCCAATTACCTTAGCAAAACCATGGAAGTATGTATTGAAAATGCCACAGGGAAATGTGAGTATCAACTTCCTTAAAACAATATCATTACATTTGAATGTAACAAGGAACTTGAATCACCTTATTTGATCAATCTAAAATACTTCAAGTGCAAAAACCACAGTGATGTCAATGATGCCAATGCAACCAAATTGAGCCAAAAGTCATCTCAAGAAGTCAAATGCAAACACCATTATACAATCATGTATAAATATCATGAATTCCTTACAAAAATACAGTAGTGCAATAATATAAGATTAATAATGCACTAATATATCATTCAAAGACAAACTAATAATAATCAATTGAATATACCTATGACTTGTAACTTTGAAGAATCAAACTGAAAATCATCCTGTCAAAATTATAAACACTGTCAACATCATCATATATCAAAATTCTGTAACCGCATATCATGTAACTCCAACATATCATTCACCAACCATATGTGAATAAACCAATGTAACTAAATATCATATCACCAACCAAGCTGAGAATTCCAAATCAAAGAACCAATTTTGTCATCAAGGAAAAACCACAAATCATAAACAAGTGAAAGCCAATAGGATTATGATCATGCAAAGCACAATGGATTAGTAGTAATCATGAATCTTGACAATCCTATATATCTTGGTGTGTTGACAGTGCCTAATGTAGTTCACTGCTCAGTGGCTTATAACTAAACTCTTGCTTGTGAAAATGGTCTTGAATTTTGATAGTTGACATATCTTTGACTATTGGATATATCAAGATGACATATATGGAAGGTATTGATGTTATAAATAGTTTTTTTTCATGTAATGGTCGTCACTTATCTCAGTGGTGTGAAGCTTCAACATCATAGATTGCCAGTGGTTTTATGTCTTGTCTGGAGTTAGTGAATGGTTTCTCTTGCTTCATGCTCAATGGTGATAGTGTGATAGTTTTCTTTGTTTTCTTACTTGACAATGATATTGTAGACACCTAAATTTGGACACATGATTTATCCAAATTTATCCCTTTTGTCTAAACATCCCCTTATCCACATTAATTAAGCAATATCACTATTATTTAATTAATCCCTCTAAAGTTCTTCTAATCCCTAAGGTATCTAGTTAAATAAATAAATACCTTCCCCCTTTCATCAAACGAATTAAATAAATATGACATTTATTTAATTCCCTTTATGTCACATCCTCCATCATTTTTATCTAAGCCTAATTATTCTCCTAATCTCATCATTAGGGATGTGCACATGCCTAATACTTGATTAAGATGTGTCACATCCTCCAACTTTTGCAAGTTGGCCTCTAATCTCTCTTAGCCACCTAACCCTCCTATAATCCTTCATTAACTAGCATAAAAAACCTCTCAAGGAATTTTTAATTCCTTTTATCCTTCCAAGGAATATTAAATTCTTTTTTCTCTTCCCCATGTGATCTTTGACTTGTCACATCAAGTCACATGTAAAATCTAACCCTCTTTCTTAGTCATAATTAATTTATGATTAAGATGTGTGCACCCCTAATCATCATTAGGGTCCCATCCTCCATAATTTCCCACTTGTCTCTAATGAGTCCTTAATTAGTCTAATCAAGTACTTGCACAACCTTAATCATCCAATTAGGTCATCTCTAATCCCCATATCATTTATGGAATGTGTCCTTAGTCAACTTCATTAAAAACTTTCTCTTTTTGAACAAGGCATCTCCATTCTCCATGTGAATTTTTAATTCACATTTAATCCCCAATGCATTTAAGGGAATTTTAAATTCCTTCTCTCTTCCCCATGAGAATATTTGAGGAATTTTTAATTCCCCACTTGTCTCTCACCCACATGGGGACAAGTACCTCCTTTATGAGGAGATCTTGTCCCAATCCCAAGGTACTATGTACCCTCTCCATGTCATGTACTATCTCTCCACCTCATGTACACATCATCCCTTTTAAGCCATATCACATGCCACATATCAAGATGTGAGGGATTTTGAGTTCTCAACTCACCTTAGCCCTAAATCTTGATCTTGGTGGCTCAATATTGACCGTCCATTTCCCTAGAGATTTCCAAAATCTCTATAAATACCCCCTCTTTTCTCTCATTTTGGGGAGATTATGCATTGTAGCCAAACTCTTGCAAATTTTTCCTAGAATCTACTTAGCCATTTTCATGCTTTCACTCACTTGCATTCACCTTCATATCATCATATAGCTTGCATCTCTTGCCATCCAAGGAGCACACAACACCGAAGATCGAAGGGCCAACCAAAGGATCAATTCAACACAAGGTAAAAGGTTTCATTTGTTGTTTTTGTTTTGTGTTGATTCCAACTAGGCTAATCTTGGGGTGTAGGTTGTTCTTAGTGGTATTTGTATTACTTTGTTTGCTGCTCGTTTTCTACCACCCAAATTCAACCTATCACATTTTTGGCATGCCCGGTGGGACCCACAAACGGGTCTCTCACTTTTATGTTTTCTATTTTATGACTTTTTGTAGGTACAGGTCATAGAGGGGTAGACCCGACCTAACAGACACGTGGGCCCACCCTTCATAGGCGGACCTGACCCTTCCCAGGGGCAGACCTGCCCTCCCCAGACTCCAAAAATTGTTTTTGGGAACTTTTTCATGGAGGGGTGGACCCGACCTAACACACAGGTAGACCCGACCTAATAGATAGCGGGATTTACCCCAGATAGCCAGATCTGCCCTCATAGATAGGTGGATTTTCCCCAGACAGCTTTTTTGAAAAGGTAAAATTTTAGTTTTTTAGCAATTTATTGGCTATTTTAAGGGCTCTTAACCCCTAATTAGGAACATAGATTAATTAAAAGGTGTCAATCAACCTTGTATGTTGTGTTTTTAGGTGAGCTATTTGACGTATCCAATCCCCTTGTGCCATTTGGCGATCCTGGGTGATGAGAAATCATAGCTTACCCTATCCTTTGAGTCTACCCATTTTATCTTTCTTAGTGGGACCTGCTTGGGGATTTCATCACCCCAAGGGATGATTCCAACCATGTATACTGGTGGGGTATATAAAGGGGGGAGAGCGAAAGCTGTACGTCAATCCAACCATGTTGTAATTGGCAAAGCATCGGGATGATGTGAAGAGTTGGTCTGAGCCTTTTAGGTTCCCGACTCACGCTTGTAATGGGTTGGTGTTCACGGTTTGGGCCTCTTGAACCAGGTGTATATCGAGGACTCCCTAGTAACCATGTTCATCCTAGATTAGAGGACTTTGTTGACCATTTCCTCTCTACTAGACTTAGGCTTGTGATTGTTTGATTTGTCTTCTTTGTGCGAAACCAGTGATTGTTTGATTTCCTTCATTTTTCCATAGCCTTTTGATTGATGACCATTGCATTTTCAGTCCTTTGCCTTGGTCTCTTTTTGTCAAAAGTCAAGTTAAACCCTCCTTGGGCAGACTTGCCCTCATCCAGGGGCAGACTTTCCCTAAAAATTGGTCTTTTGAAACCTGTTTTTGACCCAGTTTCATCAGTTTTTGCTCCTTGGGCGGACTTGCCCTCATCCAGGGGCGGAATTTCCCTAAAAACTGATTCTGTGGAGCCTGATTTTGACCCAGTTTCATTAGTTTTTGCTCCTTGGGTGGACTTTCCCTCATCCAGAGGCAGACTTTGTAATGCACCGTCTTATAACCTAAGGAATGTTGCAATTGTATATAAAAGTGAAATAATTTTTTTTTTAAAGTATTAATATTAACTTAATTAGTTGCATACATTCACTAAGTTACATGATGTTACACTACTTGAGTTTCCATAGACGACTTTAGTATTTAGCATTACACATATTTAATTAACATAAACACAAAAGTAAACATCGCATATCATTTGAATTCCATTCAAGATAGTATTAAATACAAATATGATTCTTACATTGCATTTGAAAAGATATTCCAATACTCATTCATCTGATGAGGTAGATCAATAATAGTTACAATTACATTTACAAATGTTCACCTCATATACAATTGAGCGATGTTACAATACAAGATTTCCAATAATGCAATAAAGAAGTACACATATGTATGCAAGTACGAGCTCTCCATCCATGAAGCTCTCATTGCCATGATCATAAACTGGGGACCCAACGGAGTAAGGTGCACATTCCACCCAACCATGTGGTACCCGTAAGTCCACCCCCCTGTGCTAGGAGATAGTAATATGGTTACCTAGACATAACCTATTCACCCTAGACACAAATACATAACTAACTGATGGTTACATTGCTTCCAGATTAAAGACAATCAAAGGTGCTAAGTACACAAGGTTAACTATTATTTTAGGTGGAGTGTCATCACAATGTTGCAAAGGTTAACCTGGTGTTTCTTCCCAGGTTCCGACCCCCAACTTGGGTTACCCTAGTAACCTCTTATGAAACCCGGCCCCATTTGCAATCTATTATGAAATCGAATATCTTTTAAGGTAACAAGATATCAATTTTCCATTCTAGGCCTTCTCATCTTATACTCAAGACTGAACTAGCTCAAGAGTACATAAGTGAGGCATAATCATCTTATTAAGGATTTTAATCTAACTACTGTGTTATTTAGTTATCACTGACTTACTAACTCTTTGTAAGTTACCCTGACACCACTTTGTGTGTCGGCCCTCACACAGAGCCACTCCCCTAAACATAACAAAGGAATCTAAATTTCCCTGACTAAGGCAACAAGGTGTAAAAACATACAACATACAATTTTACACTTTTCATAATGAACATCAATGACTATGTTCATAAAATCAGGTATCTATACACCATGTGAATACCATGTACACAACCTTAGCCAACACAAAAATTCAACTTAAACAATCACAACCCCCACGTTATACAACTAGTCTAGAAGACTTGTACATCTAAAGCATTCCCAAATTGACCAATAAAAGAGAAAATACTATTTTAAGCAAATTAAAGCTCAATAGTAAACTATCATTTGAATTTACAAAATCCATTCAATTCAGTCAAAAATAACAAGAAATAAATCATCTTAATTAAAAATCTTTTCTTAAAACAATAAAAGAAATTGTTTCATTTAATTTATTTCTTGATTTTCTCAAATTCACATTAAAGTATATTCTATAATTTCTTTTTCGATCTTACTATTTTTAAAAATATCTAATATTAAAATTTACATGCAATATTTTTAAAAATACCAAAATCATTTATCTAAAACTTAATAAATCACAAATCTTACAAATATTTATATACAAACATATATACATATATGTTTATATATAAATATAAATATATATAAATTATTATATTATTCCTACTAATATATATTCATATTCACACACACACACACACACACACATATATATAAATAAAAGAATAAAACAAAATCAAATTTTAAACATAATACACAATATTTACATTTGAAAACTTTAAATAAAATTAAACTTTATGAAGCCAGAGCTCTCGCCTCCTGGGGAGGACGCAGCTATTACTGTGGCTGCACCCACCCATATGGAAAATGGGGGAGGGTTTCGCCTCCCCAAAACATTAATTTTTTTTTTAAACTAATTTTCTATGACTTTTACCGTACGACAACCGAAATTCATCTTTTTTTTAAACTCAATTCACAAATACGCCTGTACGATCTCTCAATTTTTTTTTTTAGAATATAAAAATTTCTTCAATCCAATTTATATATGAAAGAATATATGTATAAATATATATATATATACAAATTTTCATAGAGTTTTCAAATGGGGGAATTGTAAAAATTTCTATCAGTTTTACTGGAAAATATTTGTGTGTATTTTCCAAGAAAAGTAGAAATTTTACAATTTGAAAACTCTGTGAAAATTTGTATATATATATATACAAATTTTCACATAGTTTTCAAATGGGGGAATTGTAAAAATTTCTATTGGGTTTTACTAGAAAATACGCACAAATATTTCCAATCAACACTAATTTACCCAGAGGTTTCCAAATTAATTCACCCATTAAAATAATTTCCCTTCA
This sequence comes from Sequoia sempervirens, assembly GCA_007258455.2. Lineage (NCBI taxonomy): Eukaryota > Viridiplantae > Streptophyta > Pinopsida > Cupressales > Cupressaceae > Sequoia > Sequoia sempervirens. Next base: position 94,699,174 of record VDFB02075321.1, on the reverse strand, counting down.
CTAATTTAAATATTTTCTACAGAGAGAGGAAGTTTTCAGAAATATTTAAGAAATCTACAAATCCTTTCAGAAAATATACAGTAAATAATTTTTCCCAAGAAATATAGAAATTTTAATAAAATAAAATTTTCTTTTCTCAGACATTCTTTTTCAAAAACAACAAATTAAAACACAAGGGAAATACCTTTTTCCTTAGCTTCAGAAATCCATCTGGTGATGAGAGCCTTTGTTTCCTGTAGCTTCCAAAACCTTTCCCGAATACCAATTCCCAAAATGCAAACCAGAGAACTTCCACAAATATACAATAATACCATGGGATATCACAAAATACTTTCAAAGAAATTTTAACAGCAGACTATATTTTCATTTCCCGTGGAGAAAAAAGATAAACTTCTGTGTTTTCCCAAATCCCAAATAACCTTCGAGAAATTCCTCAACCATAAACAATAAATTTAACTAGCACACATGTGGAGAAGAAGAAAATATCTTCAACAACTTCCCAGTAATCTTTCCTATCCTCCACTTTTTAAAAATTTACATGCTTTTAATTTATTTAGAATTTCCAATTTTCAAAAATACAAAATTTATTTACAATTAAAAATGCCATTTCCAAAATAATAATTAATTTAAAATTAAATCTATTCACACACATTTAAAACAATTTTAATTTAATCAATTAATTTATTTAATTAAATGAATTTAATCTTAATGATCAAATTATTTAACCAAACGAACTAATTAATTAATTAAATAACATGTAAAACTTATTTCTTTAACATTTAAAAATTAATTTAAATAACAGTAAATTAAAGAATAATAACTATCATTAAAATTAACAAAATTTTCCTTTCAAGCAATTGATCCAAATAGGAACAAACAAGACAACTAAAGACTCCAAACTAAACTGACAATGTACTATGACTGGGTTTAAGACTAGACTAGGATGAACCATGCTACTACCTCCCAATCAACATATCCATTGAGACTTGACACGCTTAGACCTGAGTAACCAGGTGGAGTCGGTGTCATGTACCTACAATCCTGCAACCAAACAAATAACATGCATATATATATATGTAATCCATTGTACAGGCACACCGTGCGGAGAAAATCACAGACATCATAGGGCACTCGCAAGCGAGTGATGCAACTCCGTTCTCCACACCAATACACGTCACATCAGATTGACAAATTAATTAACAATTAGTCCATCATAAACATATACATGGCAATAACATCTGAAGGAAATATCTACGCTATCACAAAGCATGTCAGAAATCAATTATCACCATACAAAGTATCATCATAACACAAAGTGAATCCACTGTCGCTCAAAATCAGTGATCAAAAGTATCCAAACCAAAGTACTAAAGTCTAATAGTGTGAAAACATGCAACATAAAACATAAGCATAAATGGAGGGGTACTACATCCTCCCCCCTAGGATCAGGCTTGCTCCTGAAAGCCTGTGAACAGATAGGGATAAAGTTCCCTCATGCGTGTCGCATCCTCCCAAGTAGCAGAAACCTCATGGCTAGGATCCCATTGGACCCTCACCTGATCAACATCTCAACCCTTGAGATCGAGCGTCCGATGCCATAGAATGGCCACGGGCTCCAAAGTCAGCTTCCCGTCCTCTACCTGTAACGCATTCCAATCAAGTACATGAGAAATGTCAGGATGATATGGTCTAAGAACTGATACATGAAAAACATCATGAATACGTGACAAACTGGGTGGTAAGGTGAGTTAATACACCATAGGACCAATCCTCTCTAGGATCTCAAATGGCCCAATGAAACGAGGTGCAAGCTTAGAGCCTTTTCCATAACGGATTGGACTCTTTTGCGGTCGCACTTAAAGAAACACTCTATCTCCAACTGCAAACTGTCGATCTATTCTATGTGCATCAGCATACTTCTTTTTCCTATCATGTGCTACTATCAAATGTTCTCTAATATGGTCAACCTGTTGCTCCATATCACGAAGCATCTCAGGACCAAGTAATAGTCTATCCTCAAGTCGATCTGAACTCAATGGAGTTCAACAAGGACGACCGTATAATGCCTAAAATGGTGGCATACCTATGGAACTCTGATATCCGTTATTGTATGCAAATTCTACTAAGTATAGATAATCCTCCCAACGTGATTTTTGGTCCATTACGTACATTCTAAGCATATCCTCTAATATTTGATTAACTTTTTCTGTTTGTCCATCGGTTTGAGGATGATACGCTGAACTAAAGTTCAACTGTGTACCTAGAGCATGTTGTAATGAAGTCCATAGGGCTGAAGTGAATATGGGATCTCTATCAGAAATAATCCTATGAGGAATCCCATGCAATCTAATGATGTCCTCCATAAATATCCTAGCTACAGATGAAGTATTGTAAGATGATCATATTGGTGAAAAATGAGCTATCTTAGTCAGTCGATCAATAGTTACCATAATGGCATCATGTCAACGTGATGACGTAGGTAACCTTACAATAAAATCAATAGATATAATATCCCATTTCCATTCAAGAATGAGATGAGGCTACAATAATCCAATAGGATGTTGATGCTCAGCTTTGACTCGTTAGCATTCAAGACATCTCGATACATAGTTAGCAATATCACATTTCATACCAGGCTAGAAATACAATTGCCGAAGATCCGCATGCATTTTCTTAACACCTAGATGAGCTAAGTACGGAGCTCGATGAGCTTCAGTCATAATTAATGTACGAAGACCCTCAAAATGTGGTACATAGATATGACCTAAATGTCATAATATACCATCTAGTTCAAGGATATACCCTACAAATCAAACTTCTAAAGGTCTACCAGATTCAATCTCTGACTTTACTTCCTGATACAATCTATCAATAGGAAGTGCTTCTAATATTTGACCTCTCAAACCTACTTCAAGAGTAGTAGCAGAGATCTCATGTCGACGACGACTAAGAGCATTAGCCACTACATTCTCTTTTCCTTGAACATATTTCACTTCAAAATTGTATTCACACAAGAACTCCATCCACTGTCTCTATCTAGCAGTCAAGTTAGGTTGCATAAAAATGTTTTGTAGACTATGGTGATTAGTATGAAGTTCGAAACGATGAACTAATAATAAATGCCTCCATCGAAATAATGTATGTACAATTGTAGCTAGTTCTAAATCATGAGTGGGATAGTTTAATTCGTGATCTTTGAGTTTGCAAGACTCATAGGCAATCACACACCACTCTTGCATCAGAACTGCTCCCAAACCCTCTAAGGATGCATCCGTACAAACTACAAAATCCTTAGTAGGATCAGGAACAATCAATATAGGCGCATTAGTCAACTTTTCTTTAAGTGTCTGAAAACCCAACTGACACTGATCTGTCCAAACAAACTTCTTCCCTTTTCTCTGAAGAGAAGTAATAGGATGACCAATTCTAGAGAATCCCTCAACAAATTGCCTATAATAACCAGCTAGACCCATAAAACTACGCACTTCACCTACATTAGTAGGCACGGGGCAATCTACAATAGCTTGAATCTTTGAAGGATCCACAACAATACCTTTTCTAGAAATCACATGTCCAAGGTATTTTACTTCAGTTTGAAAGAAGTCACACTTCTTCAGGTTTGCATACAATTGATTTTCCATTAAACATTGCAATACTTGTCTCAAGTGTTCTTCATGTTCCTTCATGTTTCTCAAATAGATCAAAATATCATCAAGAAATACAAGGACAAAGCGATCAAGGTAAGTACAAAAAACACCATTCATTAGACTCATAAATACTGATGGTGCGTTCGTTAACCCAAATGGTACTACTGTGAATTCGTAGTGCCCATAACGAGTTCAAAATGCAGTTTTATGAATATCTGCTTCAGCAATTCGCAATTGATGATAACCAGATTTCAAATCGATTTTAGAGAACAAATTAGCTCCCTTGATATGATAAAAAAGATCATCGATTCTAGGCAAAGGATAACGATTCTTAATCATAACCTTGTTCAATTGACGATAGTCAATGCACAGTCTAAGAGACCCATCCTTCTTCTTTACGAAGATGACAGGTGCTCCCAAGGGGAAACGCTTGGACGAATGAAACCCTTTTCTAATAGTTCCTCTAACTAGATACGAAGTTCCTCTAACTCCTGAGTTGTCATTCTATATGGAGCTCTAGATATAGGCTCTGCTCCTGGAACTAGGTCAACTCTAAAATCAATATCTCTCTTCGGTGTCATTCTAGGTATATCATTAGGAAACACGTCAGTGAATTCCCTAAGAATAGGATGATCATCAAGAGGTATCTCTTGACTCTCACCTTCCTCCAAATCAGTAACTGTTGTTGCAAATAGTTGACAACCCTAACAAAGACATCTCTTTAATTGCATAGCAGATATCATCCGCAAGGAGATAGGTCTTTGTATACCTATGATTTCCACTTTCGCACCTAAATCATTAATGCAACTAACTGTCTTAAGTCGATAGTCAATCATAGCATGATGAGATGCTAACCAATCCATACCTAAAACTATGTCATACGATCCTAAAGGTGTAACATGTAAATCTACTAAGGTAGTTAACATACCAATTTTAAGTTCACAATTATGTACAAGGTTCTCTACTGCTACTTTCACCCCAAAGGTGAATTCAACCTGCCACTTACTGCTTTGCTTTACCACCACAAGACTGCATCGCTCAACGATGGTCGGTGAAATAAAAGAGTCGGTAGCTCCGGAATCAAAAATAATGGAAACACTAACACCATGTAACTTACCTGAAGTCTCGACCAATGTGTTCTGGTGATCGGCTTGGTGGTCATTAACCGCAGCATATACTGTATGTGATCATCCTACATCACCCACTGTAGGCTCTAAAATTGTAGGTCGAGGCCCAAATCCAGTAGAACCTCTCATTGGACACTGCCTAGCAATGTGTCCCTGCTGTCCACACGAGTAACAACCTGTGCCTCTACTGAATCCTCTGCCACCCGAAGGTGCATTGGATTGTTGGAAACTACCTCTACTGACAGTAGATTAAGAACTTTGTGTAGGCCGATCCTGTCTATTGCGCCTGTTGTGACCCTTTCTTGACTGTGGGCTATTACCTTGTTGTGGTTGTGGATTATATTCTTTTGAGGTGTACGTTGTTGCTGCTGCCCACCCTTTGAGGGTGTCTGTTGGTTCCTAGAAGAACCCCCTATTTGTGCCTATCCACCCCGTGGACTAAAACCTGTTGCACGAGCACTACCAATCTATACTCCTGTGTGACCACCTAACGCTATAACAAGATTCTCTTCCACTATTTGAGCCTTCTCCACAACAACTTCCATAGTCTTTAGCTCAAAGACTCTAACTCCACCACTAATGTGGGCATTTAAACCCCTAATGAAGTGTTGTACTAGCATAGGCTCATCATCGCCAATACCTGCATATTGCTTGAGTTCATAGAATCTATGTTCATATTGCTCAACAGATAGAGCCAACTGACGTAGATCATGACACTCATCAGCCCGTCATTGCCTCCAGTGTTCCGATAGGAACCGTGCTCTAAACCTCTCCAGGAACATCTCCCAAGACACTGACCCAATATCTAAGTGGAGCTTTTTCTCCTCCAGGTGCCACCAAGTAGAGGCGAATCCTCTCAGATGCATAATAGCGCATCTCACTCGGGTATTGCTACCATAAGGGTGCATGGCGAAGCATCTACCCAAATCCAGTAGCCAGGTCTCTGCCTCTAAGCCACCTTCTGTACCATCAAAAGTAGGAGGGCGTGCCCTCAATAAATCCCACATGTGTCCTGCAGTAATAGCATCCTGATGCACTGTATCATCTACTCTCCACGGAGATCTATCACGCTCTCTAACTACCCCCTGCTCAACTTCCTCTCTAGGTCCAAGACAAGTTAGGACCTCCTCTAATAAAGGACGTATCTGTGAACCCTCTACTCCTGACTGTTTAGGATTCTGTCCCTCATTCCTCTGATCCAACTGCTCTACTTGATCACTCTAATGAGGGCTAAGAGGGGGAGTAACCTAAGGGATTGGCCCTCGGCCTCCACCTCGACCTCTACCACGACCTCTACCACCTCGTCTATGCATGATCCTACACATAACAATGACGAGTCTCAGATACTATTCAACCAAGGCTAATAGATAGCGACACTACGTACTAGGTCAACCTAATGGGCTCACGATTAACTAGAGCATCTAGTGTTAGAAACCTTGTCTCTGATACCAATCTGTAATGCCCCGTCTTATAACCTAAGGAATGTTACAATTGTATATAAAAGTGAAATATATATTTTTTCAAAAGTATTAATATTAACTTAATTAGTTGCATACATTCACTAAGATACGCAACGTTACACTACTTGAGTTTCCATAGACGACTTTAGTATTTAGCATTGCACATATTTAATTAACATAAACACAAAAGTAAACATCGCATATCATTTGAATTCCATTCAAGATAGTATTAAGTAAAAATATGATTCTTACATTGCATTTGAAAAGATATTACAATACTCATTCATCTGATGAGGTAGATCAATAATAGTTACAATTACATTTTACAAATGTTCACTTCATATACAATTGAGGGATGTTACAATACAGGATTTCCAATAATGCAATAAAGAAGTACACATATGTATCCAAGTACGAGCTCTCCATCCATGAAGCTCTCATTTCCATGATTATAAACTAGGGACCCAATGGAGTAAGGTGCACGTTCCACCCAACCATGTGGTACCCGTAGGTCCACCCCCCATGCTAGGAGATAGTAATATGGTTACCTAGACATAACCTATTCACCCTAGACACAAGTACATAACTAACTGATGGTTACATTGTTTCTAGATTAAAGACAATCAAGGTGCTAAGTACACAAGGTTAACTATTATTTTAGGTGGAGTGTCATCACAATGTTGCAAAGGTTATCCTGGTGTTTCTTCCTAGGTTTCGGCCCCCAACTTGGGTTACCCTGGTAACCTCTTACAAAACCCGACCCCATTTGCAATCTATTGCGAAATTGAATATCTTTTAAGGTAACAAGATATCGATTTGCCATTCCAGGCCTTCTCATCTTATGCTCAAGACTGAACTAGCTCAAGAGTCCATAAGTGAGGCATAATCATCTTATTAAGGATTTTAATCTAACTACTGTGTTATTTAGTTATCACTGACTTACTAACTCTTTGTAAGTTACCCTGACACCACTTTGTGTGTCAGCCCTCACACAGAGCCACTCCCCTAAACATAACAAAGGAATCTAAGTTTCCCTGACTAAGGCAACAAGGTGTACAAACATACAACATACAATTTTACACTTTTCATAACAAACATCAATGACTATGTTCATAAAATTAGGTATCTATACACCATGTAAATACCATGTACACAACCTTAGCCAACACAAAAATTCAACTTAAACAATCACAACCCCCACATTATACAACTAGTCTGGAAGACTTGTACATCTAAAGCATTCCCAAATTGACCAATAAAAGAGAAAATACTATTTTAAGAAAATTAAAGCTCAATAGTAAACTATCATTTTAATTTACAAAATCCATTCAATTCAGTCAAAAATAACAAGAAATAAATCATCTTAATTAAAAATATTTTCCTAAAACAATAAAATAAATTGTTTCATTTAATTTATTTCTTGATTTTCTCAAATTCACATTAAAGTATTTTCTATATTTTCTCTTTCAATCTTACTATTTTTAAAAATATCTAATCTTAAAATTTACATGCAATATTTTTAAAAATACCAAAATCATTTATCTAAAACTTAATAAATCACAAATCTTACAAATATTTATATACAAACATATATACATATATGTTTATATATAAATATAAATATATATAAATTATTATATTATTCCTACTAATATATATTCATATTCACATATATATATATATAAATATAATATATATAAATATAAGAATAAAACAAAATAGAATTTTAAACATAATACACAATATTTACATTTGAAAACTTTAAATAAAATTTATATAAAATTAAAATTTATGAAGCCCGCAGCTCCAGTTGCGGCCTCCCTGTGGGGAGGACGTAGCCATTACCAGGGCTGCGCCCAGCAGCCCCTGGCTGTTGTGCGCAGCCATGGTAGCTGTGCCCACCCATATGGAAAATGGGGGAGGGTTTTGACCCTCCCCAAAACATTAATTTTTTTTTTTTAAACGAATTTTCTATGACTTTCACCGTACAACGATTACCGAAATTCATCTTTTTTTTAAACTCAATACACAAATACGCCTATATGGCGGTCTCTCAATTTTTTTTAGAATATAAAAATTTCTTCAATCCAATTTATATATGAAAGAATATATGTATAAATATAAATAAATAAATATATATATATATACAAATTTTCATAGAGTTTTCAAATGGGGGAATTGTAAAAATTTCTACTCGGTTTTACTAGAAAATACACACAAATATTTCCAATCAACACTAATTTACCCAGAGGTTTCCAAATTCATTCACCCATTAAAATAATTCCCCTTCACTAATTTAAATATTTTCTACAGAGAGAGGAAGTTTTCAGAAATATTTAAGAAATCTACAAATCCTTTCAGAAAATATATAGTAAGTAATTTTTCCTGAGAAATACAAAAAATTTAAAAAAATAAAATTTTCTTTTCTCAAACATTCTTTTTCAAAAACAACTAATTAAAACACAAGGGAAATACTTGTTTCCTTAGCTTCTGAAATCCATCTGGTGATGAGAGCCTCTGTTTCCTGTAGCTTCCAAAACATTTCCCGAATACCAATTCCCAAAATGCAAACCAGAGAACTTCCACAAATATACAATAATACCAAGGGATATCACAAAACACTTTCAAAGAAATTTTAACAACAGACTATATTTTCATTTCCCGTGAAGAAAAAAGATAAACTTCTGTGTTTTCCCAAATCCCAGATAACCTCTGAGAAATTCCTCAACTATAAAAAATAAATTTAACTGGCACACATGTGGAGAAGAAGAAAATATCTTCAACAACTTCCCAGTAATCTTTCCTATCCTCCACTTTTTAAAAATTTGCATGCTTTTAATTTATTTAAAATTTCCAATTTTCAAAAATACAAAATTTATTTACAATTAAAAATGCCATTTCCAAAATAATAATTAATTTAAAATTAAATCTATTCACACACATTTAAAACAATTTTAATTTAATCAATTAATTTATTTAATTAAATGAATTTAATCTTAATGATCAAATTATTTAACCAAATGAACTAATTAATTAATTAAATAACATGTAAAACTTATTTCTTTAACATTTAAAAATTAATTTAAATAATAGTAAATTAAAGAATAATAACTATCATTAAAATTAACAAAATTTTCCTTTCAAGCAATTGATCCAAATAGGAACAAACAAGACAACCAAAGACTCCAAACTAAACTGACAATGTACTATGATTGGGTTTAAGACTAGACTAGGATGAACCATGCTACTACCTCCCAATCAACATATCCATTGAGTCTTGACATGCTCAGACCTGAGTGACCAGGTGGAGTCGGTGTCATGTACCTACAATCCTGCAACCAAACAAATAACATGCATATATATATATGTAATCCATTGTATAGGCACACCGTGCAGAGAAAATCACGGACATCACAGGGCACTCGCAAGCGAGTGATGCAACTCCGTTCTCCACACTAATACACGTCACATCAGATTGACAAATTAATTAACAGTTAGTCCATCATAAACATATACATAGCAATAACATCTGAAGGAAATATCTACACTATCACAAAGCATGTCAGAAATCAATTATCAGCATACAAAGTATCATCATAACACAAAGTGAATCCACTGTCACTCAAAATCAGCTATTAAAAATATCCAAACCAAAGTACCAAAGTCTAATAGTGTGAAAAAATGCAACAGAAAACATAAGTATAAATGCAGGGGTACTATAGACTTGCCCTAAAAACTAGTCATTTGGAGCTTGTTTTGGCCATTTTTGACCAACTATTTTTCCTTGGGCAGACTTGCCCTCATCTAGGGGTGGACCTGCCCTACTAACCAGTCCTTTTGGAGCCTGTTTTGGCCATTTTTGAACAACTTTTGCTCCTTGGGTGGACCTGACCTTCTCCACAGGTGGACTCGACCTAACAGACAGGCAGACATGACCTAACAGCCAGGCAGATTTTCCTTGACAGACAACCATATATTCCTTGCCATTTGCACACTGTTTACCCGTTTTCCTCCATTCAAGTGCCAATCTTCTCAAATTTTTGTGCTCTTTTCAACGACATATACCAGTTCATACTTTTGAGAAGTTTCTTGGGGCACCTTTTCCTTCCCCATCTGCCTCCTCGAGGGGGGCATACCCTACCATTCTCTATGTTTACTTGTTCCGAGTAAACATTTATCCATTTAACACATCCTTTCATCATTCTGAACTCTCATTCTATCATTCTGATCATCCATTTACTCGTTCTGAGTAAACGTTCATCCATTTAACACATCCTTTCATCATTCTGAACTCTTGTTCTATCATTCTGATCATCTATTTACTCATTCCGGTAAATGTTTATCCATTCAACACATCCTTTCATCATTCTAAACTCTCGCTCTATCATTCCAATCATCTGCTTACCGCTCTGAAAACGTCATCCATTTAACACATCCTTTCATCATTCTAAACTCTCATTCTATCATTTCGATCATCTGTTTACTCATTTTGAGTAAACGTTCATCCATTTAATACATCCTTTCATCATTCTGAACTCTTGTTCTATCATTCTGATCATTTGTTTACTCATTCTGAGTAAACATTCATCCATTTAACACATCCTTTCATCATTTTGAACTCTCATTCTATCATTCCGATAATCCATTTACTCATTCCAAGTAAACGTTCATCCATTTAACACATCCTTTCATCATTCTGAACTCTCGTTCTATCATTCTGATCATCTGTTTACCATTTCGAGTAAACGTTCATCCATTTAACACATCCTTTCATCATTCTGAACTCTCGTTCTATCATTCTGATCATCTGTTTACTCGTTCCAAAAAAACATTCATCCATTTAAACACATCCTTTCATCATTTTGAACTCTTGTTCTATCATTCTGATCATCCGTTTACTCGTTCTGAGTAAATGTTCATCCATTTTGCACCTTTGTTTATCATTTTGAACTCTCATTCTATCATTCCTATCATCCAGTTACTCGTTCTGAGTAATCTATCATCCATTCTAAGCCTTGATCTTCTCATTTTGAGAATCATTCATCTGTTGTGAGCAGTCGTTTACTTGTTCTAAGTAGTCGTTCATCCGTTCCGGTCAATCTTTTACTCATTTTGAGTACTCATTCATCCATCCATTTCTCCAATAAAATCATCGTTTTCCCCACCCTGAACTTTGTCTCGGGTTATTATCCAAATTGACCTAAGTGTCTGATCTGATCATCATCATCAACATCCTCTTAGGATTGTCATCCATCCTAAGTTAATCATCATCATCGGCCCAATCAATCCATTTTCAATCTCAAAGTGGATTTGGTGTCGTAATCATCCATTTATCCTTTAATCCGATCAATTAGCATCCTAAGTCACCTAGGATAATCTCTGAATGGGGTTTACAGTCCCTCTCATCATCCTATCTAATCCATCAGTCAATCTTATCAATCAATCGATCAATCCAATCCAATCCAATCCAATCCAATCCAAGTACATCCTTATCCAATCACCTTTGACCCAATCAATCTACTTCCATCTTGAAGCAGATTCAGTGTCATAATCATCCTTTGATAATCAAATCCAATCGTTAGAATCAATCCCATGATCCAATCATCTTAATCTGAGCTTTAATCCAATCTTGATCTGAGCTTACCCTAAATCCCGATTTGAGCTTTAGTCCATTTCCATCCAAAATCTTTATCCATCCTCTTTATCCTTTCATTATCATGAATTCTTATCCTCCATCAATAGTGGTCAAGGGAAACCCTAATTATGTCGATGACGATAACGAAAGTCTTGTCGATCAAGAAGAATGTGACATAGATCCCCTTGACACTATCATTGCTAGTAAGTTTTCTCCACCCACTTTCCAAAATCCAATCACCCCTTCGAGTCATCCTATTATGTCTTCATCCATGCCTAATCATGCTCCCTATGCTACCTTTGACAAGGGATATCCATCATATCCTTCATCTACATCATCCTCTTATCCTAGTCTGCCATCACAATACCCCTATCCTAATCCCCTGTCCACATCCTCCTATCTCAATCCTTCATCCACATACCCCCCCTACCCTAATCTTCCATACCAATCTCACCCTAATCTTGCATTCGCATCAACCTATCCTAATCTAACATCCGCAGCCACTTATCCTAATCCGACATCTGCAATTCCCTATCTCCTTCCGTCACCTCAATCTCCCCATCCTAATCCACCATCCCAATACCCTTACTACAACCCACCACCCACATCCTCATGTCCTAATTCACCATGCCAATACCCCTATCTTAACCCTTCACCTAATCCCCCACCTATTCCCAGTCATGCATCCAATTCCATTCCCCTATCTAATCCTAGTCCACCAACCCACAATCCTTCATCCATTCCTACCTCACCATCCAAACCTAGAGTATGCAAGTCTCTCATTTCAGAAGTTCTCCAAGGACTTATAACAAAGAAGACATCTCCCACTCCACACCTTGAAGTTGTGGAATCATGCCATCCCAACCCATCATCCACGGTCATTAGTGACGAGACCCTTCTCCACCCAACACCTATCATTGATGATACCACCCTTAGCACCACTCAAACCATCGAAACCATCACATCCTCTGAATCCACTGAGCCACCATCTCCTACCATCACATCTACCAAATCCATTAAACACCCACTTCCTACTCCAAGATTAGTCGAACCCATCAACGACACCCAAATCCAATCCACTTCTCCCACTCTTAGTGTCACTAAAACCCATTCCAATGACTGCATTGAATCCTCCATCCCTCCATCCTCCCCACTTAAAGAGTCCCACCAAGACTCCATTATCATGCCTCCCACACATGATGAGTCATGCCAAGAGCCTGATCCAAAGCATGTCGACATATCCACTTCTCTAGATCAAGATCCTACCATCCCATCTAATCCACCTCAAGATCACAGTCCCCCATCCATTCCATTCCATGATCCCCTTGTCATTCAAGATTCCACCGTTCCATCTCCATCTCCATCGCATGAGCTTTCTACCACAAATCCAGATCCTATCATATCCCCTAATCCCTCTCCTGATACCACCCATCCAAATGATGTTACCCCATAATCTCCCTCTTATTATCCCCCATCATCGCCTAAAACTACTATCCCCACACCACTTGCATATCCCCTTGGTACTCTCACATTCTTCCATGGTGGCCTCCTTGCAGAAGAAAAGCATAGTGTATTTACCACCCATCATCCTCCACCTATTAACAGACTCACATCCTGTTTTAAGAATAACACAAATTCTATCATGGATCGCATGCTCAAGAAAATGAACTATCAAGTAAAAGGTATAGGCCTTCATGAGCAAGGTAGTTTAGAGCCCATCCAAGTCAAAGAACAAATCTACATGCAAGGTCTTGGAGCTATTTCCCAAGATTGACAATCTAAAGATGTTGGTACAACCTCTAGACGTCCTCGACAAGCCTTTTTCAAAAGAAATGTCTGCTCTTCCCATCACTCCACTAGATCATATACTGCCATCCCTCCTCCTCTATCATATCACCTCAAAACAACCATCCATATTCCTCCTTCATTTGCTCCATCCATTTTGGGTCCTTACATCCCTCCATCCACCATCTCCTATCCTTCATCTACTCTATCCATCTTGGGTCCGTATATCCCAAGATCACCTCCTCCATCTCATCCATTCATCCATCCAACACCTATCCATGTCATCCATCATAAAAATCCCTCTCGTATATCCCATAATCAAGTTCAACAAAGGAACATACCTAAACATCCTCCATCTACACGTAATCCCCATATTCCTACCTCCATTGCTCCACATCATCCATCTCCTCACATCCATTCCATTGCTAATAAAAGAACTTTGGATGCTAAAGTAAAACTACATAAATCCAAACATCCACATGAATCTAAACCTCGCCATGTCCCCTTTAAATGACATGTTGAAGAAAATAAAAATCAAATCCACAATCCAAATCAAACCCATCAGCCACAAAAGGCCCACTAAAGCAAAAATCAAAACCATGTGGATCCCAAAGAAAAAAGATACAATGCCATCAAATGAAAAATCTATAAGAACATCCAAAGTTGCTAATCCAAAAGCTAATCATACACCCCTTTCATCTCCTAAGTTTGTTTTGGGTCCCTATGTCCTGAAATTCACTATTCCATCTCCTCCATTATCCTCACATTCTCCATCCATTAATCCTCTTATCTTTTCATATCCATCACCATATGTACCAATGTTGGTCCTAAACTCACCACCCCACCACACATCCACCCCATCATTCTATCCATACCCTTTCTAGCATCCCATTCATTACCCCACATATCTCCCCCATCAAATCCCTCTAATTCATCCTTTTGCATAATCCATTTCTCCTAATAAGGTTGTACCAACATCCAATAGTCGGTTCGAACATGAGCTCTTAATACTTCGTATGGAACTTGATGCTTGAGCCCTTCATCCATATCCTTATTGCATGTCTTCTAAATCCACTTATTCACCTCCCTATCCTTATCCATATCCTTCCACATGCTATCCAAAAATCCAAAAAAGTCTAGAAATCCAAAAAAGTCCAAAAATCCAAAAAAAGTAAAAAAAAAATAAAAAATCAAAAAATAAAATAGTAAAGAGAAACAATCTGTCCAATGGTGAAAACTTGGCAAACAAGCGCCTTGGATAAGTACCATGATGAAAACCTGGCAAACAAGCGTCATGCATAAATCCCCATCTGCACTTGGGGGCAGTTTCCTGATATGCATTACCTCCATCCGCTATGCTTCCTGCTATGCTTCCAGTTATGCACCCGTCTTCTTGCTATACGTCATCTTCATTGATCCCCTCCATCCTGCCTATCTTACACATCCTGCTTGGCATATCTCATTTATCCCATCCCTCTATCCTTCTTGTAATCTTGATAAAATAAAAATAAAAATAAAAATAGGGGCACCTATCTATGCATGCTTTGGACTCCTCTTGGTATACATTCCCTTCACACATTCTCTATCATATCTCTAAATCACCCATCCTATCCTCCTCCAGTTATCTCCTTCATTTTTCCATCTTCCATCTCTCATGCCCCATTATACATGACATATCTAGAGTGGGGGCATTTATCTTCCTATGTGATATAGTCCTTGGAGATGTCATTCATTCCATCAAAGCAATCCCTTTAGTTTCCTATCTTCATATTCTTATCGTTATATCCATCTCCCCATCCTTATCCCTTTATCCAATCCATCCAAATAATATTTTTCCTCCCCCCATCCTCTCTCCTCATCCCATCTCATAATCACTTGTCACTGGTATCTAGCTATAGGCTACTTTCCGCGCAAACCAATGCCGTCTACCTCATCATCATCACTTCTGGTTCTTTTGTGCCATCTTATCAATCTCCTATCCTTTGTAATCATTCATCTATCCCCTTGCCGGATCCCTGACCTTGCCTTGGTCTGCGTGGGCTCCTGCCCGGTTGCGGGCAGACCCGCCCCAGTCCGTGTCCATCCTTGGGTGGACCAACCCCAATCCGTGGGTGGACCCGCCCTGGCTCGGGTGGACCTACCCCACTCTGTGGGCAGACCCGTCCTGGCTTGGGCGGACTTGCCCGGGCCATCCTTGGGTGGACCCACGCCGGCTTGGGTGGACCTGCCCGGGCCCATCCTCAGGCGGACCCGCCTGGGCCCTTGGGCGGACCCGCCTGAATCCTTGGGTGGACCCGCCTCGGCTTGGGCAGACCCGCCCTTCAGGAATTTTATTTTTTCCTCTTTGGATCATCATTTCATCACTAAAATCACCTCCTCTAGCATCGGGTCATCCATCCCAATTATCTAGACTTCGTTTCGAGAGTTTTGATTTTTATGCTGAAACTTCCGGAGGCCATAACTTTTGACTCGGGTGTCCGTTTGAGCTGAAATTTTACGGGTGGATGCATTATGAGATGGCATGTGGATTCCCAACAAATTCCAAATCCCTTGGACCCCATTTTTCCACATTTTTGGGGCATCAAACTTTCATCTTGACCCTCAAAATCACAATTTAGTGTTTTTTTTCAGCATTTTGAAAAATCATTTTTGTCACTAACTCGAAATTCCTATCTCAAATTTGGGATGTTAGTTGGCAATTCATCCTATCTTTGTTTTGGGTATTTTTTGGGAAAAAAATGGACTCTCAAATTTCTGACTGTGAAGTTTCCTAAAATGGCAAAAATTGACAATTTTTGAAAATTGCCAAATCTGGAAAAATCTAATTGTCAACACCTTACATCCCTTAAACTCTAGAACTTCATATAGAATCAATCCCATCACATCCTCAAATAATTCTTATCTTCAATCCAACCCTGATATGAGCTTTCATCTAATCCCAATCTGAGCTTAACCAAAACCCTAATATGAGCTTTAGTCCATCTGCAGTCAAGATCTTTTGATATCGAAACAAATCTTAAAATCCCTCCCACCATATTTTTCAATTTTGGTTCTATTAGTCCATTCTAATCATCCATTTTCTCATTTTGAGTAAACATTCATCTATTTCCAACCGTTTTGAGGATCATTCATCCATTGTGAGTGGTCATTTACTCATTTTGAGTAATCGTTCATCCCTCTCGATCATTTGTTTACTCATTCTGAGTAATCTTTCATCTCTCCATCTTATCTTCCTCCCACTTCATCATTACTGATTTGGATAACTATCGCATCCTCTGATCCAATCCAACTGGTCTATCTTGTCTCTTTATCTTGGTCCCATCATCTTATCCCCTTATCTAGGGTTATCTCATCATCTTTTATCCATCACTTGTCTTTGGTCTCTCATCGAACTACGCTACCCCTATTCTTTCACGTAGGAAAGGTTGATCATTTGATCTGCCCCCAGGGTTCCATCCATCATTGATCTATATTGTCCACTTTTCTCCTTTTCTCCATCCTATCTTCATCATCCATCAAAGTCTCCATCAAAGTCTCCATCAAGGTCTCCATCATGGTCCGCGTCAGCCTTTTATCGAACTACGCGGGCTCTGCATTTTCACATATGAAAGGATAATCTTTGATCAGCCCCCAAGCCCCCCCTAGGTTACTACGATGTGTCCATCTCCCATCTTGTGTCTTTTCTTCCTGGTGTCGTGTCATCAAGCTATGCCCTTATCTATCCCATTCTTCACAAATGATATCCACTTGTCTCATGAGATCCAATCGATTTTGAATATCCTGCGTCATATCGGTCTTTCAGTTTAGTATCCATCATCGGTCTCAATAGGATGCATCCTTCCTAACAGAATTGATAAGATATGAGTGGACACCATTGGAGAGGTGTTTTGAAAGAATGTGGTTGATTTTTTATCATTTATTTTTTGGCTTGATACTTTTCAATAACCCTCTAGGATTTTTTTAATACCTCTTGCTTCTTGGATAGTAGATTTGGAAAATAGAAGTGCATCATCTGTAAATAGTGAGTGAGCCATCTTAATTTTTTATTTTAGGATATATATACCTTTCCATACTCCTTGAACATGTACCCTTGATATTTCCCAAATCAATGATTCTACCATTAGAATGAAAAGGAAGGACAACAAGATCACCTTGTCTGAATCCTTGTGAAGATTTAAAGAAACTAGTTGGGCTACCATTTACCAAGAGAAAGAACTTGGAATTTGATATTAAAGAGCTAAACCATTGACACCATTTGTGGGAGAAGCCTAGTTTTTGGATCACTTTTTCAAGAAAGTCCCAATTTAGCCTATCACAGGCCTTCAACATGTCAATTTTGATAATCATTTCTAGGTTTCTATGTTCCTTGATGGAATGCAAAGTTTCATAGGCTATTAAGGCCCCTTCCAATGTATCCTTTCTTGGGATAAAGCCTCCTTTCTTATATTTGATTATTCTTGGAATGATCTTGGCTAATCTCATGGTGATTGCCTTAGAATTTTTTTCTATATGGTATTGCAAAGTGATATGGGCCTAAAGTCAGCAAAGGTGGAGGGGTTTTTCTTTTTTGGGACTAGTGTTATAAAGGTATTATTCAATTCCATTAAGATGTTATCATTCCTCCTTAATTCCTCTAATGATGCCAAAATATCTTTCCCCATGAACTCCCAACCTTTCTGAAAGAAAATGGTAGTAAACCCATATAGACCAAGAGATTTGTTTAGTAGCATGGAGAATACTACTTATTTCACTTCCTCTAGTGTAAATGGTTTTAGTAAGAACTCATTTACTTCCTTAGAGATTAGTGAGGGAATATTCTTGGTGAAATCATGTGCATCAACATTTCTTTCTTGGGCAGATTGGTGGTTTGATGCACTTAGTAAATTTGAGAAGAAGAAAACTACTTCTTGGCTGATTAGTTTCTCCATGTTTAGATTGTTGCCTATGAGAGAGTTGATGTTGAATACAATGTTCATTTTTTGCTTGATTTTTGATGATATATGAAAGAATTTAGTGTTTTTGTACTCTTCTTTGAGAGAGAGTTTTCTATATTTCTATCTCCAATATATCTCTTCTCTTGTCAAAATATTTTCTAGTTTTAATTGTATTTTTTTATGTAGGCTAAAGGACGTATGGTTCATTCCACTTCTTATGATCTGATCATTGATCTCATGAAGTTGGGAATGGAGTGGTATTTTCTACAAAAGGATGTTTTTAAAATGTTGCTCATTCCAATCTTTGATTTGTTGTTTTATATAGACTAGCATTTTTGCTAGTTGGAACATTCTAGAGTGAGAAATAAAAGGTGCATTTTCCCACCAGCACTTGAGTTGGGACAGGAAGAGGGGCTCTCTGAACCACATTTCTTAGAACTTGAAAGATGATTTTGGGTGAGGTATTTGTGATGCTAGTACCAATTGTATGGGGAAGTGGTCTAGGCTTGAGAATGAAAGGATAGACGACTCAAAAGGAACTATTTCTGGAGACCAATCTATAGAGACTAGGAGTCTATCCAATTTTTCTATAATTAAGCATAAATATTTATGCCTGTTTGTTCATGAAATTTTCCATTTTTGGAGGGATAGTCTAATAGATCATTTACTGTTATGAAGTAGTTGAAATCTTCCATGATCTTTGGGGGGTATTATGCCCCATTTTTTTCATTGTGGTGGAATATTTAATTGAAATCCCCCTAAAAGGACTTTATCCTCTTTTAAGTTTTATAAGACTAGAGATAAGACATTCCATAGGAACTTTTTCCGAACTGTTGATGTGGATGCATAGATATTAAAAATCCAGAAGCATAATTCAAAGGACATAACATCTTCATGAGCATCCAATGTTGCATTGAGAAGATTAGTTTGACCTATGTATTTTTGTCATTATAGGGAACTACTAAGCCCCCTAAAGCTCCTTGTGTAGGACAATGTAGGAATTTCCATTTTTTTCATTTAGTAAAGACTTCTTGTGCTTGATCATTAGCAAACTTTGTTTCTTGGAGCATAATGATGTTTCCTTCACTAGAGTCTAGCTGATGCTTTATCAAGTGTCTTTTTTAGGGGTATTTAGGCCCCTAACATTCCAAGATAGGACCCTCATTTCTCTTGATGAGAGAAACAAGTCCTCCTTAGTCTAATGTTTTTATCCAATGTAGCTTGGATACCAATGACTATTTCATCATGGGTTTTCTTGCTTTTGGGGGGTCTGCCTCTAGTTGGGGGTATTGCAATTGGTACATGAGAGAATGTTTTCTCTATTTGTGTGATAGAGAGGTTTTGAGAGAAATAATTTTCTATGTTCTTAGTTAATGCTTCCTCTTCTAGTTGATCAAACACTTTTGATCCTTCTTGAAGAACAAGGTGGTTTACCATTTCTGCCATTTTCTCTTCTAACATAAACTCTTGGGATTCTTCAAATCTTCGCTTGTTTTCTATTGGGAAGTCTTTGCCATGTTTGGTATCTCCTCCTAATGGTGTTTGGAGCTAGAAAGGGGCCTTAGGGAGACCATTTTCTGCTGAATATTTTAAATCATTTGGCTTGAGAGAAGGGGACATGGGAGGACCATTCTCTGCAAGAGATTGTCATGTAAAATATGGATGAGATATCCCTAGAAATATTTCTACATCATGCTTCCCAATCTTGGGAAAATTTTTATTGCTACCACTTTTTTGGGGAAGGAATTCCCCATCAAAATGTATAGCCATCACACCTTGTGCAATTTCATTTGGAGTAGTGATAGGTGATGGGGATTTACTGCACAACGAAGATTGGCTAGTGGGGTTATTGGAAGAGTTATGTATGTTTTGTTGCTATCCCTTTTTCATGGGGTAGGTACCACCTTTAGAAGATTTATTTTGATTTGTTGAATAAGTTGGGAAAGTTCTTAGAGCAGAGCTTGAGATCAAGGAGGAGAGATTTTTCCTCTTTATTGGACCTAGCACTAGATCTAATTAGAAACCTATAGTGGGGAAAGGAAAAAGTTCCCTACATGTACTCAGGATGTCATTTTGTTTACTATGGTTGACGAAATGTAGTGCTACTAATGATAACCCAAGCTCTTTCTGAGGAAAGAGATGATAACTAAGAGATGTGTGGAGATTTTGAAAAATATTACTCTACTACAAATTTTTTCTTTCAGCCAGGGGAGAAACTTGCAATACTAATTTTTTTGAATGCTTTGCACATTTTCCATCTAGGTTCACACAAGCCAATTGTTTTGAGGGGAATTTGAGGTTGTGTGCACAAAGAAATGACATGAGGAGTATTAGATAGTAGGATTTTCTAACTCAATATGTTGTTTCCATGACCCACACTTGGATTGAATGGCCAAGATTTTGGGGAATTTTTTTTTAGCATTTAGAAAAATGCATATCCTAGTTGGGTTGTAGGAGTATTTGAAAAATCTGAATCAATTCTCTTGAAAATGTTAATGGAGTTACCTACAGATTCTAGGATTTGGGGCTCCCTATATTTGAGAGGAAGATTTTTTAATTGAATCTAGAAAGGTATATATTGAATCAAAGTAGAACAAGGGTTGAAATAGTAGGTCTAGGGTTGTAGATATAAGCCTTGATGATTAAAAAACCATGTTTTTCCTTTAAGGGATTTATCCCAGTCTACTCTAAAGTTGAACATAACAAGAAAGAAAGAAATTTCCTCATGAATGTAAATTTTTTTTGAGGCCTCCAACCATTGATCACGGATCCATATTTCTAAAGTATTAATGGGTGGGATATAGTTGAAGATCTTACCTACGAGTGCATGAATTTTGAGGATATATATGGAAGGCAACAACATATCTTTAGAGATGTGCACTTTTTGTTCTTGTTGAGCAAAAAAATACAAAAATGAAACATGGCGAGGGTGCTTTGGGATAGAGGTTGTTTGGGAAACCCTCTACTCTATTGATGATGTATGATTTTAGATGTATGATGATGGATCCTAATTTTTTCTTTTTGCAAACCTTGACTGAAAGGCTTAGATCCCAATGACAAAGTGTTGGGGAAAGTGGCAATTTTTTTTTTCCGTCCATGCTAAGAGGAAGCTGGAGCAACAAAAAACTAGCAGGATAGGGATGTTGTGGGAAATATAGAGGAGGCCCACCAAATCATGTGAGAACTAGAGGCTGTTCGTGATTGAACTTCAGGTTTTGCCTGCTCAAGGGTTGTTTTAGAATGCCACCATGATTTTTTCCTTGAAAAACCTTTGAGTAGCTTTTTGTCTTGGCTTTTAGTTGCTTCTATGAGCATTCAAGGCCCAAGAACCACCCTAAAACCATGGAAAGGGTTTATTTTGACAATTACTAGGGTGAAATTTTGAAAAATTCTCATTAGAGGCCTACTCCTACTTCTGCTCCATCCTAAAAATGTCCTTAATTTTTTTTATATTAAGGATATGAGCCTTTGGTTGTTGTCCATATGGGCAAGGAGCTCCCTAAAAATTTTGATATTAAGGATATGAGCCTTTGGTTATTGGCCCTACAGGAAAGGAGCCCCACCACTTCACCAAAGGGTCTCCCCATTAACACCAAGAGTAATGGTCTCCAATATTGACGTGGTAGAGAAAGACTCCATGAGGTTGTCAATTTCTCAGTTTTGCTTCTTAGTAGTTGCATGTTTATTTTGTTCAATTTTTGGTTAGAACTTTTGTATTCTACCTAGCCTTTTGTTTACTTAAAATTTTGATCTCTCATTGGTCTTATAAATTTAAGATGAGAGAATTTGTGCATTACCTTTGGATTTGTATGTTAAATTGTTAGATTTCTATGAATAATGTTAAATTTAGGTTCATTAAATCCTTGATGGATATGCATTGGAATAATTATTCTTTATTAAGATGTAAACAATATGTATGTATTAAAATTATTAGTATCAAAGAAAATATTAGGGAATAATTGGCCATGAAATTAGATCCAACTTATCCATTTGAACAAAAGGTATCCTTTTGCAAAAAATCATACTTTTTGATTTGATGTTATTAAAATATGTGCAATATAAAGAGGGGATTATACAAATAGAGATAGAATATGAGAGAGAAGAAAATATATAGATGGAAACATATATAAATAAATGTAGGAGAGGGGGGTGAGAAGAAAATAGAAAAAAAGAGATAAAAGACACAAATAGACATATAAAGAAAAGTAAACAAAGAGATAAATATGGAGAGAGGGAGATATAGAGGGCGACATAGAGATACATAGAGATGGTGGGAGATTGATAGAGAGGAAGAGAGAGAGGGAAGAAGACAAAAATAAGAGGTATAAAGGGAAAAATAGATAGAGAGAAGAGAGTCTAACTTTTTATTAATTGTTTTGTGTCAACAATCTAAAGATGTCACATGTCCATGGGGATCTATCTCTATCCATCTCTCTCTATGTCACTTTAATTTTTCTCTCCCTCTCTATCTCTCTAAGTTTCTCTCTAACTCTCTCCCTTTATCTTTGTCTTTATCTCATGTATATATATCCCTCTTTTTCTCTTCCTCTCTCTATATTTCATTCTCTATTTTTCCTATATATCTTTATCACTTCTCTCTCATTTCCTCTCTCTTTGTCTCTCTTTCTATATATATCTCCCTCTCCCTCTCTCACTCTCATGTTTTATATATCCTCTTTCCATCTCCATCCCTCTATCTCTCTATCTCTCTTTCTTTATGTCTTTCTCCATCTCTATATCCCTCTATCTCTTTACCTCTATAGACATATTTGTCTCCATGTATATCCATATACTTATCTATTTCTATATATATCTCTATTACTCTTTAAGAAAACACAATTGGAAGTCATGAGACAAATTCAAAAACCTTTTCCATCATCCTCCCTTCTTGTGCCAAAATGGGAGTTTTGGAAAAGGGTATGAACATCCACCACAAAATAAAGGATAGAGAAATTTCATGATAAGTTTTCATTAAGACCATCTTAGTAGACATGTAATAAAACAATGGAAGCATAGATAGGGTATGCAACATTTTGTATAGAATGCCCAAAATATGTAATCTCATGGCCTACTATGATTATTAAATATATAAAAATTATGTTTTTTGAAAATTTATTAGGAAATTTTAATCAAATATAATTGGAAAACTATTTCAAAAAATTCCCCAAATATGTGGTCTCATGGCTTACTATTCTTTTAGAATATGTACAAAATAGATATGTTGAAGATTTCTTAGAAAATTTTAATCAAATGCAATTGGAATGAATCAAGTTAGTCTCAAAAACCTTTTCTTTCTTTCTCCTTTCTTGTGTTAAAATTAAATATTTAGAATAGGGTATGCCATTTGTCAAAGAATAATGGGAGGGCATATTTTCATTAAATTTTATAGATACAACTACCTTTGTGGACATGTAGGTAAAATATGGAACTATTAATAGGGATTTTGTTTTTGCTTTATGCCTCAAATAGGTGTCATCTCATGAGATATAATGATTACAAAATATGTATTGTATCCAAAATAATAGGAAAAAATAAAAATATACATTAATATCGTATGGTGAGTGGATCTAGTGGCTAATTTATTTAGAGTATAGGAAGTTGAAGAAATTATTGTTTCTTAAACAAATTAAATTTTGGTTGATCAGTATAAATCAAGGAGGTCTTTAAAATCTATTTATGGAATTCTATTTTCCACCACTAGCAACCCAACACTCCACACCTTGCAATCCTCTAATGGAATTGCCTCCACATTTTCCTTCTTTACCATTCCTCCTTTTTTCATTTGGAAAATAAAACTATTGTCAATGTCACAATAATTTTAGAAACTGTATGTGATCTTTCCTCATTTTGGATGTGGGATCTTTCGTACAATGGAATATTCTTTATCTATTCTACCCCACATCCTGATTTTGGGTGCCGGATATTATAAGGAACTACAAAGAAAATGAAATGGCCTCCATATTGTCTATAACTATCAATATAACATTCAAGCAATAGTTTTCTAATTGTTTTAGAAATTCTCTAGTTAATTAAATTTGGGTGGTAATATTATTACATAGATCTATAATTGTTGAATGGAAGCCCTAGATTTGAATTCTTGTTAACAATTCAATCTTTATGATAATAATGCAGTAGTGGGAAAGATTAGTGATGTTGATCAAAATGTTTGAGATCCTTGAACCTATATATGTGAATATTTTGAAATACCTATGGGGAATCCTTTAGTCCTTTTCATTGATGAAGCTATAATTTTTTCATATAAACTCTAAAAACCCTAAATCCAAGAAAATTTGAGATTGATTTCATCAATTTTCATGCTTCCAAAAAATTCAAGTCATTGGTCTAGGAAGAAAATGGACCATTGAGTTTTATAATCTGTGTTATTTAGAGTAAATAACATTTATTTATTGCTAAAATTATCTCTCTCTCTCTACCCTACCTTCCATTCCCTATCTTTTTCATCCCTCTAGAACGATAGTTAAGTTTTTAGATTTCTTATAATTACTTTAAATAATATATTATGTGAAAATAGATAAATATCATGTATATTAATTAAATATTATATGTATATTTAATTTAAATATATATTTCTAATAAATCTAATATTTATTTTAAAATAAATATTAAACATATGTCATTTATGACATAGTGCAGTGGTTAAATCATGGCATTTCCCATTAATCCATTGTGATTGCAAGAATCATGCCCTTGTTGATCCATTGTACTCATAGGTTTCAACCTTGACATTGAAGCTATTGGTGTTGATGCCAATGAATTTATGCTCCAAACTATCATTAGTCTAGTGTTCTTGATGTAGTCAAGATGCAGGGTATTAACAAACTACCCAATCTTACAACCTTAACATATAATCTAATCCACACTCTTGCACACATATCAAAGACAATATGTGTGTTTGTGTTCATTAAAAAATATAGAACCAAAAGTTTATTTAAACCCTCATATGTATTTATATTCAACAAATTCTTTAAGAATCAATTAGATACACTCATGATTTAATAAAAAACCCAAATTAAAAAATTTCAAGAGTTTCTAAACACTTCATGCCTTCAAATATTCAACCCTCATGTATTCAATTTTCTTGTATTCACTCCTATTTTTTAATCTAATTTTTTGCTTCATCCTACAACTCTTTTGGCTATAGTGAATACCACCAAAAATATTCTTCCTTTTATTCTATTCTTCTACTCTTGGCAAGCTCATTTTTTAATTTTTTTCTCATGCAATCCTCTCAAAAAACTTGTAAATCCTTTCTTCATCCTTTCTAGTATTTATATTTTATTCTTAACACCATTGAAGGCTCTATCTTATAGATTATAAAACCCTTGTGGTGCACCCAAATTATGGTGCCCAAATCTGGTCTTTCATTTCCATCAAATTATTTTGAATTTCCTCTACATGTTGAAAATTCATCATCAAATACTTCCAAATATGGTGCCCAAAATTATGAAACCATATTCAACATCTTGAAACTATAAATCATTCTAAAATTAGAAACCAATCCATGCTCCTTAATTCCAAATTGGAAATTGAAGAGTCATTAATTATTTTCCAAAAATTGTTTGGATTTGGTATTTTACATCATTGCATAAAATGTTATATCATAATGTTGTAGTTAAATAATTATTTAGTTGTGGTACACCTAGGAGGTGTGTTTAGCCATATTAGATAGTTATTTGGGGCCAGTTGTAAATTTTTTTATTAGTGTTAAGTAGGTTTTGATGGGACCAGAAACTCATTACAACATGGTTTTGAAGGGACCTGGAGCCCTATCTAAGAGAAACAAGCTACACAAAAGATAATCCATATATTGTCAATAGCCCCTTAGTAGTAGCACCAAGAATAAAGCAAGACAACATAGGCTACACACAAAAATGCAAGGACCTAAAGCCCGCTAACCTATTACAACCAGGATTTATCCGGGACCATAAACCAAAGGTTTTGCATGGACCTTAAACCCTTAACTATATTTTTCAGGGACCTTGAACCCAAAAAGCTACCATGATTAGCCAGGTATAGACACAACCTAGAAGCAACAATCCAACTGCACATAAGAAAAAAATGCCTGTCAAGCTGGGAACCCAACTTACACTCCATCTCTAAAGGAGGGAACTCCCCTCTATTAGAGAGGATGGTATGACCACCTTTTCCACCAGAGCCAGAAATCTCCAACAACCTCAACCTCCACCTCCATGAGAGAAGCGTCCACCTCAAAAGGATCTGTAATTGAGGAAACTAGAAATAATCATTCCCCAACTCCACCTCAATAGAATTCAAGAAGAAAGCCAACACTCTAGCAAAAAAGGTACCCACACCATCCTTTGGAAATCCCAACAACTAGAACAAAAAATAAAGCTTGAACAACAAAACCACCCTAACAACTTTAAGCATTAACCTCATTTGGGTTTTCAGATAAAGAATGAGAAGCAACCCAACCACCATCCAAGAAAAAACAAGGGAGAGACAAAAAACCAACGCTCAGGTAAAGCCCCACAAAAAACTCCCCAAAACTTAAGAGAAATCTAGGCATTCAAGAAAATTAACCTAGCTAGCATTTTCCTCCAAAACAGAGCCCCAGGTGAGATAGGGACAAATACCACCCAGCAAGCACAACAAAACCCCACCATTTGTTGCACCACCACCACCAAAAGCTCCCTCAAAAGGGAACCAACACCATTAGTTGTAAGCTCCAAGCAACATCCCACAATAGCTTTCAGCAACAACAACCCTTCCATCATCAACAACCCTATGGGAAGATAAAATAAACCTTCATAGGAAAAATGAAGATAGCTGACCAAACCATTAAGCACCCCATCCTCCATGAAATTCTAGCCAAGAATAAGAGATAGCCAAAACTCCAAACACACTCCTAATAAATGAAAACAATACCTCACCCCAAGTAAGGCCACAAATGAGAAAGGGATCACACAACAGACAAAGGAAAGCCTCCGCAAAGAAAGGCCTAAAGCAACAACAACAACCACATAAAACATGAGCCCACCAACAACCACAAGCTCCCAAAAACTACCCACAATAGCTACCATCGACATAACTATCAACAACAACCCTTCCGCCATCACCAAAATCCTCCAAACAACAATTTTTGCAGTAGAAGACACCAATGAAATAGCAACAATAACCACTCTAAACACGAGAACACCAACATCCAAGAGCTCCAAGAAGGAACCCACAACAATATCCATCATAAGAAACCCTATTGTTGACACAAACCCATCCTCCATCAATAGTGCAACAGGGAGATAAGGGAAACCCTCACAAGAAAAATGAAGGAAACAACCAATCCATTTAGCACCCCATCTTCCTTGACATTCCAGTAAAGAATAAGAGAAAGACAAAACTCCCAACATAGTTTTGACTCAGGAGAACCATGCCTCACCCTAGACAACAACAATAAATTTGTTGCCAACAACAACCCAAAAAAACCAACAACAACATCTCCCAAAGAGATGCCAAGTGCTACCTAGTTGTTAGTCGTCTATGATTCGTCAGCCATCTGTGACCTGTCATCCTGGGCTAGTTGTAAAGTTGCATTGTAACATTGGGTTATTATTTTATGTGTGGGAGATAAGATAATAATTTAATATTTGGGGAAATTATTTAATAATGCAAAAATTTAGTATCCAATATTAAATGAGGGGTGAATGGTTTTGTGTTCACGTGGTTTGGAGCACATGGTTTTATCTTAGCACTTGGTTATGTTTGTGTGATTGTATCGATAAAATAAAACACATGTTCAGTGGTTAAGGTTGGTTGGGTGAGTAGGATGTCACGATTGAGTCTTTTTGATGAGTGCATATGCGAAGCATTGTATGGGATGTGTTGATTCATGCTTGGAAATATTGAGGATGCATTGGAGAGGCTTAGTGGTTTAGAAGTATTCATTGTAACTCTATAAGTGCATGTACTATTTTATTGCTAAATAATAGATGGAGTATGGATGCTTTTGGAGGCTAGGTTTTTACCTCAAGGGTTTTCTGAGGATATATCTTATGTTATCTTGAGGCTTGTATATTTTTATCTATGCATTATGATTATTATGCAAGCTTGTATGCATGATTTTATATCATGAGGTTATGTAGGAAATGGATTAAATGAACTAGGTTTTAATGGGTTATTTCCTAACATGTGGTATTAGAGTGTTCATGGTTTTGGGAGGTGTGAGTTCCTAGGTTTTATTATAACCCTTGTTTTAGTAGATTTGGTGTAAAATAAAATCCATGGATATGTAGGATATATATGAGGCATTACAAGATATGGAACACATGTGAAAATGTTGTTTTGTAGATTTTGGATTTTGGGGTTTGTAGATTTGTTGGGTTTATTACAAATTTGAGCCTTGAGAAATTTAGGTCAAAAAGGTTTCTTGGATTATGCTTTCATATGAGGTGTTTGTAGAGGAAATTTCATAGATGACCTCTTGAGATAAAATAGACCTTACCATTGGATCCATGATGGCAATAAATTAAAACTGATATAATTTTTTCCTTATTTTGGCCATTGTGAAAAAATTGCAATTTTTTTATGCCTCTGCCCAAGTCGTATAGTCATATGATCTTACAACCATTTACTGAGCCAAAAATATTAAAAAACGAATGCATCGACCTTTTTAAAATTTTAAACCTGTAGAAAAAATTAAATATTCATTGAAAATTTTAAATTGAAAAGTAAAAAAATAAAAATATTTCAAGGGGTTCTGTAGACCCCCTATACTGGCAAGACATGCCAGGTTTGTCATGCCTGACATGCACTATCACCATGGCTAGGTAGGCACTGCTGGCCCTTGCTGATAGTTTTTGTTGTCAAGAAAATTCTCCAATCAATGGAGTTAAACCTTGGCATGGGCCCTTGGTCATATGGGAGCTTTGCTTAGCTTGAGGTTGTCAGAAGCCACTCAAAGTTTTGAAAATAGAATTCAAATATTTTTTTAATTTTTCCACCTATTTTTGCCACTTGGGCACCATCAATGCATTGCCACTACTAGCTCTACTCGAGAGTAAATTGGGAAATTTTTTTCAAATGAGCATAACATTCACCCAAAAGTTCTAATGTTTTACTTTTGATAGTGAATAAAAATCTCTCTTCAAGAACTACGCAGTGGTATAGGTTTGGTTCCATGATTTTTTTATTTTTATTAGTTTTGGGGGTCTATAATTCAAATGTTCTTAGTTACATAGTTTTGAGCATAAATTTTGTATAAAAGTTAGATTTTCAATTTCTAATAATAATTGGAGAGCATGTGTAGTGTACTACATAGTGGGTTTGTCATATTTTCAGTTTGTGGTGTAGAGAGAGGATTGTACTTGGTTTAACACTTGTAGGTTCCTAAGATTCAAGGTATGATTGTGTGAGAATTTAGATGAGTCAAGATGTAAAACCTTGAGTGAGCACTTGATTTTTATGATATTTATGATGGTACACCTAATTGTCACTTTGGTGCTTCTTGGTATAGGTTTACAAGTGTTTTTTAGAGTTGGATGTTGATGGTGATAGGTAAAAAAGTTGTCTTCTATTTTGAGGACATGGGTTGAAACATGTAGAGGCTTGTAGTCTCGCATTGGTGATATTTGAGTACATATTAAACATTGGTGATGATTATTGTGTCATGGATAGGTAGTTACATTTGAGAATCAGTAGAACATGATTATGTATGTGGTGTTGGAACACATTTACCATTGTGCCAAAAGATCAACCTATTAATGCCTAATACAAACACCAAATTTATACAAGATCCACAAGAGATAGTTAAGCCATGTCACAAATCTAGAGGGTGACACTAAACAACCAAGGGATGATGGCACCAACCTTCCAACAATCCCCCAACATGATTGTGGGATTCAAACCTGCAACCTTGCTCTAATACCATTTGTTAGAACACATTTTCCATTGCACCAAAAGATTGACTTGTTAATTTCTGATACAAATGCCAAATTTATATAAGATCCATGGGAGATGGTTAAGCCATGTCATGAATCTAGAGGAAAACAATGAACAACCAAGGGGATGAAGGAACCAACCTTCCAACATGCGGTTGATTGGTGGTGATATGGTTTGGTATTAAGAGGTTGTTTTTATCTCCTTGATGCTTGATTATTTCCTTGACTATGGTTACTTGTTATTGACCTATTTGGAAAATTGGATTTGTGGTTGATTTGGTGCTTGAGTCTTATTGTCCATAGGATTATCTTCTTTTTATATCTCAATTTGTAGGTTACTAATGTGATAATGAGTTTGTATGCTTAATTTTTTAGGATCTTCAAGTAATAAAGTTGTGTGGGTTGTCCATCCATATGGTTATAGTGGGATGACTTAGATATGGACTATCTATATCCATGAGATTGGTTCAGTGTTGATACAAAATTTATTAGTTGACCTTGTCTATGGTCATTTGGGCATTGGTATATTTCTTTGGGATGAGAGGATGGATGATTAGAGTACTTTATTAGTTAGTTGTTGGGACTTGTAGCATGTGGTTTTATCATAATGTAATGATAGCTTGGTTACATTTCATTCATTACATATTTTAGTGGGATATTTTGATAGTTATGATTTGGCAATGTAAGATTGATTCCTAATGTTTTGATGGTGGTTGTATATTCTTGTCTTGGATATTTTGGTTCTACCTAGTATTATTGACATTTTATTTGCATGTGTGGGCTTGGATGATCTTCATTTAGTAGACAGTTTTCACGATTCCATGTGTAGCTTAGTATCATGGTTTAGTGGGAGTTGTTGGGAGTGTTGTGGATTCAGCATTGGTGATGAATGATCTTCTTTAGTGTTTTTGGATGCCTTACAAGATATCATAGATCCTATTTCTATAGAAGAGTTATTTCACATTCATAGGTTCACTATTAGGAGATGGTTATCTTAATGTGATTGGAGATGTTGATTCTTGGTTTAGAGTTTGTTTTGTATTGTTCCTTGAATTACTCTAGAACTAGTTTTAAGTATTGACATTATATAATTTCTCTTGAGACTATGATGTATGTATTGTTACATGTGCTCTCCTAGGAGGAGATGATTAGTTCATGATTTTGTGTTGGATTCTTGATTATACAATTGGAGCTTTGAAATTGATCTTGTTGGTTCTCTTGGTATTGAGTACATTGTTTATTTACTTGGAAGCTTCATGATAGTACAATGTTGCATTTGGAACTTAGCATGGATTGATTGGTTTCAGGTACTCATGGATACTTGGAGACTTGGGTGAGGTTGGAGTTATCTTGATAGTAGGGAAATTTTCTTGAGATGATTAATCTTTGGAGGTTTTAACATGAAGAACGATGAGCCTTCACTTGGATATGGATGTGAGTTCATGATGGAAGTATAGATGAGATTGTTCTTGGAGTGAGTCTTGATGACTTGGTTATCCTGGAGGAGAATTGTCATTCCCCACTCTTGGTTTTCCTGATGGTTTATCATTTGAAAGGTATTTTCCAATTCTTGTTTTAGATGTGTTATATTTCATGCTTTTTTTTCTCATGGTAATGAGTCTTGAGCCATGGTGATTTATTTATGAAGACTCATTTGAGGATTTTTTAGCATGAGTTTTTATTGCTTTATCTTTCATAGATATGGATCTTGAGCTATGGATAGTTGGCTTAGGAGGATTCATTTTGAGGTATGTTTATAATTGTTATCTCCTTGTGCATATCAGTTATTTATGTTATCATTCATTGATGAGGAGCTTAGGAGATGTTCATTGGGTTGATTTACTAATTTAGGAATGGATACACTGAGTTTTATTTCCTTGCTTAGAGAGGCTTACATCTATGTTGATATTACATGATTCATATATTTTCCATTTGATCTTTGAGATTGAATGGACGAGTGTTGTAAAGGATTTTTTATTTGGGGTTGTAAGGAGATCATACTTGACACAATGTAGCACTTCAAGGTATTGGTAGGACATGTTATGATTTACATGTGTTCTCTCTTTATTCTATGGTTCCTTCTTGGTTTGTATGATTTGGGAGGATTGTGGTGACATGTTAGAGATTATGTAGCTATTGGTATTGCATTTGTGGATCATTATGATTGTTCTTGGTACTTCATGTTTTGATCAATTTATGATACCTTTCTATAGTCTTGATTGGTATACCTAATAAGCTTATATCATTTTTATATTTGACATTACCTATGCAATGGGACTTTCTAGATATGTATGTTCTTCATTGTATTTTTGATACATAGAGCTTGATTGTGTTTTATAGGTTGCATATGTTGGCATGAGTTTACTAATGTTATTCAAACCTAGGAGGCATGAATGTTTGGAAGTATTACCATGTGTTGTGGATTCTATTTCTAATCATGTGGATTTTTTCCCCTTGACAATAGCTTGGAGCCTTTTTTATCACTTGGATTTGATGTTTGTGTTCTTTGGATTGGTGCATCTTCACCTTGGCATGCTACTTTTCTTCCATAGGTGGTACATTGGAGTATGAGAGGATTTCTTGCTTGGGATGGTGGCTAATTTTATCTTATTGTAGGAATCTTGACAAAGCATGAGAGAATTTTGGAGATTCATGTAGTTTCATGTATGGCTATGTTGATGTATTTCATTGATTGACCCTTATACAATGCATACAACAAGTGGGATAATGTTATGATTTGGTATTGTACAAAATTGTATAAAATTTTATATTATAATGTTGCAACTAAATAATTTTTTAGTTGTGGTTGTATAAGAGTGAATTTTCATCCTATGTGAAAATCCCCTTTTTTCCTTCATCGACTTTAGAGAACCAAGTTCAGAGGCTTAATTCCACCTAATCCCACTACTTGCATCACACTTAGCACCTATTTTGAACATCGGTGGAGGTGTTTATATCTGGGACGCCCACGCGGTGCGCAAAAGTCCACGCGGCTTGCTTACATCCCTGACAGATTCTCACTTCTACAGCCTACAGAGGTGTTACACTTCCCATTGGGGGTTGATTTGTAATGCCCTCCTTGGACAACTGACCCAAATATGGTCATTTTCTTCATCTCCCCTTCAAATTCGCTTTTTCCATAGGCATTGGGGATCTTCTACGATCTTCTACACATCCCTTCACATCTTCTAAGAGCTTCTTCACTTCACTCACAAGCTTCACAAGCTCTAAGAAGCTTCTTCACCATCTCTTCAATCTCCAAACACTTTACACTTCACAACAATAGCATCAACACTCCACCACTTCAGTAGAGAAAGTGTGGAACAAAACATCATGGCAATAGAGGCTTGAGTTCCTCTCATTTTCTCCCCCATTAGACTTGAGCGAGCTCTTGGTGGAGGTGGTAAGCTTTCACTCCTCTCCTCTATTACTTGGTTGAGTAGCTTAACACTATTTTGTAGTACTTTAAGTGCTCTTTACTTCCTTTCTACTTTTCTCTCTATCTATCTGGTTGTTCGTGGAGGTGGGAACACCAAAACAGGGTCTGACTGAGGCCTCTATATAGCCACCCAACAATTTCTCTCTCCCTCTTGTGTGCAGGTATTGAAGACATTCACGAGCTAGAAGCTTCATCACTCACACAGTTGTAAGTATTTCCTTTCTTCTCGTTATCATCTCTATTCTATTTCAATCTTATTACTTCCTGTTGCTTTCTTGCATTCTAGAGATTCTCAGTAATCAAGTGTAAGTCGTCACTTAGCCATTTTCTGAGACATTTTCATTCTCTGGTCCATACGAGACACCGGTGTGCCTCTGGGACACCAACGTGTCGCATTGTCATCTGTGTTCTACACTGACGTCCTTTGGCTGAGAGCTTGTCAGTTTGTCCAAAAAATCTCTATGACCTACTCTTTTGGATTCTGAAACTCTCGCCACTATTCCATTGAGGTAGTATAGGGAAGTTCGCCCCATGAGGCTCTCTGAGTGAAGAGAACTTGTGAGTATTGAATCCCCCTATATTACAGTGGTACACCTAGGAGGTGTGTTTATCCACATTAGATAATTATTTGGGGCCACTTGTAAATTTATTTTTGTAATATTGAGTTATTATTCAATGTGTGGGATATGTGTGGGATACATAGGATAATAATTTAATATTTGGGGGAAGTATTTAATAATGTGAGAACTTAGTAAGCAATATTAAATGATGGGTCAATGGTTTTGTGGCACATGGTTTTATCTTACCACTTTATTGTATTTTGTGATCTTGTATCTATAAAAGAAAACACATGTTTAGTGGTTAAGGTTTGTTAGGTGAGCGGGCTATCATTATTGAGTCTTTCTAAGGAGTGCATATGTGAAGCATGACATGGAATGTGTGGATTCATGCTTGAAAACATGGAGGATGCATTGGAGAGGCTTTATGTTTCAAAAGTATTCATTGTAACTCTATAAGTGCATGTATTGTTTTATTGATGAATAGTAGATAGAGTATGGATGGTTTTGGAGGCCGGGTTTTACCCTCTGGAGGGTTTTCCTATGGTAAATATTGTGTTATCTTATGTCTTTTCTATTTTGATCTATGTATTATGTGTTGGATATTTCTGATATGTGGTTGTAATTGATGTCAAAACTATTCACATTAATGTATTTAAGGCTGCATATGTCAAGGATATTGAGAAAATTGTAATAAAATAAGTTGCAAGTTGTCAGTGATGCAGTGAAGTTTAGTATGGTGGCTAGCTCAGTATATAGATGATATGAGGTTACATATTAAAGAGTTTGTTGACAAGTATATCTAGTTTATCCACATGAAGTTATATAGGTTTGCATGAATATTTGATTAAGTTATGAGTATCTATGTTTTGACAGTTATTCTGTTGCTTTAGTTGGTGTTCCTAAAAGAAGATGATGTGATTCTAGTAATTTGATTTGTTACAGATACTTCTATGGTGATTCATGATGCTTGTGGATGTTTCTAGATCATTCTCTATTTTTTTTGTTGGTCTGCATTGATCGTTGTGCTCGCGATTGGTGATTTTCTTCTGTGAGTTCATGTTTTTGTGATCATGGCCAATAGGGTGATTGTAGCATTTTGTGGATCTTCGAGGCATAATTGTTTAAGGTGTTGCATATTTTAGGATGTTGTTTTGGGTCCTTACTATGTTTTGGATGACTTTTTTGGTTCACATTGATAATTGTTTTTGGATTGGGCTGACAGTTTGTACACATTTCATATTTTGTTGGGCCGACATGTAGTTGATGTTATCCTTAGTTATGGATAAATATGATTGATTGTTTATACCATTTGAGGGCATGGTGTGTGTTGTGTGCGAATAATGTTCTAATCTTTTGAAGGTAGAAGTAAAGTGTGAAAAAGAGTGAGCAGATGAAAGTGTTTATGTGCTTAACCAGAACTGTAATTAGGCATTAGAAGATGTTATTTTCTCAATTCAAAATCTTCTGAATGTAATCCGAATGTGACTGTAAGACAGTTAATCTTCTTTTTGGTAGTGAGCCTTTTGTATTTGAGCAATGAGCTCTAGGTAGAGTGCCTAAATGCATGTGCATTCCCCAATTATAATACTTTTAATAGGGTATAATCTTGTGGACTAACCTCCACCGTGGTTTTTCCCCTAACATGGTTTCCACGTAAAAAAGCTTGGTGCTATGTGTGTTTCTGATGTGGTGATGGTTTATGCTTTCATGTTTATTTATCAGATCTAAGAATAAGTTTAATAAGTATAATTTCTGAGACAACTGATTCACCCCCACCTCTTAGTTGTCTTCCCTTGTGTTTCCAAAAATTGGTATAAGATCAGGTTCCTCCAGGGTAGCATGGCTACTTGAGGTGATCCAGGATGGTGACATATAAGAAGGATAGTCTGAGATTTGATGGAAAAAATTATTCTTTGTGGAAGACTTAAATGGATTGTCATTTGAGATGCATTGGTGAACCTTACTAGACAATTACAAAGAATAGATATATCATCCCAAATAATTGTTGGCAATAGAAGGGTAGACAATTGAGAGGGGGGGTAAATCAATTTTCATAGAAATTCAAAACTTATTAACCTTATTCTTAGATATAATTATTAACCATGAAAGCATAAATCATCAACACATCATAAACACACATAAAACCAAGATTTTTAACGTGGAAACCCTATTAGGGGAAAAACCATGGTGGAGGTCAGTCCACAAGATTATACCTTGTTAAAAGTATAAATAATGAAATGGGGAATGCACATGCATTCGGGTGCACTGCCTAGAGCTCACTGCTCAATTAAAAAGGAATACACACTGTCTTTCAAAAAGATTCAGATCACAACCATCCAAATTTTGAACTGAGAAAATAGCATCTGCTAATGCCTGATTATAGTTCTGATTAAGCACATGAACACTTCTTCACTCTTCTTGACTCTTCTTCACACTCTGCTTTGCCTTCGAATGATTTAGAACATTATTCATGGACACACAAATTTGAAATCCATTGGCATACTTCAATTTTAATAAACAATCGCTTATATATATCCGCAACAAGAAATTAAATCACTACATGTCATCCTTAATGAAAATAATAAAATGAATCTAAACAGTCGACCCAAATTAATAAACAATTTTCAATGCAAATCAACCAAGGTCGACCACAACATAGTGAAGACCCAAATCAACATCTTCGAACATGAACCACCTTCAAGAATTATTCCTTGAAGATCCACAACACGCTACAAACACCTTGTCGGCCAAGAACATGAAAAACATGAACACGCAAGAGAAAATCTTGGATAACGAGCAAAAAAATCATTGCAGATGTGTAGAATAGATAGAGAATGATCTAGAAACATCCACAAGAATCATGAATCACTAGAGAAGCATCCACAACAACTGAACTTACTGAAATCACATCATCTTCATTGAGGAACACAAACTGAAGTAACAGAAAGACTGTCAGAATAAAAATCTTCATAACTCAATCAAATCTTCACACGTATCTCTGAAAATCAACGTGGATAAACTAGATATACTTGAAAAGAAACCCTCTAGTCCATAACCTCTGATCGTCAATGTACTAAACTCACCGATAGACTGAACTTCACTTCACCACTGAGAACCTACAACTCATTTTATTACAATTTTCTCAATATCCTCAACATATACAACTTCAAATGCATTAATGCTAATAGTGTTGACATCAATGAAAACCACATATCAATAACACAACCACAACATCCAAAAATATCCCCCCTTGGCATTGATGGCAACACATGATGTGAAAAACACCATCAACACAACTATCTCCAACACTTGCTGCCCCTTAGGTTCTGACTCTTTTCTCCTCAACTCTTCCATATGAATCTTCTCTTCACAAGGTTCTTCTCCCCAGAAATTTTTTCACACTGATCTTCTCCCCCTTTGACATCAATGACAAATATCTCTAAACTCTGAACCACATATCTAAACTTCTGAATCATCTGACTACTCCCCCTGAGTAGCATCCACCACAACATCAATTCGGATCAAGATATGACTATGAAAATCATGGATTGATACAATGCATTACATCTGAGTTCTGATTAGGAGGGGTAATCAACCCTAACTTCCCTCTGAGATACTCAAAAGTATCTTTAAGCAATAGCTTGGTAAAGATGTCTGTAATCTACTCCTTAGTAAGCACATATTCCAATCTGACTTCCTTTTCACTCACCTTCTCTCTCAAAAAGTGAA
The DNA here is from genome assembly GCA_007258455.2 of Sequoia sempervirens. Classification (NCBI taxonomy): domain Eukaryota; kingdom Viridiplantae; phylum Streptophyta; class Pinopsida; order Cupressales; family Cupressaceae; genus Sequoia; species Sequoia sempervirens. The sequence continues at coordinate 94,660,946 of VDFB02075321.1, read as the reverse complement.
ACTTGATAGATATACGATTGGTCTTTGAATGTAGCACCGAATTCTTAGAAATGTTAATAGCACTTGAATTATGACAGAATATAGCTATAGGCTCATCATACACAACTCTGATATCCTTCAACATCTACTTCATCCATAATACTTGAGTACAATTGTTAGCAACAACAATGTATTCGACCTCTGTAGTAGATAAAGAAATGGAATTCTACTTTTTACTAAACCATGAGATCAACTTCTTTCCCAAGAAAATGCACCACCACTAGTACTTTTTCTGTAATTCACATCACCAGCCCAATCAGCATCAGTAAAGGAACTCAAATTAAGATCATCATCTTTAGGTTACCACATGCCAAAATCAACTGTTCCCTTCAAGTATCTAAAAATTCTCTTGACAGCAGTCACATATGATTCTTTAGGATCAGCTTGAAATCTTACAACAATGCATACAACATTCATGATATCAGGCCTAGTTTGAGTGAAATAAAGCGATCCACCAATCATTGATCTGTATCTAGTTTGATTTTCCTTTGGAGAATCATCATCTGTTGTCAACTTACATCCGGTGACCATGGGTGTACCAACTGGCTTTGAATCTTCCATACCAAATTTTATCAACAATTCTTTCACATACTTGGACTAAGATATAAATATCCCTTTGTCTAACTAAGTAATTTGCAATCCCAAAAAAAATTTCATCTCTCCAATCATTGACATCTCAAACTCACTTTGCATCTCATTAGCAAACTTCATGCACAAACTATCATCTCCTCCAAAAATGATACCATCAACAAAAACTTCCACAATTAAATCTTTATCATCATTCTTGAAATACAAATTACTATCAGCAGTACCTTTTTTAAATCCAAGCTTTGATAAATACTTATCCAATCTGGCATACCAAGCTTTAGGGGCTTGCTTAAGTCCATACAGTGCTTTCTTCAACCGACAAACCATATCTCCCTGATTAGTCAACTGAAATCCATCTGGTTGCTCAACATACACCTCTTCTTCCAACTCGTCATTTAGAAAAGCTGACTTGAAATCCATCTGATAAACCTTGTAGTCTTTGTAAGTAGCATAAGCAAGAAACAATCTCACAACTTCAATTCTAGGAATAGGGGCAAAAGTCTCTTCAAAATCAATTCCTTCCATCTATGAATATCCCTTACACACCAATCTCGCTTTGTTTCTAACCACTTCACCTTGCTCATTCAGTTTGTTTCTAAAGACCCATTTAGTTCCAATGACATTTTTATCCTTAGGTCTAGGAACAAGAATCCATGTATCATTTTTCTCAATTTGTTGTAGCTCTTCTTTTATTGCTTCAACCCAATGTTTATCTTTACATGCTTCATTCACATTAGTAGGCTCAATCTTTGAAATCAAACGATATTCTTCTACAACCTTTCTCCTAGTTTGGACACATTTATTCTTATCACCAATGATCTGATCTTCTGAATGATTCAATCTTACATACCTCAAAGTCTTAGGTCATTCTTGAATTTCAGGCTCTTTTGATCTTTCTTCTGCTCTTCCACCAATTTTTTCTTCCTCTTGATCTACTTGATTCACCAAAATGATTTGAACCTGATTTGAAGTCTGAAATTGCTTTCCTCTATTTGTAGCATCATTCTGATCATCAAAATCATATCCACAGGTTCTAGATGGTTTAGTTATGTCTTCATCAACCTTAACATTTTCACTTTCAACCATTTTCTTCAATCTCTTATTGTAACAATGGTAGACCTTGCTTTTAGTAGAGTAACCCAAAAAGATTCCTTGATCACTCCTGGCATCAAACTTTCCTAAATCTTCATCTCTTTTGATTTAACATTTACTCCCAAATATTTTGAAATATTTAACAGTACAGGCTTATGACCAATCCATAGCTTAAAAGGGGTCTTACTAGTATCACCATTGACTTGTACCCAGTTAATAATGTAAACAATAGTACTCACAACTTCTCTCTAGTAGATATGAAGAATATTTTCTTCCAACATCATAGTTCTAGGAGCATCTTGAACTATCCTATAATTTCTTTCCACAACTCCATTTTTCTGAGGGGTCTGCGTGGTAGATAATTGCCTCTTTATTCCATGCACTTCACAAAAAGAATTAAACTCACCGGAAGTGAATTCACCACCTGTATCTAATCTCATAAATTTAATCTTCAGACCAATCTCTGTCTCCACCATATCCTTAAAGATCTTGAACTTCTCCAGAGCTTCAGATTTCTCCCTTAAGAAAGTAGCCCACATCATTCTTGAATAATCATCAATAAGCAACATGAAATACATGTAACCTTGTAAAATTTTGACTCTAGAAGGACCACACAAATCAGTATGCACAAACTCCAACAATTCATTTGAATTATGTTGTTTGCTTTGAAATGAAATTATAGTTTGCTTCCAAAATTGACATTCCTTCATATGGCATTAGTAGGTTTCATCAACTTAGGAAGACCTCTCACTGCCTGAGTAGAACTTATCTTGAAAATATTATCAAAGTTAACATGACACATTCTTCTATGCCACAACCAACTTTCATCAACTTGAGCAATCAAACAACTTTTACTACTAGTATTCAAATGAAAGATATTGCCTCTTATTTTTGTACCTGATTCAATCACATTTTTAGAACACCCCAATATTCTGTACTTTCCATCTTTGAACTGAAGATTGTAACCCTTATCAACCATCTATTTGACACTTGAAAGATTATGCTTCATACCTTCCACACATAGGACATCATCAGTAGTATTCTTACCATCAAGAGAAATGCATCCTCTGCAACAAATCACACCAGTTGTGTTATCACCAAATCTCACAACACCACCATCCTAATTTTCTAGGCTCACAAACTTACTTTTATCTCCTGTCATGTGATGTGAACATCCACTATCAATTACCCATTCATCTTTCTCTTCAACTCAAGTAGCTAGGGATTTCTCCATATTGGTACAACTAGCAGATTCAGTAGAAACATGATTATTTTCCTTGATAGCAATAAATACCCATTCATCCTCACTTCCATTTCCTTTATTAGATTCATCATCTGTCACTCCTTCATCAGCAACATAATAACACTTCTTTTGAAATTTAGGCTTGTTGGTTTAGAAACTCTTTCCGGACACCTTGATGCAAAATGACCTATCTTATTGCAGGAAAAATATTTAATAGGAAAGCTTCCTTTATACATACCTTGTCCTTTGAATTCTTTTTTCACAATTAGTGCTTCAAGCTCATCTAGTTCTCTTTCTTATTCTTCAATCTGTCTCATTTATTCTTCATACTTGAATGTCTTTCTAGAAGAACTCTCTCCCGGATCATATCTATGTTTATCTCTTCCATATGTAGTAGCCTTGAATGCAGATTCTATCTTAGGAAGGGAATCACCAAATTCACTCAACTCAAAAGTAGTAAGCTTACCAATCAACATATCTCGAGTAACATTTGTTACAGTCTAGAGCTCTTCAATATCTGTAGCTATGAATTCGTAAGAAGTAGGCACATATCTAAGCACTTTAGCAACAATCTCTAATTCTTCCAACTGTCCACCAACACATCTGATTCCACACACATGTTCATTCACTCTTTGCATGAAAGTAGTAATATTTTCATCATCACCCATTCTCAACATTTCATATTTCCCTTTTAGACTCTACAACTTAGCAATCTTCACATTAGCATCACCTTCATACAAAGTTTCTAACTTTTTCTAGATCTCATAAGGAGTCTTCAGATGCATAAAATTAGTCATCTTAGTATTAGTCTAAGCGCTCAATAATGCTTCCTTAGCCCTGATATTGTACTCAACATCTCTAATCTTAGCAGAAGTAGTAGGACCATTATGAGGTATAACATACCTATTACTTGTAATGCTCTAGTGGGGTTCACCAATGCATCTTAGATGGCACTCCATTCAAGTCTTCCACAAATAATTATTTGCTCCATCAAATCTTGGACTATCCTTCTTGTATGTTGCCATCCCAGATCACCTCAAGCTGATAAACTTCTTCCAAGGAACCTACTCTGATACCAATTTTTGGCAACACAAGGGAAGACAACTAATAGGGGGGTGAATTATTTTTCATAGAAATTCAAAAATTATTAACCTTATTAACCTTATTCTCATATTTGATTATTAACCATGAAAGCATAAATCATCAACACATCAGAAACACACATAACACCAAGATTTTTTACATGGAAACCTTGTTAAGGGAAAAACCATGGTGGAGGTTAGTCCACAAGATTATACCCTGTTAAAAGTATAAAGAATGAAATGGGGAATGCACATGAATTTAGTTGCACTTCCTATAGCTCACTACTCAATTACAAAGGAAGACACACTATCTTACAAAAAGATTCAAATTACAACCATCCAGATTTTGAACTGAGAAAATAGCATCTGCTAATGCTTGATTATAGTTTTGGTTAAGCACATGAACACTTCTTCACACTCTTCTCTACCTTCAAATGATTTAGAACATTATTCATGCACACACATATTCAACATCCACTGGCATACTTGAATTCAAATAAACAATCACTTATATATATCCGCAACAAGGAATTAAATCGATACATGTCGGCCTTAATGAAAATAATAAAATGAATATAAACAGTTGGCCCAAATCAATAAATAATTTTCAATGTGAATCAACCAAGGTCAAACACAACATAGTGAAGACCCAAATCAACATCTTCGAACACGAACCACCTTCAAGAATTATTCCTTGAAGATCCAAAACACACTACAAACACCTTGTCGGCCAAGAACATGAAAAACATGAACATGCAAGAGAAAATCTCAGATCACAAGCACAATGATTAATGAGAATGTGCAGTAGAGATAGAACACGATCTAGAAACATCCACAAGCATCATGAATCACTAGAAAAGCATCCACAACAACTAACTTACTGAAATTGCATCATCTTCATTCAGGAACACAAACTAAAGTAATAGAAAGACTGTCAAAATACAAATCTTCATAACTTGATCAAATCTTCACGTGAATCTCTGAAACTCGGTTTTGATAAAATAGATATAATAAAAAAGAAACCCTTTAGTCCACAACCTCTGATTATCAATGTACTGAACTCACCGATAGACTAAACTTCACTTCACCATTAACAACGTGCAACTCATTTTATTACAATTTTCTCAATATCCTCGACATATATAGCTTTGAATGCATTAATGCTAATAGTGTTGACATCAATGACAACCACATATTAGCAACACAACCGTAACATCCAACAAGAATGGTCCTTCTACTACATGTGAGATTAAGGAAGTCGAGTACAATATTAGGGCTAAGGAAGAATTGTTGAGTTCTCTGATTGATTCTGAGATGAAAAATGTAATAGAGCTTTAGACTGCTTACGAGATCTGGAAAAAGTTGGAAACTTTGTATGAAGGTGATACCCATGTGAAGATTTCTAAGCTACAAATCCTGAAAGGGAAATATGAAACGTTGAGAATGGGTGAAGATGATAACATCACTTCTTTTATGCAAAGAGTGAATGAACTTGTGTGTAGTATCAAGTGTGCTGGTGTAACATTGGAAGAATCAGATATTGTTGCTAAAGTGCTCATATCCTTGCCTGTTGCATAGAAACTCAAAGCTGCTACTATTAAGGAGATCTGGACTGTGACAAATGTAACTAGAGACATGTTGATTGGTAAGCTTGCTGCTTTTGAGTTAAGTGAGTTTGGTGAATCTCTTCCTAAGACAAAAGCTGCATTCAAAGCTACTATCTCCAGAAAAGATAAGCAGATATATGATCTGGGAGAAAGTTCTTCTAGAAAAATGTCCAAGTATGAGCAGGAAATGAGAGAGATTGAAGAAGGGAGAAAACTAGATGAGCTTGAAGCACTTATTGTCAAGAGGGTAGCCAAAGGAGAAGGTAAGTATAAAGGGAAATTTCCTCTTAAATGTTTTTCTTGCAATAAGATAGGTCATTTTTCCTCAATGTGTCCGGAAAGAGTTCCTAAGTGAAAACCTAACAACCCTAGATTCCAAAGAAAGTTTTATTATGCTGCTGATGAAGGTGTGACAAATGATGAATCTGATAAAGGGAATTTAAGTGAGGATGAGTGGGTATTTATTGCTATCAAGGAAAATGATCCAATAACTACTAAATCTGCTAGTTACATAAATGTGGAGAAAGCTCTAGCTACCAGAGTTGAAGAAAAAGATGAATGGGTGATTGATAGTGGATTCTCTCATCACATGATAGGTGATAAAATTAAATTTGTGAGCTTGGAAAAGTATGATGGTGGTGTTGGAAGATTTGGTGATGACAAAGCTGGTGTAATTCGTGGCAGAGGATCCATTTCTCTTGATGGTAAGAATAATAATGATGATGTCCTATATGTGGAAGGATTGAAGCATAATCTCTTAAGTGTTGGATAGATGCTTGACAAGGGATACAATCTTTAATTCAAGGATGGAAAGTGTAGAATATTGGGGAGTTTCAAAAATGTGATTGCATCTGGTACAAAAAAAAGGTAATATCTTTCACCTAAGTGCTACTAGTAAAATTTGTCTGATTGCTCAAGTTGATGAAAGTTGGTTGTGGCATAGGAGATTGTGTCATGTAAACTTTAAAAATATTATCAAGATAAGTTCTACTCAGGCTGTGAGAGATCTTCCTAAGTTGATAAAACCTGCTAATGTTATATGCAAGGAATGTCAGTTAGGGAAGAAAACTAGAGTTTCATTCTGGAGCAAACAACATTGTTCAAATGAAGTGTTGGAGCTTGTGCATACTGACTTGTGTGATCCTTCTAGATTTAGAAGTTTACAAGGAGACAAGTATTTCATGTCATTTATTGATGATTATTCTAGATTGATGTGGGTTACTTTCTTAAGGGAAAAATCTAAAACTCTAGAGAAATTCAATATTTTTAAGGCTATGGTTGAGATAGAGATAGGTCTAAAGATTAAATGTCAGAGATCAGATAGAGGTGGTGAATTCACTTCTAGTGAGTTTAGTTCTTTTTTGTGAAGAGCATGGGATAAAGAGAAAATTATCTACCCCACAGACCCCACAACAAAATGGAGTTGTGGAAAGGAAGAACCAGACAATTCATGAAGCTTCTAGGACTATGATGTTGGAAGCAAATGTTGTGCATATTTACTAGAGAGAAGCTATGAGTACTTCCGTTTACATTCTCAATCGGGTACATGTTAAAGGCGATACCGATAAGACTCCTTATGAACTATGGTTTGGTCATAAGCCTACTGTTAGATACTTCAAAATTTTTGGGAGTAAATGCTATATCAAAAGAGATGAAGATATAGGAAACTTTGATGCTAGAAACGATGAAGGAATCTTTCTTGGTTATTCTACTAAAAGTAAAGCCTATCGGTGCTACAATAAGAGATTAAGGAAAGTAATTGAAAGTGCTAATGTCAAGGTTGATGAAGACATAGTTAGACCATCCAGAACCTGTGGATATGATTCAGACGATCAGAATGAAAATTCAAATAAAGGAAAGAAAGTTCAAACTCTAAATCAAGTTCAAATCATTCTGGTGAATTAGGAAAATCAAGAGGAAGAAACTAGTGAAAGTGCATAAGTGAGATCACAAGAGCTTGAATTTCAAGAACACCCTAAGACTCCAAGGTATGTAAGACTAAATCATTCAAAAGATCATATTATAGGTGATAAGAACAAAGGTGTTCAAACTAGGAGAAGAATTGCAGAAGAATACTATTTGATGTCAAATTCTGGGCCTAATAGTGTCAATGAAGTATGCAAAGATGAACATTGGGTGCAAGAAATGAAAGAAGAACTACTACAAATTGAGAAGAATGATACATGGACTCTTGTTCCTAGACCTACGGACAAAAATGTAATTGGAACTAAATGGGTCTTTCAGAACAAACTGAATGAGCAAGGTGAAGTTGTTAGAAACAAAGCAGGACTAGTGTGTAAAGGATATTCTCAGATGGAACAAATTGACTTTGAAGAAACTTTTGCTCCTATTGCTAGTATTGAAGCTGCGAGACTATTTCTTGCTTATGCTACTTACAAAAACTTCAAGGTTTATCAGATGGATGTAAAGTCAACATTTATAAATGGTGAACTAGAAGAAGTGTATATTGAGCAACTTGATGAATTTCAATTGACTGATCAGGGAGATATGGTTTCCCAGTTGAAGAAAGCATTGTATGGAATTAATCAAGCCCCAAGAGCATGGTATGCCAGATTGGAAAAGTATTTGTTGAAGCTTTGATTTAAGGATACTTTTTAGTATCTCAGAGGGAAGTTGGGGGTGATTACCCCTCCTAATTAGAATTAAGGTGTATTGAATTGCATCAATCTATGCATTTCATAGTCATATCTTGTGATCTAGATTGATGTTGTGGTGGCTACTACTCAGGGGGAGTAGTCAGATGTTAAGAAATGTGGTTTAGAGCTTGTGTGGAGAAAGATAATGTGCTTCTTTGTCATTGATGTCAAAGGGGGAGAAGAGTCTTGTGGAAAACTGTGAAAGAGTTAAGAAGGAAAGAGTCAAAATCTAAGGGGAGAAAGTGCTAATAGAAAGTATCATTGATGGTGTTTTTCACATCATGTGTTGCCATCAATGCCAATGGGGGAGATTGTTTGATATTGTAGATATGTGGTTGTCATTGATGTCAACACTACTGGCCTTAATGTCTTTAAGGATGTATATGTCGAGGATATTGAGAAAATTGTAATAAAATAAGTTGCAGGTTGTCGGTGATGCAATGAAGTTCAATATGGTAGCTAGCTCAGTATATTGATGATGAGAGGTTGTGGATTAAAGGGTTTGTTGAAAAGTATATCTAGTTTATCCACATGAAGTTTTAGAGGTTCGCATGAATATTTGATTAAGTTATAAGTATCTGTGTTCTGACAGTTGCTCTATTGCTTTAGTTGGTGTTCCTGATAGAAGATGATGTGATTCTAGTAATTTGAGTTGTTGCGGATACTTCTATGGTGATTCATGATGCTTGTGGATGTTTCTAGATCATGCTCTATTTGTGTTGTTGGTCTACATTGATTGTTGTGCTCGCGATTGGTGATTTTATTTTGTGAGTTCATTCTTTTCATGATCATGGATGACAAGGTGATTGTAGCATGCTGCAGATCTTCAAGGCATAATTGTTTAAGGTGTTTTGTATTTGAGGATATTGTTTTGGGTCCTTACTATGTTTTGGCCAACATTGTTTGGTTCGCATTGATATTTTTTTATGGATTGGGCCGACAATTTGTACACATTTCATATTTGTGTAAGAGAGGGGGACCACCATGTGCAAGACCCCAAGTCATAGATTGTTAAGATGCGAGAGGCTGACCTAACTTACCTCAGCTAAGTGCAATGCAAGGAAATGCAAGGAAAGAGTAATAAGGACTGTGAGGCCTTTTAGTTAATTTGCATACCCAAAATGAAGGAAAGGGCTAGGCAAGCTAGTTTTTAGGTCTAACACTACGCCTCAGGAAGCTCTCTGTCTAAGGAAAAAAGCATAGTCTCTGGACGTCAGCATGGTGTGCTGGCATCTCAAAATTTCATTTTCATCTGTACGACCAGACAATAGTGAAGATGAGGTTAAACCAATAAAACTAGCTAACGACCCAGCTAATTAACTAAAGGGCTAGAATTATGTGATTAAGTAGATGAAATACTCTCTAATATTATAAAAAAAATACACAAGAGTGAGGAGAATAAGGTGAATCTCACCAAGGAATTCTTTTGCCAGCTGATTCCTTGAAGAGCATGTGCTCCTACACACAACAAGAGAGGAAAATGTTGGGTGGTTGTATAGGGGCCTGCCTCAGTCAGACCCCCATTTAGGTGTTTCCACCACCACGGACAGCCAAGGAAAGAAGATAAAGGAGATAATATACTAAAGAGAAAAGAAGCACTACAAAATAGTATTATACTACTCAACCAAGTGATAGAGGGGAGGAGAGGGAAGCTTACCACCTCCACCAACAACACTTAAGGCTACTTGGGGGAGAAAATGAGAGTACTCGAGCCTCTACTGCAATGGTGTGGTCCCAAAATTTCTCTACTGAAGTGATGGAGTGTTGCTTTGGCTACAATGGAATGCTTGGAATGATTTGAAAGTGAATGTGAAAGTGTGAGAATGAAAGCTTGAAGTTGTGAAGAGTTGGAGTGCAAGTTGGAAGAGTGAATTTTAAGGAGGAATGGAGAAAAATAGCCATATTTGGGTTGGTCGGCCGAAGGGGGCATTACAACTTCACCTCTAATGAGAAGAGTAACGCCTCTGCAAGTTCAGCCGCATGAATCTACCAGGGATGTAAGCGTGCCACACATACATCTGTGCGCCTTGCGGGTGTCCTCGATAGAAAAACCTCCATCGATGCTCAAAATAGGTGCCAAGTGGGATGCAAGTAGTGAGGTTAGGTGGAATTAAGGCTCTGAACTTGGTTTTCTAAGGTGGATAAAGGAAACAAGGGGATTTGCACATGGGGTGAAAATTCACTCTTATACATTTTTCCCCCACTTTTGTAAGCACGAACACTGATGAGTGCTCAGTAAAGTAGATCAAGAAAGAGTAGGGTTAGAAATGTATACCTAAACCGTAGAGGAAGTAGACTACAATTTGGTGAACCTAAAGGTGTAGGAAAAGCAAAGGACTCCATAGCTACTCGGAACTATGAAGCTGAAAAAAAAAGTGTCTTACAGGCCTGCGGACTTGCAAGGAGGCAACCCCCAAGATCTCTTGCATGAATGAAGCCTCGTGAAGTAAGTGCCTTACAGGCCCGTAGACCTACAAGGAAGGTAAACCCAAAAAGCTCTAGCATGAAGGATACCACAAGGAAGTGGACTCCGCAGAGTCAAGAAGCGGCCAAATAGGCGAGTAGGTAGACATTCATGTAGACCGTAGATGATTTAGAAGTCTTTCAAAGGGGTCCCTTGGGAACCATTCAAAAAGAGAGGGGTCCACTCAAGGGATGTGCTATTTGAAAGGTAAGGTCTAGTCAGGCTATCCCCAAGCTAGACACAAAGATATGAAATGGGTCTAGTCAGGCTGCCCCCGAGCTAGACACGAAAAGGGGAATGGAATAAGTCTATTCAAGCTACCCCTAGCCTAGACGCGAAGGAATTCATTCAAGGCAAAGACATTCAAAGAAGGGTTCCTTGGGAACCTACCATGAAGAAAATGGGGTCCACTCAAGGGACACACAGTTTGAAAGCATATGTTGTTCTCTTCTCAGAGCAATCCATCATCAAGGAATCCTTTCGAAAGATGTTCAATTCATCAAGGAATTTGAAAGGAAGGATATGCCCCCATGCGTGGGGAAGGTCAAAGCTATTTCCACTTCGGAGAGAGGTCTTCAAGTCCTTTCTTTACAAACCCATGATGAAGAAAACACATTTCATTAGGGTTCCATGTTGAGAATGCAATTCCAAAGAAGAGTTTGTGTGGATTTTTGAGAAAAGAATCGTTGACAAGGAATGCATTTTCTAAAAATCAAAATTTTAAAGAAAAGAACGTTGTCACACATGAGAGGGACAACTCAAGCAAAGAAGAGAGGAAGATAAAGATAAAAAAAAATACAAACAAAGGGCACAAGGGGATCTGGTTTAGTGGGGTCAGATCTATTTGAGCTCATATTATAGGTAACCGCAATGCAAGGAAAAAGATCATCAATCCCCAACCAGATCAGGAAGAATGCATGGAAAATAAAGTAAAAATAAAAAAATGGGTCAAAATGGAAGGGAAGCCTAAATGCTCCCAACACTTTCCATCATCCCCAATTTGTCAAAAATCAAGCACAAACATGGAAGAATGATGATACACATAGAAGAAGGTTCACAACACAAAAACTATGCCTATATCCAAGCACCAACAGGGGTGATGAGGGTCATCTAGGCACACATAGCACGAGCATAGGGGAACACATTAAAAAGCACACATACACACACACAAGATCAAGAAAAGGGACCTCCTCCTAACATTGATCAGCCAAGAGGTCATCCACTTCCCAATATAAATCCTTGTAAGGGGAAGGAGGACGAGCCTACAATGGTGGGATGTTAAGAGGAAGAGCATCTGACCCTCCCACAACAAGGGAAAAGGAAGAGGGACCCTCGAGGTCCTCTCCACCGAGCTCTTTTGGAGCTAAGGTTAGCGACTTTGTGAAGATCACCGGCAAGGACGAGACTTCATCCACAAAGTTAAACATGCATCCCATAGGAGCGCCATGTATAACTTTAGTGGATGGGCTAGGTTGAGCCTGAGATTCATCGCTAGGCTCGCCGAATAACTTGGGACCAATGATAAGTTCAAGGGAGGTTGGGACTAGTTCTATCACCAGTACGAAACAAGTCAATATTGGACCACCTTGTAAAGAAGGCGGGCTCATCTTATGTCCCTCGTTGCTAGAAGGACCACACTCAACCTCCTTCTTCATTGAAGGAGATGAACTCCCCATGAATGAGGCTAGAGGTGTAGAGGAAGAGGAGGAATGAACCGCAACGGATACAACTGAGGTATTAATCATATCCACGGGCTTTGGGAGAGGCTGAATTTCCATAATGGTCATAAGCAAGGGTGGCTCCACCGAAGGAGAGATAAACACTTGTACTCATTTGGGGTTAGGTGCATTTGCACTCGCAATGGAAGTCGGGCATAGAGCAGGACCAGAATGTATAGAAGCAAAAGGAAGGGAGGAAGAAGACATTGCAGGAGGCCCTGAAGCAGGGGCAGTCATTTCTTCTTCCTTTTTTTAAGAGGTGGCTTGCTCAACCAAGAGAACCTTTCATTGATGCTTGTGTTCACGTGAAAGGCTATCTCTTCAACTCTTGGAGTTAGAGGCCAGGATTTGCGAAGGGAAAAAAGGTTCCTGCTCAACCATGGGAACATCCACCTCAATTGTTTCTGGTAGGGGGATAGGTTCCTACATGGGAGCAAGCTAAGGAGCAATAGGAGGAGTTGACTCAAGAGCCTCGATAGCGGGCCTCTTTCCACTCACTGCCTTACGAGCAGGGGTAGTAGGATGCCGCAAAGGTCAAGAAAATGAGGATTCTCCTTGGGAGACCTTCTTCCTATTGTACCGATTGGGTCTAGGTTCCATCATAGAACAGGAAGTTCGAAAGCAGACACTTATGCTTTCACCAAGAGAGCAACATAGGGTTCTCCTATAGATGAGGAGAAGGACCCAATGGTACCTAAGTAGAGCAAGAAGAGGCACCAGACTGACCAGTGGAACAGGAAGGAGGATCACGAGATTGCTTCTCTTCTTCCTTCTTTTGTGCCTTAGCGGGATCACTATTAGCTTTTAAAAAAGCCTTATGTGAAATGGCATAAGGTGAGTGAGGATATCTCACTTTCAGCCTTAGGCACCCTTTCTTATAGTTTTGATATGTTCGGTGTAGAAGGTTCATCCTAGGTGGAAGAGGACCAATGAGCGTAGGCCAGGAGTGGTCCAAGGAGTAGCTAACACATGCAATCGATGGTCTATAGCCGGTGTCATGGATTATGTGTACGAAGCCTCCATGGATAAATTTTAGGCATTTACGCATGAAAGAGGGTACCGTGTTCATCGCCACTAACCAAGGGATAACCAATTTCACCCTAAAGAGTTCAGACCTAGGGATGATATCAAACATGAGTTTCATAGACTTAGGTCCAACTAAGACTGACATGACAATACTACCCAAAGGGGGTACGGAAAGCCCATCATGTGTGTAGATGGTACTCACAGGAGGATTGTACCCATCCTTGTGTAAAATTTTTATTAGCATAATTTCCTCTATTATGATGTTTACTTGTGATGTCAGATCAACGAGAACACCTGCTACAATGTTTCCATTGATCTGTGCAGGAATGTAAATAGGAGATGGTTCCTTGTTAAAGCCCATTGGTAGGTCCTGTGAAGTGAAATTTATACTAGTACCACTATCCATAGGCTATGTAGAGGGGATGGGTTGGTGCAAGAAGGAAGCCATTATGCACACTAGACAATACTTTCATAGAATCCCTAAAGGTAAAAGGATAAGACAGTGACCCAACTAAGGTTTCATCACATAATACCTTTGGAACCTTCCAACTACGCCAACTAGGGGTCGCAAGTTGGGTTGTAAGGAAACAACCTTACAACACTCCTAGAGTACGAGAAAAGGAACTGTCAGGATCGCAAGGACAAAACCAAAATGGTTCACGTCAGGTTCACCAAAAATGTAAGAGAGGAGGACCACCACATGCAAGACCCCAGGTCACAGAGGGTCAAGATGTGAGAGGCTTCCCTAACTTACCTCAGCTAAGTGAAATGCAAGGAAATGCGAGGTGAGAGTAACGAGGACCGTGAGGCCTCTTAGTTACTCTGTAGTCCCGAAATGAAGGAAAGGGCTAGGCGATCTGGTTTTTAGGTATAACACTATGGCTCAAGGAGCTCTCTATCCGAGGACAAAAGCACAGTCTCGAGATGTCAACGTGACGTGCTCGCATCTCAAAATTTCATTGTCATCCGTATGACTAGACAACAGTGAAGACGAAGTTAAACCAATAAAACTAGCTAATGACCCAACTAATTAACTAAAGGGCCAGAATGATGTGATTAAGTAGATGCAATACTCTCTAATATTATAAAGAAATACACAAGAGTGAGGAGAATAAGGAGAATCTCACCAAGGAATTCATTTGTCAGCTGATTCCTTGAAGAGTATATGCTCCTAGACACACAACAAGAGAGGAAAATTTTGGGTGGTTGTATAGGGGCCTGCCTCAGTCAGACCCCCATTAAGGTGTTTCCACCTCCACAGATAGCCGAGGAAATGAGATAAAGGAGATAATATAGTAAAAAGCAAAGAAGCACTAAAAAAAACATTATGCTACTCAACCAAGTGATAGAGGAGAGGAGAGGGAAGCTTACCACCTCCACCAAGAGAACTCAAGGCTGCTTGGGGGAGAAAATGAGAGTACTCGAGCCTCTATTGCAATACTGTGGTCCCAAACTTTCTCTACTGAATTGATGGAGTGTTGCTTTGGCAACAATGGAATGCTTGGAATTCTTTGAAAGTGAATGTGAAAGTGTGACAATGGAAGCTTGAAGTTGTGAAGATTTGGAATGCAAGTTGGAATAGTGAATTTTAAGGAGGAATGGAGAAAAATGGCCATATTCAGGTCCGTCAGCCAAAGGGGGCATTACAACTTCACCTCCAATGAGAAGAGTAACACCTCTGCAGGTTTAGCTGCAGGAATCTTCTAGGGACATAAGCATGTCGCATAGATGTTTGTGCACCGCACAGACATCCGCAATAGAAACACCTCCACCGACGCTCAAAATAGGTGCTAAGTGGGATGCAAGCAATAGGCTTAGGTGGAATTAAGCCTCCGAACTTGGTTTTCTAAGGTGGATGAAGGAAAAATGGGGATTTGCACATGGGGTGCAAAATCACTCTTATATAATTTTGTTGGGCCGACATGTAGTTGATGTTATTCTTAGTTGTGAATATATATGATTTATTATTTATTCCATTTGAGGGCACGGTGTGTGTGTTGAGTGCAAATAATGTTCTAATATTTTGAAGGTAGACGTAAAGTGTGAAAAAGAGTGAGCTGATGAAAGTGTTTATGTGCTTAACTAAAACTGTAATCAGGCATTAGAAGATGCTATTTTTCTCAGTTTAAAATATTCTGGATGTAATCCAAATGTGACTATAAGATAGTGAATCTTCTTTTGGGAAATGATCCTTTTTTATTTGAGCAGTGATCTCTAGGAAGTGCGCCTGAATGCATGTGCATTCCCCATTTATAATACTTTTAATTGAGTATAATCTTGTCGACTAACCTCCACTGTGGTTTTTCCCCTAACATGGTTTCCATGTAAAAAAGCTTGGTGTTATGTGTGTTTCTGATGTGGTGATGGTTTATTCTTTCATATTTATTTATTAGATCTAAGAATAAGTTTAATAAGTATAATTTCTGAGACAATTGATTCACCCCCCCTCTCAGATATATTCCCTTGTGTTTCCAACATTATGGTTATTTTTTAAGCTTTTATGCATGATTTTCTCTCATGGGGTTGTGTAGGAAATGGATTAAATGAACTAGGCATTGGTGTATTATTTCCTAACAAATATCACTAACACCTCTATTATAGGTACCCAAATTAAAATAATAATATAAGATTTGAATGCTAAATTTTATTTTCTTCATGTACACTTACCTAGGCATAAAAAATAATTAAATCAATTAATTTTTAACTAATTTTACTTTACAAGTTCCCTCTAACATTCAAATGGTCCCCTTCAACACCTAAAATCTTGTAATTATGTAATATTAATAATTTTAAAATTAAATTAAACACCCTATTTTCTTATGATATTTGAAATGAAATCTAAGTACTTGAAAATAGAGATTTTTCTCCTCAAAAAACTTCAAATATATGCTCCTGAATCTCAAACCTACACAAAAATTACAAAAACTATTATTAAAAGAATATTTTCTTGGTGATGTAGGATTTCATGTGGAACTGGATGCTCCTACATCAAACACATTGGGTAAGAATTTTGTGAGCATGGCTCATATATTGGAGTGGGGTGGTTGAACTATCTTTCCATATAGTAAAATATTTACAACATGCTCCAATTCTATCATAGGTACCAAGAAAATATTATTTCTTCTCCTTTGCCAACATCTACTTTGAATTCTTCTTATCTTCATCTACCAAACCTACTTACTAATACCTCTTTCACTTGTGGAATTATATTTACCATATGTGAACATCCTCCACCAATTATAAATTCCTCTCTTCTCTTCTCTTGTCTTTTTTAACCCACCACCAAGGTATAAATTTTGTATGACTATAATTATTCTTCTAATAAAATTCTTGTTGTTAGTTGATATGATCAAGAGGTTGGGTTAAATTAATTGGTGAATTTTGTGTGATGATGATAATCCTAATAGGAATTGGATATGTTGTTCATCCTTGCATTTATATCATGAGTATGTATTTAAAATTATAACAATTACATGTATTGTTAAACTAAGATTGAAAGACTCAATGTTTTAATGATTTTGAGAAGGAATGTCCAGGTTGTTCTATATTTGAAAATTGAGGTATAAGTGAAGGTTTTAAGTTTCTATTTTATGATTATTTGATCAAAGAGATAGGAATAATAATACCTACCCAAGATGGATTAAGAATGATGGTTTTATTCTCATAGACAAAGTTGATATTCATATGTTTATATGGATTGTCTTGGTTATTATTTGATATCTTTAGTTGATGAATTTAGTTGAATAATGCTAGTTGCAGTTACACTATGATAAACAAATAATCTCCTTTATGTGAATATGTAAGTATATGTTTATTAAGATAATATTTAATTGGTTAAATGCTTATTTGTGGAGGTTTATAAATTATTCAAATTCTAACATACAATGTAATATAACTAATTATGCTAATATCCTATGGGGTGTGACATGAAATGAATCCTTTGAGTCTAAAACCCAAGAATAAGTAATATTATCTAATAAAATGATTAAAAATATTGTAACACATCACCTACTACATTTTATTCCTTTCTAATTTTTTTTTTTCCATCTCCTTTTTCCCTTTTCAATATCAACATTCTTTCCTAAGGTATCCTTATTTCACATAATTCTAGCACTCTAGCCTTTCTTTAGATTTGGATATACCCTTATTAGACTTCCCACAATTTTGTGGGCTCTTCCTATCCCCCTCTATCTTCCCATGTTTTCTACATTCAAAAAACTACCTGATGTCTCACCTTTTTTTCTCTATTACATTTCCTCACTAAGGATGATGCAGGAGCATCCTTGGTTCTTGGCAGTCTTGCATCAACCAAAAATAATTTTCTTTCAGTTTTGTTCTTGCTCAGTTCATGTTGGTGGATTCGTAATATTTGCTCACCAAACCCAGTGGATCTTTGTGTACATTGTGGACATGTTCATTTTCCTTATTCCAAGATTTGAGCATGATTGGATATTTTTTTGACAAGTTATCGCTTCCGGATTTCATGGAAGTTTCTTGAAATGGCACCAGAATAATTTCAAACTTTTCAGATAGTTTGATCGTTGTGGATTGTCCTTGTGACTTGTGGATCTCGATGGTGTGATTTTAATTGTTTCGTGGAGTGTCCCCGACCTTCTTTATAGGTTCACACTTCCTTCTATGCACCTATTGATGGAGTAATTCAAATTTGAGGCTGACCTATTCATTCACACATTACATTTTCTTTCATTGGAGATTATGATAATCTTTGGTTGACACAGATGTTTCCAGAATTGCGGATATGATATAAATTTTGTAATTGATCATTAGAATAGTAGCAATTGATTGAGTAGATTAAGATTGATCTGATTTGTAAGATTTTAGCTCACATATAGGAGCATATTGGAATGTTGGACATGTTATATTAGGACTATGAGTCGAATCTGTAAGCCCGGATGTTGCCGACCGATTGTAACTAATATTTTTGTTAATGAGTATATTTGCATCTGCATTTTCCTCCATATTCTGTGTTTCTTTCATTGTGTTACTCTTGCTACATGGTCCAAATTGTTCTAATTGAGGACCCTCCTACCATGGCTACACCAGATTGGTATCAGAGCAAGATTCATTCCTCATGTGATTGTTAGAGTTTGTGAAGTCTTGTTGAAGATTTTTTGTGGGGTGGCAAATTGAGGATTTGACCTGCAACTGTAGAGGACTTGTGTAAATATGGCGGGAAGAAGAAATGGTAGAGGAAATAGAGTGTGTGGAAATGCAGACCCTGCTTTAATGGAGATGTTGAGAGGAATTGCTGCCAGATTAGATGCAGTTGAAATGGACCAGAGAAGAGGTCGACCAGTTGATGATGTGAGTGATGAAGAGCTAGAAGTACAGGAGGAAAGAGGAAGAGAAGAACAACCTGGTCTTGATCAGGGAGAAGAGAGGTTCATAAGATCCCTAACTAGAGCAAATACAAAACCACATTTCAATCCACCAGAATATAGAGGTAAATTGGATTCAAATGCTTGGTTGGATAACAAATAAGGAAAAATATTTTGAATTTGAAGGTACCACTGAACATAAGAAGGTGAATTTTTCTTTTACAAAGTTGAAATGACATGCATCCCTTTGGTGGGAACATTTGCAAACAGATAGGCAAAGAAGAGGAAAAGAAAAGATAAAATCATGGGATCAAATGGTGAATAAGTTGAAGACAAAGTTTATGCCTACAGATTATTAGATTAGTTTGTTCTGAAAGTTGAAAAATTTGAAGCAAATAGATTCAAGTGTGACAGAGTATACTGAGGAGTTCTATAATTTGAATATCAGATCTGGACATTTGGAGGAGGAGATTGAGCATGTATCCAGATATGTGAATGGTTTGAGGTCATCTATACAGGATGAGATTAGTTTGATTAAGTTATAGAGTGTGGAAGAGGCATATCAGTGTGCCCTAAAGGAAGAAGAGAAGTTGAATAAAATACATGAGTATAGACAAAGAGGAAGAGGTCAAAGATTTCAAAGAGGAAGAAATTTTACTGGAGGAGGAAGAGGCCCTTTCATGGATCATAATAAGGATAAGGAGGTCAGTAAGAATGATAGCTCATATCATAGAAATGATGGAAACTCTTACAGAAGAGGAGGATATGGTGGTTACTGAAATGTGGGTTATAGAAAAGATGATAGAGGACAGGAGAAAAGAGTATTCAAAGGAACTTTCATTAAATGTGGTGGAGAAGGACATAAAGCATTTGAATGTAATTAGGAAGAGACAAACAGAAAGATAGAGAACAATAGAAGAACATCATTTGCTGAGGAATATCATGTCGGATCATCTAATAAACCAGAAGATGGAGAAGTGTTGGTGAATAGAAGGGTATTACATCAAAGTGAAGTAGAGAAGGAACCGTTGCAGAGAAAGAATTTGTTTCAAACCAGATGCAAGGTAGCTGGTAAATGTTACAAAGTGATTGTTGATAGTGGAAGTTCTGAGAACCTAGTTTCTAAAGAGATGGTGACTAAATTGAAGTTGGAAAGATTGAAACACCCGAAGCCCTATCAGATAGCTTGGATTCAAGATGAGCATAAGATACTGGTAAGTGAACAATGTTTGGTGAAATTGAAGATAGGAAATTATCATGATGAAGTTTTGTATGATATCATGCCTATGGATGTATGCCATGTTTTTTTGGGAAGACCTTGGTAGTATGATAGACAAGTTGTTCATGATGGAAAGAAGAACATGTATACCATTGTTGCTAATGGGATGAAGCAGGATTTGTTACCATTGGAATATGTTCCTATAGTTGAGGTTTGTATAAGTATTAGAGTTTTTTTGGTGGATGGAAGGAGATTCCTTGATGGGTTGATACATGATAACATGTGCTATGCTTTAGTTCGTAAGAAGGCTGAATACTTGAAGCATGTAGAAGAACAAACAGATGAGATAAAGGAGTTGTTGACAGAGTATGAAGAGATCATTTCAGATAATTTACCTGATGGATTACCACCTGTGAGGAGTATTATTCATTGTATGGATCCGATTCCTTGAGCTAGTTTGCCTAATAAAGTAGCACACCAGATGACACCAACAAAGAATGAAGAGTTGAATAGAAAAGTGCAAGAATTGTTGAGGAAGGGTTTGATATGAGAAATTTTAAGTTCTTGTCTAGTACCTATTGTGCTAGCACCTAAGAAGGATGGGGAATGGAGAATTTTTACAAATTATAGAGCCATAAAAAAGATCACAGTGAAGTATAGATTCCCTTTGCCCCAGATGGATGACATAATGGATTGTTTGAGTGGAGCTAAATATTTTACCAAGATAGACTTGAAGAGTGGATATCATTATATCAGAATCAGAGAAGGGGATGAGTAGAAAACAACATTCAAGACAAATGAAGGATTGTATGAGTGGTTGGTGATGCCTTTTAGATTGAAAAATGCATCGAGTACTTTCACGAGGATAATGAATGAGGTACTAAATAAATTCTTGGATAAGTTTGTGATTGTTTATTTGGATGACATCTTGATTTTTGGTAAGAGTAGAGAAGATTTTTTTTTGCATATAAGACAAGTTTTGTAGAGGTTGAGAGAAGAGCAGTTGCTGATAAACATTAAGAAGTGTAGTTTCATGAATGAAGAATTGGTACATCTGGGATTTGTAATCTTTGTGGAAGGATTGAAGATGGACGCTAAGAAGGTGAAAGCAATTGTTGAGTGTCCTACACTAGATAGCATTGGAGAGGTAAGATTATTTCATGGATTGGCTAGTTTCTACTAGAAGTTCATTCAAAATTTTAGTTCTATTTACAGTCCTATGACAAAAAAAATGAGAGGAGATAAGAAGGATTTTAGGTGGACGTTTGGAGTAGACCAAAGTTCTGAGTTTTTGAAGAAGAAGGTGACTGAGTAGCCTCTGTTGGATTTACCAGATTTTATTAAGGTATTTCAAGTAGAGTGTGATGCAAGTGGGAATGCAATCGGAGCAGTATTGAGTCAAGAAGGGACACTAGTAGCTTATTTCAGTGAGAAATTGAATGATGCTAGGAGAAGATATTCAGTGTATGATCAGGAGATCTATGCCATAGTTCAAGCCTTGAAGAAGTGGAGACGTTACTTGTCGAAGGAGTTTGTGTTGTATATAGATCATCAAGCATTGCAATATTTGAAAATTCAAGGTAAGTTGAATCAGAGACACATGAGATGGGTAGAGTTCTTGCAGAGTTATACTTTTGTTTTGAAGCATAGGAGTGGAAAGTCAAATAGATTTTTTGATACTTTGAGTAGGAGAAGGAATTTATTGACAGAGATGAGAGTGGAAGTATTAGGCTTTGATGAATTGAAAAACTTGTATGAGGAAGAATCAAATTTTGAAAAACCTTAGAGAGCTTGTAAAGAACTAGTCATGGGAGATAGGAGTCAGTGGTTAGATTATTTCATTTAGGAGGATATTTTTTTCAAAGGTGATTAGTTGTGTATACCCTGGAGTTCAACGAGGGATAACTTGGTGAAAGAAAAGCATAGTGGGGGATTGTCAGGACACTTTGGAATTGATAAGATAGTAGCCTTGGTAAGTGAAAATTACTTTTGGCCACAGATTCATAAGGATGTTAGAAAATTTGTGGAGAGTTGCAAAGTTTTTCAAGTTGCAAAAGGGAGTAGTCAGAATGTTGGATTGTATAAACCTTTGATAGTTACAGAGAGACCTTGGGAAGATATCAGCATGGATTTCATACTTGGTTTGCCGAAGACACAAAGAGGTAATGATTCAGTATTTGTGGTGGTTGATCAATTTTCTAAGATGGAACATTTCATACATTGTAAGAAGACAACAGATTCTGTACATGTAGTAGAATTGTTTTTCAAGGAAGTGGTCAGATTGCATGGATTACCTAGGAGTATTATTTCAGATAGGGATACAAAATTTGTTGGTTACTTTTGGAGAACACTTTAGAAGAAGTTAAAGACAGATTTGAAGTTCAGTTCTACATTTCACCCATAGACTGATGGATAGAAAGAGGTAGTAAACATGAGTTTGGGAAATTTTTTGAGATGTTTGGTTGGAGAGAAGACCGGAAGTTGGGATTTAGTCCTTGCACAAGTAGAATTTGCTTACAACAATTTAGTGAACATGAGTACAGGAAATACACCTTTTGAGATTGTTACTGGAGTTCATCCTAGAGGTATATCAGAGTTGAGGGATATCAGTATGGAATATAAAAGGAGTGTAGAAGTAGAGGAATATGTAGAACATATGAAGAAAGTGCATACTCAAGTGAAACAACAATTGGAAGATATGATCAAGAAGTATAAGGAGAAAGCAAATGAAAAGAGGAGACATAAGGAATTCGAAGTTGGAGATGAAGTGATGGTGTATTTGAGGAAGGAGAGATTTCTAGTTGGAACATATAGTAAGCTAAAGATGAGGAAGTTTGGACCCTATAGAATTTTGAGGAAATTTGATTTAGGAAATGCATATGAGGTGGAGTTACCGGATGACATGGGTATATCCCCTATATTCAACATTGTATACCTACATCAGTACCATGAAGTAGAATTTAGAGAAGAAAGTGAAGCAAGATTGGAAAATAAGTTTCCTAAGCAACAGTCAGATGAGATTAAAGAGGTTTTGGATGTCAGAGAGGGGAGGAAGACTCATGGAAGGAAGTATAAAGAATATCTTGTGAAGTGGAAGGACAGACCAGTGGAGGATTCTTCTTGGATTTCTCAGGCTGAGGTAGACCGTTTTGGTTTTTCTTTAGCCCTAGAAAAGTGAGGGACTCACTTTTCATTAACCCCAGATGTCTGATGCAGGACCATCCTTGGTTCTTAGCAATCATGCATCAACCAAAAATAATTTTCTTTCAGTTTTGTTCTTGCTTAGTTCATGTTGGTGGATTCATCATATTTTCTCACTAGACCCAAGAGATCTATATGTACATTATGGACATGTTCATTTTCCTTATTCCAAGATTTGAGCATGATTGGATCTTTTTTTGGCAAGTTATTGCTTCTGGATTTCATGGTAGTTTCTTGAATTGACACCAGAATAATTTCAAAGTTTTTGGCTAGTTCGATCATTGTGGATCGTCCCCGTGACTTTCAAATCTTGAAAGTGTGATTTTAATTGTTCCATGGAGTGTTCCTGACCTTCCTTATAGGTCCACACTTCTTTCTATGCACCTGTTGATGGAGTAATTCAAATTTGAGGCCGACCTATTCATGCACATGTCACATTTTCTTTCATTGGACATTGTGAAAATCTTTGGCCGATGCGGATGTTTCCAGAATTGCGGATATGATATAAAGTTTGTAATTGATCATTAGAATACTAGCAGTTAATTGAGTAGATTAAGATTGATATGATTTGTAAGATTTCAGCTCACATATAGGAGCATATTGGAATGTTGGACATGTTATATAAGGCAGGTGAGCCGAATCTGTAAGCCTGGATGTTTCTGGCCTATTGTAACTAAGATTTCTATTAATGAGTATATTTGCATTTACATTTTCCTCCATATTCTATGTTTCTTTCATTGTGTTACTCTTACTGCACAGTCCAAATTGTTCTCATTGAGGACCCTCCTACCGTGGCCGTGCCAAAGGATAACACAAACAACATCATCAAATTTTGAAGTGCTTGAACCAAAAACATAATTACTCATAACCATGATCAAGATATTCCATCATTCTGGAAATGAGCACAAAATCAAGAGATACCTAACCTCATCAACAATGGTTATATTTATAAAAACTAACTAACTAGTGACTATGTTAAACTTATTTAAATGATCAACAACAAGCCAACCTTCTAAAATATTCATATTAAATAAATATTTCATAAAAAATACCTTATTTGAAGATGAAGCTTTTTCATAAAATTTAGTCAAAACTGGCATACAATCCACCATTTTTATTTCTTTTGATATGTTGAAATCCACTAACAACTCCAAGAATAATTAAATTATTCCTAGTTTCTTTCTATCAAGAATCTCTCCATCTTGATCTATCATATTCTTTTGCTTCATTTTTTTCACCCAACAGTAAGAAAAGATCCTTCTAATATAGGTATTCCTCCATTTTCATCTTCCATAGTTGGTAGTTTTAGCCATTGAACTTCTCAAATCTAACATTTCCTTCTTCTACCATTGCTCCCACTCAAACCAAAAAGACTTCCTTTTGATTTTATTAAATAAATAAATGTGCGACTCATATACGATTAATTAGGAATAGGATCATACAACAATTTATAATAAATTTAATGCAAAAATGAAAGATAAAACATAGAGAAATAGATATACATGATTCACATGATATGGGATACATCCATGGAGAAACAAACAATTTTTCATTTATTTATCTAATAAAAAGAAGGGATAAAAGCTATGACACATCCAATACAACTTTCTCTTCTCTCTATTACAATATCCTCTCACAATACAATACACACTTGTAATATAATGCCCTCATAAAGGGGATTGCCTTCTAGGGCAAGAAAAGTCAACATAACCTCTATGATCAAATCTATGACCTAGTGATGAAGGGTTCATATTTAGAATGGATGATTATATTTAAAATTTGGATTTTTAGGGTGCTTCCCCTAAACCCCCACTAGAGTGTGCGGACCTCAAACCCCCTATTGAGGGGCCATACACCCAGACCCCATAAGGGGTACCCCTACAACCATCCATAATAAAATGGGCTCCATAATGCATAAGATCAGGCTTTGTAACCAACATAGTGATCACAAGGATCATACACTAAGTGATCCATAAGAATCTCATTATAATCATAAGGATCATACACTTGGTGATCCAAAAGACCCTCATTGTCATCATAGTCATCATAAATTGGATGATACATAATAATGTCATCATCATAATTATCATATTCATTACTCTTTATTTGATCAAGTAAGTGGATTTGATCTAAGGGGATCATATTTTTTATTTTCCCTTCATTATGATATATTGCCTTCCTTTGATTATAATTATTATCTCAGCTTGTGTGGGATTTGAGTCTACTATTTTGGTTAGGTCCATACATTTTGAATTTTTTTATGATGGTTGAATTCTAAACCCTAATAATAGGTAAGGAAAAATAACCAAAGAATTTCTTAGTTTTTTGGTTTCTCAATTTTTATATTTTTTTGGATTTTAGAAGTTTACACTAGGAAAAAGATATAAAATTAAAAAATATAAGGCTCAAATAGGATGAAGTCCCTATTTTTCTTCAAGTAGGGAAGTTTTAATCTAACAATAAAAAACACAAACAACACACCAACAATCCTAATATTACTTAGGTGGAGTGACTTCTAGAGTGAGCCTATAGGCCAAAGACCAATAAATTTAATTATAAATGGATAGCTAGCCTAGGATCACTACCCATAGTAAGTTGTAGGATCCCTTACCAAAGATGATCAAAGGATTTACCTTGGTTAGCTCTATGTCATCACATGGAACTTGTACATCATGAGTAACTTCATGATACAATATGTGTCCCTTGCAACACACTATAAGATGACTAAACAACTTAAGCTAGGCTATACAATATTTCTAGGGTAATATTCTATATATGTTACAAGTGTTAAAAGGCGCAGGACAACTAAGAGGGGGGGTGAATTAGTTGTCACCAAATTAAACTCAAAACTTCAACACTTATTAACTTCACAACCACACTGTTCTGTTATTAAGTATGAACATGAAATGCAAATAATAGAAAAAAAATAAACACAATGAACACCAGATTTTACGTGGAAAAACCAATGAGGGAAAAACCATGGTGAGGATTAAATCACAATATAAAGAAGTTCCAAAACTGAATATATAAGGCTCACTGCCCTGAATAGGACTCACTGTCCAAATACAAAAGCTCACTGCTTACAAGGAGGCTCACTGCCTACAAAAGGATTTACAAAACAAAAAGTTGGCTTCACAGCCAGAATAAATTGATAAGAGTGCACCTAACAAGTGTTGATGTAGTTCTGGTGATGCTCAATAGACATACTTAACACACTTCATCATTTTCGCTCTTCTTCACCTTTGCATTCACAAATACCTCATCAAAATCACTTTCACACACACTCCAATCATCAAAAACTATTCAACATATATATACTCAATCTATCCGCAAGCATTAATTAGGTTAGCCTAATTTAGATGCATTTCTTATTTATCAAAAATACCAACTTTTGGCTACAAGCTTTCATAAAATCTTCCCAAAAGAAATTCAAAGCACTCAACATGCTACATCATGTCGACATGGACATCAGATAGGTCACACATATATCCACATAACAAAATTGATTCACCATATCTCAACTTATCCACAAAGTCAGCCAAAAATAGACTTAATTGTAAAAGGTAATCAATGGGATAATGCCAATATGTTGTACGAGCACCGGAGCACAAGAGATTCTGAACATACATGATTTTGAAATCCATAAACTGTTTGCGAAATCTACAAGTAAGAACTATCAACTATGGAGGATTGCAGACTAAAATACTAGAGGGTGAAGCTTGAATACCGATTCAAATACCAAACCAAAATATCGGGTCAAGTGTAACTTGAATAACATGGTGACATCAATGACAACACAAATTGTAGAGATGATCATTCTTATTCATTCTTCCAATAATCTCCCCCTTTGTCATTGATGGCAACATGTGCCAAAATTTTCAAAACACAACATTCTCTCCTCCTATCACCTTAGCATAGCTCTCTCCCCTGCTCACATGAATCTCTCCCCCTTTCACATCAATGGAAAAGGGTGACCAAGAAGGTATACATATGTATATGATCACAAAAAATCCAGCTTCCCATTTCAAGCATTCAAACAAGAATGATACTTTTTACATGAAATATTTTCTTGTACCTCTCTCTTATGATTGGAAGAATTCTTTTCCAAGAAAGCACGAACGAATTCATTCTTGCACTCATACCTTCCAACAAAGATAACTGCATAAAGGAGGGTGTCTGATAAGAAGACAGACACAATTGTTCACAATTTTCCACATCAGAGAGAATTCAGGAGAGATGGTCTAACCAGACCTCAACAACTTCCTTAACCAACCAGAAAGTTCTAACCATATCTTGTCTTTGTCTCTGAGTAGTCAGCAAGTCCACTTGTAGTTCACCAAATCTTATTCTCTATTTTCCATCCCTTTCTTTGAAGTAATCAAATTTATTTCCAATTCTATTCATCTTAGCTTCAATAGCTTCAATTCAGCTTTTGAAATTATCAGCAGCTGCTGGCCACTAGAGATAATACTTGTAGATGTCAGATATTTCTTTGATGCATTCTTTTGTCTCAATGATACGTTCATGTAACACTTGTTTTTCTTTGTTACATCTTATTTCAATCATAGCTTTGAACCTATGACCTTCCGATCCTTCCAACAATGTTCTCTCTTCCATAATCTCTACTAGATTAACTGGAAAGGAGCCTAACACGTCCGAAACTTAAATATTCTTATTGAGCAAATAATCAACTAGCACGTCATCAATTTTAATTTTCTCAACTGGAGAGCATGCATTCCACATTTCACCAATCTTCTTCATCTCACCCTTGTCCAACAACATCCGTATATCCTCTGGATCAAAGGAGTTAGATCCAGATAGGAATTCTTCTTCATTCTTCTTTTCTTCTGAGGAATCTGCTATAGAATTTTTCCTCTTTTTTTGGTTCTGAAGGAGACTCACCAATAATAACTTCCAACTCCCTTTTACCAGAGGATAAATCCACTTCAAACTGACTAGATATTGACATACCATAGCACAAGTTTGTCTTTAAGGATGTGAAATATGATCTAAAAACACTTACATTATTTGCCAATGATTCCAAGTATCTGTAGACTTGTTTCCCAATAGGAATTACAGATTCCAACACAACATTTTCTCTTCTTGGTAGGGAGTTCAAAAAGTAAAGATCCAAGCATACAAGCAAAGATCCAAATCGAAAAGGATAACCCTCAACCAATGAAATTTAGGCATTCTCAGTTAGGCTTTCAAGTAATAGACTACACAAATCAAATTGCCTATTTTCCTTAACCATCATATGTGCAAGACATACAACATAGCCGAAGTCGAACCTTCATAGTTTCTGAAATAGATTTTGTAAGAAATGTCATACGCAACATACCTTACAACAAAATCTGTAAGAGTGTTTATCAATAGAGCCTGAGGGTCTTTATCAATGCCAGTAAGTTCCTCCACATCTTTGTATTTCATTATTTTCCTTCCAGGGAGATCCCAATACTACATAAACTAGTAATCACTTTGATCGCATCCTTCATGATCAGGTAGGGTTTGTCCAACATAATATTGTTCTTCTTGAATTGACTCAATAAGAACAAGATGAAATATTTATCAACAAACCAAGGAAATTGTCCTCAAATATCCATACCTAGGGTTTTTATGCTCTATAATTCATTTTCCTTCAGCCCTAGTTCCATTTCCTTCATCTTCCTATGATCAAATTCTTCCAATTCAACTCCTCTCAAATTCAGTGCAATGTTGCCACATGATCCTTTGTCCATTGTCATTCTTAGCTTTATTGAATTTGTTATCGTTTAGTCAAGACTTCTTCTTTTTCTTTCACAGACTGAGAAATAATTTTTGAGTATCCATAATAATTTGTTCAAATTTCTTCAAAAATGCTTCAGATTGCTTTAAAATTGCACAAAGATGCCTTTCAAACTCTTCAAGTCTTCAAATGATCAAAGAGACTTACAAATTTTACCTTATACACCATCGATTTTCCCTAAATCACATTAAATGCATCATACATCAAAAAGTTGCTAAAGACATTCTTCCAACAAAGAAAACCCTAATTCGGTCCAGAAATCAATATGTCAACATGTTTTCTTCTGGTTCCTTTTCCAAAACCGCTAATTATTCATTCTTCACATTCCATACTCATACCAACCTCTGACACACCATTCATCTAGGGGGTTTTTATAATTTTTGATAATGCTCTCCCTAAGACCATACTAGGTCTAATTCCTAGAGGAATTGTCCATACTAGATGAGGGCATAGAAATATCATCAGTTTCAAGTTCAGCTTCTTCTTTCTTCCATATTTTATTCATCTCTTGCTTCATCTCTTCTTTGTTGATCTTCTTTACTGGTTCATTCTTCTCTATCGGAGTAGACTGCTTTCCCTTCTTCCTTCTGCAAACCTTTGAGATATGTCCAGGTTTGTTAAAATTATAGAAAAAAACACTTTTATGATTAGTCTGACCTCCATTACTTCTCAATCTACATTGATTTTCTTTGTGTCCAAATTTGTGATAGGTATAGCAGTAGCCATTAAAGGATAGATTCATTCTACCTCCATTAAACCTATTTATAATCACCTGGCTGATCATTCTCACATGAGATCTGCATTCAATAGCTTTATGTCCAACCTTCTTGCATGAAAAACATTGTCCAGAGAAAGAACTAGGAAACTAATCCATCCTGATCCTACATTATGTTGCCTTGTGACCATATTTATTATGGGAAAAACAAATACCTTTGAAAGAGGGATACCTTTGTGCATTAGGCTGTCTCATAGGTGGTCTCCTTGCAAACTTTCTTTTCGTCTTCCCTTTGTCCTGAGTCACTTGATTGTCCTTAGAACTTTTTCCTGCATCATTTCCCAAGCCACCTTTATCTTTACTTGGTTTTTGTCTTGCAAGTAGTTCTCCAAGCTTATTAGAACTAGATTTGAAATTATTCTCACAGAGGTTTTCCTTCTCTAGTTCTACTCTCAAGTTTACTACCTCTTGTTCAAGTTTAGAGCATTCATCAGACTTATTCTATACCATTGTATTTAGACATTCTTCAATTATCTTATTTTCTTCTACAAACCCTTTCCATCCAATTATCTCTTGTTTCAGCTGCCCACTCACTTATTTGTTTCTTTCCTTGAATTTCTTTAATTGTTCTTTCAACTTTCAGACACATTCATTTGCATCATCAATATTTTCTTTCAGATATTTGTTTTCATTTTCAACTTTGTCAAGATCCTGAAGTGCAGTCTGGAGTTCTTCTTTATCATCCATTTTATCAACCTTCAAGATCTACCTTAAGCGGTTAAGCTCTAAACCAAGGAACCAAAGCTATGATACCAATCATTAAAAGGCATAGGACAGCTGAGAGGGGGGGTGAATAAGTTGTCATCAAATTAAACTAAAAACTTCAACACTTAGTAACTTCACAACCAAACTATTCTATTATTAAGTATGAACATGAAGTGTAGATAACAAAATGAAAAATCAACACAATGAACAACAAATTTTACGTGGAAAACACAATGAGGGAAAAACCACGGTGAGGATTAACTCACAATATAAAGTAGTTCCAAAACCAAATATATAAAGCTCACTACCCTAAATAGGACTTACTATCCAGATACAAAAGCTTACTGCTTACAAGAAGGCTCATTGCCTACAAAAGGATTTACAAAAAAATAGGTTGGCTTCACAGCTATAATGAACTGATAAGAGTGCACCTAACATGTGCTGATGCAGTTCCAGTGATGCTCAATAGACAAACTTAACACACTTCATCATTTTCGCTCTTCTTCACCTTTGCATTCACAACTGCCTCGTCAAAATTACTTTTGCACACACTCCAATCTTCAAAAACTGTTCAACATATATATACTAGATCTATCCACAAGCATTAATTAGGTTGGCCTAATTAGATGCATTTATTATTTATCAAAAATACCAATTGTTAGCTACAAGCTTTCAAAAAATCTTCCCAGAAACAATTCAAAGTGCTTGACACACTACATCATGTCGGCATGGACCTAAGATAGGTCACACATATATCCACAAAACAAAATTTATTCACCGTATCACAACTTATCCATGAAGTCGGCCAAAAATAGACTTAATTGCAAAAGGTAATCAACAGGATAATGCCAATACGTCGTATGAGCACCGTAGCACAAGAGATTCTAAACATACATGCTTTCGACATCCATAAACTGTTTCCCAAATTTGCAAGCAACAACTGTCAACCGTGGAGGATTGCAGACTAAAATACCAGAGGGTGAAGCTTGAATACCGGTTCAGATACCAGACCAAAATGTCAGGTCAAGTGTAACTCAAATAACATGGTGACATCAATGACAACATGAAACTATAGAGATGATCATTCTTCTTCATGCTTCCAACAACAAGGACATGTGAGGTCTAATCCATGAATTTTAAAGTGCAAAAATTTGAAACAGTTAGGAGAAGAGGCTAGCCCACTCTTCTCCTTCACTTCCCCAAGGTATAAAGTTCTTGGGGAATTGAATAGAATGATAAAGATTAAACTTTATAGATGAATATATTTTGATTCATGCTCTGTAATTTATACTCTACAAAACACTAGACTTGAGGTTTTCCTCTAGGGTGATGAAATAAATAGATAAGACCCCTTAAAAAAGAGGAAAAAGTGGTGTTTCTAATTATCAAGATAATTCAAGCATGAAAGAGAAGAGCATGCACAAATGGACACTGTTTCAAGACTAAAAGCTGTTGATTCATTTATTAGCCAAATTTAAATGTGTAATTTTCATTTTAATCCTTCATCAGAATGGTTTCTAAAAGACATGAAACAAGAAAGTCACCTAAAAATAAAAATGCTCTATAAACTTTTCTTCTTATAGACATCCTGCAAAACCAATTCATTAGAAGTTTGATTGTTTATTCTTTGGCCTACAAATGTGTTTTGTTTCCTAGACAATGAGAAAGTGTTGCATTCAATAGTAAATTATAAACATGTAAAAGGATACTTCAAATTGAAAAATTATCTACACTATTAGATTCTTTATAAAATTCTGATATTTTTTTTATAAAAGTCATGAAAAAATGATATCATATATAAAAGATATACTTATTTCAAGTTTTAAAAAAAGATGACTCACTTTGGGCATGTTTACTTAATTTTATGTGTGATATAAAGAAAAAAACCTATACAATTATGTCTACCTTGAAACCATCTTTCCAACGACTATAAGAAATCAAAAAATGGATATGTGGATCAAAAGTTATTAATGTTTTACTAAAAGAATTTTTTGATTAATGAATAAGTGGTTTTGAACAAAAAACTAACATTTTTTACTATACTCTTTATGATTTTTTAGTTTAACATCGGTTGTTTTAATAATTTTGATAGGATTTGTTAAAACTGATGGATTTTGTTAATAAAGCTTATTTGGGTGGATTTCAAATGTTTTCAGCATAAAACCTAACATTTTATGGTAGAAATGATGGTTTTCTCCAAAAATTGTGTCGTTTTCAAAGAAACCTATGGCTTTGAAAAATAAATTTTAATTTTATAAAATAATACTATGGTTTTACATAATAAAATAGCAATTTTCTAAAATAAGAACAAAAGATAATGCATTTAGAAGAAAATACATGGTTTTAATTGAAAAAAGTCTTTTGGTAGACTTATAGGTGGTTTTAACAGTAATATGATCAATTTTCACAATATTTTTTTGACTTAAAAGTGCAATTTTACCAAAAACATCGTGGTTTTCTAAGTTAAATTCTCATTTTAATAATAAAATGCATGGTTTTTAATAGAAAAAGGAGGATTTTAGTAGAAAAATATATAGTTTTAGTGGATACTTGTGGTTCTAGTATAGACATGCAATGAATACATGTAGTTTCACCTTATAAAGCATCATTTTAACATAAATAAAACATAGTCATTATAAATATAGTGTGGTTTCTATTGCAAGTAATCTACAAGTGTTATCATTGATGTCAACAGTATGGAGATGGTTGGATATGGAGATTGATGGAAGCTTGTGTATGCTATAGATGTTGACATTGATGTATAGTGTGAAGAGATAGTTGAGCAGGGAGGTTGATGAAGATTGATAAGAATAGAGTATATGGTGTTGTAAAAAAAAACCTAGTGAATAGATGCAAAAGTGTTGGTCCAAAGAAGACCAGCTGATTTGGATATTTTCCTAAGTCCAGAGTACAGTTTATCAGTGATCGAAGAACCAATTTTTTTGTCTATGTTTCTCCACCATGAAGAATTTAGTTATATTTTGAGATAATGATGGTGTTTTTTGTAAGAATCTAAATCTAAAGTTTCATGATCTGAAGTCTTCCATAGTTGAAGATAATAGTGATAGAGTATCAGTTTGGTTATGCTAGTGTAACCGTGACAGTGTATGATTGGAATCCTCCACATTCCACTGCAAATGAATGTTTTGTTATGTGGATTTAAAAAAGTGTTTGAGGATTCCTATAATATGTTTTCTCCAAGTGGAAAGTGTTTAAGTTGTTCACATTTCAAGTTGGGAGTGAGCAAATGATTCATTCTATTGTTACTTCACTAGTGGTGCCGACCCAATTATTTTGGGTTGTGCGGAAATGAGTAGAGGTTGGAGCAGAATTATGGGAATAATTATAGGTCATGCCTATTGGAAACACAAGGGAAGACAACTAAAAGGGGGGGTGAATCAGTTGTCACCAAATTTTAAACTCATTAAACTTATTAATCCTTATTCTTAGATCTGATCAATATCAATGAAAGCATGAATCAAACAACATCAGAAGCACACATAACACCAATATTTTTACATGGAAACCCTGTTAGGGGAAAAAACACGGTGGAGGTTAGTCCACAAGATTATACCCTATTAAAAGTATAAGAAGAATAAATGGGGAATGCACACTTATTCAGGCACACTGTCTAGAGCTCACTGCTCAATTATAAAGGAAGACACATTGTCTTACATAAGATTTGGATTAAAACCATCTAGATTTGAAATGAGAAAATAGCATCTGCTAATGCCTGATTACAGTTTTGATTAAGCACATGAACACTTCTTCACTCTTCTTCACACTCTGCTCTACCTTTGAATGATCTGAACTTTATTCATACACATGACTCATACACTTTGCATTCGATTTCATTCAATTCAAATAAACAGTCTCTCTTATATATCTGTAACAAGAAATTTCTTCACTACAAGTTGGCCACAAAGAAATAATCAAATAATTACAAACAGTCGACCCAAATCAATTGATAATTTTCAATGAGAATCAACCAATGTTGGTCACAACTTAGTGAGGACCCAAAAGAACATCTCCAACATGAAAACACTTCAATTAATTTCTCCTCAAAGATCCACAACACACTTCAACAGCATGTTGGCCAAGAATAAGAAAAACATGAACATGCTAGAAAAAATCTTGGATCACAAGCACAATGATCGGTGTGCATGTGCAAAAAAGAGAGCATGAACTAGAAACATTCACAAACATCATGAATCACTAGAGAAGCATCCACAATGACTGAATTAACTGAAATCACATAATCTTCAATCAGGAACACCAACTGAAGCGACAAAAAAACTGTCAGAATGAAAATCTTCATAACTCGATCAAATCTTCATGTGGATCTCTGAAACTCAATGTGGATAAACTAGACATACTAAAAAATAAACACTTTAGTCCACAACCTCGTATCATCAATGTATGGAACTCACCGACAGATAGAACTTCACTTCACCATTGACAACCTATAACTCATTCTATTACAATTTTCTCAATATCCTCAACATATACAACTTCAAATGCACTAATGCTAATAGTGTTGACATCAATGACAACCACATATCAGCAACACAACCACAACATCCAACAATGCCAACATATCTCAATGTGTTATATGCTTTGGTTCCTTTTGCAAGGTGTGTATGGTTAAGTTTCACCGATAGGATTAAGTATTACACAGTACATGTTTTGTGCTGACATAATTCATGTTTTGGTTGGTTACAGTATATATACAAGGTTAATTCCTTGTGTGATGATGTAAGAGATATGCGAGATAGTTAAGTGTGTGTGCAAGATTCTAAGCAGAGAAGTGAACAATGAAGTGTGTTTAGTCAGCAATCTAAGCTTCAATGGAACTATATTTTAAACATAGGTCGATTCATTATTAGCAATTCACTTTTGGCAGTGAGTCACCTTTCATCTATATCTTTCTACTTCGAGTAGTGATCCCTTTGGTAGTGAGCCACCTTTCTTCATCAATGTACGAAACTCACTGACAGATAGAACTTCACTTCACCACTGATAACCTACAACTCATTCTATTACAATTTTCTCAATATCCTCAACATATACAGCTTCAAATGCACTAATGCTGATAGTGTTGACATTAATGACAACCATATATCAGCAACACAACCACAACATCCAGCAATCTCCCCCTTTGGCATTGATGGCAATACATGATGTGAAAAACACCATCAACGCAACTAATTTCAGCACTTACTCCTTCTTAGGTTCTGACTCATTTTATCCTCAACATGACTCTTCTCACCATAAGGCTCTTCTCTCCAGATAATCACCAGTTTTTCACATTACTCTTCTCCCCCTTTAACATCAATGTCAAGGATCTCTTTTCTCCATACAAACTTTGAACCACATATCTAAACTTTTGAACATTTGACTACTCCCCCTGAGTAGCAGCCACCACAACATCAATTCGAAACAAGATATGACTATGAAAATCACAAATTGATGCAAGAAAATGTATCTTAGTTCTGATTAGGAGGGGTAATCACCCCTAACTTCCCTCTGAGATACTCAAAAGTATCCTTAGACAATGGATTTGTAAAGATATCTACAATTTTCTCCTTAGTAGGAACATATCCCAATCTGACTTCCTTTTCACTTACCTTCTCTCTCAAAAAGTGAAACTTGATAGATATATGCTTGGTCTTTGAATGCAACACTAGATGTTTAGAAATGTTAATAGCACTTGAATTGTCATAGAATATAACAATAGGCTCATCATACACAACTCTAATATCCTTCAACATCTGCTTCATCCACAATACTTGAGTATAATTGCTAGCAACAACAATGTATTGTGCCTCTACAGTAGATAAGGAAATGGCATTCTGCTTTTTACTCAACCATGAAATTAGCTTCTTTCCCAAGAAAAATGCTCCATCACTAATACATTTTCTATCATCCACATCTCCTACCCAATCAACATCAGTAAAGGCACTCAAAGTAAGATCATCATCTTTAGCATACCATGGACCAAAATCAACTATTCCCTTCAAGTATCTGGAAATTCTCTTCACAACAGTCACATGAGATTCCTTCGGATCGGCTTGAAATATAGCAACAATACATACAACATTCATAATGTCAAGTCTAGTTTGAGTCAAATACAACAATCCACCAATCATTGATTTGTATCTAGTTTGATATTCCTTCAGAGAATCATCATTTTGTGTCAACTTGCATCCAGTCACCATAGGTGTACCAACTGGCTTTGAATCTTCCATACCAAATTTCTTCAATAATTCCTTCACATATTTGGACTAAGATATAAAGATCCCTTTATCTAATTGAGTAATTTGCAATCCCAAAAAGAATTTCATCTCTCCAATCATTGACATCTCAAACTCACTCTGCATCTCATTAGTAAACTTCATGCACAAACTATCATCTCCACCAAAAATGATATCATCAACAAAAACTTCCACAATCAGATCTTTATCATCATTCTTGAAATACAAGTTATTATTAGCAGTACCTTTGTTAAATCCAAGTTTCAACAAATATTTGTCCAATCTTGCATACCATGCTCTAGGGGCTTGCTTAAGTCCATACAATGATTTCTTTAACCAAAAAACCATATCTCCCTGATCAGTTAATTGAAATCAATCAAGTTGCTCAACATATACCTCTTCTTCTAGTTCGCCATTTAGAAAAGATAACCTAACATCCATCTGATAAACCTTATAGTCTTTGTAAGAAGCATAAGCAAGAAATAGTCTCATGGCTTCAATTCTAGCAATAGGGACAAAAGTCTCTTCAAAATCAATTCCTTCCATTTGAGAATATCCCTTACAAACCAATCTTGCTTTGTTTCTAACCACTTCACCTTGCTCATTCAATTTTTTTTTCTAAAGACCCATTTAGTTCCAATTACATTTTTTGCCTTAGGTCTAGGAACAAGAATCCATGTGTCATTTTTCTCAATTTGTTGTATTTCTTCTTTTATTGCTTCAACCCAATGTTTATCTTTAAATGCTTCATTCACACTAGTAGGCTTAGTCTTTGAAATAAAACAATATTCTGTTGTAATTCTTCTCCTAGTCTGGACACCTTTATTCTCATCACCAATAATTTGATCTTTTGAATGATTCAATTTTACATACCTCAGAGTCTTCTTAAACTATTCTTGAAGTTTAGGCTCTTCTGATCTCTCTTCTTCTCTTTCACTAGTTTCTTCTTCCTCTTGATCTCCTTGATTCACCAGATTGATTTTCACTTGATTTGTAGTCTGAACTTGCTTTCCTTTGTTTGTACTGTCATTGTGATCATTAGAATCATATCCACAAGTTCTGGATAGTGTAGCAATGTCTTCATCAACCTTAACATTTGCAATTTCAACCATTTTCTTCAATCTCTTATTGTAACACCGGTAGGCCTTGATTTTAGTAGAATAACCCAAAAAGATTCCTTCATCACTCCTAGCATCAAAATTTCCTATATCTTCATCTCTTTTCATAAAGCATCTACTCCCAAATATTTTAAAATATCTAATAGTAGGCTTATGACCAATCCATAGCTCAAAAGGGGTCTTACCAGTATCACCTTTGATTTGTACCCGGTTGAGGATGTAAACTGTAGTACTCACAAATTATCTCTAGTAGATATGAAGGACATTTCTTTCTAGTAGCATCTTGAACTATTCTATTCTTTCTTCCCACAACTCCATTTTGTTGAGAGGTCTGCGGTGCAGATAATTGTCTCTTTATTCCATGCAATTCAAAAAAAGAATTAAACTCACCGGATGTGAATTCACCACCACTATCTGATCTCAGACATTTAATCTTCAAACTAGTCTCTATCTCAACCATAGCTTTAAAGATCTTGAACTTTTCTAGAGCTTCATATTTCTCCCTTAAGAAAGTAGCCCACATCATTCTTGAATAATCAACAATAATCAACATGAAATATCTGTAACCTTGTAAAATTTTGATTCTAGAGGGTTCACACAATTCAGTATGCACAAACTCCAACAATCCATTTGAATTATGTTGTTTTCTCCAAAATAAAATTTTAGTTTGCTTTCCCAACTGACATTCTTTACATATTGCATTAGTAGGTTTCACCAACTTAGGTAGATCTCTCACAGCCTTAGTAGAACTTATCTTGAAAATATTATCAAAGTTAACATGACACATTCGCCTATGCCACAACCAACTCTCATCAACTTGAGCAATCAAACAACTTTTACTAGCAACATTCAAATGAAAGATATTACCTCTTGTTTTTGTACCTAATGCAATCACATTTCCAGAACATCCCAATACTCTACATTTTCCATCCATGAACTAAAGATTGTAACCCTTATCAACCATCTATTTGACACTTAAAAGATTATGCTTCAGACCTTCCACATATAGGACATCATCAGTATTATTCTTACCATCAAGAGAAATGCAACCTCTTCCACGGATCACACCAGTTGTGTTATCACCAAATATCACAACACCACCATCATACTTTTCCAAGCTCACAAATTTACTTTTTTCTCCTATCATGTGATGTGAACATCCACTATCAATAACCCATTCATCTTTCTCTTCAACTCAAGTAGCTAGGGCTTTCTCCACATATGTACAACCATAAGATTTAGTAAACACAAGATCATTTTCCTTGATAGCACTAAATACCCAATCGTCTTCTCCTTTATCAAATTCATGATCTATCACTCCTTCATCAGCAACATAGTAACACTTCTTTTGAAATTTAGGCTTGTTATGTCTTGGTTTAGAAATTCTTTCCTGACACCTTGATGCAAAATGACCTATCTTATTGCAAGAGAAACATTTAATAGGCAGCTTCCCTTTATAATTACCTTCACCTTTGGCTTCTCTTTTCACAATCAATGCTTCAAGCTCATCCAATTCTATTTCTTCTTCTTCAAACCATCTGGATTTGAACTAAGAAAATAGCATCTACTAATGCCTGATCTTACAGTTCCAATTAAGCACATGAACACTTCTTCACTCTTCTTGACTCTTCTTCACACTCTGCTCTTCCTTCAAATGATCTAAACTTTATTCACACATAGGAATCATACACTTTGAATTTTCTTTCATTCAATTTGAATAAAAAATCACTCTTATATATCCACAACAAGAAATTTCATTGCTACAAGTTGGCCACAAAGGGATAATAAAATAATTACAAAAAGTCGACCCAAATCAATAGATAATTTTCAATGCAAATCAACCAAGGTCAGTCACAACTTAGTGAGGACCCAAAACAACGTCTCCAACATGAAAACACTTCAATTAATTTCTCCTCGAAGATCCACAACATGCTTCAACACCATGTTGGCCAAGAACAAGAAAAACATGAACACGCTAGAGAAAATCTTGGATCACAAGCACAACGATCAATGTGGACATGCAACAAAGATAGAGCATGAACTAGAAACATCCGAAAACATCATGAATCACCAGAGAAGCATCCACAACAATTGAATTAACTGAAATCATATAATCTTCAATCAGGAATACCAACTGAAGTGACAAAAAAACTGTCATAATGAAAATCTTCATAACTCGATCAAATATTCGGGTATGTGCAGGATCATGATGGGCCAAAAAGTGGCGATATGATGGGTATTTGTAGGGTATATGGCTGACAACTTTTTTTTACCCAAAATTGATGAAATGAAAAGGGTTTTAAAAGGAGATTCTTAGCTTTCCGCCAATATAAATTATTCTTTACTTTGAATTTAATAAATAATTATTATTCATTTTCTATTTGAATTATGATTAAAGTCTGATTGATAGCTCATGAAAAACATCTATAGCTTTCAAATGGTATCACATTCTTGGAATCCAAATTGCATCACATTCTATGCTTATATACTACAGGATTAAAAAAAAAATGAATTTCATGAAGATTTGACCAAGTTAAGGTGGTTAGACATATGAGTTTTTTTTTTTTAAAGTTGTAATAAATAATTCATAATTAATTATTTACTTGGAAAAAAACTACAAAAAATATTCATCACATTCGTACATGAGTCCTCTACTTATGTCTAAAATATAATAAAAAAATATTATGACTTTATTGTGGTTAGGGTGGTCAGACAGACACCTACTTATTTTTTCCCTGAAATTGAAGTACTACTACATTGAAATTTCAAATTTTCACCAATAGATTTAAAAAAAATAAAAATAAACCTAGTAGTTTAGAAACTAAATTCAAATTTCTATAGATTCTATTCTTACATATTTTTGAAATAATATAGATTACTTATTCAAATTTTTACGTCAAGTTGGCTAACTCTGATTTTTTTGAATTTTTTGCCACTTAAGGGCCTATTTTTTCCATGATGATCCTGCACATACCCATTCATGCGGATCTCTAAAACTCAATGTGGATAAACTAGACATACTCAACAAGAAAACCTTTAGTCCACAACCTTAGATCATCAACATATGGAACTCACCGACAGATAAAACTTCACTTCACCACTGACAACCTGCAACTCATTCTATTACAATTTTCTCAATATCCTCAACATATATAGCTTCAAATGCACTAATGCTAATAGTGTTGACATCAATGAAAACCACATATCAGAAAAACAACCAAAACATCCAACAATGCCAACCTATCTCAATGTGTTATATGCTTTGGTTCCCTTTGCAAGGTGTGTATGGTTAAGTTTCACCGATAGGATTAAATATTACACAGTACATGTTTTGAGCTGACCTAATTGATGTTTTGGTTGGTTACAGTGTATATACAAGGTTAATTACTTGTGTGATGATGTAAGAGATATGTGAGATTCAAAGCATAGAAGTGATAGTTGTTGTTAAGGTGAAGAATGAAGTGTGTTTAGTCAGTAATCTAAGCTTCAGTGGAACTGTATTTTAAACATAGGTCAGATGCATTATTAGCAATTCAATTTTGGTAGTGAGCCACCTTTCTTCTATATCTTTCTACTTTGAGTAGTGATCCCTTTGGTAGTGAGCCACCTTTCTTCTATATCTTTCTATTTTGGGCAATGATCCTGTTAGCAATTTTTCGCCACAACTCAATTGGTGGAGTTGTATTAAACATGGTTATATCTTAAGGTGCAATTACATTTATCTCTTCATTATGCTTAAGTGTTGTTTGCACTTTGTTGATTATTCTTTAAGGGACAATCATCCTTTGAAAAGAAGAATTAGAGTTTCAGAAGTGCTATTCAATGTTTAAAGTAAAAAATTAAGCATATAAGCAACAAAGCATTTCAAATTCTTTCATTTATTTCATGGAATAATTCATATTTACATAGATTCATTTGATTGCAAGAATCCAAATGATAATACAACATTGCATTGAAATACATTTTCTTTTCGAAATGAAAAGCATAAGATGAAATCAAATATCCACACAAGCCATGGATGGGATTGTCACAGTGCATCATTAATAGCACACTACACTATGGAAGATACAAAAGAAGAAATCACATAAGTAATGACATAATCATCATTGCTTGATTGGCTGATGGTCGATGCTAAAATGGTGCACCTTTTTTCTTCTCGAGCTCTGTTGACCTATAAGAGAAAAGAGGGGGATGTCAGAGGATCCGATTATGAAGATACCTATATGAATCACCAACAATAATGCAGCCTGCTATTAATCATACACTGAAATAATCAAGTGAAAGTGCAAAGAAATAAGCTGAGCGAGAAACACTAGTATGATCATCATATCTTGTTTTTATGCTAACATTGTTTGTTTCCTTGTGCAGGTATAGGGAAAATCACAATGTTGTTTATTATTTGA
Source organism: Sequoia sempervirens (assembly GCA_007258455.2). Lineage (NCBI taxonomy): Eukaryota > Viridiplantae > Streptophyta > Pinopsida > Cupressales > Cupressaceae > Sequoia > Sequoia sempervirens. The sequence goes on along the minus strand of VDFB02075321.1, from coordinate 94,618,631 downwards.
AGACCAAGCATGTGGAGAAAAATGAGCTCCCACAAGGGTAGAGCTCGGCATGCTGCCATTATTCATTACAAGTGGGTTGATAAAGAGATCGTATCATCATATTCATCAAAAAGGAAGTGATATACAACTGAAAGAGTAAAGCATAGTTATCTATCAAGCTATTAAACCAACTATGCATTCATAACAATCAGGTAGATGCTTTCTGAAAGCTACAGGTGAACAATGAGTTTAACCCGCTCAATTAATTCAACTAAGTACATTTATATCTAACATTATTGTATGGTTCACGTTCTTTTTCTATAGTGTTATTTGTTCATTATGATCATATGTCATGCAAGGTTCAGTTCATTAGCATTCTTTCTCACAACCAAGGATAGTGAACAGATATACATTATTCCTTAATGAAGAGATTTGTTTCAATTTTCATCTCAGAAGAGAGTAAATACACGGAATAGTTTATTAAGTGGAGCATAAAAATGCATGAAGAGTACCAGGTTGAAGCCCAAGAGTAAGAAAGGACAGAAAATGCACTCAAATAATAAATGAACAGTCAGTTCCAGTTTGATTGATAATACAAATACAACATTAGGAATTACAATATGAAATGATTGTTCCAGAATGACAAGAAAATGACAAACATAACATAAGGGTGTTTTTGAAGTGTTAGCTGGCTAAAACAATCAAGTAGGATGTAGTCCATAGAACAATGTTTCAATTAAAATTTTTGCATAAGTCCAAGAATAGAATCAAGAAGTGAATCATCCTAAGTTTCTTCAAGGAAAGTCAATAGGGAGGCAGCATCAAAGTGGCCTGAAGAGTATAGATGCCACTGTTCTATCAAGGCATATGTGGTTAATAAACAAAAGCGAGATCATAATTGTTCTCATTATTAAATGTGAAGTACAAGTACAAAAGCAAGAGCTTTCTATAGATTAAATATGTGGACCTTCACCGAATATAGTGTGCAAGTGGGTTAGACACAATTTTTTAATGGACGGTGGAGTAAAGTAATCCAAGATTTCATTGCTTTAAATTCTTGTTTCTGCATTTGTCATGTATTTCAAAGGGAGATACAACAGGTGAAAGGTCATTTCAGTATAATCAAATAGATGACAAAGTATAAGGAAGTGACAAAAGTGCTTCTAAAAGTTCCAGTTTAGCTGTAAGAGAGAACATAGTCTATAGAACTACAATACTTTAATCAAAATCTTTGCATAAAATCAAAATGGAGTGGAGATACCAGCTAGTCTACAGACTCAGTTAAGAAGAATTCTGTGTGCAAGAAGGAAACAACATGAAGGTGATAATTGAAAAATATAAACAGAAGATATATTTCCAGAATTTCATGAACCTGTGAAGGTTTTCAGAAGTAGTATATTCAAAAGTATGGAAATAACTCAATGAGATGTAATCAAAATGCAGAAATAAGAAATGGGTGGAGCTAGTTTTCACATGAATATCAAGACAAACAGATTTCATGTCATTTCCAGCTTACCCATGCAAGGGTTTTCAACAGTAAGGAGAAGAGATATGTTCTCATAACGCACAATATTTCTATGGACAGGCTGTAACACAACAAAAGATGCACCAAGAAAGAAATATGCTTCAGAATTCCAAGAGCTCAAATAAAGAAGACTGAGAAAGCAGAATGCCATGATTTTCATCATTTCCAACCTACCCATATGGGTATTTTATCAGAGCAACAAAATAATTGTTTTATCATACTCATATGAGGATTTTATGTGAAATAACAAGAATAAAGATGGAAATTGTAAGGGTCAAGTTTCAGAATAGAGAAAATATAGTTTTCATTTGATTCTCATGATACCCATGAAGGGGTTTGTTATCAAATGTGGAAAAGAAATAAATTCCTGAGATGGGTCGAGCCCAAAAGCTTTGAGTACACTTTTTCAGAGATACATATGATGTGGCCTGTGCATGGCCATAGAATCATAAGTGAAAGAGAAGTTTTTGAGTTTTTTGAGCAAATGAAATATATGCTTAGAGTGAAACTTACCACTTCAAGCCTGTAGGAGAATGCTTATAGCCGCAGCCAGAGCTATACTAGAGTCTCAAAACCCCACGAAAAATATCTAGTGTGAGCTCATGTAGGGTGGCCAGTGGAGATAAGGAACACAAAAATAATAGAATATAAGCACATGAAGTAAGGAGCCATCACATAAACTGAGTGTTAGCCACAGCCACAAGGACAAAATGAGCTCAAAAAAAAAGAAAAGCCATAGGAGATATAATAATAGCTTACCTTGTGTGCAATAAAAGACAATAGCCCTTGAATAAGCTCTCTCATGGAAGCTTCCAGTCGAAGCTCAAGCTCGTGCATAGCGGCCAAGAAGAATAATCATAGGAAAATATAAAGAAATGCATTAGACGTTGTGTTGCAGGCCGCGGCCTTAATGTCCTTTCTTGCTCTTTGAATGAAGTGAAGAGCCACAATACTTCAAATCGAGCTTACCCAGTGAAGATTCTTGAGCATGTGAGCCAAGGACTAAGCTCAATCATGGTGGCGGCGTGCTCTCTCAGGCAAAGACCAGTTTTTTCCAAAATGATAATTGCAAAATGAAATCATTTTTTAGGGTTTAACTTCTTTTGTCTCATTCCCTAATTCGAGCCAACATTATGATTATTTGGAATATTCATAATTGACAATAGCATGGGGGAAATTTGAAATTAGGGTTACCTTACATTATGAATTTAAAATATGAAGCTTGATACTTTTGAAAGGCCGAAAATTCATATGCCTAGGTCGATGTGTTAAGTCTTTAGGGCTTGTGTTTTTTTTTATTGACACTCACCCTTATTCCTTAGAGAAAATTGGAGACTTGAATATCCTAATTTTATTGTTTTTGTGAGAAAACAAGGAGAGTATGAATGGTAAATATCTTATGACCTAGGGGTGAAATCTTTTGATCACTTAGGCTTTTTGTATTTTCAAAGAAACCAATCATCTATTTTATTTTTTAAATTGGTTTTGCAGAAATCAATTAGAGATGTTGATCAGAGAGAGTGATGTACTTTGATATTTTTATGATTTTTTAAAGAAAAATCAAGCATTGTATTGGTGAAATAAGGATGTAATTCTTTTTGCAAAATATTTTGCAATCTTTAATTGCAAAATAAACAAATTGTAAAATATGTAATCATGTAAAGCAGAATCATAAAGCAATCTTTTCTAAATTGTTTTATGATTTCTTGCTATTTTTAGTAGATTATATTGACTTTTCCTTTTGGTCAAGTTTGAGCTTTATCTTGGAGAGATAAGGTGTTTTTTTGGCTTTTAAAGCAGATTCAACCTATTTTTAGAAGCTTTACAGTTTGCTCAAAAAGTAGTGTGCTTTTTTTCTACTTTTAGGTAGTCTTTTGAGACAGTTTGAAGGTTTTTTCCTTGAGCTTCTTTGTGAGCTCGGATTAGGGTTTCTTGAGAGGTATATTTTGAAAAGACTTAGTCTTTTTTGGGGGTTCCAAGTTCAGATACAGTTTCTTACTCTTAGCATTCTTGAGCTTGTAAAACTCAGGGTACTTAGTTCAGACAAATACTCTTTCAGTTTTAATAAAGCAACAGATTTCTCCTTCTTATTTTCTGTCTCAATTTTTGTAATGGCAATCTGATGTATCTGTGTTTTCAAACTTGAGTCCTTATATGTCTTGCTATTGTAAACCTTTGTTTAGAACTACATGTTTTAGGTTGCATGTTGTGTTAGTTTTCCAGATCTTCATGCAAATCACTAATGAAGTATGTGCTAATGAGATTGTGAGGATTACTATGATAGAGAGACTGTTATGAGTGGTTAGGTCTGAATTTTCATAGGTTTGGTGAATCATCTATTATTTTCAAGTTATCCTTTTATCCCTTTTCCTAGAAATATTTAGAATAATTTTCATCATTTGGAGAACTAGCTCACTCTGGAGATTCCTTCTTTGTCCAGATCAGCCACATCTAAAGAAGGTTTCCATGTTTCAGTAGATTATTGAATCTTGTATTCAGTAGGGTGCAAATCTAATTGACAATAGATCCCTTTGGAAATGAGCCATGAGCAGTTAGAATTTCTTCTTTTGGACAGTGAGTCCACCAATTATATCAAACTTTGTAACCGGTTACTATATCTAGATTGTGATCTAATCCTCATCGTGTTTTTTCTATTTTTGGGTTTTCCATGTAAATTTTGTGTTCCTATGTTCTTTGATGTGATGCATGCTTTCTATCTTCCTTTCCATTATTATAAGATTAATGTAATTCATTGAATGAATGTTTATTTTATTAAGAATACAAATTCAACCGCCTCTTAATATTCCAAATTTTCAAAAATTGGTATCAAAGCTTGGTTCCTTAAATTGGCTTGACTGCTGAGGTAGATCTTGGAGTTGAAAACATGACTACAAGTATTCTATTCCTCCAGAAGATATTATCCTTGAAGGATTTACTGTAGAAGATTGCATAGTGGATGTGTAAGAACTCAAATCATCTCTTGATGATTTGGATAAAGTAGAAGCTAAGAATAGAGATCTGAAAGAGGATCTTGGTGATGCAGATGAGTGCATTAAGAAGTTGAGAGAAAAACTCAAGAAAGCTACAGATAGAATCAAAGAAATAAATGAGAAACTAAAGAAATCAAATGAGACTACCACCAATCTAGAAGTGCAAGTTGAAGACTATCTGAATGTTAAACTAAAAGATAAATCTAAATAATGCTCAAATATTAAACAAGAAATTGTTACTTTGAGATCAGATCTTGAGAAATCAAGGATTCAAGAAGAAAAATTCAAGAAGAGTTCCTCACTACTTGATGAGATGATTACTGGACAGAAGGGTTCTAAGGAAAAAGAAGGATTTTGAGAAAGGTGAAATTTCAAAGGTAGATTAGATTCCAAACAATGCTAGAAAGAAAGTTGACAATAAGAGCAATGTTAGACATATTTAGAACCAAAAGAAATACATCAAGAGACCACCTATTAGAAAAGAAAATGCATGGAATGTACCCATATTTTAATGGTTATTATTATTATTGCAATAAGCTTGGACATAAATCTGTGGAATGTAGAAGCAAAATGAATCAGTATGTTCAATCATTTCTCAGTCAATACTATACATGTAGTAAATTCTGTCATAGAGCTAGTGAATGCAAAACTTAGATGATGAATGGTTGCAATAATGTCATGATGTGTCAATATTTCAATGGCTACTATTATGAATGGAATGGATTTGGGCATAAGACTAATGAATCCAGATCAAGAATGGGTGGAAGTAAGCTTGTTAAAAAAGGTGTCACATGTCACTAATGTAGTAAACCAGGACACATAGCAAATTTCTATAGAAGAAGAACTGTGAAACCCTCTATTTCACAAAAGAAGGTTGAACCGAAAAAGAATGATCTAATAGAGAAGAAGGCTGATCTGGTTCAAATAAAGAATGAAATGAATAAGATATGGAAAAGGAAATAAGGAATTAAAGTGAAAGATTAGTCCTTGGTGTAGATGTCTCCTTTGAAAAATAATTAAAGAGCTTTGGCTTAGGGGGAGTTTTAGAAAAATATTCTTAATCCCCCACCAAATTTGTGGTGTTGATGTTCTCCGCACATTGGTATATGTGTAGATCAACATGGCAGATCTAATGATAAAATTTCTGGTATGAAACTTCTTGTTGTAGAGATTTATGGAGTGATTGAAGGTGATTGTGATTGCATAGTTAGGGTTTGTCAACTTTTTTTCCTAACATTATTCACTACAATAAATGCACTTTAGGTCTTTGGAAAAGGGTTTTATTTGTGTTTTCACCTATGAAAATTGCATTTTCAATCAAGCAGATGTGATTTGAAGTTGTGTGAAATCCTACTGATAGAAGAATTCAAAGGTATTTATCATTTCCTACTAAAACCTTAGTTTTAAAAGTGGTTCACATTGTTTACCCTTCAAGTAATTGATGTCTTGGAATGACCAAGACGTAAGTTCAAGAAACGCCCCTTCAAATCCATGGAAATGGATCCAAAATGGATGTTTTCAAGAGTTCCTTATGGTGTAATGTATACCAAGGATGTACAAATATACATTCATGTGAAAATGGAAGAATATGATCACTCAAGTTTGGGAGAATTTAGGGTTAATGAGCTCACCAGATAGGGTTTTGAGTTGAAACCAGAATTTGAGAGCTTGATAGAGAAGAAGCTGGATGTATGGAACAATTTTCTGAACTTCTATTATGAGAATACATGGGTTAAGTATGCGCTAAGCCGCATTCATGATAAGCTTATGTGGTTGGATATTTCAAACTTAACCAACAAGCAAGCTATCAAGTCAGTTACTGGTTTATTATTTGAATGACCTATTTCATCGATGAAGGTTGCGAAGAATGAGATGGTTATGAAGCTCATCAGAGTGAAATTTGACAAGTGTTCCCTCACAGTGAAGGATATAGATGATCTAGTAGTTAAATATGCATCCATGATGATAGGCTACAAGATATACTACACCAACAAAGAGAATTTAGTGTCAAAAACTGATATTCTTACTACTCACCAAATGGTGAAAGAATTGGTTTGGACATAGATCTATGCAAGCTCCTAAGAAAATAGTTGATGGAGAATCTTCAAAAGACAAAAGGGTGTTGATACCCATTCCAGTATGGTACCTTTATCATATATTTATTATTTTAATTTCTCATATAACTTCCTGGTGCAAAGAATGTTGTATGGTTGGATAGTATTCCTATTACAATTTAAATTAGGGATCACTTAAGAAGGTTTGGAAGCATAGAAAATCAAGATAGCATGCTATGGGGTTTCAAATGCAAGAAAGAGAAAGGATTCTTAGAAGTGGTGTTGAAAAGTACAAGAAGGATATAACCTTTATGGTAACTAAGGATGAATGCGTTATGAAAGCAGTGCAACCCAGAATAGTTTGGATTCCAGAAATGGGTTACGAAGTGGCAAAGGATTTAATCATAGGTCTTGTATATATTATGTTAAAAAAAACAAGAGACCCTACTGTAGATAGGTTTGGAACCTATGAGGAGATTTATAGTCAAGTGCATTTGAAGCACAAAGAAAAGGAAATAAGGAAAAATGTTGAGAAAATGAAGGCACAATTGGAAGAGATTTTTGGTTCTTCCAAGAGGACTACGAAGAATATCAAAGACCAATCTATGGATCTATAGGGTAAAACTAGCATTATAAGGTCTATAAGGGCTTCTAATCCCTCTCTAGTTGTTTCAAAAGCCTCTAGAACAAAGTCGGCAACTGCTACAAAGAAGAAAGCTACACCTAGTCTCCCTATAGCACATCAAAATCCTTCATAAAGAAGTAGAAAAGAGTAAGATACAAGAGAGATGTATATAGGCTATGATGGTGAAGAATAAGAAGAATAAGGACCTAAGGTGGTATGGAAAAGGAATTCCAATATCTCTCAGGTAGAGACAAGTGAAAAGATAATCAAAGATGACATTGTTGATATAGAGAACAAAGAAGTAGATAAGTAGAAGAAGGAATTTGTCATTCATAAGAGAGGAAAGAAATCCAGTGAAGGAGAAAAGTATTCTAAGGGAAAAGTAAAGAAAAAGGAAAAGTCCCCTCTGATATGGGAGAAAATCCCTCTAAAACTAGATGCTTTGTTTAATATCATTACAAATTTTGGCCTGCTCAAAAAAAAACTACACGAATGTATCTAGATGAAAATGATAATAATTAGGATAGAATTTAAGAGGCCATTGTAAAATATATATTTTATTTTAATACCAACCTAAGTGAAATTGAAAGTCAGCTTTCATATGACTTAAAAGGAGTTTTGAGCACAAGAAGACAAGAGGCATTCAATGAGGATGCCAAGATAAGGACTTTTTCTTTGGAGAAGATTGGGTCTTCTCTCAATAATGAGGACATTGCAAGATTGGCGTAGGTCTACAATAGGGAATTTAGGACAAAGCAAATAGTTAGCACCCTAATGAATAGGGATAAAGAAGACATAAAAATATTGAAGGATGAAACACTAGAAAACGTTGCATATCTGGCGAAGGAGTTAGAAATGTCTCTAAATGATGAGATTGACATGAAGTATGATATATCTACTGTGGAGGTCAATGAACCTGAGAATGTTGAACAAGAACATGTGTGGACTTGAGGGTGATTAGGAAGCCATGATAATAGATGATGTTCCTCTAGTAGAGGAGAATGTTGTTGCAAAAGATAATAATGATGTTTCCTTGGGGAAGAAAGAAGCTCAAGCATAATAAGTATTTCCTCTCCTAGATGTGCAAAATAGTGACGAGAAGAAGGAAGAAGAAAAATAGGAGAAAACAAAGAACCTTGAGGTATAAAAGAATGAAAGCTTACCTCCTCTGACTGGTGAAAAAATTGTAGAGGAATAGAAGAGTGTAGAATATTTCTTTGACAATGGAGAGAATGAGAAGGAGAAAGAGAAAAAATGAAGAGAGAAGCACTCAAATGGTTGGAAAATCCTCCATAAATTTTAGGGATTCCTTGAAGAGTTTATTGGATATACAACTTTACTTCCAACTCATGGTGTCTACAAAGTTGCTAAAAATTTCTATGTAGCAAGGAAAGTTTGACATGAACAAGATATCTCCCTTACATAAGATGCAACTTGGTGATGCATTCCATGCCTCTACCAGAAAGGAGATTTTGAAAACACACCAAAAGAGTGCATAGATGATAGATGAAGTTGTTAAAGTGTTGCAAGACTACATTCTTGGTGCCACAATTGATGAATCTGTGTCTAGTATGCAAAAACTAAGGATCCTCCTTGATTCCTTCAAGGAATATTCTATCAACTTAGAGGAGAAGTTGGAAAAAGAAGTCAATAAGAAGATAAATGACAAAGGGTTGGAAGAGGCTTCCGATAAGTGTGCTGCATCACATGGTAAGCTGTAGAGCAACTTAAAGGATATTCAAAATTGTGTTGAGGAAGCAAAATTTTTGTTTCAATTTTGCTTGAAGTGGCCCATTTCCATGAAGAGTATAAAATATCAGATGGACTCAATTGAGTCTTAAATTTCTCAGGCCTCTAGAGTGTATGATCCTATGAGAGATGCAGATGGAACAACAAGGATAACAATAGAGAATCTACATGGTTAGTTTTTCCTTCTACAGGAATAAAAAAAAAAGATAATAGTATATTATAGTCAGCTTAGAGACCTAGTAAGTGCAAGGCTTACTTCTTTGACTATAATTTTGGCTGATGTAGAGAAAATGCTACAACCTAATCCACTACTCAACTCTTAAGAAGAATGTGAAGAGCTCCATTTGAAGTTTGAAAATTAGTGTGGACTAATTGTCTAAGTTGCTAAGAAGGAATGAAAGACAACAAAAAAGTATCTAGATCCACACCTTGCTAAATTGAAGTTGTTCTATTAGGGAAATCTATCATCCACAAGCTAAATTATACATTTTTGTTTTATATAGATAGATATTTTAGATTGCAATGTACATATGCAAATGTATTAGACAATTTTGTAGTACATTTTTGATTAGTTTTTTTGGAGAAGATGAGTATAGGAGTGAAGCAGTAGGGGGGGTTATTCCCATGTACATATAGATATATATCTTCAAGGGGGGAGAACAATAGAAATATGAACAATTTGATATTAAGGGCCCCTTTTCCCTTGATTGAAAAGGTGAAGAAGATTGAAGAAGTTCCAGGAGTGTTTCCAATTATAAAAAGGGGGAGATTATTGTAAGTATGCTACAAGTGTTGTCATTGATATCAACAATATGTAGATGGTTGGATATGGAGATTGATGGAAGCTCGTGTATGCTACAGATGTTGTCATTGATGTATAGTGTGAATAGATGGTTGAGTAGGGACATTGATGAAGATTGATAAGCATAGCAGTATTGTAGCGTAAAAAAAAGTATGCCTTTTCCTTGCTTGATATGGGAATAATTAATGATAAATTGGACTTAACATCACCTTGGTCTAGTGTTAAGAGGTGTTTTACACATGCATATTAGGTCTTGGGCCCTTGTGAAATAATAAGAATTTTATGATGCCTTGCAAAAGTGTTGTGCAGTGTTGTAAAACACTTTCACACTTTTCTAGGATCTTATTAATATACTTCACCTAAATAATATCTATTTATCATTTACAAAGGCTTATTTCAAAGTGTTGTAACAAAATTTCACACTTTTCTAGGTTTTTAATAAATAATTTAACCTTTCTTATGCTTTAATGGTTTAGTGTATTTTTAAGACATTTAATTTCTAACACTCACATAAAATGACTTAAGCAGGACCCATTCACCATTAGGGGTGAATGAGTCCCCTTTGGCTCAAAAATCAAAATAAGTTCAAAATATTGGTAGTTTTTTATTTTCTAAGATCTAAGGTCGGCCTGTGATGTGGTATTTTTGAGAATTAGGGCATAATTGTGTATACATACAAGGTTTTTCTATTCATTTCACTCTCCTCAATCCCGCCCAATTATTCATTCATCATTCATTATCCATATCAAGTCAAGCAAGCTAGGGTTTAGCATTTCAAGGTTATCAAGATAATATTTAAGCTCATTTCTAAAGCATTCAAGGGAAGATTCTTCATTCATTGTTGCAGAAATTCAAGATCTATCATCATTGAAAGTATCTAATTTCATTATTTCATGCTTCATTATCTTATTTCATTATTTTGGTTTAATTACCTAAAAGGGGTTTGACCAAGGCAAACCCCCATGCCCTAACAATCAATATTCTCTCTCTCTCTCTCTCTCTTTGTATGATTGTAGATCTAAGTAATTTGAAGGTTTGGAAATGATTGAAGAATAGGTTTCAAACTTGTTGAAGTCATCTCCTTATTGGCTAGGTCAAAATATCGACAAAAAGTCACTTACAGTGCTGAAAATCAAAGTTTCGGATCTAGGCACTTGGAGGAATAGAAAGAGCAGACCAAGAGCTTTCATTTCCACTTTTGAGTTTTTAGAAAAGCCAAAGTGGAATCACTCACCATTAGTGGAAAATGAGTCCCATTGTACCTATTTTTCAAAGGTTTCTGTAGATTTGGATACCCATTTGCTCAAAATAGGCTCTGAAATAGTTTTCCAAATTTGGCACTAATTCGCCCAGAATGGCGAATGAGTCCCAGTAGGTCAAAATTTTAAGATCAAAAGCATTTCCAGTCTTCAACACATTTCCAGGTGCACCTTTTTTCTTTTACTTTTATTTCTATTCATCTTTCTAGGTAGTTTTGAATATTACACTATGTTTTCAAACATTTTGCATTTTCCAAGTTTACACTTTGTGGTGAGCCTCTCATTTAGCCTTTTCTAATCCAAAACCCTATCTTAAGATACCTTATTGTCAAATATTTTCCATCCTTCTTTGGGGTGAAGATCTCCAAGGTATTCTTGAGTGTGAACATTATGAAATTGGATCCCTTTCTTTAACAAGGAAGTGAAGCATCCTTTTTCAGTGTCCACAAGTATATAATGTTGTCACTAATGATAACCTATTGAATATATACATAAGTTTTTGTATGGAGAAGACTAGATGATTTGGATATTTTCCTAATTTGAGAGTATAGTTTATCAGTGATCAAAGAACTAGTCTTTTTTTCCACTTTTCTCTGCCATGAAGAATTTGGTTATGTCATTTTGAGATAATGATGGTGTTTGTTGGAAGACTCTAAATCCAAAGTTTCATGATTTGATTTATTCCACAATTGAAGATTATAGTGATAGAGTATAATTCTAGTTATGCCAGTATAACTGTGATAGAGTGTATGATTAGAATTCTCTACATTCCATCATAGATGAACATTTTTGGTATGTGGATTTGTAGAAGTGTATGAGGATGCCTATAATATTTTCTCCAAGTGGCAAGTGTTTTTGTTGTTCCTAGTCAAGTTGGGAGTGAACAGATGGTTCACTCTATTGTTACTTCACCAGTGGTGCCGAACTAAGTATATTGGGTTGTGTGGAGATGAGTAGAGGTTCAAGCAAAATTATGGAAATAATAATACTTTATGCTGAACTATCTTAATGTGTTATATACTTCGGTTCCCTTTGCAGGGTGTGTATGGTTGATTTTCGAGTCGATAGGATGAAGTATTACATGGTGCATGTTTTAGGCCAACCTAATTGATATTTTGGTTGGTTGCGGTATATATACAAGGTTAATTGCTTGTGTGATGATGTAAGAGAGATGCGAGGTAGTTAAGTGTGTGTGCAAGATTTAGAGAAGAGAAGTGAAATTTTTTGTTAAGGTGAAGAATGAAGTGTGTTAAGTCAGTATTCTAAGCTTTAGTGGAACTATATTTTTAGCATAGATCAAATGCATTATTAGTAGTTCACTTTTGGCAGTGAGCCTCCTTTCTTCTATTTATTTCTATTCTAGATAGTGAGCCACCAATAGTGAGCCTTTCTTCTTCTGGATAGTGAGTCCACCAATTGTATCATGACCAAATCCTCTGATCCTATCATCCTTAGTATTTCCCCAATTAGAACCATCGGTGTTAATTTTAAGATTATCTTCAAGAGGAGGACACCACTTCCCCAATATATTCACCTTCTTAGAAGGTTTTAGCCTACTTCCCCTATACACCTGGGGTCGTAGGGAAGAAGAAAGATCATGAAGAGAATCTCTATACAAGTTTCATGATGAAATATACCCCCCTACGAAAAATTTAGATGAAATAGTTTCTTTCAAAATAATCTGCACCTTCTACCAAACATGTAGAGCCATCTGTTGACACTCTCAAAAAATGCATCAATTTCTTTCCAACCAAATATTCCAAAAATGATGGATGGTCCCAACTCCCAAGCAACCACCAAAAAAGAAGTAGATTCTAGAGGATATCCCAAGTTCTCCCAAAATTCATACAAAGATAAATCATACCTAAACCTTCTTTTCAAAATATTCCATGAAAGTCCCCAAATTTTTAGAGAAAAAGTACAGTGAAAAAATAGGTGATCAATACTTTCTTCACTACACCCACATAGAAAATAGAGATATGGCCCATAAAGAACTCTTTTCTTGGCATTCTCCTAGATGAGGCATTTGTTATGAATCAACAACAATAAGAAAATATTGCACTTGGGTCACTCAACCTTATTCTATATATGTGTTTCCACCAAAGATAAACTCTCACATGGCATTGTGGGACCCCAAGCAATATACCCTTGGCGAATATAATAGATACCCTTAGACTCATGTCCCCAAAAAAATAAATCATTATCCTCTAAAGAGAAACATGGTCACTCAATAAGAGTAGACACCAAAATGCCTCACTCTTCATGAGAACTACCTTTAGGCTAGCATTTTGGACTTGACCATCGATAGACCAAAGAGCATCTGAAATAAGAAAAAAAATTGAAACTACTCACCCTTGACCACCTAGAAACCACAAAAATCTCACTTAAAGGTTGAAGATGAGGGAAATATGATAGAATTGGAGGGTGAAAATCCCAAGAATCAGTCCAAGAAAGAGTTTGTTCCCCTTTTTGAATGATCTAGAAAAGACCCTCCTTAATGAGGATTGAGCCCCTTTTAATAGTGCTCCAAGTTATAGAACCTTTACTAGAAAATTCCATTCAAGGAATATCCTCATTAGCCACCCATCCAAATAAATTTTGACTCAAAACACGAGCCCATGGATACTTTGGATATTTACACCACCTCTAATATAATTTTGTAGCCAAAGCAAGAATATTCTACTATGACTATCTAACCCTAAGGCCACCATTCTCCTTTGGTCTGCAATCCTAGTGGTAACTCACCAAACTCCATTTTCGATTGTTAATATTCCTTTCCCATAAATTTTTTTTGGTAAGGGATTCAAGCTCCTTGAGTAAACTCTTGAGAGCAGATAAAACCATTAGCCTGTATAGAGGGAGATCTTGGAGGATGAAAGACACAAGAGTCACCTTGCTAGCAAAAGATAGTCATCTAAAGGTCCAATGGTTGACTTTAGACTAAATTTTATCCAAGATCTTCTACCAATCATTCTTATTCAAGGTTTTAGCATAGATGGGAATCCCCAAATAATCCAAAGGAAGTTTTCCAATATGAAAGTGAAGAATATTGGCTAGTCTATTCAAGACCAGATCAAGAGTATTGAATAAAAGGAGATGAGACTTACCCTCATTGATTTGTTGGCCAGATATAGCTAGATAAATATCTAGATACTTCCTAAAGTTAACTACCTCCTCAATTCTAGCAACACCCATGAAAGAAGTATTATCAACAAACTGGAGATGAGTTTGTGCATCCAAATCACATGCCCAATGCGAACCATGAATAAAACCCCTATCCCTATCTTGTTTCAACAACCTCCCAAAACCTTAAACCATCAAAATAAATAGATAAAGGGAAAGAGGGTCCCCTTACCTAAGTCCTTGGCTTTCAGAAAAGGTAAGTGAGGGGGATCCATTAACAAGAACAAATAAGGAATACATGGTCACACAACTCATAACCCAAGAGACCCACTCTGTGTGGAAACTAAAAGCTAATAGAAGATGCTAAAGGAAAGACCACCCAACTCTATCATATGCTTTAGAAATATCCAATTTAATGAACATGGATTTTTCTTTAGAAGAAGACATGTGTGGACACTGAAAAATGGAATGCATAACTTCCTTGTCCATGTGAAATGGGGATACAAGGAGAGGGATCCAATTTCACAATGTTAACATTCAAGAATACCTTAGAGATCTCAACCCAATGAAGGATGTGAGAGATCTGACTATAAATTATGCTTGGATATGGTTGAGACAAGAAAGGGGTTCACCACCAAGTGTAAACTTGGAAAAGACAAAATGTTTGAAAACACAACGTGATATGCAAAATGGCCTAGAAAATGACTTAGAAATGCAAATAAAGAAAAACAAAAAGCTATGAAATAGAAAGTGTGCACTTGGAAATGTATTTGATACTGGAAAAAAACTCTAAAATTCTAGAAATGCTAATTTTTAAGCTTGGTGGGACTCATTCGCCATTCTGGGCGAATTAATCCCAGTTCTGGAAAATTGTACCAGAACAAGTTTCAGCCAAATGGGTATCCAAATCCATAAAAATATCTAAAAATTAGGTATAGTGGGACTCATTCACTACTAATGGAAAATGAGTCCACTTTGACTCTTTTGAAAACTCAAAAGTGGAATCTGTAGCTCCCGGTCTACTCTTTCTATTCCTCTAGGTGTCTGAATCCAAAACCCTAATTTTTGAGGTTGTAAGTGACTTTTTGTGAATATTTTCACCTTTCCAATAGGGAAATGACTCTAACAACTTTGTAGCCTATTCTTCAATGATTTCCAAGCCTTCAAAACACCTAGATCTACAATCATGCAAAGAAAGAGAGAAAATGCTGATTGTTAGAGAATAGGGGTTTTCCTTGGGAAAACCCCTTTTAGGTAATTAAACCAAAATGATGAAACAAGATGATGAAGCATGAACATTAGATAATGAAATTATAAACTTTCCATGATGATATATCTTGAGTTGTTGCAATAATTGATGAAGAAATCTACCCTTGAATGCCTTAGAACTGATCTTGATTGCTATCTTGATGACCTTTTGAAGATTTGAAATTCTTAACCCTAGCTTGCTTGACTTGAGAACATGAATGTATGATGAAATAATGATTCAAGGGCTTATTTATATAGGCAAGGCATTCAAATGGCTGTTAATTTGATCCCCAACGCCAACATTGAAGAAAATTAAAATTAAAACCTAGTTTTTCTCACAAAAACTCTAAAAATAACTCAAATGTGACTCATTTTACCAAGGTGGTGAATGGGTCCCACAGGGGCCATTTTGCTAGCTAAAGTGTCGGGGAATGCATAAATTGAACTCATTTGTTGAGCTAGTCAGGTTTTTTATCAGAATATGCCTCAGGATGCACAATATGGGGTCATAGGGTCCTATTAATGATGACATAAAGGGTTATTAGGGCTAGGGACACAAATTTCAATGTGAAAATGTGGTTAAACACACTTTACAACATGAAAGTGAGGTCCACTTAGCCTAGAATGGCACAAGATCCAATATGAAT
This sequence comes from Sequoia sempervirens, assembly GCA_007258455.2. Taxonomy (NCBI): domain Eukaryota; kingdom Viridiplantae; phylum Streptophyta; class Pinopsida; order Cupressales; family Cupressaceae; genus Sequoia; species Sequoia sempervirens. The sequence goes on along the minus strand of VDFB02075321.1, from coordinate 94,602,630 downwards.
GTATAAAACACATTACAACACTAGATTAAAACTAGGTTTAATTTACAAGCTTTCTAGATTAATGTGAAAATATAATTAAATGAATTTTACAACATTGAATTAAAGGAAAAATAGGTCCATTAGACTTGGATGCTTAATAAAAGTATAGAATTTAAGTGTGAAAGTCATTTACAACACTTTGCAACACCTTTACAAGACATGTATTTTATTCAGTTTACAAGGGCCCAAGACCTAATGTGAATGTGTTATCCACATTACAACTTTAAATCAAGGAAAAATTAAGCCAAAATCATAAGGAGGGCCCAAACGAGACATAAAAAGTAAAAGGGTTACTTTTTCAGTGTCCACAACATAGAATGAATAGATTCAACCACCACCACTATACCATCCACAATTTTCTGACCCCTAGTAAACCACCCTATTCTAGAGAAATCAAGGGGATCAAACACTTGTTTAGTCTTTCAACACCCAACTTAGTGATAAACTTGTACGTCATATTGAACACAATAGGCCAAAAAGAGTCTAAGGAATTGGCACCCTATTTCATAGGAATTAAAGGAGGAATGACATAAGTAATAGCCTTGAGAATCTACTTGTTTGTATAAGACTCATGAACCACCTCCAACAAATCCACTTTGATGGTAGTCCAAATTTCCTAGAAGAACTCAATGGGAAAACTATCAGGGCTAGGGGCCTTACCTTTCTTCATCTGAATGACTATATCTTCAAGTTACTCTAAAGAGATGGGTGCAAGAAGAGAGTTATTCATCTTTAGTGAGATCAAAGGCGGTGCAATGCAAAACCAAGTTCTCCTCCTCCAAGGAAAGAGGAACATTCTCTGAGAAGAGAGAAGAATAGAACCAAACCACCTCCTCTATAATAGCTTGATGCAAATTTAATTTTTCCCCTTGAGCTAACATGAGAGAGGAAATAATATTCCCACCTATTTGCGTCTTTATCGAATTATGAAAAAATTTAGTATTCCTATCACCTTCCTGGAGCCAATCAATTTTATATTTCTATTTCCCAAAAATATTATCCTCTAACCCCCATTCAACAAGATCCCTAGAGAATTTGGTTTCTTCTTGAAGAAAACCCACTATCACCCCCTCTTCCTTGATTTTTATTGTAATGCTATCTAGATGATCTTGAGTATTTTTTTTTTTTATGAAAGAGTTTACTAAAAATAATTTTATTCTATTTCTTAAGCTTGAATTTGACAAATTAAATCCTCTTGAAGAAAGAGTTCATTGCAGTACAAAAGGAAGGCCTCCCTTCAGAACACCACTTTTCCAAAAGTTGATGCAAACTATGGTCCTTGAGCCACATTTGTTGAAATTTAAAAGGGGGTTGCTTAGCCATGGAGAAATGAGAGGAGGATAACTTAATCGAATAATTATTTGACCTCTTCCACCCAAATATCTTAGAGGAATAAGTCTAATTATTGCCAATCCATTCTTTAGAGACAAGAAACCTATCAAGCCTTTAAGAAATAGATCCCTCCTTGCACCCTTGATTATGCTAGGTAAAGGTCCCATTAATGGGTTGAACATCCACTAAATTAAGAAACTTGATATTATCCTATATCAAGGAAGAAGAAGGCCACAAATGGACAACCCCCCAATTTTTTCCCCAACTTGTATATAATTAAAGTATTCAACCAAAATTCAAGGACAAGAAGGAGAAAGAGAGTGAATATATATAATATGAGACTAAAGAAAAGTCTTACCTTAAAAGTCATTAAGCACATACAAATTAGTCAATAGAATTGAAATGTGGAAAAATAGGATCCTTCCCAAATGTAAGAAAATGAGAAGGATCACTTGAGTTTTCCACCCAAATCACTTCAAATATGCAAAATAAGATGCTAATAACAACCATAAATCAACCCTAACTGTTATAGAAACTATGAGGAATTATTTTAGAGCATAAAAAGGAGTGCACCTAGCCAAAAACTTCCCATTTTTGAGCTATGGAGGACTCATTCACCTTCAAGGGAAAATGGGACCTTTTAGGGTTTTAGAAAACTAATTTCAAGATCATGTACTTTGATTTTTGCACTCTTGAAATACCTATTATCAAGTCTTGGAAGGGAGTATTCAATTCCGTAGAGCTCTTTCTGTGATCTTGCACCTTGGATGACAACTTTAAAACTTTGACAATTTTGACAACTTTGATAATATTTCTCTTCAACCTATAAATCTATAATCACACACTCAAGGACATAAAAACTTGTTGATTTGTTAGTGAATGGGGGTTTTCCTCAGTCAAACCCCTTGTAGCGAATTAAACCAAATGATGAAATAAGATAATGAAGCATGAACATGAAATGATGCAATTAGAACCTTTCCATGATGATATGATCTTTGAATTGCAGCAATAAAACTCTTGACTTCTTCCTTGAAATTCCTTGAAAATGCTCTTGAAGTGCTCTATAATGCTCTTGTAAAGTATTAGGATGCTATCTTGAAAATCTTAGGTGAAACTATGTGAATTAACCCATTATTTATACTAAATTAGGAGATAAACATTGAAATTCAAAGAACTAAGGCCAACACCAAATCTAGAAAGAAAGATAATTAAATTCCCACCAAAATGAAATTAAAAAATTAGGATCTTATTAAGGGAGGACCCATTCAGCACCAAAGGCAAATGGGTCCTGGTTAGGTTTCCAAGACCAAGCTTCAGGGAGTTGAAAGAAGGACAAAAAACCATTCCAAAACAACTGAGAAAAAGGGGGTCCTGTTAAGGGAGGAACCATTCACCATGAAGGGAGAATGGGTCCTAGCTCAACTTACTAGGACCAAATTTTTCCCAATGAAATAATTTTATATTTAATTTAGAATTATCGAGAGAGATCCTCGGGAGGTGTCAAAATTAAGGCCTAAAAGGGCGGTTAATAACTCCACCTAACCACAATGAATTAGGACCACCTAGATAAACATTAAAGTGATTTAAAACACTTTAGAAAACTTAAACAAGGTATACATTATGCTTTTTTTTTAGGAATGGGCCCATAAGGCTTAATTAAGCAAATAAGTCCTAAAAAAGAGTGAAAGTGTGTTACAACACTTCACAACACCTTTCCAAAGGACAAATCAAAGCATGTTTTAGTCAAATAAAGGTCCTAAAATGATGTGAATGTGTACAAGACATTACAACACCACTCCAAGACACCATTAGTCCAATTTTAACGTTAATTATCAGATCAAGCAAGAAAAAGGCTACTTTTTCCGTTACTACATTTTTCCCCCACTTTAGTGAGAGGATGACCCTATGTCAAACTCACACTAAAGTAGACATCCAAGAAAATTAAGTATGAAACAATAACAAAGATACATGATCATACCCTATCAAAGGCCAAGAAAAATAAACAAAACCAAAGGATCAAGCACAACTAATTCAACGCGATGTGAGGTGGTGGTTGTTTGTCCATAACAAACGCTACTCACTCTCGGGCCACGAAACTTTAGGTCATCTGCGGGGTGAATTTTTCCCAAAATATGTATGCTCACTTTGTGGTAGTGGAAGCTTAGTCTGTCCACTAGGTGAGTTATCCCAACGAGGTGGAAAATGAGAGAATCAAATTAGCCTCACATACCATACCAAAGTCATCCTCCTGACAACTTCAATAAGGCACCACAATGAAAATGCTTTTGTAAAACGTATTCAAATGTCATGTAAAAATTTTTCTAAAGGGGATTTTGTTTTGTTTGTGTAATGGTCTTCCTCTTAGGGAGCATTGTGTTGGAATATGTGCCTCAATCCTTATTGACATGGAACTCCTGAAGGGAAAAGTCGCTGTGACATTGTTCATGTCTAGGCAACTAACTATTCTAAATCTACTTGAAAAGCTCATGTTGCCAAGATAGAGTTGATGTCTTGCCGAATGAAGTCTATCGCTGTAACTAGGAGCATTCAATGTGACATTTTGGAAAATGGAAACCTTTGGGTGACAGTTTAATCTTATTGACCTAACTCACGAGTGTTGGGGAGAAGTCCCAGCAAATGGTGAATGTCTCACCGATAGCTTAAAGCTATCGGGGTAACATAAAGGTCGCGGGGAGATGTCTCAACGATGAAGCTAGGTCACGCCGATGGGAGTATTCTCGTGGTGCCTTCACAGTGACAAAAGACTTCACTGAGAAGCCTTGGCGACTTGGATAAGTCACACCGACAATCGTTGGTGTAGCTCTCGGCGCCCGATGAAACGTCTTGGCGAAGTCAAATGTCTTGCCGACTCAGCAAGACATGGGCGTTCGGTATGTGGTCTTGACGAAAGACATAAGTCTTTCTGATTGGTGAATGTAGCACTTGGGGTGACTTAGGACCTCAGTATAAGGTCTTGGTGAAGATAATAAGTCTCGCCGACTCGTTAATGCTCATCGATGTAACATGAAGGTTCGGTGAGAGGTCTTGGCGAAGATTGATATGTCTTGTCGATGGAATGTCCGATCGATATGACTTGTATGCATTCGATATGAGTCTTGCCGATAAGGGAAACTCTTGCCAATAGGAATGAAATGGACATCGATGGTTTCAGTATGACATGTGACACTCATTATGTTGTCTTGCCAACTATTGGAGACTTAAGCCAATATCGATAGAGAAACTTTGTGGCATCGGGGAGACACTGTTAGTGTCTCACTGAGATGCCAACAAAGTTTGAATGTCGTTGACCATGTGACCATCCTATGTGGCATCCTATTGGACCAATCATAGGAAACGGTTTTCAAATGGATGATGGTTGGTTTTTTGCATCAGTTGCAATGCTGAAAAAACTACATGCAAGGAAAAATCATCTGCTCGAAAGGAAACTATCTATGATTGGCAATGGAGGATAAGGATGCAAAAAAGACAAAATCAGAATGTGAATAAAATAAAAGCAGATCGATTCTGATTTGGGATGACGAATGAGTTGATCGAATCGTTGAGAGGATTTTCTGTAATTGATTAACAGTAAATGAAGCTACAGTAAAATACCAAAGAGTTGTATTTCTGATTGTATGTAATTTTTTTGTTACTATAATACAAAGAGATTCAACTTGGTGTGGTGAGTTTTTTCCCGAAAGGGTTTCCCACGTAAATTTGTTGTTCAGTTGTCTTTGTGTATTTTCTCTATTTCTGTAAATCTTTCATGTGTGTCTTAATTAGATTGTAATTTGAAAATTAAAAGCCCTGCATTGCATTCTTCCCTGTGGATTTGACATTAGGAAAGTGTTTCCGCACCTCTGCTTTCCTTACACATTGCACCTAATGTCTCCAAGAGAGGAAAAATCAAGGTATTAGATCACCCGTGGGATGCCTTGTTCGCATCATGCCATGATAGTGGATCGTACACTCTTAGACGACATCAAAACCAATGAAACCACCAAGAAAAGAACATCACAAGAAGAAAGGAAAATCATGCCATAAAATTTTCCAAAAGATGTCATCTATGTATGCCCCCACTTTAAAGTGGTTGCTACACCATTACTATGAGAAATTTCTTTAATGTAGCCAAATGATTTGATCGTAAGACATGAGAGCTTTCCTCGAAAAACCCTATGCCAAGTCATATGTTTTCTAAATCAAGCTAAGTCATAAAATCATAAGGAAGGGTTACCCCCACAAACACATAAGGGATCTATAGATTTGGGGTCAGTATGTTTGTTCTATAATGTTTTCATAGAGCATGGAATTGTCATCATTCCCCAAATACACATAGAACTGGATGAATGACACAAAGAAAGTGAAAACAAAGAAAAACATTTCGAGTCAACATGGAAGAAACATGAATTTCTCAATGCCTTGGGTCATCCCCAAAAGGAAAACATAAGACAAGTGAAAAAGAGAAAGACAAAGCTTTTGGGTCAACATGGAAGAAACATAAATTTTTCGATGCCTTGCATCATCCCTAAAAGGAAAACACAAGACAAATGAAAAAATATTATGACATAGAGAAGAATGAAGGTACATATAGAATAATGCACAAAAGAGAGGATACATCAAATGAAATGTCACGGGGGATCACATTACACACATGCAATCAAAGAAAAAGAAAAATGAAAAGGAAAAATAATAGTAAGGCACAGGTGAGTCAACCTAAAGTAGGTCATCCACCTCCCAATCTCGGTTGCTATAAATGGAAGGCGGGCAACTAGTCAAAGGGACAATGAAAAATGCAATACTAAGACAAGGCTATCAAATTATTTCCCCCACTTTGTGCAAGGAAAGAATGAGCCGAGGTGAGAGAGGAAAATGAGCTCCTTGCATTAGAAAAGAAATGATTTGCAATAAGTGGAAAACATGTAATAGTCAGAATGTCTTAAGATTCTACAACTATTCCATGGCAAGGAACAGCAGGGTGTGTTATCCAATCACTCGATGGAAATCATTTCCATCAAAGTGAAAGTTGCTTAATACTAATTTGAATGCACAACACTCATTAGTACTATGTCCAAGAGTTCTATGGTATCGACAATGTGGAACATTTGCATCTTTAGGATATAGTATGAGCCCGTCTTTCATTGGTGGTAACGTTATAAGTTATTTGTTTAGAATCAATTGTAGTTTCCTTTCACTTTCAAGTGGCGGACAAGGTTAATTTAGTTTCTTTAACTTGTAAGGGGTATGTGCAAGATCATGATGGGCCAAAAAGTGGCGATATGATGGGTATGTGTAGGGTATGTGGCTGACGACTTTTTTTAACCCAAAATTGATGAAACAAAAAGGGTTTTTAAAGGAGATTTTCAAATTTCCACCAATATAAATTATGCTTTACTTTGAATTTAAAAAATAATTATTATTCATTTTCTATTTTAATTACGACTACAGTCCTGATTGATAGGCTGATTGCAAAACATCTATTGCTTTGAAACAATATCACATTTTTTGAATCCGAAACATGCGTCACATTCTATGCTTCACATACTATAGGATTTAAGAAAAAAATAATTTCAGGAAGTTTTGACCAAGTTAAAGTGGTCATACATACGAGTTTTTATATTTTTAAAAGTTGTAATAAAAAAATCATAATTAATTATTTACTTGGAAAAAAATTACAAAAAAATATGCATCACATCGGGACATGAGTCCTCTACTTATATCTAGAATATTATAATTTTTTTATAATTTTATTGTGGTTAGGGTGGTTAGACAGACACCTACTTTTATTTTTTCCTTGAAAAATAAGTGCTACAGCATTGAAATTTGAAATTTTCACCAAATAATTTTAAAAAAATAAACTTAGTAGTTTAGAAACTACATTAAATTTTCTATAGATTCTATTCTTACATATTTTTGAAATAATATAGATAACTTATTCAAATTTTTATGTCAAGTTGCCTAACTCTATTTTTTTTGAATTTTCCGCTACTTAAGGGCCTATTTTTTCCATGATGATCTTGCACATACCCTAAGGCCTCTTACACTTGCTAGATTCATAAACTTCTCTAGATGAAATTAAGGCAAGAGGTTTTGAGATGACCTTGTCTCTATTATCCTTATCCTTAGGAGGTATGGGTTTCTCTTTAGGAAGGAGGACATTTATATCAGGAGGAGGATCTAAGATAACTGTACCATCACTACAAAGCCTTAGGTATTGTTTAGGAGTAGTTATGTTGCAAGGGGGATCTTAATATCCTAAACCTTTGGTTTCTTTAGTTGGTATTTGTTCTAGGACTTGATGAATGTTATGATCATTTGCTATATCACCTCCTTGTTTTTGTAAGATCATGAATCCTTTTCCATATGTCTCTTCAAGGTTGATTGATCTGTTGGTCACTTTGTTGACATAGGATGATTGAATGTTTGCTTGTTTAGAGGTGCTAGGTTAACCTATGGTAAGGAACTTAGGTTCAACTTGTGACTCAGTTTCAGGATGTAAAATATCAAACATTTCAAGTTGTGTTGGTTGCTTCATTGAAGGATAAAAGGATGCATTAGACTCAAGGTTGTTAAAGCAATCATTTATGAATTCATTCAAGCTAGCATCATCTTCTCCAATGATTTCAACATCACGAGGAGGACATGTATTAGGAGTTGTGTGAGCATGAGTGAGTTCAATTTCATTAGGTTCATTGCAAAAAACACAATAGGAAACATCAACCAAATAGAACAAAGACTTCCACACATTGCCTAAACAATTCTCCATTTTTTAGAATTTCAGACCTAAACAATGCAATTTACTGATTAAACAATGTAATAAGCTGAAAATGAAATGTTTTGATGAAATTTTGATTTTTTTTCAATGCACTAAAATGAAGCAATTTAAGCTAAATGCAATGAATTTGATGAAACAAAAAATTTGGAAACTGAAACAACAAGATAAATGCACCAAATAGAAGCTAAAAACTAAGATTTTAATGTCCTAAAATTGCAAATTTGTAGCTAATAGGGACTCATTCACCAGTAAGGGCGAATGCGTCCTAGTTAGGTTTTTCTAGGATCTTTGTATGGATTTTAGACTGAATTTTAATGTCTTTTCAGTTGCCACAAGCTTAAGGTCGAACTTGATCAAGGACTTATTCACCAGGAAGGGCGAATGGGTCCTGGTAAGGTATTTGATGTAGAGAATGGGTGTACAATTTTACAACACACTTAAACAACAACTCTTGAGAACCCTTAATCATCAATCAATGGACTTTCCTTCACAAACCACCATTCTTCCTTGTAGCCTTTCAAAATGACCTTTTTAGACATAACTTATGAAGAAGGCTTGATCTTAAAAATATAAAGATAGTTTCAAATACCTGTTTGTCTCTTATGACACATATTTGGAAATGAGGTAGGGTGTCTTTGTATGGAAAGGCTCAAATTTTGACTATCCTCCTTCTGAATAGGCCTAATTGTGCAACTAGGCTTGGCACCATTTTAATGCACACAAACAAATGATTGAAAATACAAAAAAATGAAAGTCCTAACTATCCAAAGAAAATGGTAGGCCTCTACAACATGAAAAAATATTCATCCAACCCAAATACATGAGATTAAATGAGGGTTTCAATAGACAATCACCATTTAAGGGATTTTTATGACTGTTCTGAGAATCTGTGAAAGCGGACTGGTTAAAAGATCTTTTTCCCATGTGAAAAGAATGAGCCCAAATCTTGTGGGGTGGTAGAAGGCACCAAGAAATAATTTCCAACCATTTTTTAGCCTTTTCCAATGGATAAAACAAAATTTATGACATTTTCTATGTGACTGCAAACCCTAGGACAACTTTCAGGCAGTTTTTACAAAAATTCTTGTAACTTATTCAAACATGGATGAAAATATACCAAACCAATTGAATTTGGAAGGTGATTCAATCCTCTATCATCTTGAATCAAGTTTAGGTCTTTAAATACAAAGCATAGGCCATACAAATGAAAAGAACAGTCAAATTTGTAAGAAAAATACAAATTTTTAGAGTGCAAAATTGAAAATTTTCCATTCCAATCTCCTTCCAACCTTCCCAACCTTTGGATTCATGTTTAAAATATGAATTTATGCTTTCCCAAGAATTTTCCAACTACCTTCCACCCACAAATAAATTCCTAATCAAAGTTGTAACCTTAATGCACTTTTGACAACTTTCACAATGACAACTTTTATATCTTTTTTGTAAATGTTTACAACTTTTGATCAATGGGCCTATAACATTCCAAAATGGATCAAAATCATCCCAAATGGTCGTAATTACCTTATTAGAACAAATACATCAAAACAAAACATAAAACCAAAATTTGACCAAATTTGACCATATGGCCTAAAGGTGCCCCTACACCAGTCTTTTTAAACTATTTTTTAATGGTTTGCAAGCTTTCAGATATATCTTTTAGTTCCAGGTTGTAGACAATGAAATGAAACTTCATATTTTCTATAAATTCAATGCAAAAATGAAATAAAAAGATGAAACACAAGACCTAGATTGAAATGCAATTTTATTTTTATTTTCAAATGCAATTGAATGAAATCTAAATGAGATGCAAAATGATAACTTTGTTTTTGTATTTTTTAGATTTAAGAAGTGCAAAACAATGAAAATCTAAACCCTATATGATATGCAAGATTTAAATGCAAGAGAAGAAACCCTAATTCAATGCAAATCTAAATGCATTGAATGCAAGATTTAACTTGAAATGCAATGAAAGACTAATTTTTTTTAGAAAAGTGCAATATTGAATAAGTTGGGTTCACCAAAAATGATAAGTAGAAAAATAGGATCCTTCCCAAATGTAAGAAAATGAGAAGGACCACTTGATTTTTCCACCCAAATCACTTCAAATATTGAAAAGAAGATACTAATAACAACCAGAAATCAACCCTAACTATTATAGCAACTATGAGGAATGATTTTAGAGCACATAAAGGAGTGCACCTAGCCAAAAACTTGTTGTTATTGAGATATGGAGGAATCATTCGCCTTTAGGGGTGAATGGGTCCTCTTAGGGTTTTAGAAAACTGATTTCAGGATCCTTTACTTTGATGTCTGCACTCTTGAAATCCTTGTTATCAAGTTCTGGAAGGCAATATTCAGTTTTGTAGAGATCTTTCCGTGATCTTGCACATTGGATGACAACTTTGCAACTTTGATAATCTTGTTCTTGAACTTGTAAATCTGCAATCACACACTCAAAGACAAAAAACCATGTTATTTTTTAGTGAATGGGGGTTTTCCTCATACAAAACCCTTGTAGGTAATTAAACCAAATTATGAAATAAGATAATGAAGCATGAACATGAAATGATGTAATTAGAACCTTGCCATGATGATATGATCTTTGAATTGCTGCAATAAAACTCTTCACTTCTACCTTGAAATTTCTTAAAAACTCTCTTGAAGTCCTCTATAATTCTCTTGTAAAGTATTAGGATGCTCTCTTGAAAATTTTAGGTGAAACTATGTGAATTAACCCCTTATTTATACTAAATTAGGAGATTAACCCCGAAATTCAAAGAATTAAGGCCAACACCAAATCTGGAAAGAAAGATAATTAAATTCCCACTAGAATGAAATTCAAAAATTAGGGTCTCATTAATGGAGGAACCATTCACCACCAAAGGCGAATGGGTCCTGGATAAGTTTCTAGGACAAAGCTTTGAGGAGTTGAAAGAAGGCCAAAAATCCATTCCAAAACAACTAAGAAAAAGGGGGTCCTATTAAGGGAGGACCCATTCACCATTAAGGGTGAATGGGTCCTGGCTCAACTTACCAGGACCAAATTTTTCCCAATGAAATAATTTGATATTTAATTTGCAATTGTTTGGAGAGATCTTCGGGAGGTGTCAAAATTAAGGCCTAAAAGGGGGGTTAATAACTCCACTTAACCACAATGAATTAGGACCACCTAGATAAATGTGAAAGTGCTTTAAAACACTTTACAACACTTAAACAAGGTATACATTATGCATATTTTATTTAGGAAGGGCCCCATAAAGCTTAATTAAGCAAACAAGTCCTAGAAAAGTGTGAGTGTATTACAACACTTGACAATACCTTTGCAAAAGACAAATGAAAGCATGTTTTAGTCAAATAAAGGTCTTAAAATTATGTGAATGTGTACAAGACATTACAACACCACTCCAAGACACCATTAGTCTAGTTTCAATGTTAATTATTATATCAAGCAAGAAAAAGGATACTTTTTCCGTTAGTACAAGAATCACCACACTCAAATCAAAACAAGATTACGATAGATAAAGAGAGTTCCTACCAGCCACCCACCAAAGAGATGAGATCCTACAGGGGTCCCATATACACATAACACATCCAGAAAAACCTTGAGAGCCAAAACATTGGCAATAACCTCTCTGCCAAATTTTGGATGTAGTCTTCATCATATCTTTAACAAGAATCTTGGTCTCCTGAATGAATAGAATATTCAGTTTGTGATCATGAACTAAATAACGAGTAGCCTTTTGTCCAAGGATGCTACTCAAACCCCTAGCATTTTACGATATCACAATCATTTATGAGAGGAAGAAAAGTGGGATTCCAATTTCTTAACAACACCAGATTCCACCAAAGACTCTCCTATAATCTTCATCTTCTCCAATTCCCTTTTCCTTCCTAATTTAGCCATCTTGTCACTAGTCACTTTCTTTAAGCTCTTCTAGTTGATCCCAAAGAGTGGTCCATTCTTCTTCTTACCATCATCCTTGAGCCTAAAATCATTCTTGAACTCATTAATCCCATCAGTACTTGTGTTCTCATGAGAAATCTCCTGCAAGGGGTTAGGAACCAAATCATCCAATGGAGTCTCCACATTCTCCTACCCAATATCCCCCAACTCAATAAGAGGAAAAGAAGGAACAACTCCTTCCATTGAGGCTTCATGCAGGTTAGCTTTTGGAGTAGTTCTTTGAGGACATTGACCAATAGGACCAATCCTTGAAAAACCAGAGTCCTAAAGCTATGATCATATTCCATTGAATCCAACTCTTCAAAATTTTCAAGAACATCAAATCTGTTACTAAGAATATCTCTAAGCATGGTTTTTTTTTGGTAGTTTTCCACCTTTTATTTTGACTAGGATTTCATAGGTTCAAACCCATTTGAGTCAAGCTCCTGATTTTGAATCAAATCTTTACCTTTTACTTTGAAATTATTTGCCTGCACAACAGAAGGAGGCTATTGGGTTTTAGCTCTCAACTTGGGTAAATTCCTGTACAAATGCCCATATCCATGATATGTATGACAACAAAAATGATGAAGGGTACTCCCCTTACAAAAAAAACTCACCACAACACAAGTTTTTATAGCAAAAATGTAGGAAGAACGAAGATGTTTTATTAATACTAAAATGGAAAAATAAATTACAGAATTACATGCAATTTTTATTAAGAAAACATCAAATCTAATCAATCAAATATGCAGATCGACTTTCAAACCTAGCTCCATGATCTCATATATCAGACCCTATTCTGCCACCTTCCCTCTCCCTATCTCTTCTCTATCTATGGCTATCTCTTTATATCAATACTCCTCATTCAAGTCGGCTTCACTTCTATTGTCTTATTACTAACTCTTCGTGCAATGAACACCAAGATCTCTTAGGAAGTTACCTCGTTATCAATGACTTTGCTTCTATTCGTTTGTTCTAGGTAATCATCTTCAAATCTATGTTTCATCATTAGGTCGATGCCAAACGCTGACCGAAATTGTATTGATTCATAATGGAGATGTGAAATCAATGAATAACATTGTGCCATGTGTTTCCACTTTACTCGTCTCCCAATCACCATCTATCTACTCTCGTTTTCATCCATCTTCCCACCATCACAATGTTAAGGGAACTTCAAATCCTTTCACTCCAATATGGCAAGGTTCCACCGATGAAGCTTTATCAAAAAGTCAAGTGGAATCTTCATGTCCTCCCACCAAAACAAGAATGTCACACTGATATGCTTTTCAACCTTGTTTGGGTGGTCTCACTGCCTACATTTCACCCCTTAAGGCATTAGATCTTTTCTTTCGAATCCACACTATTCCCTGCTATATCTCTGAGAAAAGATATGGACCCACAAAATCCTAGCGGGCTATCAAACTATCACCATCTATCATTTCTAATGTCATTTTTCACCTTTATCATCACTCTATTGGGTTGAAGAGACTCTTGAAATTGTCTCGTCAAGATTCCACTTTCTCCCCAATGAAATGCTTATTGGGATGTCGAAGAGACTCCCTTTGATGTTCCACCGAGAATGATATGTCAACCTGATGAAGAACCTTTAACGGATGCTGACTCACAATACCTCCATGTTATCTATTGCTATCACCATGTTGAAGGGACTCTGAATGTCATCCTGTTGATATGTGAACCTCCCTCCAATGAGACTTCTCCATGACCATTTACTGCTGCCGCTCTTGCCATCATTAGGTCAAAGAGATATGAAGTAAGGTCTCTTTGAGATACTTATGTCACACCAATAAGCTAGTTTATTGAACATAGAATGCAGGATGTAGTCAAGGTCTAAACCTTAGCATTGTAACTCAATGCTTGACTATCAAACTTGGTGAACTTAAACTGATTAGCCCTTATTGAAAGAAAAAACACGAATTGATGCAAGATTTCTCATATTCCCTGGAAGCTCCTCCAATAGACAGTTGGGGTAATTTGAAAATGTTTCATGAGTTGGACTGATAAATATTTGTAGATCCTTTGCTTGTCTTGGATCCATGTATGTAATGTCCCCTCCTAGCCTCTATGTAGTGAACATCACCTTTAGCCAATTTTGAAGTCCCTGTTGGCTAAGTAGTTCAGATAAGGGGACTCAGTTCTAGCTTGGGTGTTGGGTTTGTAGTTTGTCAGGATATTTTCTATTTTTAGCAGGGCCAGTTTGGTGCTCACTATCTACAGTGAGTCTTGGTGTGATATCAGTTTCTCTCCAGTTTAAGCCTTTGGAATGGAACTTACTATTTTTAGTACTTACTAAAAATAGTAAGTCTATTTTGGGAATACTAGACTAGGTCAGGCTTGTCACAACAACATATTTAGTTGGTAAAGTTACTTTGGTGAAATTATTTAAATATTTAATTAAAGCTTCAAAATGTTAGTTTTATTAATGTAACTTTATATTTTTTAATTAAGGGGTCATAAGGTGGACATAAAAAAGTGACCTTGGATGCCTAGTGACACAACTTAAGTTTTTTTAAAAGTTATATCATTTTATAATGCTTAAATATCTTGGGCGCCCAAGCCAAGGGAGGTGAATATTAAAATTAAAAAAAAATAAAAAAGTTATGACAAATGGCATTGGTTTTTAGGGTTGAGATATTCGCCCTAATTGGATATCTTTTAAACGTTCATTTTTGAAGTTTATTCTTCATGCTTGAGTTTGACAACATAGGTATACGCTACTGGTTTGATACTAGGGGATTGAAGAATAGGATTGAGGATGGAAACACTCAGATTCTAAGACTAGTTTCGGTAGTGACAAACCTGCTCAAGCTAGTGTTTGGTGATTTCATACAGGGATCAAAACTAGGCTTAAATGATGAAGATTTATTAGTACTTTTGAGTGGATTTCAGCTTAGTTTTTGGTGTGAGTTTTTTTTTTTTTAGTGTGGTGCAATTTTCTTTAGTTTTGGGTGTGTTTATTTTCATTTTCTAGGCACTTTTCTTTTGTACCTAAAACCCATATATTTTCTCATAATTCAGAAATGGTGATGGATATCAAAATGGGTACTTAATGTTTAGAAGACTCACTCAAGGGTGATTCTATCAAGTATTGGTTCATATTTTTTGGTAAAGTTTTCAATTTCTTAGAGCAAGCCGAGTTTCTCCAAGAGGGACGACTTTGTTGGAGTGAAGAACAAATTTTCTTGTGGCTGGTAAATACCTTTCAGTTTCCATTGGAGACTTAAAAATAGGGTTTGGGGACGTGAATATCAAGGAGAAGAAAGGTCAATTTTATTTTTCTATTAGATGGAATTTGAAGGGAGTCTATCATGCTACTGTTATGCTTCTTACCAGGTCTGAGGGCTCATTTATTTTCTCATATAGATGTTTTAAATCTACTCTTTAACTACTCAGATTATTGTAGTGATTGAGAGTTATTTCCAACAAGTACTTGTATGTTTCATTTTCTTTGTTATATATATCATTTGGTATCAATTTATAATGTATGGAATGTGAGAAAAAAAAAACTTGAAACAATCTCAAAAAACTACTTACAGTAGTTGGAAAGAATCAAGAAAAAACACAAAAAATTGGGGGTTGTTTATTATAGTGGTATCAAAGCTCTAACCATCCTGCCAACTAGTGGGTGATTAAAATCTATGAGCTAGAGTGATAGGGAAAGAAGGAATTTAGAAATAAGTAGGAGAAAAGAAGAGGGGTTTTGGTAGCATTGGTCATCCTTAGAAGAAGGGAAGCAAATAGAATCATCATCCTGTGGGTCTTCAAACACTAGAAACATGGGAGATAGAGGTGGTGAAGGTGATAGGAATGATACGAATGAAAGGAAAGATAGGAATGAAAAGAATGGGGCACCTCTAGATAGATTAATGCTACTTCTTGATGCTTTGGTTAGGGGTCAAGGTAGGCTTGTACAATAGGCACATGAGACTAATGACAGGTTAGCAGATTTAATACAGAGAATGGATCAAATGGGTCAAGGAAATAGGGTAGGACAACAAGGAGTTATTAACCGAGGAGCTTTGGCAAGGTCTTTTATGCCAAAATTTCCACCGAGAATAGAAGTACTTGTGAATCCTGAGCTCACTATGTTGGAATGTATCAAGATCAGCTTAGGAAAGATTGGCTCGATGAAGGGACTGGCTTTCAGATGGACATATCTCTTAGAGAATACATTGAATTGAGGATGAGACACTCTAACAATAGGGGGAATATGGACTAGGAAAATGAGCTATGAATGAAAGTGGGGAAGCTTACACTTCCTTATTTTGATGGGTTCGAGAAGATGGTAACAAGAGTGTGGGTTCAGAAAATTGATACCTACTTCACTTTAAACCCCATGTCGGAGTTAGAGTCCATTTAGTATGCATCAATATACCTAGAAGACATTGCTCACGAGTGGTGGTATAATGGAATGTTAACCTTGGGGCATGTACAAATCACTTCATACAAGGTGTTCACTAAAAGATTAATTGAAATATTTTATAAAAAAGATCTTGAGCTACACTTTAAGGAGTTGGCCCAAATTAAGCAATGTGGTTTTATGGATTCATACATTGCAGATTTCCAAAAGCTTTATGTGCTAGTGACTGATATTTCTAAGAGAAGGCTTATAGTTTGCTTCATTGATGTACTTTTTGATCCATTAAGGGGTTGGATGGGTATGTACAGGATCATCATGGAAAAAATAGGCCGTTAAGTGGCAAAAAAATTAGAAAAATCAGAGTTAGGCAACTTGATGTAAAAATTTGAATAAGTTATCTATATTATTTAAAAAATATGTAAGAATAGAATTTGTAGAAAATTGAATGTAGTTTCTAAACTACTAGGTTTGTTTAAAAAAAATAAATCTATTTGGTGAAAACTTGAAATTTCAATGCAGTAGTACTTAAGTTTCAGGGAAAAAATAGGAAGTAGGTGTCTGTCTGACCACCCTAACCACAATAAAATGATAATATTTTTGATATAATTAGAGGACTCATGTACCGATGTGATGCATATTTTTTTTGTAATTTTTTTCCAAGTAAATAATTAATTATGAATTTTTTATTACAAATTTTTAAAAATATAAAAACTTCGTATGTCGATCACCTTAACTAGGTCAAAATTCAAAATTTTTTATTTTATTTTTAATCCTATAGTATGCAAAACATAGAATGTGATGCATGTTTTGGATTCAAAAAATGTGATCTTGTTGAAAGTTATAGATGTTTTTCAATTAGTCTATCAATTAGGACTTTAGTCATAATTTGAATAGAAAATGAATAATAATTGCTTATTAAATTCAATGTAAAGCATAATTTATATTGGTGGAAAGTTGAGAATCTCCTTTAAAAACCCTTTTCATTTCATCAATTTTGGGTTAAAAAAAATCGTCAACCACATACCCATCATATTGCCACTTTTTGGCCCATCATGATCCTGCACATACTTGGATCAAAGCTTTCAATCCTCCTAGCCTTCAAGAAGCCATCAAGAATGCTAGAGATATGGAGACACCATCTTTCAAGAGTAGATTTTAGTCAAAGAGTTCGCTACAAAAAAAGGACAACACCAAGAAAATCATTACAAAAGAACATGAGCAACCCCAAAAACAATACACTAAGATTGACAGTGAGACCCTTAATCAGTTGAGAAGGAAGGGTTTATGCTTTACATGCAAGGATCCATACACATAAGGCCATAAATGTGCTTCCAAGGCTAAAAAATTGCTAATAGAATACCAATCAGATGATGAGGAAGTTGTAAAAAATTCAAAACAACAAGCTAGTACTAATGAAAGTGAAGAGGAAAAGGATCCAGAAGAAGGTGAAAAGGTGGAGGACAGCAATGGGATGTAGCTCCATAGTTTCCAAAAGAATGAGTATATGTCAATTAGAGGTGTGATTCAGGGGCAACATATGGTAGCATTAATTGATACAAGAGCTACCCATAACTTCATCAATGAGGGCCTAGTAGCACAAAGAGGGATTCAAACACAGGAGGTTGGTGGTTTTAGAGTTATGGTGGCTGATGGATTCACTATTCAGTGCACTAGGATGGTTCCTTAGTTGAGTGTTCAGTTGGGAAACCATGAGATTAAAGAATATTTTTATGTGGTGGGCATAGGTGATATAGATGTAGTGTTGGGCATTCAATGGCTTTGTTCATTAGGAGATATTACTCTCAACTTTCAAACCATGGAGTTAAAATTTAAATCAGGGGGTAAGAATGTTATTTTGAGAGGCTTGTCCAATGGAGGACCATGTGTTGTGTCCTTCAAATGCATAGAATTTTTTTTTAGACATGATTAGGTTGAGTGGGTAGCAGAGTGCATAGTGATGCCTATGATCACTGAAGAGGTCAAGAGGACCTATCCACCAGATATACAAGAGCTCCTTACCAAGAGGAGCAAGGTGTTTGGTAGTATACCTCTAGGGAGGCCACTTTATAGAGGTATTGAGCATGTGATTGAGTTGGAGGAGGGAGCGAAACCAGTCATTACCACACCCTATCGTCATCCTAAGAGGCACAAGGATGAGATAGAGAAGTCCATTCAAGAGCTTATAAAGATGGGGCACATAAGACCAAGTAAGATCCCATTTTCTTCTTTAGTTGTATTGGTGAAGAAGAAGGATGGGACTATGCACATATGTGTGGACTACATGGCCTTAAACAAAAAGACTATAAAGAACAATTATCTCATTCCACATATTGATGAGTTGATTGATGAGCTTCATGGGGTGGTTTACTTCTCCATAATTGACTTGAGATCATGTTATCACTAGATTAGAGTGAGGGAAGAGGATGTGGAGAATACAAATTTTAGGTGCCACCTTGGGAACTTTGAGTTTATAGTCATGCATTTTGGTTTGAAAAACACACCAGCCACTTTTTAGTCATGCATGAATAGATTTTTCATAAAGTAGCTCCATAAGTATGTCCTTATATTCTTTGATGACATTCTTATCTTTAGTAAATCACGGGAGGAGCATTTGAAACACTTATATGAGGTTCTTGGAATTCTTGAGAGGGAATCATTGTTTGTAAAAGAATGTAAGTGTGAATTTGGAATGATTGAATTACTTTATTTGGGGCATATCATTAGTGCCAATGGTGTGCATGTAGACCTTGAAAAGATTAAGGCAATACAATACTAGCCACCACCTACAAATTTATCACAACTTAAGGTGTTCTTTGTGTTATGTAGTTTATACAGGAGGTTTGTGAAGGGGTTCTCATAGGTTGTTGCCCCACTTATAGATTTGACCAAGAAAGAGGCATTCTCTTGGTCCGAATCAACACAAAGAGCCTTTGATCAGTTCAAGGTTTTGATGAGTTCATGCTTTGTCTTAGCTATTCTGAATTTTACTAAACCATTTGAGCTTGAGTGTTATGCTTTAGGAGAAGGTATAGGGGCTATCCTAATGCAAAAAAAGCATCCCATAGCATTTGAGAGAAGAAAATTAAGGGGGGCTAAAAGAAATTATTCTATATATGATAAAGAAATGTTAGCCATCATGCATGCCTTGGATAAGTATAAGCAATATCTTATTGGGGGCAGATTTGTAGTGAAGACTGATCATAACAGCCTCAAATACTTTTTGAATCAGAAGGATTTAAGTGAAATGTATAAAAAATGGGTAAGCAAACTTCAAGCCTTTGACTTTGATATTGAGTATGTTAAAGGGAAACACAATTTCGTTGCTGATGCTCTCTCTAGGAGGCCACACTTGTGCATTTTTGCTGAGATTGCAGCAGATTGGAAAGAGAAAATACAAGAAAATTATGCTAACAAAACATTCACAAACAACATACTAGATGGTGCTTGGAATGATGAAAATTATAGTGTTAAGGATGGGTTGATTTTCTACAAAGAAAGAATACTTCTAGTGCCTGAAACTAAGTTAAAGGAGTAGATTTTAAAAACTTTTCATGACACTCCTATGGCTGGTCATCCAAGATTTTACAAGGCATACATGTAGATCCGTGAGAGATTCTCATGGAAGGGAATGAAAGATGATATAACTAAGTATGTTTGTGAGTTTTAGGTGTGCCAATAGAATAAAAATGAGCACACATACCCTGTTGGTCTGCTACAACCATTGCCCATTCCTATTCAAAAGTGGGAAAGTATATATCTATGGATTTCATCATAAGACTTTCCAAGGTGCAAGGGAAGGATTGAATTTATTTGGTAGTTGACAGGTTGAATAATATTTCCAATTTATTTGCCATATCAACCTATTTTTCAGCATTACAGGTGGCATATTTATTTTTCAAGCAGGTGTTTAGGCTTCAAGGGGCACCTAGAAATATAATAAGTGATAGGGAAAAAAAGTTCATGAGTTTTTTTTGGTAGGAATTATTGAAACTTTGTGGTAAAAGTTGACTCCCAATAGTAGCTACCACCCCAAAAAAAATGGGAAAAATAAAACTGTTAACAAGTGGGTGGAAGGTTACTTAAGGAATTATGTTTTAGGGCAGTAGAAGGCTTGGGTTAGATGGCTTCATTTAGGGGATTTTTTCTACAACTCTACTTACCATATGTCCATTAAAATGTCACCCTTCATGGCGTTGTATGGGTATGAGGATCCTAGCTTCATTGATTTATTATTTGGTGATTGTAGAGTGCCTAGTGCTAAGGATTTATTGCAAGAGAGTTAGGACATCATGCGATAATTGATAGAGAACATTCAGTAGGTGCATAATCAACAAAAGATGTACGTTGACCAACATCGGATAGAGAGGGAATTTGAGTTGGGTGATATGGTTTATGTCAGACTACAGCCATACAAGAATTCCACTCTAAAAAATAGAGTAGAGAAGTTGAAACCTCAGTTTTATGGCCATTCAGAGTCACCAAAAGGGTTGGTGAGGTTACTTATGAGATGGAGTTACCTAAGGATAGTAGAGTGCACAATGCTTTTCATGAATCACGCCTTAAGAAGGCACTTGGACATAATGTGGTACCTTCAACAATATTACCCCCATTGGATGAAGAGGGTAGATTGGAGCTTATACCAGAGGCAGTTATTGACTTCAGAGAGAGGATCATCAACATGAGAATGATTACCGAGTACTTGGTGAAGTGGCGAGACCTGCCAGTTGAGGATGCTACATGGGAGAGTGAGCAGATACTACTACATCCAGTGTTACAATTGCTTGAGGGAAAGTAA
Source organism: Sequoia sempervirens (assembly GCA_007258455.2). Taxonomy (NCBI): domain Eukaryota; kingdom Viridiplantae; phylum Streptophyta; class Pinopsida; order Cupressales; family Cupressaceae; genus Sequoia; species Sequoia sempervirens. Next base: position 94,581,368 of record VDFB02075321.1, on the reverse strand, counting down.
TCTTTAGGGAGGGTGGACTGTAATGTCCCCTCCTAGCAACTGTGCAGTGGACATCACCTTTAGCCAATTTCAAAGTCCCTGATGGCTAAGTGGCTCAGATAAGGGGACTCAGTTCTAGCTTGGGTGTTGGGTTTTTAGTTTGTCAAGAGACTTTCTATTTTTAGTAGGGCTAGTTTGGTGCTCACTGTCTACAGTGAGTCTTGGTGTGATATCAATTTCGCTCTAGTTTGAACCTTTGGAATGTAACATTCTATTTTTAGTACTTACTAAAAATAGTAAGTCTATTTTGGGAATACTGGACCAGGTTAGGCTTGTCACAACAACATATTCAGTTGGTAAAGTTTCTTTTGTGAAATTATTTAAATATTTGATTAAAGCTTCAAAATGTGAGATTTATTAAAGTAACTTTATATTTTTTAATTAAGGGGTCATAAGGGGGACATAAAAAAGTGACCTTGGATGCCTAGTGACATAACTCAAGTTGTTTTTAAAATTTATATCATTTTATAATGCTTAACTATCTTGGGCACCCAAGCTAAGGGAGGTGAATATTAAAATTAAAATAAAATCAAAAAGTTAAGAGAAATGGCATTGGTTTTTAGGGTTAAGATATTCACCCTAATTGGATATTTTTAAAGAGTTCATTTTTCAAGTTTATTCTTCATGCTTGAGTTTGACAACACAAGGATATGCTGCTGGTTTGATACTAGGGGATTGAAGAATGAGATTGAGGACCGAAATCAAAAAAAGATTTATCAGTACTTTTGAGTGTATTTCAATTTAGTTTCTGGTGTGAGATTGCTGGTTTTTGGTGTGGTGCGATTTTCTTCAATTTTGGGTGTGTTTATTTTCAGTTTTTGGGCACTTTGCTTCTGTACTTGAAACCCATATATTTTTTAATATTTAAAAAATGGTGATGGATATCAAAATGAGTACTTAATCTTTAGAAGACTCACTCAAGGGCGATTCTATCAAGTATTGGTTCATTTTTTTTGGTGAAGTTTTCAATTTCTTTGACCAGGTCGAGTTTCTCCAGGAGGGTCGACTTTGTGGGAGTGAAGAACATATTTTCTTGTGGCTGGTAAATACATTTCAATTCATTATTAGAGACTTAAAAATAGGGTTTGGGGACATGAATATCAAGGAGAAGAAAGGTACAATTTATGTTTCTAGTCGATGGCCTTTGAACGGAGTCTCTCATGTTGTTGTTATGTGATAGGGTAGGGTTGGATGAGACACTCACTATCCCATGCCCTGGGTCCTTATTCTCAAGAACTCCTACATGACTCTCCCACCTTAACCTTTAGGTCCTATTTTAGATATAGAAACCCTTGGTCCTTCTGGCCAACCCCACTATCAATAATCTTTCATACTACCAAGCCAATCTTGGTGCTTTTCCACTACCTCACCTTTGACCCTTATTCTTCCCTAAAGGCCAATTACCCTCAACACTCAATTAGGTACTTGCAGGGGTGTGAAAACATTGTAAAAGATTCAAAGTGGCCTATTTAGGGTTCTTATACAATCACAAGACTCCAATTCCCCATCGCTTCCACCAATACCTTTCCTAGGGTTAGAAAAGGCTACAAGCCTAGAGCCCCAATTAGGCCTCCTAACTCGAGAAAAATGGAAGTTACTCCAAAACCCACCAAAAAGAACTAGGTTCTTTGCTTGGGATTAGTGTTTACCATGTCCACACCTTGAATATTTTTAGGGTTTTGAACCAGCACTTCCCGTACACTGCCCATACACAAAAATGGCCAAAACCTAGGGTTTACTAGCCTTTCCCAGGCTGTTTCAAACTGTCAAAGGTTTCACACACCAAATGGGATGATGTAGCCTCCTACTAACCATCAAAAATTTCCAAGACCATCAGCTGAATTCACCAAAAATAATTTCTTCAAAATATTAACACCCCTAAAAAATATGAGTCTTTCACTCCTTGTCTTCCCTAGCTGGACTCTACCTAGTTCGCCTAGGGCAAGACATTGCTAGCCGCTCCTGCACACACACAAGCCCTAGAATCTACCATATGTACAAGCATGGTGTCTAGTCACTGTTCCCAAAGGGTCATATAGTTTGTATGGTGGGAAAGTGCTCTACCACCCCATTTCCTAAAACTCGTCTAGTTCAGACCAACAACAGGGTAAAATGAAACTATTTACAAAAAGTGCTTACAAATTGAACAAAGAAGCTATTTAATGTTATACACTACTTGTAAACTATGAACACTACATTCCAAAACCAAAACAATAACAGGTTTAATCCATTAAAGCACTATTTAGTTGCAAAAACCAGAAAATGTCTCACAAAACGCTATTTCTTTCAATGTCACAAAATGTCACTACAATATCAGTGCCCCTAACCCTACTCCATGGTCAAAGCATCTCTTAAATAGGCTTCTAAAAAAGTTAAGTACCTTTTTTCGAACCTATAGAAGACCTAAAGATGAAACTTATAAAATCCATTGTGTTTTTCAACCTTTGGCAACTTTTGTCAACTCAGCAAGATGAGCTTCTAAACTTATTAAATTTTTGACAACCTCTTTTGCAAAGATCAAAAACACCTGTAAGCTCTCCAAAAATTGGTCTATATGACCTTATGACAACAAAACAAAATTATTCCTCTAGGTTTCTTATTTACCTAATGAAACTGTCTGTTGTTCCTTAGGTGCTCCTGCACCATTCTCCCCCTCTCAGCCCAAACACTAAGGAATGGAAGGGGAGAGTAAAGACAGGTCAATGCCAAACTTCTTGAACTGATCTTCTTGTACCCATGTGGCTTTTGACTCATGCTTATTCTTCCACTTGATAAGGTGCTCCATGTACACCTTGTTCCTTGTAGACTTTTGTACTCTTGACTCCAAGATCTTCTCTGCCTGAGGCTTGTCTTGACTAGGTAGGGGTACATTATTGATGTGCTTAAAGATCTCTTGACTGTTCTGAACCTCATCACTAACTATTCCCTTATACTTGATCAAATCAGCTATGTTGAAAATTGGTGAGATTCCTAGTTCGGTAGGTAACTCCACCTTATATGCATTCTTGCCATATTTGGCGAATACCTTGCATGGACCCACTCTCTTCATCTGCAACTTGGTTGACATTCCCTTCTGCAATCTGGACTTGTTAAGGTGGACCATAACATAGTCCCCTACTACAAATTGTACATCTTTCCTTGACATATCTGCCTTCTCCTTCAACTTTTGTGTAGCCTTAGTGACCGTCCTCTTTACCTGGTCCTAAATCTCCTTCATGGTCTGACTGAAGTCCTCTGCATGTCCACTTCTATGTTCCTTAGCTCCAAGATCTCTGAGCTCACATATTCCTCTCGGGTGGATCCCATACACAATCTCAAAAGGACTCTTCCCTGTGGTTCGGTTCACACTATCATTGTAAGCATACTCGGCTTGTGAGATAACCATGTCCCAAGTATGTCCATATTCCTTAGTTAGGCACCTTAAAAGATTACCTAGCACCCTATTAACCACCTCTATTTGACCATCGATCTGAGGATGGTAAGCTGATCCAAAAGATAGATTTGTGCCCAATCTACTCCATAGAGTCTTCCAAAAGTGACTCATGAACTTCACATCCCTATATGAAACTATGCTCAAAGGCAATCCATGGATCCTTACAACCTCCTTGAAGAAAAGATGAGCTATGTAGCTAGAATCATGAGTAGTCTTGCAGGGAATGAACTGACTCATCTTACTAAATCTGTCTACCACTACATAAACACTGTCAAAACAAGTCTTGGTCTTAGGAAGGCCTACCACAAAATCCATGCTCACACACTCCCATGGTTTGTTAGGAATGGGTAGGGGTTGGTATAAACTAGCATTACTAGCTCCTCCCTTAGCTTTCATACACACAACACATTGTTCCACATACTTTCTAACATCTCTTGCCAACTTAGGCTAGTAATAGAATCTTTGCACTAATTCTAAAGTCTTATTGATGCCAAAATGCCCACTAAGACTACCATTATGCTTTTCCTGAATCAAATTTTCCCTCATTGACCCTTTTGGAACACATAACTAATTTCCCTTAAACAATAACCCATTTTGCAATGTATACTCAGAGTATTGGCTATGGAAATGGTTCTCAAAGTTAGAACATACCTTATAGACCTCTAAAAAGTCTTCATCTTCCCCATAGAGATCCTTGAAACTCTCTATGCCAATGCTCTTGATCTGTATCTCTTGCACTATCAACAACCTCCTACTCAATGCATCTACCACTTTGTTTAGCTATCCCTTCTTGTGCTTGATGGTGAAAGTAAAAGCTTGGATGTATTCCATCCATTTCAAATTCCTATTTCTCAACTTCTCTTGAGTGTTGATAAAACTAAGTGCCTAATTGTCAGTAAAGACTACAAAATCCTTGGGTAGAAGGTAATGCCTCCATTTCCTAAGTGACTGAACCAAAGCATAAAGTTCTAAGTCATAGGTTGAATACTTCTTCTTTTCCTCATTGAGCTTCTCACTAAAGAAGGCTATAGGCCTGCCCTCTTGAATTAGCACTCCTACTGCCACTCCACTTGCATCACATTCAACAGTGAACAACTTGTGAAAACTAGGTAATAAGAGAATAGGTTGAGTTGCCACCTCTTGTTTCAGTTTGTCAAACCCTTTCTCAGCTTCTTGAGTCCACACAAACTTAGTTTTTAAACCACCCTTGACTGTATCTAAGACTAGTGCACATATGCCACTAAAGTTCCTTATGAATTTTCTATAAAATTGAGCCAATCCATGAAAAATTCTTACCTCAGTCCCTGTGGTTGGTGTAGGCCAGTTCAGGATGGCTTCCACCTTGCTTGGATCCATCTTCAATGATCCCTTGGACACTACAAAACCCAAATAGACAAGCTCTTGCTTAAAGAACTCACACTTCTCTAGGTTGATTGCCAACTTCACTTCTTGCAACCTTCTAAGAACCAACTCCACATGTTTCAAATGCTCTTCTATTGTTTTGTTGTATATGAGGATGTCATCAAGGTATACCACCACAAATATTCATGTAAAGTCCTTGAGTACTTCATTCATGAGCCTCATGAATGTACTAGGGGCATTGGAGAGACCAAATGGCATCACTCTCCATTCATATAACCCATCATTTGTCTTAAATGCTGTCTTCCACTCATCACCATCCTTAATTCTAATTTGATGGTAACCACTCTTGAGATCCAACTTGGTGAAGTACTGGGATCCTCCAAGGCAATCCATTAAATCTTCAATTCTAGGAATAGGGAACCTATACCTTATGGTGAACCTATTTATTTCCCTAAAATTAGTGCATAACATCCACTTATCTCCCTTCTTGGTTGCTAAGACCACTGGTACTGCACATGGGCTGATGCTCTTTTGAATCAATCCTTGATCCAACAACTCTTGCACTTTCCTAGCTACCTCTAGATTTTGATCTAGTGTAAGCTTGTATGCTACTTTGTTTGGTAATGAAGCTCCAAATATGAAGTCAATTTTATGACTAATGGATCTCTTTGTAGGTAAAGTTGTAGATGTACCATCACTAACTATGCTCTTGTACCTTTCAAGTAAATTCTGGACTACTTCTGGTAGGACTGTCTTTTCAGCCTTATCTTCCTCTTTAGGTTGTAACACAACCACATATCCTTCACTCCCTTGATGTAGGTTGTTAAGGAACTCTTTACCACTGCTCAACATGATGTTTGGTGTCTTTGACTGTCCTTCTTCTTCTTCTGACAGTGACTACAACTTAAAAGTCTTCCCATCCTTCTTGAATGAGATGGTGTTCTCTTTCCCATCATATATGACACTTTTTTCATACTGCCATGGTCTTCCCAATAGTAGATGGAATGCATCCATGGGTAACACATTACAAACTAACTTGTCCTTGTACCCTCCAATGGAAAACTCCACCATTACTTGCTCATTCACTAAAACACTTTGCCCTTTATTGAGCCATGTTACCTTGTACGGGTTAGTGTGGGGTACTTTCTCCAATTTCAGTTTTATTATTGCCTCCTCTGAGATTATATTGTTTGTTGAACCTGAATCTACTATGACCTTGCATACTTTACCAAGTATCTTGCACCTTACTCTAAATAGTGCTCTCCTTTGTTTTGGTTCTTCTTTGACCGGTTGTCTGATCAAAACTCTGTTGAACATTAGATTCTCTCCTACCTCAGATTCAATATGACTGACCTCAGATGCCTTAGGACTCATGGTGTCCTCTTGTGCATAAGCCACTCTCTTCTCATTACTTGATGAGGATGCTTTCTCTGGGCACCTATAAGTAGGATGACCTACTTGCCCACAATGGTAGCATTTCATGTTTGCAAAGTATGAATTGCTCCTGCCTGCTCCTCTTCCTCTGTTTGAACCTCCTTGAGGTCCTCTACCTCTGTTATATCCTCCTCTAGAAGATGTTTCTCCTCCATGCTCTATGATTTTAGACTCTCCTTGGTTTCTTTGGTCATTTCCTCTTCCTTGGTAGCCACCTCGCTGTCCTCTTTGGTCTCTTTGATCTCTGCCTTTGCCTCTACCCTTAGAAGCCTGGTCTTGCTTCCTCTTATTCCTTTCCTCAATCTTGATAGTTAATTGGTAGCATTGATGTACTGTCTTAGGACTTAAAAGAGCCATCTCTTCTTGGATGTTCCACTTCAAACCGTTAAGGTATCTAGCTACCTTAAGGATTTCATCCTCTGTAACATTAGACCTCATACAAAATTTTTGAAACTCTTCAGTATAATTGTTCACATCTTGGAATTTCTACCTTAAGCTTTGTCTCTTCTTGTGTAACTAAATCTCATAGTCATCTGGCATGTATGCTTCTTTTACTTTGGCAACCATACCCTTCCAAGTAGTTATAGGCTGCTTGCCTTCTTTTTCCCTCTCTGTCTGAATGAAATTCCACCAAGTCAAGGCAGATCCTCTTAGTCATGATTTGGCCACCTTTACCTTCTATGCTTCAGTGACTCCATCACACTCAAAATGGTTTTCCATTCCCTCTATCCAGTCCATGACTAGATCAACTTCCATTTTTCCACTAAATAGTGGTATGCCTTCAAGTGCTTTTCCACTCAAAGCCTTCAATTCCTTCAAGAAAGGCTCCTCTTTCAAAATAGGGTCAGGTTCAGGGGTCTTTTCTTCCTCTACAACATCTTCTTCCTTAGGGATCCTTCCTTCAAATTGCGTACTCCTCACTGCTTGCTCAAGTTGGGCTATTCTTTCCCTCAATTGTTTATTGTCTTCCTCCTGCTCTTCAACCATCTTGGCCAATTCTGCATTTGTCACCATGATGGAAGAATCACTAGACTCAACCTCAGACATACAAGATTCTTTCCCAAATCTTTAACTTGCTTTGATACCAATCTGATAGGACAGGGTTGGATGAGACACTCACTGTCCCATCCCCTAGGTCATTATTCTCAAGAAATCCTAGATGAATCTCCCACCTTAACCTTTAGGTCCTATTTCAGATATAGAAACCCCTGGTCCTTCTGGCCAACCCCACTATCAATAATCTCTCATACTACCAAGCCAATCTTGGTGCTTTGCCACTACCTCACCTTTGACCCTTATTCTTCCCTAAGGCCAATTACCCTCAACACTCAATTAGGTACTTGCAGGGGTGTGAAAATGTTGTAAAATCTTCAAAGTGTCCTATTTAGGGTTCTTATACAATCACAAGACTCCAATTCCCCATTGCTTCCACCAATACCTTTCCTAGGGTTAGAAAAGGCTACAAGCCTAGAGCCCCAATTAGGCCTCCTAACCCGAGAAAAATGGAAGTTACTCCAAAACCCACCAAAAGACCTAGGTTCTTTGCTTGGGATTAGTGTTTCCCATGTCCACACCTTGAATATTTTTAGGGTTTTGAACTAGCACTGCTTGTACACTGCCCATACACAAAAATGGCCAAAACCTAGGGTTTACTAGCCTTTCCTAGGTTGTTTCAAACTATCAAAGGTTTCACACACCAAATGGGCTGATGGAGCCTCCTCCTGACCATCAAACATTTCCAAGACCATCAGCTTAATTCACCAAAAAGAATTTCTTCAAAATCTTAACACACCTGCAAAATATGAGTCTTTCACTCCTTGTCTTCCCTAGTCGGACTCTGCCTGGTTCACCTAGGGCAAGACATTGCTAGCCGCTCCTGCACACACACAAGCCCTAGAATCTACCATATGAACAAGCATGGTGTCTAGGAACTATTCCCAAAGGGCCGTATAGTTTGTACGGTGGGAAAGTGCTCTAGCACCCCATTTCCTAAAACCTATCTAGTTCAGACCAGCAACAGGGTAAAATGAAACTATTTACAAAAAGTGCTTACAAATTGAAAAAATAAGCTATTTAATGTTATACACTACTTTTAAACTACCAACACTACATTCCACAACCAAAACAATAACAGGTTTAATCCATTAAAGCACTATTTAGTTGCAAAAACCAGAAAATGTCTCACAAAACGCTGTTTCTTTCAATGTCACAAAATGTCACTACAATATCAGTGCCCCTAACCCTACTCCATGGTCGAAGCATCTCTTAAATAGGCTTCTAAAATAGTTAACCTCCTTTTTTCAAACATATAGAAGACATAAAGATGAAACTTATAAAATCCACTGTGTTTTTCAACCTTTGGCAACTTTTGTCAACTCAGCAAGATGAGCTTCTAAACTTATTGAATTTTTGACAACCTCTTTTCCAAAGATCAAAAACACCTCTAAGCTCTCCACACAATGGTCTACATGAACTTATGAAAACAAAACAAAATTATTTCTCTAGGTTTCTTATTTACCTAATGAAACTATCTGTTGTTCCTTAGGTGCTCCTGCACCATTATGCTTCTTACCAGGTTTGAGGGCTCACTTATTTGCTGATATAGACGTTGTAAATATGCTCTTTAAATGCTTAATTAAAATATGATTATTGTAGTGATTGAAATTTATTTCTAGCAAGTACTTGTATGTTTCATTTGCTTTGTTATATATATCATTTGGTATTAATTTATAATGTAGGGAATGTGAGAAAAACAACCAAAAAAACTTGAAACAAACTCAAAAAACTACTTATAGTAGTTGGAAAGAATCAATAAAAAATATAAAAGATGGGGGTTGTTTATTACAATCTGTTTACCTAATCTTTTGAAACATCTTTCTGAACCTTCCTCGACAATTTAATTTTCTTTCCATCCTTCATTCTTCCCCTCTTCCTTCCTCTTTTCACAAATTCCAATTGCCACCAATTTACACTATGAAATGCTGGAAAATCATAATCATCAATTTTATCTGCTTTAGTAAAATAAGGAGACTCATGCATTACCTCTTCTCTTGTTATTTCTACAACAATTGTTTCATTTTCAATCTCTATTTGTTACATGTGTTCCTCCTTTCCTATTTCTCCTGAAAAAGTCATTGTCAACTGCAAATTCAATGTCAATATCACAATTAAAATACTCATACTTTCCATCTCTCTCCTATGTATCCTTATCAATGACAATAATACAATTAAAATATTCTTCCTTGTCATCTTGCAATAAACTATCATCCACTAATGTAAATGGAAGCTCACCAAACAAACCAACATGCACTTTCTCACCTTCTTCCTTACTTACAAATATAGTACCTTCATTCATCAATGTACTCTCTATTGCAATACCTTTGTCTACACTAATCTCATAATGTTCACATAAATGGGTAGGTGCAGGATCATGATGGGCCAAAAAGTGGCGATATGATGGGTATGTGTAGGGTATGTGGCTGGCAACTTTTTTTTTACCCAAAATTGATAAAACGAAAAAAGAGCTTTTAAAGGAGATTCTCAAATTTCCACCAATATAAATTATGCTTTACTTTGAATTTAATAAATAATTCTTATTCATTTTCTATTTGAATTACAACTAAAGTCCTGATTGATAGGCTGATTGAAAAACATCTATAGCTTTCAAATGGTATCATATTTTTTGAATCTGAAACATGCGTCACATTCTATGCTTCGCATACTATAGGATTAAAAAAAATTAATTTCATGAAGTTTTGACCAAGATAAGGTGGTCAAACATATGAGTTTTTATATTTTTAAAAGTTGGAATAAAAAAGTCATAATTAATTATTTACTTGGAAACAAATTACAAAAAAATATGCATCACATCGAGACATGAGTCCTCTACTTATATCTAGAATCTTATAAAAAAATATTATCATTTTATTGTGGTTAGGGTGGTTAGACAGACACTTACTTATTTTTTCCCTAAAATTTAAGTACTACTGCATTGAAATTTTAATTTTTCACCAAATAGATTTTTTTTAAAATAAACCTAGTAGTTTAGAAACTACACTCAATTTGCTACAAATTCTATTCTTATGTATATTTTTTAAATAATATAGATAACTTATTCAAAGTTCTACCTCAAGTTGCCTAACTCTGATTTTTTTGAATTTTTCGCCACTTAAGGGCCTGTTTGTTCCTTGATGATCCTGCACATACCCAAATCATCAACAAAATTTTCACAAAAAATAGATTTTACCTCTTCTTTCTCCACCAAAACTTTCATTGTACTCTTTTTGAATGCAATCAATACATCTACAAATTGCATTAGCAAAGAGCTTGATCTTCATCCCCATTCTCTTTAACTAATTGTCTAACTCCATTAACCAAGCATTTTTCAGTGTTATTACATACATTTCCTTCTTATTTATTCAAAGGTTTCAATTTGTGCTTGACTCCATCCTTTATCAAGGAGTAGGTATTAGCATACCCATCATGCACTACTTTCCTATCAAACTACCAAGGTCTTCCCAATAACAAGTGATAAACATCCATAGACATAAGATCATATAAAACTTCATCATGATAATCACCAATCTTAAACCTTACCAAGCATTGTTCATTTACCAAAACATTACAGTCATCCTACAACTAAGAAATTTTGTATGGATGCAAGTGCCTTCTCCTTTGTAGCTACAACTTGTTCACCATTTCTTTAGAAACAAGATTTTTAGTACTACCACCATCAATAATCACATTACAAAATTTACCTTCACACTTACATCAAGTGTGAAACAGACTCTTTCTTTGGTTTGGTTCCTTCTCATTCAGCAAGGCTCTTCTAACAACAAGGGACTCACCCCTTTCAACATCTTTAGAAAGTGACGACTGAGCATCTTCATCTACATGGGAAACTCAAGCATTACCTTCCGGTCTTCTTTTTGTCCTTCCTTAATGTTGAGGACACTCAAAGGCTCTATGTCCTTCTTCTCCACATTTAAAACATGTTCCTTGGAAGCCTTCTCTTCCTGGTCCTCATCCAAATCTTCCTCTACCTCTATAATTTTTCTCATGGGAGTTGTTTGAACTTTCACCCCTTTCATCATTGCGGTCCTTAGTGTCTCTAATTTGCTACTCATCCTCCTTTTTCTGCACATAATCTCTACCCTTCCCTTTTTTCTTATTCTCAAATTTTCTATTCAATCTTTCTTCTACCTTCAATACAAACTGATATGCATACTCAATGATGTATATTCTCCTTAAGGCCAACTCTTCTCATATGATAGGTTTCAGCTCATTAAGATAATGAGAAACTTTCTCCCTATTTGCTTCAGAATTCCTTGTTCTAATAAGGATCTTGTGAAATTCCTCTTTAAATTCCTTCACCGTCCTCATTCCTTGTCTCAAATTCTACATCTTCTTGAGCAGCTCCAACTCATAATCTACATGAATAAATTTCCTTTTCATCTTGGTCACCATTCTATTCCATTTGGAAATTTTCTCTTTCCCTTGTCTTCCTCTTTCAAGCTGGATCTCTTTCCACCATATACTTGCATGACCTTTTAGCTTCATCTTTACAAACCTCACTCAATAAGGGTCTTTAATCTCCTTGAATTCAAAAAATTCCTCCATGACATTGATCCAATCGATCAATTCTTTAAGATTTAGACTTCCATTGAAAGTTGAAACCTCCATTTTAGGTTTCTTTCTAAGGCTAGAGATTGCTCTCAATAATCTCATTTGTCCTAGATCTATTTGATCATGCTCTTCCTCTTCAATTTCATCTTCAATTTTTTTACCTAATTTTTGCCCTCCCCATTTTAAACTTTTAATGCACTTTAAACTACCAAATCACACAAAAACAATAAATTTTAAAAATCTATCATAGCTGGTGCAAAATCCTTTTGTAAACATGATCCTAACATCATTTTGTCGAATTTGAGCAATTTTCATGCCTAGACTCCTTACCATTTGAGAGATTTTTAAATGTTGGCATTTCACAAATTGTGTAAATTCAGGATTTTTGTACATCTAGAGCAAAAACGGTTTCTGGGTTTTACTCACAGTGTTCATACTTCTTACTGTTCAAATTTCATGAAAAATGGGGTTTTCAATTGAGAGATATGGAATTTTTCATCTACAAGCTCAAAGAGGTTTAAAATTTCACATACTTGCACTTTGGTGGAGTTTTCCAAGGTTTTTCGAACCACTTAACATCCCGCCAGGTGGAAAATTAGTAGTACACAAAATATCACAAGGAACATCTGAAGCTTTTTTTTTCAGATTTTTTTTAAAGAGGCGGTTACAACAATGTGAAAGGTCATATTTTAACTAGTTCTTTAAAGAAAAATAGTTACAAAACTGAAAAGTGTTGGGGAGGATAAAGACTATATATATTGAATCTTTTCTTAGTATTGGGAGGAGGAGAAACACTATTTTGAAAGCTCAATATTATATTAGACTTTGTTGCTATTTCCTGTGAATGAAATGACTATTTGTCTTTGTGCATGTAGATTGTGAAGATAATTTGATGTTCTTAAATCCATGTGTTTAGGAGTATCTTAATGCTACACTTTACCTTTGTGTGAGATATGCAGTTTTCTTCATGATAAATTTCATTTTCAGATAATATTGAGTGTATCATTTTAATTCTAAACGAATTTCAAGTTAAGCTGGTCTTTGTGCCAGTATTTTATTTTCTGTATTTCACATCTAATATTAGGATTTTTCCTGATATTGGGTTATACCTTTCTTTCTTTCTGGTTAAAATCATAAATGTGTTTAGTTAGTTTAGTTAAATTCATTGTATATCATACGAGGGAGTTGTACCTCCAAAATTAAGAGAAAATCCAAAAATGCAATTGTGGTCTTTCTAGAGTGTTAGTGGATTGATACTAGTGCTAAATAGGGTTGAGATTCATTTATTTCAAGCACATTTATCATGAGCCAATTCATTTGCTAACAGATTTTTGGCGACTCTACCGGGGAAAGAATTGAGGTACCCATGTTTTCAAGTGTTTTTCTTTTCTCATAAATTTGAAAATACCTCCTTAAAAAAGGAGGTTGGTGACTATCATTTGGAATGTGCTCACAAATTTTCTTTGGTAGAAGTTTCGGTCATTCTTTTTATAAATCTGCATTATGGTGTTGGTTTCAACCCAACCATGGTGTTCTCAATTTGGGCATTAAGCACTGCCAAAATATTTAGACTTGCTTGCATATTAAAGAAAGCATTTTTTAAAATTTATTGGAGAAAAATCATAGGTTGCAGATGATCATATTCTAGCCTTTACCGTATCTTGATGAGTTTTGGGGCTAAAAGAAGAAAATGTGTTTGTTCGATTATTTGTTGAATCACTTGTTGGGGCCGCTGCAATTTTGTTTCAATCTTTAGAAGATGGATGCATTACTAATTGGGACAACATGAACAATAGGTTTCTTGGAAGATTTAAACCACAAATCAATGTGTGTGCACTCCTATCTTAATTCTTTAGCATTAAAAAGAAAGAAGATGAATTAGTAAGAGAGTTTGTGAAACAGTTTGATAGATTTCTAAACAAGATTCCTCACAATACTCAACGAAGTAAAGAGATGCAACTAATCACTTTTGTTGGAGCATTACATCCTGACGTTCATTTTCTTTTGAAGTGGAGTAAGGTATGTGATCTCAAGATTGCAAAACAAGAAGTTGTTAATATTGAAGATGATTTTGTTTTATCTATGGTATGGAAGAATAATAATGTTGAAAAATGTGCACAAAATTGTGTGATTCAAAAGCATAAAACCCCAAAGTTTCAAAATATACATTCATCAAATCTCTCATTCCCATCACTTAAATATTTAAATCTCACAGTTTTTTATTAGAATCATTTTTTAGAAAAATAAAGTAAGTGATGTGGGGATTAAATTTTTTAATGTTGAAATATATAATCTCAACTATGAGATAGATGAAGATGGTTTTGATTCTTCTTGTGATAAGGAAAATTACTCGAGCCTCGTAAACAATCGATATGTATGACATCTTCTACTTTGGCTGCAACAAATACTAGAGATTCATTTGATGGTATAAATAGTCTAGGATTAAATAAAAATGAACAATTGTTGATGCCTCTTTATGCTCCAGAAACTGAAATTTTTAAGATTTGAAAATATTGGTATAAATTTAGTGGATGATTTGGTCAACATGAATATGGAAGATCAATTTTCAAAAAAATAAGATACCAACAAGTTATTAGAAATAGAGGCATTCACTTTTAAATATGTTAATATACATTGTGCAACTATAGGTGGAATTAAAAATCAGCTTTAAGAAGTAAGTGAATCATCAAACATTCTTTCTTCTCACATGCAACCTAAATATGAAACATTTTAGTTTATTGATGAGGTTCATGAGGATAAGTTAGCAGATGAATAGGTAATAAATTATCCCATTCTTGAGTCTTTTCATTTTGAAGAAGATATTGTAAAGGATTCAAGTTGTTCCAGTAAATTTTTTGAATCAATGTATGGGATAGATAAAAATGGAAAAGAAGCTAAAGTAATTGAATCGAGGTCTGAATGTGACATTTTTTTTGAAGTATGTGCTGCAAATTGGGGTCCAAAATTTTTAAATAATGTAATTACTTCCACATGTTGTGATCAAGAAATTTCTTTATCTCATAATTTATATGTGGGATGTCCAATTCGAGGGTTAATTTCTTCTTGATCAAAGAATCAAGTGAAGTATGATATTGTACAGGAATATTTTGGTGATCATATGAAAGGAAATGATAGTATGGATCTATTATGTGGTCTCACAACACACCCAAAGATTGTAAGACTTGGGGACCCCAAGTGAAAACTAACGCTTATGGTAGGTGATGGCTAGTTGGAAAGATCACTAAAAGTGAAGGGAAAAACGAGAAATATTTAAATAAAAGAGTACTTCGTAAAGTAAAGTGTTTTGGGTACCAGATACTGGGAACCGGGAATGTTAGAAATGAAAATGTTAGTATACATGTTGAGGAAATTGTTCTGATCTGATAGTCGAGGTCCGGTCAAGATGGAAGTTCCAATGAAACCGAAGTCTGAGGATATCATGGGTAAAGCTGAATATCGGGTTTTGGCTACTAGGTAACGATGCTAAGAATTTTTTTAAAATTTTAAGGTTATCCAAGAAGTCCGATATTCTAGTAACCCAATGTATAAAAGATAACTGTGCAATAATTTGTGATTTTTTCAGTAAGCATGTTATTTATGATGGATTTATATGACAACAATTTTATGATGCTTTTATTTACATGATATTTATATAAAGTTTTTTTTTAAAAGGGATTTAATGAGTGGAATTTGTGATTGCAGGAGAAACAAATTGCAATGCAGAGTTTAGGTATTGATGGCCAAGAAAATTTGAATCACAGATAGAATTATATCCAAGTTGGGTTGCATATTATGGGATGCTATAATGCAAAGGGCTTTGAATCCACCAGAATGCTAGAGATCTCAGTATTACACATGTAGTGGAGACAAATGCCAACCTTTGAGGAAGCCCATTCCTGAGAGTATACAACCTGAGGTAGAACAAAGTGTAGGAACAAGGTGATAAAGTAATCATTCTGAATATATGGGAAAGTTCCTACACACTATCATGATTCAAGTTATTTTCCTACAAAACTAAAAAAGAAGATGAGAAACCTGAAGAACTTCAACGTGTAGATGGAGGTTGACCTTCGTTGACTTCATTTGCAATTCTCTTACCAATCACCACATTCCATGTGCCTTGATGTTATTCATCCCTTGTATTTCCTCTCATGTATTTTTCTTATCCTACCTACGTATTACTTCTATAAAAGGTGAGGGGATATCTTTTTTTAAGTTAAGTTCAAAATTTGTAGATGTTGGAAGAGCCAAAAATTCTTTAAGTTTTGTTCTTTTTTCCTATTTTCTAAATCGTTCTGATCTAAAAACTTGTATGCACATAGAATTTAATCAATATTCAAGCCAATTTGATAGCTACCTATCTCAGTATTTTAGTAGCTGGTTTTGTTAGTTCAGCTAAACAAGACTTCGTGCTACATCGTTTAAGGGTGCATGTAGAACCTACTCAGTGTCCAAACTAAAACCCCTTCTTTAAAAGCTTGCACCATTTTATATGTAGCTATGAAGCACTCTGGTGAAGTATAAAGCAGTTTTCTTTTATTTGTTAACTCTTGGGGCATGTGTGGAGAATAACCAGGAGAAATTTAAATTTTTAATATTTTTTATGCTTTATTTTAGATTATAGATGTTTATATTCTTGAAAATGTTTCAAAAAATAGATGAATGGATGGAAATTTATTGAAAATATTTCATTTCCTATGAAATTTTTGAATACTTAAAGCTAAATCTACTGAAGTGATAGTAAATTCGTTGATGTTCATGAAATATTATTGCGAATCTTTTGATTTCATGATATTATTTTGTGATCACATTAAAAATTTGGTTGTAAAATTTTATAATTTCAATTACCATAGACCCCTCGAGATTAACAACAATATCACATCATGCCCTGAAGTGAACCTAGTATGGTCAAGACTTGACTACCAGAGACTTGGGATTGAGCCAAGTCAACCTTTTCCTATGATACAGACACCCTGAGGTTACCTCTGGTTAAGTCTTTCAAGAAAAGATAGGTCCTTTCATAGTTTTCCTATGAGGATTTTATCTACACTATTGGTGTGAGTGACATCGTCTTCAATAAGAACTGGTGCTAGAAGGAGGGTGCATGAAATTTATATTGGTTCCAAATTTTAGAAATATCTTGTAAGGAGAAAGTCTAGTGCAAGCCAGTATTTCAAAATTGAAGTTGAAAAACTCTGGAAAATTCTTAACTAAAAATTACATCCTTTGAGTTTATTCACTTTTGGTAGTCACCGAGTGTAGAATTCATGATACAACTGATTAGGGTGAAATTGATTGTGATTTTTTTTTAACTAGGGTAATTTTGGCTGTGTAAGGTGATTCCATTAACAAAAGAAGTTTTAACTACTAGGAGAAAGAGACTGTTAACAAGAAAAGAGTAGAACCCTAGTGGAATTGAAAATGTTAAAAATTTAACTGATACATCAAAATAGTTTGATAACTACATTTGTTATTAATAAAATCCTAATGTTTTGTAGGAAGATAGGTGAGAATGTCGAGATTCAGAAATAACATATCAAAAATGAGGAAATGACATCGATGATTCATCATTCCTTTTATACGTGGAAAATGTAAGTGAAGATAAGGAGTGGGAAAATCAAGTGGGAGATGCGTGTTTTTTGCCCCAAATTGAAATTTTACAAGCTAAAAAAAGGAAATTTTCTTGATTTTATACAAGATACAGAGTATCAAATTTTTACTTTTTCTCTCTCTGATAACAATATAAATTGTGATATCGCTTGGTCTAATAAAGTTCAAAGTTAAGATAGGACCGAAGACACAAAAAATTTTAGAGGAGAAGAAAATCAAGAAATGGACATAGCCGTTCATGAAATTGATCAGAGTAAAGCGGAAAATCACGAACCAGGGCTGAATGAAGGTAGAGTATTGCTCAATCAGAAGAAGTGTATGTGATCGACCTTTAATGAGGTCATTTTTATACATATGATCCAAGTTATTGGTAAGTACACCTTTGAATTTATTTTTGTTAAATGTAAAAAATTTAAAATAATTCATTGCTACAGTAGGACATTTGAAATTTGTTTGAATGAGTTCAAAAATAAACTTGTTGTAATTCATACTAAAACAACAATGGAAATAGTCATAGAAATTAAAATAAATTGTTTTGTTAGGGTTAGTCATTTGTTAGATTAGAGTTTTGGTTAGTTTTCCTTTTGTAGGGTTTGTTTTGTTTTGTTTTCGTTTCCTTTGGTTAAATTGTTTTTCTTCTTTCTTTCTTTCTTTTTTTTTGTTTGGCCCTTTGCATTAGCAAATTCTGCTTAACTTATCTACACATGAGAGTTAATTCAAACATTTCTAACATTATGATGTGAAATGTAAAATGATAAAACCATCCAGAATAAATACATGGTTTAAAATATATGACAAACCTTTATATATATATATGTGTGTGTGTGTGTGTGTGTGTGTGTGTGTGTGTATGTGTGTGTATCACGCATATACATGGAAGTATCAAAATTATTGCTTCAAAAGATCAAAAAAGAAAAAACAAAGAGGTAGTTAAGTTGCAGATAGGAGTATCCATTCAGTAGATGTGGGATGCCTCGTCCATCAAGAATAAATACCCTATGTAGGCAATTTATCGGTGAGCTTCAAAGTCATTAACATAGAGGTTAGAAAGGAAAGGCTGGAGAGGAACCACTTCCCCGTGTTCTAGGAGCCGAGGAATATCATCCATGGAAGGAAACCCAATGGTTAGATGTGCAACAGAAATAATAATATCTAGAATCTCCAAATATTCAGTCTGCACTATCAAATTCACAACCAAGTGAACATCTTCGATAGAAAGCCCAATATCCAGAAGTGATGCTACAAATGAGAAGCCAAGTTGGAATAAAATTGATAGTAGTGACTCGATTCCACATATTTTTCCCCAAGGACTAAGCACAAGTTTGGCACAATAAAACTGGTAGTTTGAATGAAGAAAACCTTTTCAAGCCTTTGATTCATGATACAACCCAAGAAAACATTCTAGTGGTGAGAGCAGGTCAGGAAAATTGGAGTATCCATGACCTAGAAGCAAGCAAGCACTAGCAAACAACAAAAAATGTAAAAAAAAAAAGAAGGCAGAGAAAAGAGTGTGAAGAATTTGAGAGAAGTGTGAAATTTATAAAAAATCATGAAGAAGTTACGATACATAGTTTCCTAGATCAAAGTCTTGGAAATCGTAAGTAAGGTGGAAACCAGATGAGTTTCTCCAGAGCAAAATGTTAAATAAAATTAATTTTACACACAATTGGTGACAATTTTCTTCAAATTCACCCAATACGAAGATTGCGAATCAAGCAAGTTAAAGATTTTGACATTAATGTTGGTCATTTCATTATGTTTTTATTAAGTCATGTTAATCATGAAGGTGCCCAGGTGTGCAAAGCAGAAAAGAAAATTAAGCCAGTGAAGCAGCACACGTCATCACCTTGGAAATTTGAAAGAAACAATACGTGCGTGTTGAGGCATGCAAATTTAATGCAGAATAATGTGATTATGTTTAATTTTAATCATTAAATTCTTGATCCATTAATATGGTGCAGCGCTGTAAAATTAGAAGTGCTAGCCAAGTATTTAGTAGTTGCTATAAAATTTGATCGGAAAAGGGGTGGTAACTAATGGTTCTAAATTTAGATTTAAATTTGGTGATTAAATTTTTTGCTGCTAGATTTTAATTTATGCATATATTCTAACATATAACGAGTTGCAGTTAGCTAGGATTTGGCATAAAAGTGGTAAAGTTAGCCAGAAATACATACCAATAGGAAATTATTAAATGATTTTTTGGGAAGTAGTGAAACGATGAAGGGATTTGCATTGAATGAAAAATCAAATAGTAACCTTTGCTACCACTGTAATTTCCAACCTAATAGTGGGCTTCATTGCTTGCAAGTTGAAATGAGCTATCAATAAAATATCAAAAGATATATATATATATATATATATATATATATATATATATCAACTCTTTAGGCTATCCAAATATCTCTAGTGGGGCTATGGATGCCTAGCTAGTAGTAGAGATATGTTTGGGGGGAATTATGGAGATAACCTTATCGGGGCTATGGACACTTGACTGCTAGCAAGGCTCTATCCCTGGTTGGATTTAGAGGATTACCATATTATGTAGTTCAATGTCAATGAACTGATTTTTTTCACTAAGTTCTAGAAACTGGAATTATTCAAAGCACATGCATATTTCCATAGGAATTTCACTATTTTTATGTCATAATCTAGGTAAAGGTAAAGAGTTATTATTTTAAAATATGTATAAATTATAATTTACAATTGCTGATTTAATTTCAAGTTTTGGTTTAAATTTGGTTTTAATGGTTGCAAGTTATTCTGTGGTCTCACAACATGCCCCAAGACTGTAAGACTTGGGGACCCCAAGTGAAAACTAACGCTTATGGGAGGTGTTGGCTAGTTGGAAAGATCATCGGAAGTGAAGGGAAAAAAGATAAATCTTCAAATAAAAGATTACTTCGTAAAGTAAAGTGTTTCGGGTACCGGATACTAGGAAGCGAGAATGTTAGAAAGGAAAAGGGTAATATATATGTTGAGCAAAGTGTTCCGGTTTGATAGTCAAGGTCTGGTCAAGATGGAAGTTTTGGTGAAACTGAAGTTCGGGGATATCATGGGTAAAGATAAATACCAGGTTTCGGGTATCGGCTAACGATGCTAAGCAAAGTTTTAAAATTTTAAGGTTATCCAAAAAGTCTAATATTCTGGTAACCTGGTGTATAAAAGATAACTACACGAGAATTTGTGATTTTTCCAGAAAGCGTATTATTTATGATGGATTTATATGATAACAATTTGATAATGGTTTTATTTACATGAGATTTATATAAAATATATTTTTTAAAAGGGATTCAATGAGTAGAATTTGTGATTGCAGGAGAAACAGATTACGATGCAGAGTTCGGGTATGGACGGCCAGGAAAATTTGAATCATGGATAGAATTATATCCAAGTCAGGCTGCATATTATGGGATGCTACAATGCAGAGGGCTTTGAATCCACTGAAATGCTGGAGATCCTAGTATTACACATGTGGTGGAGAAAAATGCCAACCTTCAAGAAATCCCATTCCTGAGAGTATAAAGCCTGAGGTAGAATAAAGTGTAGGAACATGGTGATAAAGTAATCAATCTGAATATATGGGAAAGTTCCTACACACTATCTTGATTCAAGTTATTTTCCTAGAAAAATAAAAAAGAAGATGAAAAACCTAAAGAATTTCAATGTGCAGATGGAGGTTGACCTTCGTTGACTTCATTTGCAATTCTCTTACCAGTCACCACATTCCATGTGCCTTGATGTGATTCATCCCTTGTATTTCCTCTCATGTATTTGTCTTATCCTACCTACGTCTTACTTCTATAAAAGGCTAGGGGATGTCTTTTTTTAAGTTAAGTTCAGAATTTGTGGATGTCGGAAGAGCCAAAACTTCTTTAAGTTTTGTTCTTTTTTCTTGTTTTCTAAATCATTCCATACTAAAAAGTATGCACATAGAATTTAATCAATATCGAAGCCAATTGGATAGCTACCTATCTCAGTATTTTAGTAGTTGGCTTTGTTAGTTCAACCAAACAAGACTGTGTGCTACATCGTTTAAGGTTGCATGCATAACCTACTCAGTGTCCAAACTAAAACCCCTTCTTTAAAAGCTTGCACCATTTTATATGTAGATGTGAAGCAATCTGGTGAAGTATAAAGCGGTTTGCTTTGATTTGATTAACTCTTGGGGCATGCATGGAGAATAACCGAGAGTAATTTTAATTTTTCATTATTTTTATGCTTTATTTTAGATTATAGATGTTTAAATTCTTGAAAATGTTTCAAAAAATAGATGAATGGATAGAAATTTATTGAAAATATTTCATTTCCTATGAAATTTCTGAATGCTTAAAGTTAAATCTACTTAAGTGATAGAAAATTTGTTGATGTTCATGAAATATTATTGCAAATCTTTTGATTTAATTATTTTATTTTGTGATTAGATTAAAAATATGGTTTTGAACTTTTATAAATTCAATTACCATAGACCCGTCAAGATTATCAACAATATCACATCATACCCTGAAGCAAACCTAGTATGGTCAAGACCTGACTACCAGAGATTTGGGATTGAGCTAAGTCAACCTTTTCCTATAACACGGACACCCTGAGGTTCCCTTTGGTTAAGTATTTCAAGAAAAGATAGGTCCTTTCACGATTTTCCTATGAGGATATTATCTGCACTGTTGGTGTGAGTGACATCATTGTCAACAAGATCTATTAGTTGTAAAGGCATATAATAAAGAGTGGATTTTTTGGCATTGGATTTTATCTAGAGAGTGTTTACAAGGGGCTAATTTTATTTCTCTAGTGGTGGTAGTCACAAGTTGGAAATTGATTGTGCACATAATTCTCAATTAACAAGCATTATTTCACATAGGCAGCTACTTCACCTAGCTTGTTATGTTGAATACCCAAGATACTGAGAAGTGGGGTGAATCAATATCTTCTTAAACTTATTTAAAAAACATCATCCAATTACTCCAATGCATATAATAGTAAAAATGAGAAAGATAATTAATAGAACATAAAAGCACACAACACATGAACACCGTAATTTTTTACATGGAAAACAAAAAATTGGAAAAACCACGGTGAGGATTAGCTCACAATATAGTATAATCGGTTATAATATATTACAAAGGGTAGCTCACTATCAAGAATCACTGTCTAAAATGGGAGGCTCACCACCTATAGAAGATACAATAACAAAATGGCTTACATCCAAAAAATGAACTGATAAAGTAACACCTAACAAGTGTTGATTTAGTTCCTTTGATGCTTAGTAAATTGACTTTGCACACTTCATCATTTTCACATACTTGTCTTCTTCACACTCTTCACTACATCACCACTCACCAACAATCTCAAAACTAGATCCAATATATATATATATATATATATATATATATATATATATATCTGATTCATCTGCAAGCATTAGTTAGGTCAGCCTAATTAGATGCAACTCTTATTCAAAAAGATAACTTTCAGCTTCAAGCATGTACAAAATCTTTCCAAAAACAATTCAAGTGTGTAGCACACTGCACCATCTTGACATGGACCAAAGATAGGTCACACATACATCCCCACCATAAAATAAATTCATTACAACATCATCAATACATTAGGTAGGCCAGAGATAGACCTAATAGAAAAATGCAACTACAGAATAATGCCAATTCATCATACAAGCATTTGTGCACATGAGATTCTGAACATACAATCTTCCAACATCCAAAAACCATTTTCCAAAATTACAAGCAACGAAACTCATCAGCAAAGGATTGCGGACCAAAATACTAGAGGGTAATAACTGCATACCGGTTTAGAATACCAGATCAAACTTGAACTTAAACTTGCAGTTGCAACTCATATAACATGGTGACATCAATGAAAACAAAAAACTGTATAATAAGATGTTCTTCATTCTTCCAAAAATCTCCCCATTTTTCATTGATGGTACCATGTGCCAAAAGAATTTGCAAACCTCTTATGTACAATACTCACCCCTTTTCTCTCTATAACAACATTCTCTCCCTTTTCTCTCCATGACCTTCACTCCCCCTTTGACATCAAGGACAAAGGGCGGTCCAAAAAGTATGAAAACTAAAACCCATTACTGGGAGGAAGGCAAGCCTTGAAGCTTTTTAAGAATACCTTGCCAAGTTGCATTACCATTCTCCCAACTCTTCTTAGTGGATATCAACATCCTGTTCAGAGATTCCAATTCCATCACACTTTCTTCTACATCATCTAGAGTACCAGGAGTCAAATTGATCTTTTCTAATTTCTCTGCATTCACCAAATCATTGGCAACTAGAGTTTACTCCATTCTCACAAGGTTACCTAGCTGACAAAATCTTCTGATGATATCCTCCTTTTGCTTCTATAGAATAAATATTTTTTCTCTATGAGTAGAGATAGCATTCCAAGTTGTTTTATCGCTGTCTTTGGATGCATTGTAAGTACTGAAGACAATAGTCAACTGTGACTCAATGGAGTCCATGAGATCCTTGATATTCTGAGTGGCATCCGGCTAGTTAATGCAGTAAGAAAATATAATATTTGCTTCAGACTCACAAGCCTGCACAACTTCTAGGCTCTTTTCAAAATTGGTGTGTGCTAGAGCACACTTATCATGAAGTTCCAAAAGCCTTTTCTCTACAAATTTATCTTCAAACTCTTTCCTTGTCTTCTCACTAAGTCTGGAGGCATACTCCTTAAAGCAGTCCAATAGAAGTTTCAGATTCTCTACCGGAGTGAGAGATGTATCCATTGATGTACCGGGGGTGGCCTCCTACAAAGCTTTGATGGAATCATCAATAAGCTCTATCCCCTTTTGATGTGTTTCTAGAGTTTCTCTTCTTCCAGATGCATGCAATACATCCCCTAACACCAATTTATGAACATGAGAAATATTATCCATATCCACACTGCCTTGAATCATGGGGAGTTGTAGAAGTTCTAGAGGAATCATCGGCTAGAACCTGATTTGCTTGGATAACAAGCCTTGAAAAAAATCATCGCTGGAGGAGGATTCTCTGGGGGACCTATGTGAATCTACAACCTTCCTTTGATCTTCTTCATTCTTCCCAATAGATTCCCCATTTCTTTCTTCCTCTACATTTTATTTTTCCTCTACCTTCTCTTCTTCTTTTCTGTCTTCTTCTTTTTCAAATTTGTCTCTCTGTGCTTCATCCCTTTCACCTTCATCTTTATCCTTTTCTTCTTTAGTATGCTCTGGAGAGACAACATCATGCTTCTCTACTTCAACTTCTTCCTCATTTTTTTCTCTATCTCTAGGGGATCATTTGTACCACCTATATTCGAAGGGATATCTACATCATTTGTTTCCAAAGGAATGTCTGTATCACCTATACCAGAAGGAATGTCTTCCTTAACCTCTATAGAAACTTCTCCTGATTTAGGTGTAGAACCAGATAGGAGTGCACCAAACATACCATATTTTTAAGCCATACCCTTGATGGCTTCTGCAGTCTCTTTCCTTATTATCTTTATCTACTTCTTGTCCTTTGTCTTCAAAGTATTTACTCTTTTGTTCATCTGTAACATCTTCAAACATACCTTCTTCAGAGTTTACAAATCATTTGGAGTCAAACAGAACCCAATTTTCTCAAATGCATCATTTCTAATATTCTCTTCCAAGTCAACAGCCTCTGATCTCCTTTTCAGTAGAGCTACCCAAAATTTCTTAGGCACATTGTTCTTGACATAATCCCAACTGACTTCCAAAGTGATAACATATTGAATAATAGCCAAAATTAATGTTTTTTTGTTCTCTCTACCTACTTGGTCATAAATTTCTACTGTAGGCTACAACATATCTTCAAAGTGTATCAAGCTATTTACGAAAGCCTCTAATCTAAGAAGGGAACTAGGTCTTACCAGATAATCCTTCTATTCTTCTTGGTCCGTAGAAGCTTCATCTGACACTTTAACCTTCTTTGATTTTGGTTTTGTGTGCACATGAACACCAAAACCCTATTCTTCATCTTCTTTAGAGAATGATACATAATGAAATCTTTTAGAACCAACACTTGCTTCCTATGAAGCACCTTCACCAGAGGACATGCTTCCTCTCTTCTTTCTTACCAATTTTTCTTCAAGGTCTTCCTCCTCTTCCTCTTGCTCTCCAATGATACTAAAGTTATTTTTCCTTGTAGTCTTTTCCTTCTTTCCTCTCTTGACTAGTGCCACCGAAGGAGTCTCTTTCCTCTTACTAGATCTTGTATTGGGTCTAGAAGGAGCCAAAGATTTACCTTTACCAGAAGCACTGGGCTCAACCTTCAATGTAGGAGCTACGGTTGAATTTGAAGTAGTCCTACCGGATCTCCTTAGACCTGATGATTCTCCTGCCTTCTACTCTCCCATGGCTCTTCCTTGTGCAATCTACTCATTAGTGAAGCTAGAATTTCTAAGCATTTCATCTACCTTCTTTCTTATCACATGCTTCTTATGCTCCAAGTGAAATTCCATATATTTTTCTGCAATAAGTGCCAACTCTAGGTTCACTAGCATCCTTAGGACTTTTCAACAAAACTTGCACATAGCCTTCGGCTTCATCCTCTGTAATCTCATAACCCAATGGTTGAATCCAAATAGTTCGTGGTCCAAAAAATTCAATCATGCACTCATTAGAGGAGACATGAAATATGATATCATTCTTATACTTCTCAACAACTTTCTTTGGAATGCTTTCTCTTTCATTCATGTTGCTCTTGAATACAACAAAGAATGTTGTTAGAGCATTATCTCTACTTTTCAAATCACCCAAACTTTGCATATAATAAATTTTGTGATGTGCAACCAATCTAGATGTATCCCAAATCACCACATCATTTCTTCTGGGAAGTCTCCTAACAAAGTAGAACATCAAACAAACAATCAAGGAGCCAAATTGAAATGCATATTTCTTCTCCATGGTCATCTTTAGATTCTCAAACAACTGCTGCCAGAGAACTTCACACAAATCATAATCATCACCATTAGTAGCCATGTCATAACCAATATAAATTATTGTAGCAGATACAAAATTATCTCTATTTGTGAAGTAGATCTTAAGTCCGATCATTATAGTTGCATACTTCATAGTAGGATTAGTAATAGGCTTCGTAGCAAGAGCCCTTCTGTCATATGTAGCTCTGATGAGTTCCATCACCACTTCATTCTTCACAGACTTCAACATCGATATTGGTCTAGTATCACAAAGTCTGGTAACTTCCTTAATCACTTCCTTAGTTATAAGATGAGGTCTATCAGTCCATAAGAACCTATCATGCTTTTTGCTGAAAGCTGGTTTAACATACTTATCATCAATAGTGGAGCTGAAGTTAGGAAAATAATTCCATCGATCCAATTTCTTTGCAACAACATTTGAATACTTGGGTTTTATCAAGAAATCATCCCCGGTGAGCTCATTCTTCCAAATATCTATCAAGTGTCTTCAATGGGCATGACACCATGAGGAATCGATGAGAAAGCACCCAAAGGGTCGTCTTAAAAAACCTTCATTGAATATTTCTTATAGGATGGTCTAGGTCTTTTTGTCACATTTATGACTAAATGAGTTACCATTTCTCCACAAAAAATATCAAATGATTTCAAAAAGATGATTCACACAAACCCACAACAACACAAAAGAGTAAAATACCCTTTTCCTTCGTGAAAACCAGAACTAGGGTTTGCACAAATCACTCTCCAAATCTCCTCAAGAATGCTCCAAATCACTCTCCAATTTCTTCAAATGCACAAGTGATCAAAATTCCTTAGTAATTCACTTTATAAACCAACGATCTTCCCTAATTCGCATTAAATGCGACATATTTCAAAAAGTTGATAAAAACCCTCTTTACTGCACAAAAAACCCTAATTTACTATGCAAATGATCATGCCTGCACATTTTCTTTTGGTTTCTTTTTCATAACCTTTATTTATCCATTCCTTACAACATATCTTTATTCCAAATAATAACGCCAAATATCTAGGGGGTTCGAACAATTTTCTGTTAATGCTCCCCCTAAGACCGTGCTTGGTCTAATTGTTAGAGGAATTGTCTACACCGGATGGGGGCACATACACACTTGATGTTTCTAGCTATTATTTCTTTTTCCATATCTTAGTCATTTCTTTCTTAACCTCATTCTTGTCAATTTTCTTCATAGGTTCATTCTTCTTTAGAGGATCAAATTGTTTTCCCTTTTTACTTTTGCATACTCTTGAAATGTGTCTGGGTTTATTGAAGTTGTAGAAAACAACATTTTTCTAATTTGTTTGACCTCCATTAACCCTTGATCTGCGATGATTTTCTCTCTGTCCAAACTTATTATATGTATATCAGTAACCAACAAATGATTGATTCATTCTATGTCCATTTGACCAATTCATCATCTGAGTTATGCATTCACTAGCTATATGTCCAACTTTCTTGCATGCAAAACATTTTAGAGAGAAGGGACTAGTAGACTTATTTATTCTACTTTTGCACTCTACTACCCTGTGACCAAATTTATTGCAAGAAAAGAAAATACCATTGAAATATGGGTACCTTTGAGCATTTGGTTGTCTAATAGGAGGTATTCTAGCAAAGTTTCTTGGATTTCTTGGATTTCTTGTATGATTCCTTTTATTCCAAGTCTTTTGATTATCCACTATGTTTGAGGTCTGCATAGCCTTAGAACTTTCACCTCCTTCCATTCCCAAACCACCTTTATCTTTACTTGGTTTTGTTGGATTTTGTG
Source organism: Sequoia sempervirens (assembly GCA_007258455.2). NCBI lineage: Eukaryota > Viridiplantae > Streptophyta > Pinopsida > Cupressales > Cupressaceae > Sequoia > Sequoia sempervirens. The sequence goes on along the minus strand of VDFB02075321.1, from coordinate 94,553,123 downwards.
GTTGTGTTGTTGATATGTGGTTGTCATTGATGTCAACACTATTAGCATTAGTGCATTTGAAGCTGTATATGTCGAGGATATTGAGAAAATTGTAATAGAATGAGTTGCAGATTGTCAGTGGTGAAGTGAAGTTTCATCTGTCGATGAGCTCCGTATGTTGATGATTAGAGGTTGTGGACTAAAGGGTTTCTTGTTGAGTATATATAGTTTATCGACATTGAGTTTCAAAGATCCGTGTGAAGATTTGATCGAGTTATGAAGATTTTCATTCTGACAATTTTTCTGTTGCTTTAGTTGGTATTCCTAATTGAAGATCATGCTATTTCAATTAGTTCAGTTCATGCAGACGCTTCTCTGGTGATTCATAATTTTTGTGGATGTTTCTAGATCATGCTCTATGTTTGTTGCACATTTGTGTTGATTGTTGTGTTCGTGATCCAAGATTTTCTCTTATGTGTCCATGTTTTTCTTGTTCTTGGATAACATGGTGTTTGTAGCATGTTGTGAATCCTTAAGGAGAAATTAATTGAAGTGTTTTCATGTTGGAGATGTTGATTTGGGTCCTCACTAGAAGTTGTGGCTGACCTTGGTTGATTCACATTGAAAATTCTTTATTGATTTGGGTCGACTGTTTGTATTCATTTTATTATTTCTTTGTGGCCGACTTGTAGCGATGTAATTTCTTGTTGTGGATATTTAAGAGTGATTGTTTATTTGAATTGAATGATGAGTACGTGAATTGTGTGAGTCCTATGTTCAAATAATGTTCAGATCATTTGAAGGAAGAGCAGAGTGTGAAGAAGAGTGAAGAAGAGTGAAGAAGTGTTCATGTGCTTAACTGGAACTGTAATCAGGCATTAGCGGATGCTATTTTCTTAGTTCAAAATCCAGATGGTTGTAATCTGAATCTTTTTGTAATACAGTGTTTGTAACGCCAAGAAAGTGCACAAGACAAGATTAAGAGAAAACATGCAATACTAAATCTAAAATGCAAATCTAATGTTAAGCAACAAAGAACAAAGGAAAGTAAAACGTAAACAAACTGAAACAATCTCACCAATTTCAAACGTATTTCCATGATTCATCTCGATTTCCCTTCTCCATTTTGCTTGTATAGTATAATTTCCCTCAGATTTTTAGTAATTCGTGCAAGTATAGCCTAAGATAGTGATTAGCAAAATATCAAAGATTCAAGATTAAGTGCTCGCAAGATTTGAAAAGAGATTTCGATTTCAAGAGAGAGATTGGAATGAAGAATGACAAATCAATTTATAGAAAATTGATTATTCGAATGACAAGCCATGATTGAAAGATCAACGGATGGTTGAGATTGACTGATTAGACATGCATTCTGATAACTGTCAGTAGTGACATGAGTGATACAAATTAGAAATATAATTAAAGATTAAATAAATGATTTAATCTTCAGTTTGGTATTCAAAAATAGAAGAAATATCTTTGCATGACAAAGATAAAGATTGATTAAAGCAACTCTTGTTCGAATGCACGCACAAGGTTTAATTAATTAAATAAGAATATTTAATTAATATGCATGTAAATGCAATTGAGTTAGAACTGGATGATTGAATGATCTGACGAAGAGGTTACTCGAGAACACCACTCAGACATTAAATCAAGAGTTAAGAAAGCGATTAAAATAGATGTCAAGTTGAGTCAAAGTAATACTTAACAACTCACACAATTATCTAAAATATAGAGGAATGCATTAAAATAGAATTTATAATTAAATAATTCATTTAATTCAAGATCCGATATTTGAAGAATAATTAAATAAATAAGATTTATTAATTAAGTGATGAAGTTTTAAATGAATAATTAAATAAATAAAGAATTTATTTAATTATAGTTGAAGTATGATAGGTAAATTAAATAAGAATTTATTTAATTTAACAAGAAGAATAAGGTTAATTAAACATAATTAAATAAAAAGCGTTTAGTTAATTAATCAGATAGAATAAAGAAAAGTGTGAATTAATTAAATATTTAAGATTATTTAATTAATAGAAGAAATGAAGACTATAGAGAATAATTAAATAATTGACATTATTTAATCATGACCATGAAGAATACGAATTATGAAGAATATTGAAGTCGCAGGCCTAGAACTAGATTTCGGTGTCTACATTTGCCCCTCTTTGATACAATATCATTTAAGCGTTAGTCAAATAAAATAGATAAAAATTATGCCCCAATAATGCTCCAGATTAAAACAGGTGAAGGTATGCCCCCTTGTGAAAATTGACAAATTTTTGAAAAAGTTTAGAAAAATTTGGAAATGATCCCGATTAGTCCATAGGATGACCAAAAATGCAGTGGAGTTTGCAGAATTGAGGTTGGAAATGTCAGGAACAGGTACGGGCTAATCAAAATGGGAAGTTAACATAGCCAATAGGACACAAATGCCACCTAAGCCCTAGGTATATATAGGAATAGGGGTAAAAAACAATTCATTTTCACCCACCTAGCCTTAGAATTGAGAATTTGCTCTGCACCCATAGCAAGGATGTCGCCTGTTCTGAACACTCATCATTGCGCATACAGGATCTGGACCTTCCAAAGACCAGCTGATGCAGACCCCCCGGTATGTACCTCAAACTTGGCTTTTGAAAATTTTCATTTACAAGTATTTTCATGCATTTAATTGAAGTTTTAGATATGCGTCATTTTAATAAATCACCACATTTGTGTGTGCGAACGACGCATTTGTCTGCGGAAAGCCGCATTTGCAATTTCACATTAGCCATTTTGAATAGGTAGTATGCGGTTCAACGCATTTGTATTTTTTTGAAACGCATGTGACATTGTGCATCGCATTTGCATTTAGAATAGCCGCATGTGTTGATTTTGAAATGCATTTGAATAATTTGCAATGCAACCTTTATTTTTCAACGCATATGGATTTAGTGTAACACATGTGATGTAATTAGCTGCATTTGTTTAAGAATGACGCATATGAAGTTTATGAACCACATATGTTAAAAAGTGACACATGTGAAAAATAATGACACATGTGAAAAATAACGATGCATTTGAATTTTATTTAGTATAGTCAGTTTGCACTAGAACAGATGATTGAGGTTGACATGAGGCATGTATAATGCCATTGCAAGTTGTGCTAGACACGATATATACACGGGAGTTGAGACCTACTACGTTTCGATTCAGAGACAATTTGCGGCTGGCAGAGCGATAGATTCTATGGCACCTTGGTTTACTGCACGTGACATACATGCCCCAGATTCGGGCGAATCGAGGATTATTGACAGCTTTTTGTGAGCGGTGGCACTCGAAGACATTGTCTTTTCACCTACCGACTGCAGAGGCAACTGTTACCTTAGAGGATGTCTATAGGATCCTCAGACTTCCCATTAGAGGCGCACGGGTGACATATGATACATAGAGGGGTGCAACCGAGATGTGTAGATACTACCCCCATGCTGACATTAGGCAATTAGGATTTGATGATTATGAGATTAGGTGGCATGTGTTGGCCCAGAGGTATAGACAGCTAGACTGTCTATTGTGTACATTGATAGGCAGGATAGTACTTCCTGACCGTTGAGGTCATGGTTCTCCCATGGGGTGGGTGGAGATGCTAGTAGGCATGCTCGAGCGTCGAGTGGTCTATGCTTGGGGTTCCTGTGTGCTCGGGATGTTATACTTTCATCTGCATGATATTGCCTTTCAAGAGGCATAGTCGATGAGTTGTGGTACCATGCTCCTGATGGTATGGGTGTGGGAGAACATTGCCATTTTTTGACCACCTGTGACAGTTGATCTTCCACATGGAGCTCCTTATGCCTTCTATTATGCAGGGGAAAACACTCAGCACCACATAGGAGATATGGGTTACTTCAGGCATGCCATAGACACTATGGAGCAGTTTACATGGAGACCATACTTGGGTTGTGACGAGTGGTCAGACGAGGATGAGCATTTGCCATTTTGCAGACATGCACAGTTCTTGGTTGGACAAACAGTATCACACGTCCAAATTATAGAGTGTTAGTTGCCAGATCATGTCCTGCGATAGTTTGGAGAGGTGCAGGATGTGCCTAGAGGATGGGTAGAGTTTGCGAGATCCTTGCGAGAGGTCCCCCTATGGGGTCCAAAGATTCTAGTGGCCACATCAGAGGCAGATATTGATGCACTACATGAACTTCCATGGGGATGGAGGGACGGTCCAGCAGATCTAGGGATGACGGAAGAGTATGATCAGTGGTGGGTAGTTCATAGGCCGATCCCCTTGACAGATCCAGAGCAGCTAGCATCGGTAGAGTGGCGAGGGATAGGTCCACGAGGCAAGTGCGGAAGAGGTAGAGGTCGGGGAGGTAAAGGAGGCCATGGTGATGGAGGATATGACAGCTAAGGTGGATAGTGTGGAGGCAGGAGAGGGAGACGTGGTCAGAGGGGACGAGGGCCACCATTGTCACTGATCCATGAGGAGGGATGAGGAGAGGAGGATGTGGCCATGCCAGACATTGGGAGAGGAGAGGAGGAGGATATTGCAAGAGGTGGAGAGGAGGATATTGTGAGAGGTGGAGAGGAGGTGCACCCCGCTGAGGCAGCTATTCTAGACATCCTGACAGAGGAGGAGATAGGTACCAAGGAGGCAGGTAGAGAGGAGGCAGAGATTGATGCTCTGGGTTTGTTGGGTGCCTACCAGGAGGATGATGAGGGAGATGATGATCATGAGAGAGAGATTCAGGATCAGATCCTAGAGGAGTTAGATGAGGAGGAGGATGGGAGAGTGAGGGGCAGACAGGATGAGATAGGGGCAGTGGATCTAGACACAGATACATTGCGTGCTTAGGTTGCATCCTTGGAGGAGCAGATGAGAGTTCTGATGGCCAAGAGGGATGCATATCAGATGGAGAGGGATAGAGCAGTGATGGATAGGGATCAGGCCATAGCTTGGAGATAGGAGACTGAGCAGAGATTTACAGAGCTCAGGGCATTATGCATGGGACCATCAGCCACTTTTGCCAGAGAGCGAGTTAGAGCTAGGGAGAGAGAGTGATACTATGAAGATCTGTATGAGGCAGAGGTTCCACCAGAGAGACAGACTCCCAGTTTCTCAGAGGCACATAGTAGTAGGTCCCAGACTGGGACCCACAGTAGTACATTTAGCATAGAGGGAGTGGAGTAGCCATGTAGAGCAGGTCCATATGACAGACCTCCCTCAGCTCACAGGTCATCGGGTTCCCATCATCATTCCTCCACACATTCCAGGCATGATAGCAGTGGCGGTTCAGGATAGGGATACTTCTTGAGATGGATCGAGACATTTGTATTTTGATCTTATAGCCTTTGGGCCTCTATGTATTATTGATACATTATGACATTGTGATGTGACATAGTTGAGTGAGATATATATATATATATGATTTTGGCGGTGATTCTCATGATATGCATTTCTATGTATTGATTATGTAGTCTTTATTTATACATGTGATGTTTATATGATGTGCCTATGTGATGGATGAGTATATGTATTTTATGATGTTTATGCAGCTAATGAGATAATGTTGATTCTATGTGATGTATGCAATTTATAAATTATGAGATGCAATATGATGTTATATGTATGATGCATGCTACATGTGATGCTATACAAATGTAATGTGATGCATGTATTTACAGTTGCCTTGTAAATGGAATGCTTATGATATGTATTATTTGATGATGAATATCTATTATGCCATGATGATCTAGATATGAAATATGCCTATATGTATGTATTTTTCTAACATGTACGTTGATGCAGGATGATGTATAATGTTTTGTGTCACAAGACTCCATCACAATGCAAGAAAGAAGAACTGTTATTGTGGAAAGAAAGATCGAGAAAGAACGAAAGACAGGAGATAGATGTTAGTATTAGCAATCTTCGATATTTTGCTGTATCACAAAAGATATTGCACTTTATCATCATTGGGCGAGACTAATACAAATGGAGAAAAACATGATGATATGACATAAATCAAGGTGTGCAAGGTCATCCACTTACTAATAACAGACAGTCGCAGACAAGGATTGTCATTAACTCATACTAAGGGCACAATTTGCCCCAGTCTTTTTGTCAGAACAAACCACAGACAACAAACAAAGTAAAAGATGGGTCATGAGACATCATTGCTCCTCTAAATCCTTCATGGGACATCCTTGAGGAAACTAGTAACATGACTCAAAATCAAATTTAAAAGACAGTCGACAAATAGCAGTCAAAGAAAATAGAATTCGGATACATCGTTGCTTCTCTAAATCCCTTATGGGACATCCTTAAGAAGCTAGTAACATAATTCCCATCATAAAGTCAACCGAAAAGATAAGATAAATAAGTCAAAAAATCAAAAAGCTAGTAAAATATTTGCCAAAACTTGATTTGTTTGTTTGATTTGTTTTGATTGATAAAATGATTGATTGACAGAGCCTGATTTTAGGAGGTACACATACCGGATAAGACTGTGAGTTTGGTTTCAATGTTATGACTATCTGTATAAGGCATGACAAAGCCTGGTTTCAAAAAGACATGTATTGTATAAAACATTAAGTCAAATGTCGTTGATGTAATAACCTGTGTAAGGTTATGTTTGATTGTTTGACCTTGTCGATTATGCAGGAAGGACTCATCTTGTATAAGACAAACTATTTTGCTGATATCAATATTTAGGAATGACTCATCCTGAACAAGATACAGGTTGATTTTGCATTATGATGATGTCTGTTTGCAGGAAGGACACATCCTGTAGTAGACATTTGGTGATCTGTTTTGATTTTTTTGTTTGGAAAGTTGTTTGATTTGACTTAGAGACATTGCTGACTTGTTCACCAAATTAATGCATGACTTGAGATGATGCGTTGACAATTGACTATGTGTGATGACAAACCCTAAAGGACTGACCTAGTGCGGCCTTGGGGGCTCATTGATTGATGGCCTTGCCTACGTTATACACACAGAGACCTCATAGTTTGACTTGACTTGACTAAAAAGAATGACTACAAACAGGAGATGTGTGTGAAAATGAATGTGATGAAACCTAATAGACTGACCTAGTGCGGCCTCGGGGGCTCTTTGATTGATGGCCTTGCCTACGTTATACACATAGAGACCTCATAGTTTGACTTGACTTGACTGACAAGACTGACTACAAATAGGAGACTGGTTGAAAATGAATGTGACAAACCCTAATAGACTAACCTAGTGTGGCCTCGGGGGCTCATCGATTGATGGCCTTGTCTATGTTATACATGCAGAGACCTCGTAGTTCGACACGACCAACGACCTTGTCATATAGACACATGGATTAAATCATAAATTTATACAGAAAAACCTAAACAGACTAACCTAATGCCTTTGGGGAACATCGGCAAATGGCCTTGCCTACGTCCAGTCGCAGAGGCAATGTAGTTTGACAAACGACAAAGACTAACAAGTGCGACTGACGTTGACACTATTTTTGGATTTTTCGAAATGTTTTGATTTTTTTTTGTCCTTTTTGAAGGTTTCTGATGTTTTTGTGTTTTCTCTGGTCATTTTGAGATGTTTGTGGATTTTCCATGGTTTTACGTCTTTATCACAACCAATGTAAGAACCAATATGACACATGTCAAGTGTTTTCCCCCAGTCGAGTACAAGACCAATTGACTATGAATAGGGTAAAATGGGGGATATGAAATGCACTCGATGACAATCATTCCAAGTTATGGGAAAGACTACCACTTATTACGAATGGTATACACAAGCGATGGGTACAAAAGATAAGGGATATGTACAGGGATAAGAGATATGTACAGGGCCGTGGACTATATACAATGATAAGTACTATGTAGAATGATAAGGACTATGATTAGAATAATAGTAGACAAAGGAGCAGAGTTAACTACACATGGCGCCTATTTGCCAGGTTTTCACCATGGTACCTATCCAAGGCGCCACCAAAGTGGTTTTCACTATTGGACAAATGATTTTTCTTTACTATTTTCTAGATTATCTAAATTTTTTTTCTTCTTTTGGTGTTACCAAGATGCCTGTTTTCCAGGTTTTCACCTTGATAACGATTTTTGTGATTTTTTGACTTTTTTTTTGTATTTTTGCCAATTAAGACAAAGGCTCCCAGAAGCTATGCGTAGAACTTCTTCAGATGCAGACTATTGATTGGTGAGGACAATGGTTCCCCTTTAGGAGTAGAGAGTTGGTACGCTCCTGATCCAAAAGCTTCCATAACAACATAAGGTCCTAACCAATTTGGTTCAAACTTTCCTACTTTTTCTCTTTTTGCTTGATTCTTTGGGTTCTCCATTAAAACTAGGTCACCAATGTCAAAGTTTTTGTTCAATACCTTCCTGTTATAGCTACGACGAAGGTGATTTTGATATGCTTGAAGATGGTCTAGTGCCTTCTGTCTTCACTCATCCAAGAATTCTAGCTCATGGAGTCTCAATACTTAGTACTCTTCATCATCAATGTGGCCTTTCAGGGATACCCTTAGGGAAGGAATCTCGACCTCAATAGGCAGAATAGCTTCATAACCAAATACAAGTGAATATGGAGTAGCACTAGTAGGAGTACAGATACTTGTGCGATAAGCGCATAAGGCTGGGTTAAGCTGTAAATGCCAGTCATGACTAGCATCATTGACAGTCTTCTTGAGGATTCTGATAATGGTCTTGTTAGATGCCTCTACTTGGCCATTACCTTATGGGTAGTATGGAGTGGAAAAGTGATGTTGGATATGAAATTCATCACACAGATGGAAAACTTCTTAGTAATAAATGGGCGGTCATTATCAGTGATTATGGACTGAGGGACACCATACTGACAGATGATATAGTTTAGGATAAACCTAGAAATCTGTGCGCTGGTAATGTATGTCATAGGAATGGCTTCAATCCACTTTGTAAAATACTCAGTGGAAGTGATAATGAATTTGTGTCCATTAGATGATGTGGGGTGGATCTTACCTATGACGTCGAGTCCCCATTGGGAAAAGGGCCATGGTGACATTATAGGATAGAGCTCCTGTGCTGGTGCATGTATCAAGTCTCCATGAACTTGAAATTGGTGGAATTTCGTTACAAAGACATATGAGTCTTTTTCCATAGTGGGCCAGTAATAACCCAGTCGCATAATCTTTTTGGCTAAGGTAGGACCACTAGAATGGGAACCATATATACCCTTATGCACCCCACACAAGGTTGCTTGTGCTTCAATAGAATCAAGACATCTCAGTAGGGTATTATATAAGGCGCGTCTATATAGGGTGTCTCCTACGATGGTGTATTTGGCTGACTTGCAGAGGAATGTCCTACGTTGGTTATTTGATAGGCCAGTGGGTATGACTTTGGCATGAAGGTAATCATAGATTTCTTTGTACCATGGGGAATTAGGACCAACAATGTCACACACCATTTCAGAATCTAGGATATCGTAGGTTGGGACCAAAAGCTGTTCTACCAAGAACTCAAACTTAGGCATGTTGTTAGGAATGTCAAGAAATGATGCAATTGTATCAGCCATGCGCTTGTATGGAGCAAGCTTCTCACCCTTAGTCTCATAATCATCATTTACCTGTCTAATTACTAGTTGAGAATCCCCATATACTTGTAAAATCTTAATTTTCCACTTGACTGCCATACGTAACCCTGTCACTAGAGCTTCATACTCTGGTACATTGTTAGTGCATGGAAATGCAATCCTGAATGACTTAGGGATGGAATCACTCTATGGTGTGATAAACAGTATCCTAGCCCCTGAACCATGATTTGTATGTGAGCCATCAAAGTATAGTTTCCATGTTATGTTTGTGTCAATTGTGAATATGAAATAATCAGGAAAGTCTACAACTAATGGGTGATCCACCTGTATGGGTGCGTCAGCTAACTGATCAGCAATGACATGTCCTTTAATAGCCTTTCTTTCTACATACTGGATATCATACTCACTAAGTATCATAACCCATTTAGCCAGTCACCTTGTTAATGTTGCCTTGCTGAGAAGATATTTTAGAGGGTCTATTTTAGCAATCAACATTGTTTGATGGTTTAGCATATAGTACCTCAATTTTTGAGTAGCAAATACTACTACAAGATAGGCATGTTCAATGGTACTATAGTTGAGCTCATAACCTACCAAAGTTTGACTGATATAATAGACTGCCCTTTCATGACCTTCATCGTCATTTTGTGCAAGCAATGCTCCGAGTGATGAATGGGTTGCCGTAATAAAAAGAATCAATGGTCTTCCTTCAATAGGTGGCATTAAGACAGGTGGTGTGAGTAAATATTCTTTAATTAGTTGAAAAGCCTCTTCACACCTAGCTATCCATGCAAAGGGTACTCCTTTCTTAAGTAGATGTTGAAAAGGATGTGTCTTATCTGCTAACTTCACTATAAATCTTCTAATAGATTACAACCTTCCCTGTAATGTCCTTAGTTGACTAAGATTAGTGGGTGGAGGCATGTCCATGATTGCTTTTACCTTAGCTAGATCCACTTCAATGCCTCGTCTAGAAATGATATAACCTAACAGCTTTCCTGACTTGACTCCAAACACACATTTCTTTGGATTGAGTCTTACTTTATACTTCTCCAGCCTCTAAAATATCTTGTCTAAAACCTGTAAATGTTCTACCCTTGTCCTAGATTTTGCAATAAGGTCATCAACATAATCCTCCATAAGAGTGTGTACTAGATCATGAAAGATATTAGTCATGGCCCGTTGATAGGTTGCTCCAACATTTTTGAGTCCAAAGGGCATAACATTCCAGCAATACATTCCCCAAGGACAAGTGAAAGCTGTCTTAGGTTGGTCTTCAGTTGCAATTTTGATCTGGTTATATCTTGAGAATCCATCCATAAGGGACAACATCTCATATCCTGCTGTCATGTCAACTATCATGTCTATGTTAGGCAAAGGGAAGTCATCCTTAGGACAAGCTTTGTTGATGTCTCTAAAATCAGTGCAGATGCGGATGCCCCCAGTTGGTTTAGTGACTAGTACAAGATTGGAAATCCAATCTGCATAGTCGATAAATCTGATGAAACGAACATCTAAGAGTTTCTTGAGTTCTGCCTTGACTAATAAAGCAATCTGTGGGTGCATTTTTCTAAATTTTTGTTTCACTGGTTTGGCAACTGGTCATAAGGGAAAATGATGCAGAACAAGTTTAGGATCCAACCCCGGCATGTCGGCATATGACCAAGCAAAATTTATCTGTCTTTGTGCAAAGAAGTTATGGAACTCCGACTGCTCTTCTGTTGTCAATGACACTGCAAAATAAACCAGTCAAGGATTCTCTTTGGTACCTATGTTGACTTCTACTGATTCTTCAACGAGCATGGGTGACCTTTCCTATGCAATGGGGAGAATGTTCAAACCTCCATCCTTAGGTTCCTCAAAGAGGTTTTCACCTTTGGATGCGTCCTTTCTTTTTACTTTTTCATTGTCTAAAGGTGCCTTTAGGTTTTCACCTAGAGACTCATCCTTTTTATGTTGTTTATTCTTTTTCTCATTTTTACGATTGGAGGGTTGAACAGATTCCCCAAAATATGCTTTGTTGTCCAAGTCAATAGTAAAACCAGCCTTATGATCACTGTTTGGTATTCCTTCTCGTAATCCTAGGAACTCATCAATTGCTTTATCATTCTCAAAAATGTCTAAGACAGGTGTGTCTTGTTGGTCCCAATCAATGAGTTGGGGATAGACTAAGGGCATGTCATCGTCAGAGGTATCAAAGTTTAATGGAGTCAAGGTAAAGATTGAATTATTCATGTGGTTACAAAAGTCTTGTACTAGGTCCTTTTTGCTCTTAGGTTTGGGTCTAGGTGGATGGATAGGTGGGCCTAATGCCAAGGTTTGACTATCGGAAATAGGTGGCTCGGTTTGCTAAGAGGTAGGATCAAGTGATTCCCAATAGTAGTGTTTAAGCCACTCCGTTGTCATTTTCTTTGGTGGATAGGAATTTGAGGGATTTGGTGAGGAACTTAACATCAAGTCAAGTTTTCCAAATAACTTGTCGAGATCCATGGAAGAAGTAGAGGATAGGGAATCCCACTCATAATCGTTAGAGTCGGAGGAGTCACAATGATATTGGTCCACTGGTTCGTGAGATGTTTTAATATCTTCTGAAGCACTTACTTCCTCAAGTAAGGGTAATGGGGTACTAGGAACACAAATCTAAATCAGTTGAAACCCTAGCCCTACTCCTTTTGGCCATTGAGAAACAAATATTGGTTCAATCCTACCATCTTGGTTTAAGCATAAACCACTCTGTCCATCATAACCTTTGCTTTGCATGATTTTAAAACCCTTTCCATATATATTTGTAGGAATATGAACAAGAGGGGTTCCTCATCATCTTCCCTATACAGCCAGGAAGTGACATCTTCTGTATTTACGGCCTCTTTTCTTAATTCACCCCATTTAGTAAAAGTTGTCGTGGGAGGAATGTGTATAGTGACCATAAATTGTCTCCTATCCGATGTAGGTAAACCGTATGACTTAGGATGAATCAAATGGCTAACACAATAAGAAGTTTTCATGTAATACTCTCTGCAACCCTTGTCTTGGATCTCAACCCTAGGAGTGGTAGGAACTGAGGGTGAAATAGATGTTCGAGTAAGTGTGGCTGGATCAACATAGGAGGATTAATTGGACGATGAGGCCTCTTGGTTTACTAGCACTTGGCGTTGGGGGATCTCCTTTAGATTGGTGCAATACTGGAAAGGATCTGGATCACCATCTATAGTTATTTTTGTGCCATTGTTAGGGAATTTAAGACACTGATGATACGTGGAAGGGACTACCTTCATGGCATGAATCCATGGTCTACCTAGCAGAAGGTTATAAGGGAGGGTGAGATCCAAGACTTGGAACTTTGTCTCCATCACTGCAGGACCAATTCTGATAGGAAGTGTTACGACTCCCTTTGATTTTATTTCCTCATCATCATAAGCTTTAATGATAATACTTTTGGTCATGTCTACGCATGCTTCTGAGATACCTAAAGCCTTAATTAATTTTAAAGTGCACAGATTTAACCCTGCTCCTCCATCTACCAAAACTCGTCTAACTTTGGTGTCATCAACAAGAAATTCTAGATGTAAAGGGTCATTGTGGTTCATCATTTTAGTTGCATAGTCTTGTTCAAAAAATGTGGCATGGTGATTATCGGTCAAGTAGCCCACCATTTCCTAGAAATGATTGACATCAAGATCATTAGGGACCGTGGTGTTCTATAAATCCTTATCAAGGATAGATCGATGCTCAGGGGAAATACACAAGAATTCCAAGATTGAGATTTGGGTTGGGGTCTTCCCCAACTGGTCAAGAAGGTTATATTCTAACTTGGAAGATTGGGGTGTTTGTTGTGATGGAGGGCCTTGGATAGTGAATTTAGTATGATGAGTATTGACGGCACACTCAGGATTAGTATTGATAATAATGGTACTGATATTCTCATCGGCGGCGCGAAGGCAGTGAATGATTATTCCACTATTATAATCATGCTTGACACTGGCATAGTTGGCTGACATATTGGTCTTAGTACTCGAACTGGGGACAGTTCCTTTCCCATGGTCATGTAGTGGGTTAGAAAATACTTCATGATCAGTGTTAGATGACTTCTATTTTTTTCCACTAACTTTAATAATTCTCTTTTCGATAAGATCCTGTATGATATTCTTCAGTTGTCGACAGTTTGGTAGGTTATGTCCCTTAGTTATATGATAATCACAAAAGGCATTGTCATCCCACCAAGCTGGTTTAAATTGTCCTAGATCATATTGTCTTGGTTCCTGCAGCTGTATGAGATTATGTTGTAACAGTTGTTTGAACACCGACTCAATGGGTTCCCCTAAGGAAGTGAACTCACATTTTTGAAATCTTCTTGGTTGTGGATGTTGAGTATTTTGGACCACGTTAGGAGGTTGATTGAAAACATTAAGCGTGTTGGCAAAAGTATGAGGTCCTTGTAATGTGAGGAGAGGTCCTACTTGTAGTGTTTTAGCATCAACCACCCCATCATTGGTGACATTTTTGTTGCAAGACCAGAATCTGTTTCTATCAGTGGGGGTGTTTTGTACAATCGAGTTTCTATTGGATGTTGATGTCTTGAGTTTTCCCCTTTCAATGAGATCCTTCTCTATTATAACCCCTTTTTCCACTAGTTCTGAAAAAGATGTACAACAATGTACCCTTAAGTTACTTTTGAGTTTTGCATGAAGGTTTTCTTGAAACATTGTAACTTTTTGTTTTTCGGGTATCTCGACAGGACACCTACTAGCTATAGTTCTCCATCTCTGGAAGAAAGCAATGAATGTTTCCCCTTCATCTTGCGTTGTGTGACATAAAGTTGCTATATTTATCTCGTGATCTATGTTGAAGGAGAATTGCTCCACAAATTTCTCAACCAGTTCACCCCAAGATCTAATGCCAGAATCTAGACCCGAAAACCACTTTAGTGCAACTCCTACAAGAATTCTTTGAAATAGTCTCATAAGATACGTGGGGTCATAAGCGACATCTATGCATATGGTAGAAAATTACCTTATATGTTCTATTGGATTTCGTTTGCCATTGTACTTAGCGAGATTCAGTATGACATATCCGTGAGGGAAAGGGGTCATGTACAATGATCTATCAAATGGGAATGGGCATATGTCCTTTGTTGAAAATGATTTCTTAGTTGACACCAACATGTTATCCATTTGCGTTTGTAATGCATGCATTTGTGTTTGTAAGAAGTCAACTTGGGTCAAAGATGTGCTAGGGGGATTATGTGGATCTGTGTATGTGTTCTAAAATCCAAAGTCTCATGATGGGTTTTGATTGAACATTGGCATCTGAGGTGGATTTGGATTCGGAATGTTGTAAAATGTGTTCTAGTCTGGAATCTACATAAATTGGTGTTGACTTGGGATCTATGTAAACAAATTCTGAATACCACTTTGGGAAAAAGGGGTTCTGATCAGGAATCTGTGTAAATGATTAGTGTCCACCGATTTGAGAAAATGGATTCTGATTCAGAATCTATGTGAAGGGATTTTGAGTACTAGTTTGGGAGAGTAGATTCTGACTCGAAAACTGTGTGAATGGATTCTGATTGCCATATTGGAAGGAGGGAATGCCCCCTATTTGTGTAATCCATGGTATAGTACTAGTGACTGGAGCACTAGGTATGGCTGTTGACTGTGGTATGGTGCTCGTGATACTAGTGTTAGGTATGGTCATTGACTGTGAACTTGTGACACCGACATAAGGTGTAGAGGCTAAGGTTTTAGGTCTTTTACTCCCAACAAGAGGACCGAAGGGAGTGGATGATGAAGCCCCTATAGTGAAATTAAATCCCGATGTCATGCTAGATGTCCCAAATGGGGATGTATGGACTGTCGTACTCTATGTAGGTGTACTAGATGGCATAGTTGTGCTGACCTGAGGTATAGTAGTATTAGCAGTCATGGTATTTGTCCCTTGTGTAGGTTGAGTTTGTAAGGTGCTGATATCAAATCTTATAGGTAAGGTAGCGCCTTCAGCTAGCAATTTGGCTAAGTATCATTGTCGATCATTTGCTAGGTACTCATCTACGAAAGAGGAAAACTCAGGGTCCTATACGGTAACCTCTATATCCTCTACTGCAATATGTCCTTGAGTGTTTCTCGTGGTGAATTTTTCTAATAGAGTCTTATGAGGTCTTGAAGAAAATGGATTGATGAATTCGTTTGGGTTCGAAATGTTTTCTCTCTCTTCTCTTAGACCTAGTTTCAACCATGTAAGACAATCTCAATATGCGGGAAATGCAAAACTATATCTATGAATAGTATGACCCTAATCTATGTTTTTTGGATTTTCGTATGCAAAATAAGGAATGTTCTAGGATGACACTAGCCTAAGATCTAAAGATGCAAGGTCTATGCAAAATAAGGAATGTTCTAGGATGACACTAGCCTAAGATCTAAAGAGGCAAGGTCTAAGCAAGGTTCTAAAATAATCAATTCTATAAACCTTAAGATGAAGGGACCAAATACTTAAAGTCCAACCAAGGCATCAATTTAGTTTAAGTCAAGGAACCAATGTAGGATGAGGATCAAAGAAAAGTTTAGTTTCCTAACTAGACTAATGAGCTAGGAGGACTCTATGTAGGACAAAGGATATACTAATAAAACTAGGTTCAATGACAAATTTCATTGACACTATGACTTTTCTAGAGTGTAGATGGTGAACTAGTCCTAAAGTTTGTAAAAGTGACCTTTCTAGAAGTTTAATGCAAGGTAATATGTATTCTAAGATGAAACTAAACTCTGAATGAAGACAACTATGGTAATGACTAAATGAATCTAAAGGATGCAAAATTGAGCAAATCGTTTCAGGTTTCTGTTCAAGGGTTGTTTGTGTAAAGACAACTGAAACTGGTATAATCGTGTTGACTGGATAGTGACTATGAATTTTGGTTTTTTGATAATCAGACAGATGCGTCTCGGGATTTCACAGATGCGGTTCAAGTTAATAGTTGCGATTTTCCAGTGATCAATTGTGTTTCTCTGGTAAAGTTCAATGAATGACTCTGACAGATGTGACTCGTAATGATAGTTGCGACTCAGAATATAACGCATGCAGTTTTTGCAAAGCAATTGCGAGCTAAACTAGCAGATGCGACTCTACTCTAGACAGATGTGACTCAAAGCTAAACAGATGTGACTCTAAAAATAAATTGCGACCTTTTGGTGAATAGTTGCGACTCTCTGTGTATTTTTAGTGATGAGATTTAAACTGACTCTATTTTCTGTGATCAAATTCTGACAATCAAAGACAATCATAAGACAAAGTGTTTTCAGTTTTGATTTTGGACTCAAAGAATGTTTAAGTTGATAACAGACAAGCACATCCTAATAGGCCAAAGGCCTAGCATTTATATACTTGGTATAGCCCACCTTTTATACCTAGGATTGGTGATGAACACCTTTCCTTCTCGAGAGCGGATAGCTTAGAAATTTGGTGGCATTGGCTCCCCTCCACGGCTCATTAACATCTTTCGAGCACACCAATTTCAAATTCTTTGGGTAATGACCTCCCAAGAACTACTATCTCTACTCAAGGGGATCAATAGTGAGTCTCTTCGGGCATGATACTATACCCTACACTATACCAAGCAACGGCCACAAATAGGTTGGTCTCTAAAACAAAAGGTATTTAGTACGGGAATTTCGTTTGTGGCGCATGGTCCATATGGCGAGAGTCCCCTTTCGAATCCATCTCATCAGAACCATACTCGTGATTCTTGGGTTTTCCCCAAGAACCCACTTTTATATACCGGCTGGAAGTCCCTTGGGTTTAGGGTGCTATCAGTCTGAGTCGTCCTGGGGTGAGTACTTTTCCCACTAGAACAGGCCCAAGTTCTAGAGTTGGTAACCATTTCTCTTACACCCAAGATCACACAGATGTGCAAGGGGAGAGGATACTTTGATGTACCAAGTCGTGAGGGTAACCAAACTTGTGCTTTCACACCAAACACAGTAGACACTTGTTAATTTTAAACCAAATGAAAGATTTGCTATGCTACCAAACAATCTATTTCAAAATTAACTAGGGTCTTCGATAAGCGTCCTGCAGAAAAACTTGTTAGTAGTTTTCAATTATCATCTTCGTCAATCATCTTGCAAAAGTTTGTTAACTCCAAAAGGCCACATGTTAAAAATCAGATATTAGTAACACATAAATCAATTGAAAATTTCAGATTTCTGAAAACAGAAATAAAGGTTTACCAGTCAATTGAGTCGTTGTGTTACCAGTCAGATGCATCGAAATTTTCTTAAATTGTGGTTCAGGAATTTTGAGATGCGTCGTAACTTTTCAGATGCGTTGTTTCTTCTGTCAGATGCAGTTCAGGAAGTCAATTGCGTCGCTTCGTCAAAATGATGCGTCGTTCCATACGAAAAACCTGCAAAAATTAAAATAAAAGTCTACAGATATGCGAAGATGGTGTCTTCACGTCGGGTTCACCAAATGTAATGCCAAGAAAGTGCACAAGACAAGATTAAGAGAAAACATGTAATACTAAATCTAAAATGCAAATCTAATGTTACGCAACAAAGAACAAAGGAAAGTAAAACGTAAACAAACTAAAACAATCTCACCAATTTCAAATGTATTTCCATGATTCATCTTGATTGCCCTTCTCCATTTTACTTGTATAGTATAATTTCCCTCAAATTTTTAGTAATTCATGCAAGTATAGCCTAAGATAGTGATTAGCAAAATATCGAAGATTCAAGATTAAGTGCTCGCAAGATTCGAAAAGAGATTTCGATTTCGAGAGAGAGATTGGAATGAAGAATGACAAATCAATTTATAGAAAATTGATTATTCGAATGACAGGTCATGATTGAAAGATCAACGGACGGTTGAGATTGACTGATTAGACATGCATTCCGACAATTGTCAGTAGTGACATGAGTGATACAAATTAGAAATAGAATTAAAGATTAAATAAATGATTTAATCTTCAGTTTGGTATTCGAAAACAGAAGAAATATCTTTGCATGACAAAGATAAAGATTGATTAAAGCGACTCTTGTTCGAATGCACCCACAAGGTTTAATAATTAATTAAATAAGAATATTTAATTAATTCGCATGTACATGCAATTGAGTTAGAATTGGACGATTGAATGATCTGACGAAGAGATTACTTGAGAACACCACTTAGACATTAAATCAAGAGTTAACTGAGCGATTAAAATAGATGTCGAGTCGAGTCAAAGTGAATACTTAGATAACTCACACAATTATCTAAAATATAGAGGAATGCGTTAAAATATAATTTATGAATTAAATAATTCATTTAATTCAAGATCCGATATTTGAAGAATAATTAAATAAATAAGATTTATTTAATTAAGTGATGAAGGGATTTTAAATGAATAATTAAATAAATAAAGAATTTATTTAATTATAGTTGAAGTATGATAAAGGTAAATTAAATAAGAATTTATTTAATTTAACAAGAAGAATAAGATTAATTAGTAACATAATTAAATAAAAAGCGTTTATTTAATTAATCAGATAGGATAAAGAAAAGTGTGAATTAATTAAATAATTAAGATTATTTAATTAATAGAAGAAATGAAGACTATAGAGAATAATTAAATAATTGAAATTGTTTAATCATGACCATGAAGAATATTGAAGTCGTGAGCCTAAAACCAGATTTCGGTGTCTACAGTGTTTCTTCCTTTGTAATTGAGCAATGATCTCTAGGCACTGTGCCTGAATGCATGTGCATTCCCCATTTATTCTTCTTATACTTTTAACAGGGTATAATCTTGTGGACTGACCTCCACCATGGTTTTTCCCCTAACAAGGTTTCCACGTAAAAATCTTGGTGTTATATCTGTTTCTGATGTGTTGTTGTTTCATGCTTTCATTGATATTGATCAGATATGAGAATAAGGATTTATAAGTTTAATAAGTTTGAGATTTGGTGACAACTGATCACCCCCCCTCTTAGTTGTCTGCCCTTGTGTTGTAAACAATTGGTATCAGAGCATAGTTCCTTGCAATAAGTTGAATAGCTTTAGGTGATATGGGATGGTGACATATAAGAAGGATAGTCTAAGATTTGATGGAACAAATTATTCATTGTGGAAGAATCGAATGGAATGTCATCTGAGATGCAGTGGTGAACCCTACTTGAGCATTACATGTAATATGTATGTTATTCCTCAGAATGGTCCTACTACTTCTGTTGAGATTAGAGATTTTGAGTACAATAGCAGGGCTAAGGAAGCATTGTTGAGCACTTTGACTGATACTGAGATGAATAATGTTATGGATATGGAGACTGCTTATGAGATATGGAAAAAGTTGGAAACTCTGTATGAAGGTGATGCTAATGTGAAGATTGCTAAGTTGTAGAGTCTGAAAGGGAAATATGAAATGTTGAGAATGGGTGATGATGAAAATGTTACTACTTTCATGCAAAGAGTGAATGAACTTGTGTGTGGAATCAGATGTGTCGGTGGATAGTTGGATGAATCAAAGATTGTTGCTAAAGTGCTTAGATCCTTGCTTGCTGCTTACAAAGTCAAAGCTACAACTATTGAAGAGCTCCAGACCATGACAAATGTTACTTGAGATATGTTGATTGGTAAGTTTACTGCTTTTGAGTTGAGTGAATTTGGTGATGCACTTCCTAAGGTTGAATCTGCATTCAAGGCTACTACATCTAGAAGAGATAAACAAAGACATGATCTAGGAGAGAGTTCCTCTAGAAAGACATTCAAGTATGAAGAAGAAATGAGATAGCTTGAAGAAGAACAAAGAGAATTGAATGAGCTTGAAAAATTGATTGTACAAATAGAAGCTCGAGGTGAAGGTAAGTATAAAGGGAAGTTGTCAATTAAATGTTTTTCTTGCAATAAGATAGGTCATTTTGCATCAAGGTGTCTAGAAAGAGTTTCTAAACCAAGACATAACAAGCCTAAATTTCAAAAGAAGTGTTACTATACTGCTGAGGAAGGTGTGATAGATGATGAATCTGATAAAGGTGAAGACAAATGGGTATTTATTGCTATCAAGGAAAATTATCATGTGTCTACTGAATCTGCTAGTTGTACAAATGTGGAGAAATCCCTAGCTGCATGAGTTGAAGAGAAAGATGAATGGGTGATTGATAGTGGATGTTCACATTATATGATTGGAGATAAAAGTAAGTTTGTGAGCTTGGAAAAATATGATGGTGGTGTTGTGAGATTTGGTGATAATACAACTAGTTTGATCCGTGAAAGAGGTTGCATTTCTCTTGATGGTAAGAATAATACTGATGATGTCCTATATGTGGAAGGTTTGAAGCATAATATTTTAAGTGTTGGTTAGATGGTTGATAGGGGTTACAATCTTCAATTCATGCATGTAAAATATAGAATATTGGGATGTTCTAGAAATGTGATTACTTTAGGTACAAAAAAAAGAGGTAATATATTTCATCTGAATGTTGCTAGTAAAAGTTTTTTGATTGCTCAAGTTGATGAAAGTTGGTTGTGGCATAGGAGAATGTGTCATGTTAAGTTTGATAATATTGTCAAGATAAGTTCTACTAAGGCTGTGAGAGATCTACCTAAGTTGGTAAAACCTACTAATGCCATATGCAAGTAATGTCACTTGGGAAAGAAAACTAAAATTTCATTTGGGAGAAAACAACATAATTCAAATGGATTGTTGGAGCTTGTGCATAATAACTTGTGTGGTCCCTCTATAATCAAAATTTTACAAGGTTACAGGTATTTCATGTTGCTTATTGATGATTATTCAAGAATGATGTGGGCTACTTTCTTAAGAGAGAAATCTGAATCTCTGGAAAAGTTCAAGATCTTTAAGGCTATGGTCGAGACAGAGATTGGTTTGAAGATTAAATGTTTGAGATTAGATAGATTTGGTGAATTCACATCCGGTGAAATTTTAATTCCTTTTATGAAATGTATGGAATAAAGAGACAATTATCTGCACCACGAACCCCTCAGCAAAATGGAGTTATGGAAAGGAAGAACATGACAGTTCTAGATGCTGCTAGAACTATGATGCTGGAAGGAAATGTCCCTCATATCTATTGGATTGAAGCTATGAGACTATTTCTTGCTTATGTTGCTTACAAAGACTATAAAGTTTATCATATGGATGTTAAGTCAACTTTTCTAAATGGTGAACTAGAAGTAGAGGTATATGTTGAACAACCTGATGGATTTCAGTTGACTGATTAGGGAGATATGGTTTGTCTATTGAAGAAAGATTTGTATGGACTTAAGCAAGCCCTTAGAGCTTGGTATGCTAGATTGGATAAGTATTTGCTGAAACTTGGATTTAACAAAGGTACTACTGATAGTAATTTGTATTTCAAGAATGATGATAAAGATCTAATTGTGGAAGTTTTTGTTGATGATATCATTTTTGGAGGAGATGATAGTTTGTGCATGAAGTTTGCTAATGAAATGCAAAGTGAGTTTGAGATGTCAATGATTGGAGAGATGAAATTATTTTTGGGATTGCAAATTACTTAGTTAGACAAAGGAATATTTATATCTTAGTCCAAGTATGTGAAAGAACTATTGAAGAAATTTGGTATGGAAGATTCAAAGCTAGTTGGTACACCTATGGTGACCAGATGCAAGTTGACACAAAATGATGATTATCTGAAGGCAAATCAGACTAGATATAGATCAATGATTGGTAGATTGTTGTATTTAACTCAAACTAGGCCTGATATCATGAATGTTGTATGCATTGTGGCTATATTTCAAGATGATCCTAAGGAATCTCATGTGACTGTTGTGAAGAGAATTTTTAGATACTTGAAGGGAACAGTTGATTTTAGTCTATGGTATGCTAAAGATGATGATCTTACTTTAAGTTCCTTTATTGATGCTAATTGGGCAGGAGATGTGGATGACAGGAAAAGTACTAGTGGTGGAGCATTTTTCTTGGGAAAGAATAAAATTTCATGGTTGAGTAAAAAGAAGAATGCAATTTCTTTATCTACTACAAAGGCATAATACATTGTTGCTTCTAGAAATTGTACTCAAGTATTATGGATGAAGCAAGTGTTGAAGGATATCAGAGCTATGTATGATGAGCCTATTTCTATATTCTGTGACAATTCAAGTACTATTATCATTTCTAAAAATCTGGTACTGCATTCAAAGACCAAGCATTTATCTATCAAGTTTCACTTCTTGAGAGAGAAGGTGAGTGAAAAGGAAGTCAGATTGGAGTATGTGCCTACTAAGAAGTAGATTGCAGATATCATTACAAAGCCATTGCCTAAGAATACTTTTGAGTATCTCAAAGGGAAGTTAGGGGTGATTACCCATCCTAATCAGATTAAGATGCTATGACTTGCATCAGTCCATGATTTTCATAGTCATATCTTCATCCAGATTGATGTTGTGGTGGCTACCACTCAGGGGGAGTAGTCAAATGTTCAGAAGTTCAAGTATGTGGTTTAGAGTTTGTGTGGAGAAAATATATCTTTGACATTGATGTCAAAGGGGGATAAGAGTAATGTGAAAAACTTTATGGGGAGAAGAAGTCAAGAGAAGAGTCAGAACCTAAGGGGGAGAGTGTTGAAGTTAGTTGCGTTGATGGTGTTTTTCACATCATGTGTTGCCATCAATGCCAAAGGGGGAGATTGTTGGATGTTGTAGTTTTGTTGTTGATATGTGGTTGTCATTTATGTCAACACTATTATCATTAGTGCATTTGAAGTTGTATATGTCGAGGATATTGAGAAAATTGTAATAGAATGAGTTGCAGGTTGTCAGTGGTGAAGTGAAGTTCTATCTCTCGATGAGTTCCATACGTTGATGATCAGAGGTTGTGGACTAAATGGTTTCTTTTTGAGTATATATAGTTTATCCATGTTGTATTTCAGAGATCCACTTGAAGATTTGATCAAGTTATGAATTTTTTTATTCTGACAGTTTTTTTGTTGCTTTAGTTGGTATTCCTGATTGAAGATCATGCTATTTCAGTTAGTTCAGTTGTTGCGGATGCATCTCTAGTGATTCATAATGTTTGTGGATGTTTCTAGATCATGCTCTATCTTTTTTGCATGTTTTTTTTTATCGTTGTGCTCATGATCCAAGATTTTCTCTTGCGTGTTCATGTTTTTCTTGTTCTAGGTCGACATGGTGTTTGTAGCATGTTGTGGATCTTTGAGGAGAAATTAATTGAAGTTTTTTCATGTTGGAGATGTTAATTTGGGTCCTCACTAAGTTGTGGCTGACCTTGGTTGATTCACATTGAAATTATTTATTGATTTGGGTCGATTGCTTGTATTCATTTTATTATTTCTTTGTGGCAGACTTGTAGCAATATAATTTCTTGTTGCGGATATATAAGAGGGATTGTTTATTCAAATTGAATGATGATTATGTGAAGTTTGTGAGTCCTCTGTGTGAATAATGTTTAGATCATTTGAAGGGAGAGTAGAGTGTGAAGAAGAGTGAAGAAGAGTGAAGAAATGTTCATGTGCCTAACCAAAACTGTAATCAGGTATTAGCAGACGCTATTTTCTCAGTTCAAAATCTAGATGGTTGTAATTTGAATCTTTTTGTAAGACAGTTTGTCTTCCTTTGTAATTAAGTAGTGAGCTCTAGGCAGTGTACCTGAATGCATTTAAATTCCTGATTTATTCTTCTTATACTTTTAATAGGGTATATATAATCTTGTGGACTGACCTCCACCATGGTTTTTCCCCTAACAGGGTTTCCACATGAAAATCTTGGTGTTATGTGTGTTTCTGATGTGTTGTTGTTTCATGCTTTCATTGATATTGATTAGATCTAAGAATAAGGATTTATAAGTTTAATAAGTTTGAGATTTGGTGACAACTAATTCACCCCCCCTCTCAGTTGTCTTCCTTTGTGTTTCCAACAGGTTTTTTCCCTGTAATCAACTCATCAAGCTTGGCGGAGCTTGTCTTGAACTTAACTTCACAGAGTTTTTCTTTTTCAAAATCTTCTTTCAGGTTTACCACTTCTTCTTCAATCCTTGTGCATTCATCAATCTTTCTTTGTACCACTATATTCAAACAATCTTCAATTCTCTTCTTTTTCCCCACTTGCACCTTCAATCCAATGATCTCTTCATTTGTGTGTTTTAATTTCTCACTCACTTCTCTATGTCTTTCTTTGAATTTCTTCAATTGCACTTTCAATTTTTGGATGCATTCATTTGCCTCATCAAGATTTTCTTTCAAATCTCTATTTTCACTTTCTTCCTTGTCAGGATCTTCAAGAGTAGCCTGGAGTTCTTCTTTGTCATCCATTTGTTCAATCTTCAAGATCTTCCTCAAGCTGTTAGGCTTCTTCGGAGGAACCAAGCTATGATACCAATTGTTGAATACCCAAGATACTAAGAGGGGGGGTGAATCAGTATCTTCTTAAGCTTATTGAACAAACACCATCCAATTAATCCAATGCATATAATAGTAAAAATGAGCCAGAGCATTAACAGAACATAAAAGCACACAACACATGAACACCATGATTTTTATGTGGAAAACCCAAAATGGGAAAAACCACGATGAGTATTAGCTCACAATATAGTATAACTGGTTATAAGATATTACAAAGGGTGGCTCACTGCTAGGACTCACTGTCCAAAATTGGAGGCTCACTACCTATAGAAGATATAATAACAAAATGGCTTACAAACAAAAAATGGACTAATAAAGTTACACCTAACAAGAGTTGATTTAGTTCCTTTGATGCTCAGTAAATTGACTTTGCACATTTCATCATTTTCATATAATTTTATTCTTCACACTCTTCACTACATCACCACTCACCAAAAATCTCAAAACTATCCAATATATATATCTAATTCATCCGCAAGCATCAATTAGGTCAGCCTAATTAGATGCAACCCTTATTCAAAAAGATAACTGTCGGCTTCAAGCATGTAGAAAATATTTCCAAAAAAAAATCAAGAGTGTAGAACGCTACAACATGTTGGCATGGACCAAAGATAGGTCACTAAACCAAGGATTTTTGGGTGCTATGGCTCTCTTACACTCTTAGGGTTTTTCACCTAAAAGGAGAGAGATAGGCCAAAAACCTAAGTGCTTCTCTCAAACTAATGCAAGTACAATGAAAATATGAATGAAATGTGCCTAGATGAGATGATATAAATTCAAAGAATTGATAAATACTATTGATTATAAATGAAAATCCTAAAAAATGCATTTTTTTGGAAAACACATAGTGATATACAAACATGTACTAAATGGCCTAGAAATGAAAGAAAATTGTAACAAAAATAAAAGAAATTGAATGTGAGAACCCGAGAACTTGTTGGAGACTGGAAATGACTTTTGAAATGTTTCTAATGCTAAAAATTTGGCCTATAGGGACTCATTCACCATTTTGGATGAATTAGTCCTAGTTTTGAGAAACTGTCCTGGAACTCGTTCCAAACAAATGGGTATCCAAAATTGCAAAGAACACTTTTTAGGTAGAGAAATGGGACTCATTCACCACTAATGGTGAATGATTCTACTTTTTAATTTCTAAAAATCCAAAAGAGGAAACATGAGCCCTCGATCTGTACTTCAATTCCTGATAGTTGTCCGCTTTTGAAACTCTAATTTTTGGCACTATAATAGACTTTTTTGTGGATATTTTGGCTTGGCAAGCAAGGAGGGGTCTTTAAAAAGTCTTCAACCTAATATTCAATAAATTTCTAGCCCTCAAAGTGCCTAAATCTACAAACACACAAAGAAAGAGAAAGAAATGGTGAATGTTAGGGCATGGGAGTTTGGCTTGGTCAAACCCCTTTTTAGGTAATTAAACCAAAATGGAGAAGTAAAGTAATGAAGAATGAAGAAAAAAAGCTAACACCTTTCCATGATGATTGATCTTGACTTTCTATAGAAAAACATGAAGAATCTGCCCTTGAATTCCCTTGAAAGCTATCTTGATGACTTAGAATAATAAAACCCTAGCTTGCTTGACTTGAGAGAGAAGATAAATGATGAATGAAAGATGAAAGATGTATGAAATCAATTAAGAGAGATGTCAATTAGGGTTTAGAGACTTGTATTTATAGGAAATTCACCTTATTTTCCCATTAATTGGATCCCCAAGGCCGACATGAAAGAAAAATAAACTTAAATCCCAAAATTTCTCGCTCAAAACTCAAAAATGACCCAAATGGGACTAATTCATCACCTTGGGTGAATTAGTCCCACCTAGCAGGGACTCATTCACCCAGATAGGCCAATTAGTCCTAGAGGGGCCCTTTTTATAGTTGGAATGTTGGGGAATGAGGAAATTAGGTTTATATGGTGGCTTTGTGGGTTATTTGATGAAATTATGCCTTGGGATGCACAATATGGGCTAATAGGGGCATATTAATGATGATGTAAAGGTCAATTAGGGCTTGGGACACAAAATTCAATGTGAAAGTGTGATTAAATACACTTTACAACATTAAAATGAGGTCCACATAGCCTAGGAAGACACAACATTCAATGTGAATGTGTAAGACACATTACAACACTAGATTAACATTAAGTTTTTTTACAAGCCTTCTAGATTGATGTGAAAATGAAATTGAACACATTTTACATTGTTGAATTAAGGGAAAATGGATCCATTAAGTCTAGAGAGGTGTGAAAGTCTTTTACAAAACTTTACAACACCTCTACAAGACATCAATAAATGCATTTTATTCAGTTTACAAGGGTCCAAGACCTAGTGTGGATGTGAAAAACACCTCACAATACCAAAACAAGGCCTCGTTAATATCAATTTGTCATCAATTAATCCCAAATCAAGAAATTTTCATTTTTTCTATGGTACATTTAGCCCCCACTTTAGTGAGAGGATGAACTTGCTTCAAACTTACACTAAAGTAGACATTCAAGAAGGGTCCAATCATACCAATGTGGATGTAAAAGGATGAAAATGATCAAAGGAAGTTGTGCAAGCCCCCAAGATCCAAGATCCTAATTCATGCCAACATAAGCATGAAAGGACACATGCAAGGTGCATGATCATACGATGGAAAAGAATAGAAGGAAGTAAAAAAGGTGGATCAAGCTTTGACCATTTGTCCAACATGTTGTGGATTAGATCTAGGCTTGTTTGTTCAGAAAAATAAAATGTATACTCACTCTAAGGTGACAAAACTCTTGGATGTCTATCGAGTGAGAAATCCACAACATACTCACTCTAGGGCCATGGAACTTCAGGTTGTCCGCAGGGTGAGAAAGCCCTAAAAGGTGAGACATAGACAACCGATATGTGCTCACATACACATAGGTGGCTATGGGGAAAAATCATGCCTCAGAATGGGCTTCCCGTTCAAACCATACCAAAGTTATAACTCTTGATAACTTTAATAAGGTGCCACAATGATTTTTGAGCTCTATGAGGTAAGAAAAACTTCGTATGCTTGAAACTCATAGACATTGTCAATGCAAGATAGTGTTGGGAATGTTCAAAGGGATTTTGCTTAGTTCGTGCAAGGTCTCATCTTAGGAAACATCGTGCTTAATGTCTCCAAGAGAGGATGTGTCAAAGAAGTATGACACTCTTGGAGGGAATCAAGCCCAATGACACCACCAAGAAGAGGATGCATCGCAAGAAGAAAGAAATTACACAATGAGATGTGAGTGTCAGTGTATTCCCCCATTTTAAAGAAATTGTGAACACTAGTACTGTGAGCAATTGTTTTAAAGTAGAAGAAGAAGACATGAGAGGTTATTCAAAAAGCACTATGCCAAGTCATATGTTTCCAAGAAGCTACGTCATGAAAAGGTAGTATTCCACATGCGAGCCAACTTAAGGCATGTCATCCATATCCCAAGCTTGCTCTTATATGTTCATGAAAGGTTAAT
Source organism: Sequoia sempervirens (assembly GCA_007258455.2). Taxonomy (NCBI): domain Eukaryota; kingdom Viridiplantae; phylum Streptophyta; class Pinopsida; order Cupressales; family Cupressaceae; genus Sequoia; species Sequoia sempervirens. The sequence goes on along the minus strand of VDFB02075321.1, from coordinate 94,524,709 downwards.
GACTAGTCAAAAAAGGAAACAACAAGTGACATACGAAGACAAGGCTACATAACCCTTTGCCCCACTAAGTGCAGGACAAGGGTGAGCCGAAATGTTTAATGAAATGCATGCTAGAGTGAAAATCGGTATCAATTAGAGGAATTAGGTGCCCCCAAATAAGTAAGAACACCAAACTCCTTAAGGTGTTGGATATTATACTAAAAGCCTTACATTCATTAGTAGAATTATCGTGAACTCTATGATAGGCAAAAAATGAGGTCTTGTAATAGAATTTTTTTTGAGTTCGTGGAGGAAGGGATATCAAGTCATCTTGGAGGAGTCTCAACAAAATACCCTCTTGATCAATGGTAGATGTTCTTGTATTATGCTGCAAATATATCTCTTGCTTAGATGTAGAAGATGTCATATCTACACAAGACTCTATAGATTGTGAGATTTTTGGCTCTCCTTTACAAGAAGGTGTAAAATCTAATGATTTCAATTCATTAGTGTTTTGTCAGATGACATTGACATTAAGCAAAGGTGTATTTGTTTGTTTGATTGCTTGCAAAGGAGAGTGATCAAGACTACTAGTTTCGATCAGTTTAGGATGCACTACTATTAAAGTTGCTTTAGATGGGTGTTTTGTGATGGTGTTGATGTTGAGGGAAGGCTTGATTATTTATACCAAAGGACAATAACCAAGACTATGAGTTGTTTGTTGTGTGATAGGATATATAGGGTTGCAGATACCTTGTTTTTGAGCACCACATCATTTTCCACTATAGCCAAGTTGTTTCATAAGTTCATAACCTTTGCCATAAAGCTTTTTCATTACTTTTGAATTAGGTAGTTGTTCATTGTTGTGTTCGTCAAAGGTTGTTGTATAGTTTGTTATGTTTTGGTATAAAGTGGTTGAGGTGGATGCTTTCGAAGGGTCATCTATTTTTCATTTCCCCTATTTGAATCTTTATGTATGATCTTGTGTTCTCCCATCCATGTTGGTGTGAATTCTAAGGAACCCCAATCATCATCTAATAGCTTTGTTACTTATTCAGTATGTTTTTGTTTATCTTTCTTTTGCACAGGTTCCACTTTAATGGTTGATGTTAATGTGTTTAGATGATGTGCTTTGTTTTTCTCAATGTGTAAACAATTATTTGGATGGGGGTCAGTTTAAAGGATGAATACTTTGTTGTGAATGTATTGCATTTTATGATGAAGAGTGGAAGGTATTGCATTCATTTCATGAATCCATGGTCTTCCTAGAAGGAGATTATATGAAAGTTCATAAGGCATAACATGAATTTACATATCCAATGTGGCCACTCCAACTGTAATAGGAAAAGTAATTACACCAAGCGGTTGTTTTGCTACATTGTCAAATCCTTTAATAGATAAAGAATCAAGTTGAATTTTTGATCTATCCACATGAAGCCTATCCAAGAGGTTTACACTACACACATTAAGAGTGGAGCCATTGTTAACAAGGGTTCACTTTATCCCTGTCGTATTGTATTGAGCAATGATCATGGAAGCTTCATTTTGTTTTTTCACGTCCATAGGGGGAGTTCACTTTGGTGGAAAACAATGTTAGCATTCAATCCTTGAATTATGGCTACTATGTCATTAGTTGCACATTAGAAGGGATAGAAACTTGTTGTAAGGTTGTTGGGAGCATAGTGTGATAGGTGGGTGAATTTTGATGTAAATCCCATAGGGATATCTTTGCGGGAGTGCTCTTAAGTTGTTTAATGAGATCATACTCCCTTAATCGAGGAGCAGGAGGAAATATAGAATTAGGAAAAGGTAGGGAAGTTAGGGTTGGTTGTTGTGGTTGTAGATTGTTTCTTGTGTTGTATGTATGAGCAACGGTGTGAGGACTCGGTTTTTGTGACACATTATTCTGAGGCAGGTAGAGGGTGAATTCGCGTTTGTGTGAAGGTGGGTAGAGAATTAGAGGGTTCTTAGGATGTCCCACAAGGTATGTATGAGGTCCATTGATCGAGGGGGATCCAATAGACACTTGTGCATTCATAACCTTAACAATCTTGGTTTGATGTATCTCTAATGAAGGGTAATCTAGAGTCACTGTTTTATCGAAGGAAGAAACATTACTATTGTTTTCATTTTCTTGCACCATGATATTATCCCTAGGAGGATAGTTTTTAGGAGAACAAGCAGCCAATTTTTTTTGACATTCATGGTTTTGTTCTTCTAAAATGACTTCATCGCAAGTAGGGGAATGATCAATGGTTGAATTTTATTTCTCAAAAAGGGTTTTGCTAGGTGAAGGGGGAAAAATAAGATATTCATGACCTTCATCGATTGTGTTTTCTAACATCAAAGTATCTTCTTCACAACTAGGAGAGATACTAGGAGAAGCACAAATGTGATTGTCATGATTACCTATGGTATTAATGTTATGGTGGTTATAAATGTTTTGTTCACTAAGAGTGGTAAGAGGAGAGAAACATCTAGGATTCTCATAACTCTCATGAATTGGTTCTTCTACCAAAATATCTTCTTTGCCAATAGGAGAGATATTAGAAGAACAAATATGATCATTAGGAATGTCCAAGGTTGTATTCTCTATCAATAAAACACTCTAATAGGGAGGGGATAGGAAATATTTCTTAACATGTCTAGATATGTAAGAAACTAACACTGTTTGAACAAAAATGAAAAGGACATGTAACCATTTCATGCAATATTTCAGCAATGTAAACAAAATATATCCAAAGATGCAAAACATTTTTATCCATTATATGCAAAACTTTAAGAATGTAAACAATGTATATGCAAGAATGAAAAGCACTTTTAGCAAACGTATGCAAAGTTTTATGAATAGAAACATTGTGTATGCAAAAGTGAAAAGTGCTTTTATCCATGTTATGCAAAACTTCAGAAATGTGAACATTTTCATATGTAAGGATGTTTGTAATTGAAGTGATTTGAAGAATGAGTAGTCTAAAGTGATGTTTTTGGCCTAAATGCATTAAAAAAATATTCTAGAAACTTTCTGGACTTATAGTATATGGTAGTAGGAGGCTAAGGAGGCACATAAATGAGGTTTTTGATGCTGTAACAGACTATGAAAAACTTGGACAAGGACTAATTCTCCTAGAATGGCGAATGAGTACTAGTAAAGATTAATTTCTATGTTGGATGGTTTGAAGACTAAATGTAAATGTAGTGTTTAGGTTTTTTTCAATGATTTGAAAGACAAAAATGCAAACTATATGCACTTTTATTAATGCAAAAATTTGAAACCCTAGAATGCTAATTATCCAATGCAACATGCAATGCAAAGCTAATACAAGAAAATCTAGGAAATGAAGGACTCTAAATCAGAAAAGAACGTTCACCAAAATGAACTATAGATTTTTTAATGTGTTCATGTTAGGTTCACCAAAATGAACCAAGGATTTTTGGGTGCTATGGCTCTCCTACACTCTTAGGGGTTTTCACTTAAAAGGAGAGAGATAGGTCAAAATCCTAGGTAGTTCTCTCAAACTAGTGCAAGTACAATGAAAATATGAATTAAATGTGAATAGATGAGATGATCTAAATGCAAAGAACTAATAATTACTATTGATTATAAATGCAAAACCTAAGAAATGTATTTTTTTTGGAAAACACATTGTGATACACAAACATGTACTAAATGGCCTAGAAATCAAAGCAAATTGTAACAGAAATGGAAGAAACTAAATGTGAGCACCTGAGAACTTGCTAGAGACTAGAAATGACTTTTGAAATGTTGTCGATGCTGGAATTTTGGCCTACAAGGACTCATTCACCATTCTGGGTGAATTAGTCCTAGTTCTGAGAAACTGTCCTAGAACTCATTTTAGACAAATGGGTATCCAAAACTGCAAAAAACACTTTTTAGGCCAGGAAATGGGACTCATTTGCCACTAATGGTGAATGAGACCACTTTTGAATTTATGAAAAATCCAAAAGAGGAAACAGGAGCCCTCAATCTATACTTTGATTCCTGATAGTAGTCTACTTCTGAAACTCTGATTTTTGGCACTGTAATAGACTTTTTGTGGATATTTTGGATTTGGAAGCAAGGAGAGGTCTTCAAAAAGTCTTCAACCTAATCTTCAATAATTTTCAAACCCTCAAAGTTCCTAAATCCGCAAACACACAAAGAGATAAAGAAATGGTGAATGTTAGGGCATGGGGTTTTTCCTTGGTTAAACCCCTTTTTAGGTAATTAAACCAAAATGGAGAAGTAAGGTAATGAAGCATGAAACAATGGAGTTAATACCTTTCCATGATGATTGATCTTGATTTTCTACAACAAAACATGAAGAATCTTCCCTTGAATGTCCTTGAAAGCTATCTTGATCCCCAAGGCCGTCATGAAAGAAAAATAAACTTAAATTCCAAAATTTCTCACTCAAAACTCAAAAATGACCCAAATGGGACTGATTTTACACCTTGGGAAAATTATTCCCACCTGGCAGGGACTCATTCATCCAGATGGGCGAATTAGTCCCAGAGGGGCCCTTTTGTCAGTTGGAATGTTGGGGAATGAGGAAATTAGGTTTATATGGTGACTTTGTCATTTATTTGATCAAATTATTCCTTGGGATTCACAATATGGGGTAATAGGGGCCTATTAATGATGTTGTAAAGGTCAATTAGGCCCTGGGACACAAAATTCAATGTGAAAGTGTGATTAAATACACTTTACAGCATTAAAATGTGGTCCACATAGCCTAGGAAGAGACAACATCCAATGTGAATGTGTAAGACACATTACAACACTAGATTAACATTAAGTTTATTTTACAAGCCTTCTAGATTGATGTGAAATTGCAATTGAATACATTTTACATTGTTGAATTAAAGGAAAATGGGTCCATTAAGTCTAGAGATAGACCTATGGTATAGTCACATTTTTTCTATGGTATAGTCACACATACATTTGCACCACAAAATCAATTCATTACAACATCAATATATTAGGTCAGCCAAAGATAGACCTAATAGAAAAATGCAACAACAAAATAATGCCAAATCGCCATACGAGCACCTGTGCAAGTGAGATTTTGAAAATACAAGCTTCCAACATCCAAAAACCATTTGCCAAAACCGCAAGGAACGAAACTCATCAGCGGAGGATTACAGACCAAAATACCAGAGGGTAATAATTGCATACCAGTTTAGAATACTGAATCAAACTTGAACTTAAACTTGTAGTTGCAACTCATATAATATGGTGACATCAATGACAACAAAAAACTGTATAATAAGATGTTCTTATTCATTCTTCCAACATGTTAATGGTTTTGTATGATTATCTTGGGGCCTTTTCAGGTAGCATCTCCCTATCATGTACATAGTAGGAGATTTTGTTGTGCTGGTAACTTAGTTTCCTTTCCTACTTTGTTCCATTTTTGGTTTGTTCTCGCTCCTTTTCTTCTTTGTTATTTAACTCTATGGCCCGATGGAATTTAGGCACTAGTCGACCCAAGAGATGCTAGAGTTCTCTACATTCTCATAGAAAATACAGTCCCCAGATAGGGCCATTTGTTACCAAATTCCCCCCCTCCCATTTTAAACTTTTAATGCACTTTAAACTACCAAATCACAAAAAAATAAATTAACTTTAAAAATCTATGATAGCTTGTGCAAAATCCTTTCGTAAACTTGATCCTAACCTCATTTTGTCTAATTTGACCAATTTTCATGCCTAGACTCCTTACTGTTTGAGATATTTTAAAATTCTAAATTTATAGCTGGCATTTCACAAATGATGTAAATTCTAAATTTTTGTGCATCTAGAGCAAAAATGGTTTCTAGGTTTTACTCAATAGTGTTCGTACTTCTTGCTATTCAAATTTCATGAAAATTAGGGTTTTCAGTTAAGAGATATGGAATTTTTCATCTCCAATCTCAAATAGGTTTAAAATTTCACATCGTTGCACTTTGGTGGCATTTTCCAAGGTTCGTCAAACCACTCAAAATATCGTTAGGTGGAAAGTTAGCAGAAGTACACAAAATCCTGCCAACAACGTTTGAAGCTTTTTTTTCAGATTTTTCTTAAAGAGGCAGTTACAAGAATGTGAAAGGTCATATTTTAACTAATTCTTTAAAGAAAAACATTTACAAAACTGAAAATTCTTGTGGAGGATAAAGACTATATATATTATATCTTTTCTTAGTATTGGGAGGAGGAGAAATGCTTTTTTGAAAGCTCAATATTATATTAGACTTTGTTGCTATTTCCTGTGAATGAAATCACTATTTTTCTTTGTGCATGTAGATTGTGAAGATAATTTGATGTTCTTAAATCTATGTGTTTAGGAGTATCGTAATGCTACACTTTACCTTTGTGTGAAATATGAAATTTTGTTCATGATAGATTTCATTTTTAGATAATAGTGAGTGTATCATTTTAATTCTAAATGACTTTCAAGTTAAGCTGGTCTTTGTGCCAACATTTTATTATCTGTACTTCAAATCTAATATTAGGATTTTTCTTGATATTGGGTTTTTCCTTTCCTGCTTTCTTGTTAAAAGCATACACGTATTAGTTTATTTAAATTCATTGCATATCACACGAGGGAGTTGTACCTCCAAAATTAAGAGGAAAGCCACAAATGCAATTGTGGTCTTTCCAGAGTAGTTAGCGGATTGATACTAGTGCTAAATAGGGTTGAGAGTCATTTATTTTAATCACATTTATTATGAGCCAATTCATTCACTAACAAGTTTAATCTTCACTATCATCTCTTTCTCGACACACTTTTCTTCTACGAACCTCTTCCTACAAGGTATCCAACTACCTTCTAATGGCTCTAATTTCATCTCTAGGAGGATCTCTTCCTCTACCACCTCTACCTCTACCTTTGCCACACTGGACAATTCTATGAGACATTTTCATCTCAACCCACACTCACAAGTCTTGCTACAAACTGCCTCACAGTCAATGATTTGTTTATAGACTCAAGAAAACCTACTTTGGTGCCACTTGATGAAGCATCCTCCCCTTAAAAACAAAAACTCACCACAACATAGGTTTGCACAAAAAAATTGCAGGAAGAACAAAGATGTTTAATTAATACTGAAATGGAAAAACAAATTACAAAATTACATGGGATTTCTTATTACAAAAAAATCAAATACAATCGATCAAATATGCATATCGACCTTCAAACCCAGCTCTGTGATCTCATATCTCAGACCCTATTCCACCACCTTCCCTCTCCCTATCTCCTCTCTATCTCTGGCTATCTCTTTATATCGATACTCCTCACTCAGGTCGGCTTCACTTCTGTTGTCTTAGTACCGCCTCATCATGTAATGAACACCAAGATATCCCAAGAAGTTACCTTGTTATCAATCACTTTTTTTTTATTCATTCACGCCAAGTAATCATCTTCGAATCTACGTTTCATCATTAGGTTGACGCCAATCGCTGACTAAAATCACATTGATTCACGATAGAGATGTGAAGTCAATGGATAACATCTTGCCACATGTCGCCACTTTACTCATCCACCTATCGCCATCGATCTACTCTTATTTTTGTCCATCTGCCTACAATCAAAATGTCAAGGGGACTTCAAATCCTTTCACTCCAATATGGTAAGGTTCCACCAATGAAGCTTTATCAAAATCTTGAGCAGACTCCTCAAGTTCTCCCCTCAAAACAAGAATGTTACACTGATATGCTTTGTAGCCTTGTTCGGGTGGTCCCATTGCCTACGTGTCACCTCTTAAGCCATTATATCTTTGCTTTTGAATCCACACCCTTCCCCGCTATATCATCGGTAAAGGATATAGACCCAAAAAATCATAGTAGGTTGCCAGGCATCACCACCTATCATTTATGAGACCATTGTTCACCATTATCATCACTTTGTCAGGTCAAAGAGACTCTTGAAATTATCTCACTGAGATTTTAGTTTCACCTCTATGAAATGCTTATTGGGATGTTGAAGAGATTCCCTTTGATGTTCTGCCAAAAAATGATATTTCATCCTGATGAAGAACATTTGACCGATGTTGACTCACATTACTGTCATGTCATCTATTTCTATCACCATGTTTAAGGGACTTTGAATGTCATCCCGATGATATGTGAACCTCCCTTTGATGAGACTTCTTACCGACCATTTACTACTACTACCTTCACCATCATTATGTCAAAGAGACATGAAGTAAGATCTCTTTGAGATCCTTATGTCACACTGATAAGGTAGTTTATTAAATATAAAACACTAGATGAAGTCAAGGTGTAAACCTTAAGGTTGTAACTCAATGCTCGACTGTCAAACTTGGTGAACTTAAGCTGATTAGCCCTTATTGAAAGAAAAAACATGAATTGATGCAATATTTATCATACACCTAGATGCTCCTACATCAAGAAAGGAAGGTCTTAATAATCCACATGTTGAACCCAACACATGCTTCCTAACCTAATTTCAAGAGACTTTGATAGAGAGCTATTTAAATTAATTTACACACATAAATGAGTAATATAGGTTACCCTTTGATCAAGTTTCTGACAGGAGGGGCCCAAGGGCTTCCCTAGTACAACTACTATAGCATTTAAGATGTCCTTGCACCAAAACTCTATTAGAAGTTGAGGTAGTTGAATCTAAATAGGGATCCTTGATGAAATCTCTTTCGTCGGATCAAAACCCATATGCCATGGCTTGTTGGAAAGTCCTTCCTAATTGTGAAAATATGAGCCCCCTTTGAAAACCATATTATGATCTATAATCTGAGAGAAGATCACAAAGAAAAAACCATTAGCAACCATAATGATTTCCAAGCCTCCTTTAAGATTCCAGTTGTTGCGGACCTGATTCTCAAAAAAGGCACGAAAATGAAAACCCCCATAAATTTGTAGATTAGCACATTCTCAGATAAATAAAACATGTCTTAAGCCACAACATCTAGTTTGATCACCACCACTAGGTGATCTTTACTTCTTTCCAAACACCCATCAGGTTTTCGTTGTAATCAAAATTGATTATTCTTTGACTCCTCTACTACATGAAAGAGGAAATTTATAGCATCCCCATGGTTAGATGATGAAGAGTCCCCACTGATAATAGCTTATTTAAGAGATAACAATGGGGGTCCCCTAGACCCCTTTCTTAGGCCATGCATCCTTCACACTCAAGACTCCATAAAAGGCACACAAAAAATGTAGAAAAAACATAACACGAAGGAGAAAAAAGGAAGGAAAAACCCCAAAGAAGGGTGGCCAACACAAGGAAAGGAGCTTTCGTAGACCCACTCCACTCCTACAAAAGCCAAGGAAGTAGCCCATAGCCATGCTAGGCTATGCATGTGTGCTCACTCCCCTGCACATAGAAAAAAATGTCCAAAAGATGATATTCATGTATTATTACAAAAAAAATTAAAAAAATATATACAATGAAAATAAATTAACATGCAAAATAAAATAAAAAATATTGATTGTTAAACTTTGAAAAAGCTCTATGACCTACAAGATAAACACTAAAAAAAAAGGTTAGTGTTCATGTCAAGTTCACCAAAGTCTAAGCAATAAAATTGGAAAATAAGAAATACATAAGACTCAATGACATAAAAATCAAATCAAATGAAATCCTACTTTAATAATTTCCCATTGCAAACCTCAAAATTTAATGTTGATTTTTCCTTGCTTGGAACAAATTTGATGATTAAATAATACTATTGAAAATGGATATAATGAATTATTAGGAAATGATATGATGATGATTAGGGTTAGATGGAATAATTTTAGTGTTTACAAAATATATACCATATATAGGTGTATACATCAAAGAGGTGTAATAACTCCAATTTCCCAAAATAGGTGAGATTTTTACTTGGTAAATTCCAAATCACATGGTTGCACCTACTCAAATGAAGACAAATTGAGGGTTATGAGAGGTGGCATATAAATCCAAAATAGTATGCAAGACTCATGTAACCATGTGTGGGATAGAGTGACACATGTAATTGATGCATTATGTCATGTGTCCTCATAATAACCAAGTCTAAATAGCCTAAAAAATATTACTAATATGTATAGGAAAAAATAAATATCCCCTAACATAAGGAAAATGAAAAGCCTACACAAATAGTGAGAGGTTGTTATGAATGGATAGTGGCTAAAAATCACTATGAGAAATAAAGTGTACCACACCATTTTAATGAAATGTTAGAAATTTGTGAAAAGGGGAGGAAATTAACCACATTATAATGAGCTAAGAATGACAATCAAACACAAAGTAATCTAAAGTAGGATGGCATTGAAAGGGATGTTTATGTTTTTTAGCTTCACCTAGATAGAAATGATGATGGAACCCATAGTTAGAATGAAAAGGTCACCATAATGCACACAAATATTTTAGAGAGAGTATATACATCTCCATGTAGTTGGTGAATGTATAGAAACTCCTCAATAGGGTCAGTGCAAGATCATGGGGGTCCAAACTAGGCCCTTAAAGTAGCAATGAAAGTTCAAAAAAATAGAGTTAGCAAACTTGACATAAAAATTTGAATAGGTTAGTAACATAATTTCAAAAATATGTAAGAATAAAATTTGTAGCAAATTGAATATATTTTCTAAGGTACTGGTCCTTTTTTGGAAAAAGTTAAATCTATTTGGTGAAATTTTGAAATTTCAATGCAGTAGTATGAATTTTTTAGGAAAAAAATGAAAAACAGGTGTATGTATGACCAACCTAAGTACATGAAAAATAATAATATTTATTTTTAAAACTTTCAATATAAGTAGAGGACACATGATTGATTTGCATTTTTGCAAGTAAATAATTAGTTATGATTTTTATTAGAAATTTTAAAAAATATTAAAAATTGTTTGTCTGACCACCATAACTTGGTCAAAAATTTATGAAATTCATTTTTTTTTATCCTATAGTATGGGAAGCATAGAATGTGCCACATTTTTTGGATTCAAAAAATATGAAATCAATTGAGAATTATAGATATTTTCAATTAGCCTATCAATCACGACTTTAGTCATAATACATGTAGAAAATTAATAATAATTATCTATTAACTTCAAAATAAGACATATCTTATATTGCTGGAAAGTTGACAATTTTCTCAATAAGCCCTTTTAATTTCATCAAATTTGGATAAAGAAAAAGTCATCAGCCATTTTTTTGTCATATCACCACTTTTTGGACCCCCATGATCCTACACTCACCCAATGACTATATTCACCATTCTTACTTGGTTAACTGAGGTACTACAAATAAATTTCTTTGTTTACCTAAGCATGAATGTATAGAATATTAATAATAGAGAAGGAGATGATGAGCTCAATAATAATTTGGAATTGAGGGAATATAGATTAAATGTACCATACCCACCATAAAATAATATGGTGGAGGGAAGGAAGATATTCAATATCCAACTCAAGGGGTGGAAATGGAATGGAGGTCTTGATGATTATTTGGAATAAAATCAATGAAGTTGGTAGAACTGTGTTGCATGGATTAATTGGTTTAAATTTAGATATTTTTATTTGGATGGGCTATGGACTTATTACCTTTATCATTCATTCCCACTACCTAGATAGTGTTAGACATGACTAAATCTTAAATTAAATTCTTTAAATGCATAGGGGAGAGGGGCCCATAGTGGAGCACCCTAACTTCGCGTTTCTCAAAATCTTATGTGGAAATTTCAAATCACTCCCAATTTTGTACAACAGTTTATTTGGAAACTTACATGCTATATTTTTCTTTAGGGCCATATCATCAAATATGATGCCACATCAGCATGCTTTTTGTTGAGGTATCCAAAAAGGCCCAAAAAAAGTGAGACCAATAGTGGTGCACTAAGTCATGTTTTATTGGTGTGCTGATGTGGCATCACATGATTTGTCAGTTTGTGTACTTAATGGATAAAATGTGTTTTTCAATTGGATATTAAGGTGCTCCACTATAAGACCCATTGAGGACTACTTCTATCCCCAATATTGGACCCTAGTCCATTATGGGCCCCTCTCCCCTACTTTTTTTTGTAACATGTCTAAGTACATGATGAAATTGGAAGAATTCTTTTGAGTTATAATTCTTAGGAAGATACTTTTTCATGTCTAAGAGGTGAATATCAATTACTTGCACCTAATTGTTAGAAAATAAATGTTAATGTATGGAGTTTAGACAATTAGAAATTTATGTAAAATTGTTGTGATATTGTGATTAGACAAGTAAATCCACCACCAAGGAAAAGTGTTTTATTGGTTAATTATGGAGAAGGACCTAATCAATAAATAAGATCCACCAAGGAAGAAAGTCCTTGAAACGATCTAATGATCTGTTGGTAATCACATGGGGTTATACATAGATGAGGAAATGATGAATATTTTACTAGCAAACCTTTATCTCAAATTATAGGTTCAAGGTTTCCTATTAAAACCCTCTATATTTATGAACTGGGGAGTACATATAGAATTTGTGAGAATACTGATTGGTATAAAAAAAATATATTATGGGTGAATGTTCAAGACCATTTACACTTTTATAAAAAAAATGGTCAATACGGATATAGTTTCTCAACTTCAATTGTCTAAATGTGATTTGTATGTTTTAAAATTTAATATGATATTTAAATTAAAAACTATGAAACTCTTAATATAATTTATGTTTATAATTTTTTAAATCTTTTGTAAAAATTAGCTAGATATAGCTTTTTGTAAATTTAAGAGTGTATTTTCAATTTTTATTATTATTTTTAAAATAGGTTAATGGGATGTCACAAAAAAGTATAGTAATTTAATTTATTCTTTAATTTTTTTTCTCAATTAGATAACTTAGAAATATAGTGCATGAGGGGAAGAAATTTTTTTTTTATGAACATTTATTTTCTAAATTCATATTTACTCAAAATATGATAGTTTTAATGGGATGTCTAGTTTTGTCTACATTTTTATAATTAAAAATATATAACCCTCTTAGAGAGTTTTTTCCTCTAGTGCACTATATTTTAAAAAAAATAATAATAAAATATATTTGACAATTTTTAATTTTTTCTAACCAAACTCATATTTGATTATAATAACCTACTTACAGTAAATTAAAAAAATTATTAAAAATAATATAAATATTAAAAAATAAGACTTTTAGCTCTACAAAAGGATATTTTTAAATTTTCATGAAAATACCCTTTGTTTGATAAATATGGAGTTAAAGTTAAATTTTTATTGAATTTATCTCAAAAGAGGGGTTAGTCTCTCACATGTGCTACCACATAGACAATTTTGGGAAAAATATTTTCAACCAAAAATCCTTTCCATGTAAGTAGAAGCTAGTTTGAAAGTTAATATTACATTATATTACTTAAATAGTTCTAGGAATATATTTTTTTGCTAAAACTTTGTGTTCCATGTAGGTTCCAAGTATTTTAGGTAAAAACTATTTTTCTTGACACTATTTGGTTAGCATAAAGTGCAACACAATTCTAAAATTTTACCATTACATTTTCATTGGAACCTTGTTTGTAGTACACTAAGTAAATAAAACTTTGGGGCCAATGCTCACTTGGAAATATCTAAGAAATTTATTACAAGTTGGTCAAAGGAAAAAATAGAATGGTAAGCTAGAGTGAAAAACTAGTTGAATGTGGCATCCTTTAATAATTATAAAAATAACTTTCCTATCAACCTGTCTGAAAAATGAAATCACTAAACAATGTAGTAAATGTAGATATATGAATTTTTAGACCTCCTTTGCCATTATAATTTTTAAAGAATCATGCCTCAAAGCCACTTGGAAGAGATGTTCTTAGGATGTCAAGTGATAATAGAATATAGTGTTAATAGGGTGTGGTATGATGTTAGGTGCAAGATAAGGAAGAAAGCTACTATTACAAGTTACCTATATTCTCTATTAGTGGATTAATTACTTAGATATCTATAGTGTGCAATGGTATAGTAGATGTAATAGTGGTAGTAATGCTTTAAACGTGTTATAAAAGAAAAGATTGTTAAAGAAAAGGCTATGAAGTACTAAGTAGGATACATAAAATGTTGGACTCTGGGAACACTGAGAGGGGGGTGAATTAGTGTTCAACAAATTTAATATTTAAATCTAGATCTTAAATCATTCACACCACATAAACAAAAATAAAGATGCAAGCACATGAACAAAATAATCAAAGCACCATAACACCAATATTTTTACGTGGAAACCTTATTAGGGGAAAACCACTGTGGAGATTAATCCATAACTTATACGCTGTTAAAAGTATGAATAAAATGGAATGTACTTGCATTCAGGCACACTACCTAGAGCTTATTGCTCAAATTAAGGAAGGATCACTGCCTTACAAAGTGTTTGTGATTACATGAAAAATTGAACTGAGAAGATAGCATCTACAAATGCCTCGATTCAGTTCCAATGAAGCACATGAATCTAATTTTGAACCTTCTGACTATTTCTGCAATTCGCTCTGCTTTGCTCTACCTTAATTTTCAACAATCTTCTTTTGCTCAAGCAAAATTCACTCAACTAATCTTCTGATGTACGCTCATATAGTTGATCTGCTCTTTTTCACACACATACACACCTTTTTAACACTTCATTCTTACTTCAAAATGAATTACCGATCTCATATATATATCCACTAACAAATATTTCATCGCTTCAAGTTGACTTTAACAAAACATGAGATATTCTCCAATAGTCAGCTCAAATCACAAGTTATTTTTAATGTGCACCCACAAAGGTCAGCTAAGACATAGCTAGAAATGAAAAAAAATTAACCAACACAAGAAACAATTAATTAAGTACTCCTTATACATCTGTGACACACGACATTCACTAGGTCGGCCACAATGAGCAAATAAAAAGAAAATCATCTTGCCAAAGCATTCAACCGGATCTCCTAACTCGTTCACCGATCAATGCAACATCACAAAAATTAACAAAAAGATAGTGTAGATACTTAACAAACTCTCTCAGAGATCCACAACTCAATGATGATCTGGTGAGGCGTACATATCGACTAACTGACCAGATACCCTGTTCTTCATACTTTCTATCGGTAACACACTGTCTTCTACATTTCCTGCTAGTATAAGTAGATCTTGATCTACAGACTGAGATAATGACTTCAGTTGCCATCAATGACAACACTAGAAGCCACATGCTATCAAACAAGCCATATTCCAACAATCTCCCCCTTTAGCATTGATGGCAACACTTAGTGAAAAATGACTAAGTGTTGGAACCAAAACTCAAAATTTCAAAACACAAAAAAACACTACTCCCCCTTAGAATGTCAAGGAATTTTTCACTGCTCTCCTCCCCCTTTTACATCAATGACAAAGCTTTACTACTTACTCTCATTTTTCTGCACTCTCTCACCCTTTTATTGATGTAAAAATTGATCAAAATTTCAAAAATTACTACACAAATTAGAAAATGATTTTGTACTTATCCTTTATCTCCAAAAGAAATTTCTTCCAAGCATCTACTGAAGTCCTAATAATTATTATCAAACTTTTTTTTTTCTGATGTTTGGTTGATGATCTGGATAAGGGATTCTAGAATTGTAATCACTTCTTCCAACTTCTCTCCTTTCTTTAGAAGCTCAATTTGCTGCTCCAATCTGCATTTTGTTAGATCCTTCACTTTCTAGAAAGTGTCCGTAAGAGTGTTTCTAGAAAAGTGAACATTTGCATGCTCAACCTGCAACTCATGAATTTGTCTCTTGATTGCTCCATCCTGGTCCTGAAACATATTGTAAAACTGACCAATTTTGTTCAACTCATTCTCAATATGCTCCAGCTTGTCCTTGTATTTACCAACCATATGAGGCCACCGAAGACAATAATTGTAGACCTTATTTGCTGAGTCAATGAATTACCTTAACACATTCATTTTCTTTTTTAGTTTGGTAAGGGACATCCTAAATTGCTCCTTCAAATGTAAAATTACTTCTTCCCTTTTATGTCTTAAGGCATAAAGTTCATAGCCTCCCTGATACATTCAATCAATTCTTCTAGGAGTACATTCTGCAAACTTTCCAATTCAATGTTGTTGTGCACAAAGTATCTACTAAGATTATCCTCAATGAACTCTTGTTCATATGATGGTCCATTTAGCCATATGTTAGCCATCTTTTGCATTCCATCTTCCTCCCGAATAATCTGCAGTATCTTTGTTTTGAATAAAGCACCTTCTTCATCGCTTTCTTTTGCTATGATGACAACCGGTTTCACTGATTCTGGTTCATCTCTAGGAGTGTAATCATCAGAATCTTCATTTGGTATATCCACACTTATGTGCTCTTTTCCTTTTTCTTCAGATTTTGGAGATTTGTGTGCCTCGAAAATGTCATTTACAAACTTTAAAGCCCTTTTCTGCTTCTTCTCCACCTTACTAGAAGAGGACCCAATTTCAACTGCTCTTACCAAAAGGGAGATGCCAACTATTCTAAACTTTCCAAACAATTCTCTAAAGAAATTTTCATAAATTTTCTCACAATTTTCTGGAGTATTGAAATGTTCAAAAATTTGCTTACAAATAGGTTCATTTTCCTTCCATACGATATTATCATTATGAGGCAAGCAATTCAAAAAATACATCATAATGCATATAACTAGGGTACCAAACCTAAAGGGATAGTCTCCATCTTTCATCAATTCAACATTTTCCACAAACTGATCCTTCAACAATCCACATAGATCAAAGTCTTCATCTTCCATTACCATTTTGTGAGCGTTATATACTGTGCTTGCCAAGGTTGATCCTTCCCTATTTTTGAAGAACTTTTTATATGAAACTCCATGTGTAATGTACCTCGTTAGTGGATCTTTGATCGTTGAAATTACTAGAGTCCTTTGATCTCCTTTTACTCTGGTTAGGGTTTCGACCAATTGATTCCAAATTGACTTCTTTTTTGAAACATCCCCAATATTGCATAATCCAATTAGATTTATGATCACTTCTTTTGAAATTTGATAGGGTTTATCCAGAGCAAGGATATCATCATCCAATATGTTCAGGATAAATTGGACCACTTCCGCATTGATGAAATAAGGAAACTCATTCCAACTATCCAAACTCTTGTGTTTCATACCTTCAAGCCACTTCAATTTACTGGCTGACAACAAATTTATTAGATCCTTGATCTTCCTACTACTATATTCATCCAAAGTCCCTATTCCTTTGATTTTCTCCACTTTACTTTTCATACCAAACAAGGTTTTTCTATCAAGCACAAAATTCAAAATTCTTCAAGTAGCTGAAATACCTGAAGAATTCACCACTAAATTTTCTTTACTCCTTTGAAATTTCACTGCAGAGGCTCTCCTACTATTCTTCTTCAATGCAAGGTGACAAATGAGGGTTCCAAACACCCCTTTTATAGCTTTTTTCACCTAACCTTTTAGCTACATTAAATACTTTTGCCTAGGAGTTCTAGTGACTCTGTTTTCTCAGATAGCAAGAGAAGAATTCATCTATAGATCTTCTAGATCTTGAGTTTCTGCCCAAATGATCACTGATATATTGATAGCACAACTACTAAAAAATTCCTACATTTCGATGCCAACTACAGATAGGGGATCAAAATATTTCCTTATAAAAACTCCCCTTAGGCCAAAGGCCTAAGATCAATTTTCAGAGGGATTACTGGAGGCTGCTTCCGATATGGGCTTATTTCCTTCATCAGATCTACTCTTCTAAGTTACCCACGTTTTCTTCATCTGATCTCTTATCTCTTCCACATTCACTCTTCCTTTTCCTTTGTCATCTTCTTGCGAAATTCTTCCTCTGTATACCAGACCTCTTCTATCCATGTTTATGTTTCTACAGAATCTTTCAATGTGACCAAATCTATTGCAACTATAACACACAAGTTTTCTTTGTCTAGACCACTCATTCCACTAATTTCCTCCTAATATGCATTGATTAGCAACATGCCCAAATCTTCCACAAGTATAGCATTTTACATTCCTTATACTGACAGACATACTTCTACACTCAATTGACTTGTGATAAAACTTATTACAACTAAAACACTGATAAAAAAATGGACTACTTGAATTTATTTTATTTCTACATGCAGAAGCCATATGACCAAATTTATTAGAAGAAAAGTAGTAATGATTAATCTTCTAAGCATTGGGTTGTCTTATTGGATACCTTCTACCTTTGTTCATCTGATTTCTTTGTCTAGAATCCTTATGTTCATATCTGGAGCTTTCTTCCTTCTCATATCCAAGACCTCGCTAATCATTTGTATCCTTTTTTCCTTTAGTCAGCTCATCAAGCTTAACAGAACTAATGCTAAACTTCTCCTTGTACTCATTTGTAGTAGTGAGTTCATCTATGAGAATAACTATCTATCTTTCAAGTTCTTGTTCATTATTTCTCGATTGTTGCAGTTGAATCTCCAACTGAATGAATCCATTGTTTACTCTACTGCATTCTTTAGATTTTTCTTTTAAGGACTGAGCCAGATTCTCCTCAGTCTTCTTCTTTTCTTCAATCTCCTTAGTTAGCTTCATTGCCATAGTTTTCATCTCAAGATTCAGAGTATCATTATTTCTAGCAAGATTTCCACATTCTCTAGTTATCTCTTTTAGGGTATGATTCAGGTGAACATCTTCCAAGTTTTTATTTTCTTTATGCTTCAACTGATCACAAACTTCCTTCCTCTTTTCTCTTGACTCATTGATTTTATCCTTTAATGATTGAATAATTTTTTTAGCATCCACAAGATTTGATTTTAGTTCCATTACTTCTACTTTAGACTGATCAATATCATCAAGTGCCACCATAAGTTGTTGTTGAAGACCACTAGAGTCCATTGCAATTCAAGATCCACCTCAAGCTATTAAACTTTCTGCATGGGAACTATGCCTTGTTACCAATTTTTGGACTCTAGGAACACTGAGAGGGGGGTGAATCATTGTTCAACAAATTTAAACTTTAAATCCAGATCTTAAACTATTCACACCACATAAACAAAAATAAAGATGCAAGCACATGAACAAGGTAATCAAATCACCATAACACCAATATTTTTACATGGAAACCTTGTTAGGGGAAAAACCATAGTGGAGATTAGTCCACAATTTATACTTTGTTAAAAGTATGAATAAAAGGGAATGCACTTGCATTCAGGCACACTGCCTAGAGCTCACTGCTCAAATTAAGGAAGGATCGCTACCTTACAAAGTGTTTGTGATTACAATAAAAATTGAATTGAGAAGATAGCATCTATAAATTCCTGGATTTAGTTCCAATGAAGGACATGAATCTGATTTTGAACCTTCTGACTATTTTTGCAATTTTTTGTACTCTGCTCTGCCTTAATTCACAACAATCTTCTTCTGCACAAGCAAAATTCACTCAACTAATCTTCTGATGTAAGCTCATATAGTTGCTCTGCTCTTTTTCATGCACACACACCTTTTCACCACTTCATTCTTACTTAAAAATGAATTACCGATCTCATATATATATATCCACTAACAAATATTTCATCGCTTTAAGTCAGCTTTAATAAAACATGAGATATTCTCCAACAATCAGCTTAAATCATCAGTTATTTTTAATGCACACCCACAAAGGTCGGGTATGACATAGCTAGGACCCAAAATAAAATAATCAACACAAGAAAGAATTAATTAAATACTCCTTATACATCCATGACATGCGACATTCAATAGGTCAGCCATAATGAGCAAATAAACATAAAATCATCCTACCAAATCATTCAACTAGATCTCCTAACTCGTACACTGTTCAATACAACATCAAAGAACTTAACAACAAGATAGTGTAGATACATAAAAAGCTCTCTCAAAGATCCACAACTCAAAATGATGATCCGGTGAGGCGTACAGATCGACTAATTGACTGGTACCCTATTCTTCATACTTTATGTCGGTAACACACTACCTTCTACATTTCCTACTGGTATAAGTAGATCCTGATCTACGTACCAAGATAATGACTTCAGTTGCCATCAATGAAAACACTAGAAGCCACATGCTATCATGCAAGCCATATGCCAACATGAAAGACTAAATGGAAAAGGATAAAATATAGGAGCAAATCCATATGAATAGATTGTGTTACACTAAATCATATAAGGACTGGCATTTATGTTATCAATTTTAATTAATGAAGTAACTACATGTGTAAGAATAGTCTTGTGGATGCTTAGAGTAGGCATTGACACGGATAGTTGGATATGAGTAATGTGAGAGTCCTAAGGCTACTCAATAGTAGCCATTGATGTGTAAACATCAATATTAACAATCAAGACTAGGCTATATGTAAGAAACTAAGGCCCCTTCAATGATGAATTAACATGAATTTCATGGAAACTAGAATATAGTCAGTGGTATCATGAAAAATTTCATTATCATTAATATATAATTAGAAATATATGAGACATTTATCAGTTTATGTGTCTTGATATGTATGGTAGTTGTTAGAATAGATAATTTATCTATTCACTATAGCTTAAGTGTACACTTATGTTGATGAGGTTAAACAACATCTTGTCTTTAACTGAATGTTCAACCTTTTAGGCCTCTAGAGGTTACCTAGTTGTTTGGTAAACCTCATGTGCATAGCTTCTGAGGTTGGAAGACTTTCCATCTCACCTCAAAGGTCACTATTTTAGTCATTCAACACTTGTCACCAAGGTTAATGATTTGGTCAAATAGGATGTTGGGCACATTCTAAGTGATCCAAAGGTTGACACCTATATCTAACACTTGTCTACTTATGTGTGCCACATCATGGGGCACTTGTCAATCCACATGATAGATGGATTGCCCCTTCCTTTCCTATATATATGCAAGGTCATATTATACATTTTAATCAACTCTTTTATCAATCTCCCTGATAATGTGGATTGGGCTCATTGTGTGCAACTGTTTTTGTGGAAGAACAAGGTTTTTGATATTACAATCTTGGATGAAAATCCTAACAATAGTACATGAAGGGTAGCTTCATGATCAAATCCTACATTAAATTTATTGCATGTGGTTATAGGAGAAGTGTTTAATTGAGGAAGATCTTTAACCATTGAGTCATATCAAAAGTTAACTAAATTAAGAGTCTTTTGAAAAGGAGTAGTAAGTAGTATAGAATAAAATATATTTAAATTTCAAACACTTTTATGAACAAAATGGTTAGAAAAGTGAGACTAGGTTGTGAAGTTCATAGAAATTAGTGTCATAACACAATAGAAAATGGTGAAAAGGATTATAGTGAATAAAGTTAGTTTAAAAAAAAAAATTCAAAAAATCTTATTTTATTTGCCTAAATACATTTAAGGTTTACAAAAAATCTCACTCTATACTATCTAAACCAGATTTGAAAAAGACAATATTTTTGTATTTTTAATTTAACAAATTTTATTTAGTGCTATGATAGTTGAAAATAAAATAAAATAGTATCTATATATACAAATTTTTATTTAAACTAGGTGAAAAAGGAAGAAATTTGGGTTATAAAGCAATAATTATAAAAAATAGAGTACAAAATTAATAAAATATATCACAAGTGTTTTTTTGGAAGCACGGGATTTTCGTTGTTATGATCTTGAATGAAAATCCTAACAGTAATGTGAAGGGTAGCTTCATGGTCAAAGCCTATGTTAATTTCATTATATGTGGTTGTATGTGAAGTGTTTAATTGAGGAAGGTATTTAATCATTGAGTCATATGATAATTTAATTAAATTAATTCATTTGAATAGGAATAGTAATTAGTATAAAATAAAATATATTTAAATTTCAAACACTTTTATGAACAAAATGATTAGAAAAGTAAGACTAGGTTGCAAATTTCATAGAAATGAGTGTCACAACATAGTAGAACATGGTAAAAATGATTATAGTGATTAAAGTTAGTTTAAAAGAAATTCAATTCAAAAAATATATTTTATTTTCCTAAATACATTTAAGGTTTACAACTAATCTCACTCTACACTATCTCGACAAGATTTGAAAGAGATAATATCTTTGTTTTTTTAATTTAATAAGTTTTATTTAGTGCTATAATAGTTGAAAATTAAATTAAATAGTTATCTATATAAATAATTTTTCTATTTAAATTAGGTGAAAAAGGAAGAAAACTAGGTTATAAAACACTAATTATAAAATAAACGGAGTACATTAGTTTGGTTTTTTTCTATTTCTTTTTGGTTTTGGGGCCTGCATGCCTGTCTTTTGGAGATCTACATGCCATTTAGTGTATAGGCTATGACTGTTTTCTTTTAGCTTGGTGTTGTTCTCTTGTTGGCTTGTTGGCCTTGTTTTGGTTTGAACTAGTGCCCGGGTGGCTTATTTTTCTATCGCTATTTTGTTTGGGATTAGGGCCCTTACCCTACATTTTAATAAAAAATAAAAA
>VDFB02075321.1:94470082-94502249 GCA_007258455.2 Sequoia sempervirens | reverse complement strand
AGTTCTCCCCTCAAAACAAGAATGTTACACTGATATGCTTTGTAGCCTTGTTCGGGTGGTCCCATTGCCTACGTGTCACCTCTTAAGCCATTATATCTTTGCTTTTGAATCCACACCCTTCCCCGCTATATCATCGGTAAAGGATATAGACCCAAAAAATCATAGTAGGTTGCCAGGCATCACCACCTATCATTTATGAGACCATTGTTCACCATTATCATCACTTTGTCAGGTCAAAGAGACTCTTGAAATTATCTCACTGAGATTTTAGTTTCACCTCTATGAAATGCTTATTGGGATGTTGAAGAGATTCCCTTTGATGTTCTGCCAAAAAATGATATTTCATCCTGATGAAGAACATTTGACCGATGTTGACTCACATTACTGTCATGTCATCTATTTCTATCACCATGTTTAAGGGACTTTGAATGTCATCCCGATGATATGTGAACCTCCCTTTGATGAGACTTCTTACCGACCATTTACTACTACTACCTTCACCATCATTATGTCAAAGAGACATGAAGTAAGATCTCTTTGAGATCCTTATGTCACACTGATAAGGTAGTTTATTAAATATAAAACACTAGATGAAGTCAAGGTGTAAACCTTAAGGTTGTAACTCAATGCTCGACTGTCAAACTTGGTGAACTTAAGCTGATTAGCCCTTATTGAAAGAAAAAACATGAATTGATGCAATATTTATCATACACCTAGATGCTCCTACATCAAGAAAGGAAGGTCTTAATAATCCACATGTTGAACCCAACACATGCTTCCTAACCTAATTTCAAGAGACTTTGATAGAGAGCTATTTAAATTAATTTACACACATAAATGAGTAATATAGGTTACCCTTTGATCAAGTTTCTGACAGGAGGGGCCCAAGGGCTTCCCTAGTACAACTACTATAGCATTTAAGATGTCCTTGCACCAAAACTCTATTAGAAGTTGAGGTAGTTGAATCTAAATAGGGATCCTTGATGAAATCTCTTTCGTCGGATCAAAACCCATATGCCATGGCTTGTTGGAAAGTCCTTCCTAATTGTGAAAATATGAGCCCCCTTTGAAAACCATATTATGATCTATAATCTGAGAGAAGATCACAAAGAAAAAACCATTAGCAACCATAATGATTTCCAAGCCTCCTTTAAGATTCCAGTTGTTGCGGACCTGATTCTCAAAAAAGGCACGAAAATGAAAACCCCCATAAATTTGTAGATTAGCACATTCTCAGATAAATAAAACATGTCTTAAGCCACAACATCTAGTTTGATCACCACCACTAGGTGATCTTTACTTCTTTCCAAACACCCATCAGGTTTTCGTTGTAATCAAAATTGATTATTCTTTGACTCCTCTACTACATGAAAGAGGAAATTTATAGCATCCCCATGGTTAGATGATGAAGAGTCCCCACTGATAATAGCTTATTTAAGAGATAACAATGGGGGTCCCCTAGACCCCTTTCTTAGGCCATGCATCCTTCACACTCAAGACTCCATAAAAGGCACACAAAAAATGTAGAAAAAACATAACACGAAGGAGAAAAAAGGAAGGAAAAACCCCAAAGAAGGGTGGCCAACACAAGGAAAGGAGCTTTCGTAGACCCACTCCACTCCTACAAAAGCCAAGGAAGTAGCCCATAGCCATGCTAGGCTATGCATGTGTGCTCACTCCCCTGCACATAGAAAAAAATGTCCAAAAGATGATATTCATGTATTATTACAAAAAAAATTAAAAAAATATATACAATGAAAATAAATTAACATGCAAAATAAAATAAAAAATATTGATTGTTAAACTTTGAAAAAGCTCTATGACCTACAAGATAAACACTAAAAAAAAAGGTTAGTGTTCATGTCAAGTTCACCAAAGTCTAAGCAATAAAATTGGAAAATAAGAAATACATAAGACTCAATGACATAAAAATCAAATCAAATGAAATCCTACTTTAATAATTTCCCATTGCAAACCTCAAAATTTAATGTTGATTTTTCCTTGCTTGGAACAAATTTGATGATTAAATAATACTATTGAAAATGGATATAATGAATTATTAGGAAATGATATGATGATGATTAGGGTTAGATGGAATAATTTTAGTGTTTACAAAATATATACCATATATAGGTGTATACATCAAAGAGGTGTAATAACTCCAATTTCCCAAAATAGGTGAGATTTTTACTTGGTAAATTCCAAATCACATGGTTGCACCTACTCAAATGAAGACAAATTGAGGGTTATGAGAGGTGGCATATAAATCCAAAATAGTATGCAAGACTCATGTAACCATGTGTGGGATAGAGTGACACATGTAATTGATGCATTATGTCATGTGTCCTCATAATAACCAAGTCTAAATAGCCTAAAAAATATTACTAATATGTATAGGAAAAAATAAATATCCCCTAACATAAGGAAAATGAAAAGCCTACACAAATAGTGAGAGGTTGTTATGAATGGATAGTGGCTAAAAATCACTATGAGAAATAAAGTGTACCACACCATTTTAATGAAATGTTAGAAATTTGTGAAAAGGGGAGGAAATTAACCACATTATAATGAGCTAAGAATGACAATCAAACACAAAGTAATCTAAAGTAGGATGGCATTGAAAGGGATGTTTATGTTTTTTAGCTTCACCTAGATAGAAATGATGATGGAACCCATAGTTAGAATGAAAAGGTCACCATAATGCACACAAATATTTTAGAGAGAGTATATACATCTCCATGTAGTTGGTGAATGTATAGAAACTCCTCAATAGGGTCAGTGCAAGATCATGGGGGTCCAAACTAGGCCCTTAAAGTAGCAATGAAAGTTCAAAAAAATAGAGTTAGCAAACTTGACATAAAAATTTGAATAGGTTAGTAACATAATTTCAAAAATATGTAAGAATAAAATTTGTAGCAAATTGAATATATTTTCTAAGGTACTGGTCCTTTTTTGGAAAAAGTTAAATCTATTTGGTGAAATTTTGAAATTTCAATGCAGTAGTATGAATTTTTTAGGAAAAAAATGAAAAACAGGTGTATGTATGACCAACCTAAGTACATGAAAAATAATAATATTTATTTTTAAAACTTTCAATATAAGTAGAGGACACATGATTGGATTTGCCACATTTTTTTTGCAAGTAAATAATTAGTTATGATTTTTTTATTAGAAATTTTAAAAAATATTAAAAATTGTTTGTCTGACCACCATAACTTGGTCAAAAATTTATGAAATTCATTTTTTTTTATCCTATAGTATGGGAAGCATAGAATGTGCCACATTTTTTGGATTCAAAAAATATGAAATCAATTGAGAATTATAGATATTTTCAATTAGCCTATCAATCACGACTTTAGTCATAATACATGTAGAAAATTAATAATAATTATCTATTAACTTCAAAATAAGACATATCTTATATTGCTGGAAAGTTGACAATTTTCTCAATAAGCCCTTTTAATTTCATCAAATTTGGATAAAGAAAAAGTCATCAGCCATTTTTTTGTCATATCACCACTTTTTGGACCCCCATGATCCTACACTCACCCAATGACTATATTCACCATTCTTACTTGGTTAACTGAGGTACTACAAATAAATTTCTTTGTTTACCTAAGCATGAATGTATAGAATATTAATAATAGAGAAGGAGATGATGAGCTCAATAATAATTTGGAATTGAGGGAATATAGATTAAATGTACCATACCCACCATAAAATAATATGGTGGAGGGAAGGAAGATATTCAATATCCAACTCAAGGGGTGGAAATGGAATGGAGGTCTTGATGATTATTTGGAATAAAATCAATGAAGTTGGTAGAACTGTGTTGCATGGATTAATTGGTTTAAATTTAGATATTTTTATTTGGATGGGCTATGGACTTATTACCTTTATCATTCATTCCCACTACCTAGATAGTGTTAGACATGACTAAATCTTAAATTAAATTCTTTAAATGCATAGGGGAGAGGGGCCCATAGTGGAGCACCCTAACTTCGCGTTTCTCAAAATCTTATGTGGAAATTTCAAATCACTCCCAATTTTGTACAACAGTTTATTTGGAAACTTACATGCTATATTTTTCTTTAGGGCCATATCATCAAATATGATGCCACATCAGCATGCTTTTTGTTGAGGTATCCAAAAAGGCCCAAAAAAAGTGAGACCAATAGTGGTGCACTAAGTCATGTTTTATTGGTGTGCTGATGTGGCATCACATGATTTGTCAGTTTGTGTACTTAATGGATAAAATGTGTTTTTCAATTGGATATTAAGGTGCTCCACTATAAGACCCATTGAGGACTACTTCTATCCCCAATATTGGACCCTAGTCCATTATGGGCCCCTCTCCCCTACTTTTTTTTGTAACATGTCTAAGTACATGATGAAATTGGAAGAATTCTTTTGAGTTATAATTCTTAGGAAGATACTTTTTCATGTCTAAGAGGTGAATATCAATTACTTGCACCTAATTGTTAGAAAATAAATGTTAATGTATGGAGTTTAGACAATTAGAAATTTATGTAAAATTGTTGTGATATTGTGATTAGACAAGTAAATCCACCACCAAGGAAAAGTGTTTTATTGGTTAATTATGGAGAAGGACCTAATCAATAAATAAGATCCACCAAGGAAGAAAGTCCTTGAAACGATCTAATGATCTGTTGGTAATCACATGGGGTTATACATAGATGAGGAAATGATGAATATTTTACTAGCAAACCTTTATCTCAAATTATAGGTTCAAGGTTTCCTATTAAAACCCTCTATATTTATGAACTGGGGAGTACATATAGAATTTGTGAGAATACTGATTGGTATAAAAAAAATATATTATGGGTGAATGTTCAAGACCATTTACACTTTTATAAAAAAAATGGTCAATACGGATATAGTTTCTCAACTTCAATTGTCTAAATGTGATTTGTATGTTTTAAAATTTAATATGATATTTAAATTAAAAACTATGAAACTCTTAATATAATTTATGTTTATAATTTTTTAAATCTTTTGTAAAAATTAGCTAGATATAGCTTTTTGTAAATTTAAGAGTGTATTTTCAATTTTTATTATTATTTTTAAAATAGGTTAATGGGATGTCACAAAAAAGTATAGTAATTTAATTTATTCTTTAATTTTTTTTCTCAATTAGATAACTTAGAAATATAGTGCATGAGGGGAAGAAATTTTTTTTTTATGAACATTTATTTTCTAAATTCATATTTACTCAAAATATGATAGTTTTAATGGGATGTCTAGTTTTGTCTACATTTTTATAATTAAAAATATATAACCCTCTTAGAGAGTTTTTTCCTCTAGTGCACTATATTTTAAAAAAAATAATAATAAAATATATTTGACAATTTTTAATTTTTTCTAACCAAACTCATATTTGATTATAATAACCTACTTACAGTAAATTAAAAAAATTATTAAAAATAATATAAATATTAAAAAATAAGACTTTTAGCTCTACAAAAGGATATTTTTAAATTTTCATGAAAATACCCTTTGTTTGATAAATATGGAGTTAAAGTTAAATTTTTATTGAATTTATCTCAAAAGAGGGGTTAGTCTCTCACATGTGCTACCACATAGACAATTTTGGGAAAAATATTTTCAACCAAAAATCCTTTCCATGTAAGTAGAAGCTAGTTTGAAAGTTAATATTACATTATATTACTTAAATAGTTCTAGGAATATATTTTTTTGCTAAAACTTTGTGTTCCATGTAGGTTCCAAGTATTTTAGGTAAAAACTATTTTTCTTGACACTATTTGGTTAGCATAAAGTGCAACACAATTCTAAAATTTTACCATTACATTTTCATTGGAACCTTGTTTGTAGTACACTAAGTAAATAAAACTTTGGGGCCAATGCTCACTTGGAAATATCTAAGAAATTTATTACAAGTTGGTCAAAGGAAAAAATAGAATGGTAAGCTAGAGTGAAAAACTAGTTGAATGTGGCATCCTTTAATAATTATAAAAATAACTTTCCTATCAACCTGTCTGAAAAATGAAATCACTAAACAATGTAGTAAATGTAGATATATGAATTTTTAGACCTCCTTTGCCATTATAATTTTTAAAGAATCATGCCTCAAAGCCACTTGGAAGAGATGTTCTTAGGATGTCAAGTGATAATAGAATATAGTGTTAATAGGGTGTGGTATGATGTTAGGTGCAAGATAAGGAAGAAAGCTACTATTACAAGTTACCTATATTCTCTATTAGTGGATTAATTACTTAGATATCTATAGTGTGCAATGGTATAGTAGATGTAATAGTGGTAGTAATGCTTTAAACGTGTTATAAAAGAAAAGATTGTTAAAGAAAAGGCTATGAAGTACTAAGTAGGATACATAAAATGTTGGACTCTGGGAACACTGAGAGGGGGGTGAATTAGTGTTCAACAAATTTAATATTTAAATCTAGATCTTAAATCATTCACACCACATAAACAAAAATAAAGATGCAAGCACATGAACAAAATAATCAAAGCACCATAACACCAATATTTTTACGTGGAAACCTTATTAGGGGAAAACCACTGTGGAGATTAATCCATAACTTATACGCTGTTAAAAGTATGAATAAAATGGAATGTACTTGCATTCAGGCACACTACCTAGAGCTTATTGCTCAAATTAAGGAAGGATCACTGCCTTACAAAGTGTTTGTGATTACATGAAAAATTGAACTGAGAAGATAGCATCTACAAATGCCTCGATTCAGTTCCAATGAAGCACATGAATCTAATTTTGAACCTTCTGACTATTTCTGCAATTCGCTCTGCTTTGCTCTACCTTAATTTTCAACAATCTTCTTTTGCTCAAGCAAAATTCACTCAACTAATCTTCTGATGTACGCTCATATAGTTGATCTGCTCTTTTTCACACACATACACACCTTTTTAACACTTCATTCTTACTTCAAAATGAATTACCGATCTCATATATATATCCACTAACAAATATTTCATCGCTTCAAGTTGACTTTAACAAAACATGAGATATTCTCCAATAGTCAGCTCAAATCACAAGTTATTTTTAATGTGCACCCACAAAGGTCAGCTAAGACATAGCTAGAAATGAAAAAAAATTAACCAACACAAGAAACAATTAATTAAGTACTCCTTATACATCTGTGACACACGACATTCACTAGGTCGGCCACAATGAGCAAATAAAAAGAAAATCATCTTGCCAAAGCATTCAACCGGATCTCCTAACTCGTTCACCGATCAATGCAACATCACAAAAATTAACAAAAAGATAGTGTAGATACTTAACAAACTCTCTCAGAGATCCACAACTCAATGATGATCTGGTGAGGCGTACATATCGACTAACTGACCAGATACCCTGTTCTTCATACTTTCTATCGGTAACACACTGTCTTCTACATTTCCTGCTAGTATAAGTAGATCTTGATCTACAGACTGAGATAATGACTTCAGTTGCCATCAATTAAAACACTAGAAGCAACATGCTATCAAAAAATCCATATTCCAACAATCTCCCCCTTTGGCATTGATGCCAACACTTAGTGAAAAATGACTAACTGTTGGAACAAAAACTCAAAATTTCAGAACACAACAAAACACTTCTCCCCCTTAGAATGTCAAGGAATTTTTCACTGCTCTCCTCCCCCTTTTACATCAATGAAAAATCTTTATTGCTAGGTCTCCTTTTGCTGCACTCTCTCACCCTTTTATTGATGCAAAAATTGATCAAAATTTGAGAAATTACAACTGTTGCACAAATCAGAAAATGATTTTATACTTATCCTTTATCTCCGGAAGAAATTTCTTCCAAGCATCTACTACAATCCCAGTAATTATTATCAAACTATTGTTTTATGATGTTTAGTTGATGATCTGGATAAAGGATTCTGGAATTGTAATTACTTCTTCCAACTTCTCTCCTTTCTTTAGAATCTCAATTTGCTACTCCAATCTGCATTCAGTTAGATCCTTCACTTTCCATAAAGTTTCCATAAGAGTGTTTCTGGCAAAGTGAACCTTTGCATGCTCATCCTAAAACTCATGAATCTTTTTCTTGACTACTCCATCCTAGTCCTGAAACATATTGTAATCCTGACCAATTTTGTTCAACTCACTCTCAATCTGCTCCAGCTTGTCCTTGTATTTACCAACCACATGAGGCCACCAAAGACAATAATTGTAGTTCTTATTTGCTAATTCAATGCATTACCTTAAGACATTCATTTTCTTTTTTAGTTTGGTAAAGGACATCCTAAATTGCTCCTTCAAATGTAAAATTACTTTTTCCTCTTTTATGTCCTGAGGCACAGAGGTCATAGCCTCCCTGATACATTCAATCAATTCTTCTGGAAGTACATTCTGCAAACTTTCCAATTCAATTTTGTTGTGCACAAAGTATCTTCTTAGAGTATTCTCAATGAAGTCATGTTCATATGATGGTCCTTTTAACCATATGTCAGCAATCTTTTGCATTCCATCTTAATCCTAAACAATCTACAGTATCTTTGTTTTGAATAAAGCACCTTCTTCATCGCTTTCTTCTGCTATCATCACAACCGGTTTCACTGATTCCAGTTCATCTCTATGAGTGTAATCATCAAAATCTTCATCTGGTATATCCACAATTATCTGCTCTTTTCCTTTTTCTTTAGATTTTGGAAATTTGTATGCTAGGGAAATGTCATTATTTAAACTCTAAAGCCCTTTTATGCTTCT
Source organism: Sequoia sempervirens (assembly GCA_007258455.2). Lineage (NCBI taxonomy): Eukaryota > Viridiplantae > Streptophyta > Pinopsida > Cupressales > Cupressaceae > Sequoia > Sequoia sempervirens. Next base: position 94,493,519 of record VDFB02075321.1, on the reverse strand, counting down.
TCTCCACCTTACTGGAAGAGGACCCAACTTAAACTGCTCTTACCAGAAGGGAGATGAAAACTATTCCAAACTTTCCAAACAATTCTCTAAAGAAATTTTCATAAACTTGCTCACAATTTTCTAGAGTATTGAAATGTTAAAATTTTTTCTTACAAACAAGTTCATTTTCCTTCCATACCATATTATCATTCTAAGGAAAGCAATTCAGAAAATACATCATAATGCATATAACTAGGGTACCAAACCTGAAGGGATAGTCTGCATCTTTCGTCAATTACACATTTTCCATCAACTGATCCTTCAACAATCCACATAGATCAAAGTCTTCATCTTCCATTATCATTTTGTGAGCATATATACTATGCCTACTGAAGTTGATCCTTCCCTATTTTTGAAGAAAATTTTATATGAAACTCCATGTGCAATGTACCTCGTTATTGGATCTTTGATCATTGAAATTACTAGAGTCCTTTGATCTCCTTTTACTCTGGTTAGGGTTTTGACCAATTGATTCCAACTTGACTTCTTTTTCGAAACATCCCCAATATTGCATAATCCAGTTAGATTTCTGATCACTTCTTTTGAAATTTGATAGGGTTTATCCAGAGCAAGGATATCATCATCAAATCCTCTTAAGATAAACTGGACCACTTCTGTGTTGATGAAATAAGGAAACTCATTCCAAATGTCCAAACTCTTGTGTTTCATACCTTCAAGCTGCTTCAATTTACTGGTTGGCAACAAATTTATTAGATCCCTAATCTTCCTACTACTATATTCATCCAAAGTCCCTATTCCTTTGATTTTCTTCACTTTACTTTTCATACTGAACAAGGTTTTTCTATCGAGCACAAAATTCAAAATTCTATAAGTAGCTGAAATACCTGAAGAATTCAACATCGAATTTGCTTTACTCCTTTAAAATTTCACTGCAAAGGCTCTCCTACTATTCTTCTTCAATGCAAGGAGAGAAATGAGGGTTCCAAACACCCCTTTTATATCTTTTTTCAGCTAACCTTTTAGCTGCATTAAATACTTTGGCCTAGGAGTTCCGGTAACTCTATTTTCTAAGACAGCAAGAGAAGAATTCATTTGTGGATCTTCTAGATCTCTAGTTTCTACCCAAATGATCACTGACATATTGATAGCACAACTAAAAATTTCCTGCATTCTGGTGCCAACTACAGACAAGGGATCAAAATATTTTCTTATAAAAATTCCCCCTAGGCCAAAGGCCTAAGATCAATTTTTGGAGGGATTACCAGAGGCTACTTCTGGTACGGGCTTATTTCCTTCATCAGATTCACTCTTCTTTACCCACGTTTTCTTCGTCTGATCTCTTATCTCTTCCACAGTCACTCTTCCTTTTCCTTTGTCATCTTTTTGTGAAATTCTTTCTTTGTATACCGAACCTCTTCTATCCATGTTTATGTTCCTGTAGAATCTTGCAATGTGACAAAATCTATTGCAACTATAACACACAATATTTCTTTGTTTAGACCACTCATTCCACTGATTTCCTCTTGATCTGCATTTATTAGAAAAATGCCCAAATCTTCCACAAGTATAGCATTTTACATTCCTTAAATAGACAGACATACTTCTGCTCAATTGACTTGTGATCAAACTTATTACAACTAAAACACTGATCGAAAAATGATGGACTCCTTGAATTTATTTTATTTCTACACTGAGAAGCCATATGACCAAATTTTTTACAAGAAAAGTAGTAATCATTAAAATTTTGTGCATTGGGTTTCCTTATTGGATACCTTATGCCTTTGTTCATCTGATTTCTTTGTCTAGAATCCTTATGTTCTGATCTAGAGCTTTCTTCATTCTCATATCCAAGACCTTGCTTATCATTTGTATCTTTTTATCTTTTAGTCAGCTCATCAAGCTTAGCAGAAATAATCCTAAACTTCTCCTTGTACTCATTTGCAGTAGTGAGTTCATCTATGAGAATACCTATCTGTCTTTCAAGTTCTTTTTCATTATTTATGGATTTTTAAAGTTCAATCTCCAGCTAAATGAATCTATTTTTTACTCTGTTGCATTCTTCAGATTTTTCTTTTAAGAACTGGGCCAGATTCTACTCATTCTTATTTTTTTCTTCAATCTCCTTAGTTAGCTTCAGAGTAGCATTATTTCTAGCAAACTTTTCACATTCTTCAGTTATCTCTTTTAGGGTTTGTTTCAGGCTAACATCTTCTAAGTTTTTATTTTCTTTCCGCTTCAGCTAATCACAAAGTTCCTTCCTCTTTTCTCTTGACTCTTTGATTTTATCCTTCAATGATTGAATAAATTTTTTAGCATCCACAAGATTTTCTTTTAGTTCCATGACTTCTACTTTAGACTGATCAAGATCATCAAGTGCCACCACAAGCTGCTATTGAAGATCACGATAGTCCATTAAAATTCAAGATCCACCTTGTTGTACAGTTTTTACACACACGCCCCACTTGGAGTAGGGACCCTCTTTTTTTGGTGTCTTTGACCTTTGGTTCTATTGGATTTATCATTTTAGGGTCTTGACATGTTGATCTTGTTGGCTTTGACCTTTCCTTGAGGTTTGAATTGATTGAAAATGAGTTTTTGGCCGAGTCCGGGTTTTCACTTGGATCTGGGATTTTCCAGCTCTGGCAGATTTTCACGGGCCCTGGTTCCTTGTCTGTTTCTGGCAGGATTCTCTGATTTCGGGTTTTTTCCTTACTTCGGGATTTTCCGGTCATGGCGGATTTTCCCGGATTTTTCCAAAATCCCGATCTTCCTCATTTCCCCGGTTTCTGCATTTCCGCGAAATCTGTGTTTCCGCACATTCTGGGATTTTCTGAAATTCCACTTGGGGCTCGGGTTTCCGGACTTGTCAGAAGTGTCTTATCGCGCATTAATGGTTGAGGTACCTTTGCTCAGGTGGGTATAAGGGTGGATTTAGGGCATTTTCAGCGCCATTCTAACTTCATTTCTCCCTTGCTGATTGCTCTGGCGATTGAGATTTCTGTTCGGAGCTTTGAGAATCAATCTTAATTTGTTTGCGTGAGGATTGCTTGAGTGCCAGTGTTGGTGTTTTCATCACTTGGACGTGTTTGCTGCGAAGGTTTCCTTTTCAAACTCGAAGTTCTTCCGCTTTGATCCATGGTGTGTAGTCATTTGCCCTTCCGTTTTTCTTGTATGGTGATTGAGGGTTTTGCATTGGATATTGTTAGTTTTGGGTCGGCCCTTGATCGATTCTGATTTCATATTTATTGAGTCGGGGTTTGACCTGTCTTATGTTGTAGAACCCTATTTCCCTTGCCCTATGAGCTCTATTTATCCATGGGACGGCGTATGTGTCCTTTAGAAGGGGTCCTCGGTTGGATTGCTTGCTTTTTTTGTATGAAGTTAGGGTTTCCCTCGGTGTTGGGCCCAGAGTGAAGATTTCTTTTGTTTGAGTGATTTTGTCCCTGTATCTTGTTGACTTACCTGTCTTGCAAAGATTTGAGTGCTTTAGGTAAATCCTTAGCTGATACTTTAAACCTTAAAGCTTGCTCTAGTTTTAATGGCGGAAATTTGATTATTTGATTTAGGGCACCATCGTTTTGATATGGGAATTTGTCCTTTGCAAGTTTCTGGGACTTTGGGGTCCTTTGCACTCTGAATTTTGTTGATTGCCGTCGGTTCTGAGATCATTCAAGCTTAGGTGGGGGGGATCCCGTGGTCGTTTGAGTTTCGGGTCGTGTGTCGCCATTTTTCAGGTTTCTGAGGTCGTCGCAGAATTTCCTCGTTTTCAGATTTTCTCGGTTTGGACTTATTCCACGGACTAGGGTTATTTCTGAAATATTCTAAGTTGTCTGCGAAAATCCGTTCCATCCGGATTTTTATGGATTTCCTGTCTGATTGCGTCCTTTCAAATGTTTCGATGATAGGATTAATGGAACGGTTGTTTAATGCTTATTTCTTGTTGCCAATGAGTGAATTCAATGATTATCCTTTGTTTTTTTTCATCTGCACTAATGATTTATTTGACTAATGATGCTTTGGTAGCAGGAATCCGTCTGGGTTGGATTTCTCTGAAATTCTGCCCTGATGGTATTTTTCCGGTTTGCATGATTTTCCCGGACTATCTGATTTCTCTGGATCTTGAAGGATTAATAGTTGGCAATGGACTTTGATTGATTTATATGATTTGTGCTAACATTTTGGATTGGAATAGGCATAACAATTGAATACTAATGATGATTTTTGGATGTGCAGGCCGAATCAAGCAAACCTGCTGCTAGAAAGTCTAAGGGTGGCGCAGGGGCTTCATCCATCTCTGAGACAGAACGACTACGACTGGACATGAAGAACCAGCTTCCTAAGAGAAAAGTATCTTCTGTTTGGGCAGAAGTATCAGATACTAATGTTGGTGCTTGGCGATATGAGGAGTTCAAGTAGAGAACGGCAGAGAAGGACTTGTCTGCCTTGAGGCAAGGGATGATGAACTCCGGGTTGGTACATGTGGCAGGGTTCCCTCCAACAGTTTAGTGTTATGAATTAATCTTGGAGTGTGCCCGACAATATGAATTTGATACACAAAGAGTGGTTAGCACCAAGGGAAGAGTCCTGGTAAACTTCGGTCCAGCCTCTATTGCACAAGCTTTCAGCATGCCAGATCTTCCTTCAGTGTGTGCCTTGAATATTGACACTGCCAAGACCTACTATGAGAACGAGCCAGTCAAGGCTCAGCAGATAATCAACTCATGGCTAGAAAAGCCAAAATCCCATCATTCAAAGTTGCCCAAACAGCTGCACAGGGTAAAATTCAAGTCAGATGTATATGATGCCATCACACTTCTGAGCAGGGTGGCTGGATTGAGAAGTGCAGGAGTATTGGAGAGTTGGATGGTCCATGTGATCACCAAGATTAGTCAAGGGACCAATTATCACTGGGCAGGGCTCATCAGTGCCGAGATTGACAGACAGTTGAGGAATGTTTTGGAGGCAAAGAAATTCACCATGTCCTCATATGTAGTGTATGTGTTGGCCATCTCCTACCCATACAAAGGTATGAATCCGAGAGGAACAATTGGACAGAATATAATTTATGAGGTTTATCCGGAGTTGCATCTGGGGCACAAAGATTACAGGAGGGCAAATGATGCATTCACAATGCATATCACCCAGACACTTCAGAATGCTGAGCACATGAGGTTATCTGATGGAGCCAAAGGGCTAATAAAGAACTACGGAGCCTGGTTCATCCAGTTCCCTACCTTCACCTACCTTAGGATTGATGGATGCCTGGTTGCCCCTTACAGGTTGCCTCGGTATCCCACTGATCGTATTGTGCTATTGGATGTTGTAAGACAAATCTGTGAATTTGATGCAGTGGTGAAGAGGGAGAAGCACAAGATAGGCTTCGGAGGAGACTTCCCTCTTGGGATTGGTGTGGGAGAGATGTGCTCGTCTATCCAATCAGCTCACACTGCAAGGGAGGAACTGGCAGCCTATGGATTCTCCTTCCATTCGAAAAGAATGAATTTTGATATAACATGAGAAGCACAGAAGAAAGCTACCCGGGAGTATAGGCATAAGGAGGACTTAGAAGATTATTGGGTCAATCTCAAAGATGACCTTGAGGCGAGGAAGAAAAGATATTCTAGGTTGCCTGTGGAGGCCATTAGGCAATATAATGTTAAGCTGATTCCGGATCAACTTGATGATGATGGAAATCTGGTGCAGGACCACGCCTATGAGGCAGTGAAAGATAGGCCAACCGGAGATATTAACTGGAATGAAGATGAGATTACAGAACTGGATGACCTGATGGCTCCTGTCATGAAATTCACCCTTTCTTGGGTAAAGCATAAAATCTGGGAGTTGGAGAATGCAAAGGTAGCTTGCACCTTTGAGCTGATGGGAAATCTCAACCCCATGTCGACTTTTGAGGAATCCGGGGAAGATGACCCCAAAGGGAAAACAGCAAAAACTTCACCATTTAAGATAAAAGTCAGAGGTCCCAAGGGAGCTGAGCCTGAAACGAAGAGGAAACCGAAAGGGAAGCAAAGGTGGAAGACCCTGACAATCAGCAATTCCTCTGATGAGGAGGAAACGGAGAAAGCTGAAGAGGAAGATGCTCCTCCGCCGCATAAGAAAACTAGAACAACAAGGACTACCAGGAAGAAAGATCAAGTTGCTTCAGAGGATGAACCTCCAATTGTCGATGTGGAGAGTTCTGAAGGGGGGAAAGCCAAAGTCTACACAAGGAAATCAAGGACTCCCTCTCCCAAGGATGCTGCACAGCAGAAGGACTCCTCCCCAAAGCTACCAGTTGAAGAGCCACCAAAGTCCGTTTCTCCACCACCAAGCGCACCTGAACTGGAGAATCCGGATGAGCATGAAACTAGCGAGGAGGTAGGACAGTTCAAGGAAGGAACACTTTTCTATGAAGCGGCTGAGCTTGAGGTAGAAATAGAAGATAGACACACTTCTCCGTTGGTGCAATATGAGGATTCACTGAAAAGTGACAGAGGCCGCGGATCACCTGAGCCGGAAGAAAATATCCCTCCTAGGACTCCATCGCTGGTACTTCTAGAATTAGGACTTGAGGAGCCCAACCAAGGTGAATGGCTTCCAAAAAAAGAAGATGATAGGGCAACCACAGAAGAAGAAAAAGTGACAGAAGAGCTGGAAGATGCCAGGACAGGAGAAATCCGGACTGACCCTGTAGCCCCGAACTGGCTGGAGAAGGAACTTGCAAGGAAGAAGTAGGTGATTGTTGAAGATACTCCCTTAGACTGGGATGAAATGTTATCTAAGATTGGTAAGGGAAAGAAGAAGAAAGCTGCCAAGGTCATCTCCCGAGTGGAAAGGGATGAAGCCTACAACAGGGTAGTCCACATTGCCACCCCTGCCATAGATAAAACGAGGGAGGATATTACAAGCCAGGATTATAATGTCCAAACTATCAACCTCGGGCCAGTCTCTATGGAGCAGGATATTGAGGAATTTGAAGGATCCAGCACAGTAATTGTGGACAGGTTGAAGAAGGAGACCCAAACCAAACACGAAATCAAGAAGGAAAATGAACGGCTAAGGAGGTGTTTGGAGGAGGTTATGAAACCTTTGCAGTCCCTTCACCCTTCTTCATCTGCTACTCCCAGGTTTCTGCCTAAGGAGACTATCTCCGGAATTGAAAAGATGATGGCCTCATCTCAGGCTGCAATAGATTGGCTGGTGGATGTCCAGACCAAAGGAGATGATACGATTAAGGAGATCTTATCTTTGGGAAAGGATGTAGTCTGAGTGAAGCAGCTGTTAGAGCATATCCTGTCTCAAGATAAGGATGACATGGACCTCCTGTTGCAGAAATCAAAGGTTATCCTGGGGCATGGCAAGGAACAGTTGGTTAGGGATGGAATCCTTCCTTCCTCCAGGTTGGATGAGCCGTGGGAATGGTTTGAGGCACTGCAGATTAGGCAGAAGACATTGAAGAAAATACAGAAATGAAGAAGGTCAATTGATAGTGAGCTTACTGTAGTCTATGACGGATGCATTGCCTTCTTTGAGGTAATGACAGGGAGGAAGAAGATAGTTCCCAAATATCTGAGCTTGGAACAATTGAAAGAGTGGTGGCATGAAATTTATGCCCCAGATTCTGATGGAGCTGTCACCGGCCATTTGCTTGATGATGCAGCCACTTACTTGGCGGTGATGGATAGATACATGGCCAGTAGGGAGGATTGGAACAAAATTGTTGAACGGTCCAATGAAGAAATAGATTCCATTAAATGCCGACTCAGGGTTTTGCCATTGCCACCTATTGCTGAGTTGGAGGGAATATCCTTGAAGGTCCAGGGGTCATCCGGGCAGAAGAAGGATAAAGGGAGTAGAAGTTAATTTTCATTTCGAGATTTGTGCTTCCCTATTATCATAGGGCATGCATTGGACCAGATTTCCTTGGGGACTATGTAAGAGCCGACTTGGATGATGGCATTTAATGTGTGCCTTAGTTCATTTTTCCTTGGCTGACCTGTTTTGGCGGATTTTTGATTATTTTGTAAAAATGTTTGGCTGGGCCGACATACCTTGGGATTTGTTATTAATAGGAATTGTTGCCTCATTGTAAAGGGTTAGACATTAGCTAGACAGTGATAGAGAAGTGAGAGCAATAGTTAGAGCATTTTCCTTAGAAGTAGTATTCAGTTTCTTGAAGCAAATTTTGTATCAGAACAGTTGAATTGTTGTAGCATCTTGGTGATTAATACAATTGAAGACATTGTGGTTTTCCTGGTGCAATCTCTTGTGTTATTTCATCTTGCATGGTTCTTTTGTTCTATCTTTCAAATTGGTTGGAAATCTAGGGTTTAGTATTTAGAAATAAATCAGTTTCAGTTGGATGTATGATGTTTATGATTTCATATTTGGAATGTTTGTAGCTATCTCTGGTCTATACTCCCAGTAACTATCTGATTGTAGTAGGCTAGTGAAGTCAACCTGGACCATATATATTTAATGTGCCTAAGTTCGATTGTAGATGCAAGTCTATGATTTGAAAATTTAAATACCTTAGAAGATTGCACCGTTCTTGTAAGATTGCATTGTGGGTCGATCAGGAACTGGTTAGTTGAGATAGGTCCATTCCAAATATCTGTTGTTTACATTGTTCATTCTAGGAGTAGTTTAGATTCTATTATATCCTCACCCCCTTATCTTTTGCTATTTCTTTATCATTTGGTTAGATTTAGGATTTAAGATCATCATATTGTCAGATCTGATAAGTTGAAAGATACAGTTTGCTTGTAGTAAGGTCCCTTTGTGATTACCAGCATTTTCACATAATTATCTGAGCTGTTTATGCACTGATATGACTCAACACCCGAGAGACCTTGGGGTGATTTTCAGTAATTTATTGTTGAGAATAACCTTTCAAGAGAGATAGAATATTGCATTCTGTCTGAGTTGTTGCTGTGCAGGAAACACCATCAACAGATTGGCGCTAGAAGGAGGGCCTGAATGAGCACACTGGATCGTTTCTTGAATGCCATCTCTCCAGAGAGATATAGGAGGAATACCAGATCTACCACAGGAGAGGAAGATTTACAGGAGTTATAGTTCCACGCTAGGTCGAGGACCCGAGAAAGGGGAGAATCATCATCACCCATCCCCTCACCAACATCGTCCATATCTTCACATCCTGAGGTTGAGGCTATACTCATTCCTGAGGCCGTTCCTGTTCAGCCTGTGATTAACCAACCACAACCACCACCCCCACTTTTACCAATGGCTTTCCTTGCCAATAACCCGTCATCCCTATTCTTCCAAGCCTATAATGTTATGCCCAAAAACCCTAAGCACTTTTGTTCAAAATTTCATGCTAATGACCCAAACAGGACTGCTGAAGAACACCTAAGGATTTTTCAAACTTGTCTCAAAGATAGGGGAATAGTTCATGAGGACGTTGCCTGGAGGTTATTCCCTTATTCACTAGGAGAAGAAGCCTTTTACTGGTACAACCATCTCCCTGCCGGTTCAATCCTTAATTAGAATGATCTTGAAAAGGCCTTTTTCTAGAAATTCAGAATTCCCATCAGTGCCAATGAGCTATACCTCCAGTTCATCAAGGTTAAGAGAGAGGTTAATGAACCGATAGCCAGTTTCAATAATAGGTTCCACTGTGCATTCACCAGATTACAAGACCCATATGTTTTGGATGATGGTACTACTCTGGGGGTATATTATGAAGCTCTGGATAGCCTAACAGCAACCTTTTTGAAATGAAGACCTAACCCTCCAGGTACCCTGACTGATGCTTATACAGAGGCTGTCAAGCTTAGTACAGATCTGAGACAACACCTGACTAGGCCATTACCTTCTCTGGGACCAGTTGCACATCCCAACCAGATTTAGGCAGTAAATCAGGCCCTCACCAATCATACCCCAATTATGAACCCAGTTCCCCAATTACCTATGGTACCACACCCTGGTCATCACATAAACCAGATCTCTCCTATGACAAACTTCCCTCAACAACAAGTCAATCAGCCCATGTATCAGACACAGCCGAATAGCTTCCCTGCTTATCTGCATAATTCTGAGGTGTTGCATCAGTCTTTGGGATCCGCCACAATGCCTATTCCCCCTCAGAATAACCCGAACTAGATTCCTTACCAAGATCCCAATAGGGAGAAGATTGATGAAATGGATGAGCAAATAAAGAAGTTAAATCTAGAGGTGACTTACTTAAGAAATCAGAACAGTCAACTACAAGCTGCCCAGAAGGGAATGCAATCTAATCAGAACAGAGAGTTTTCACAAGGACAAAATTTTGACAGGGGACAGCGTAATGACAGAGGGTTCTATAATGACAGGGGATATAACCAGGATAGGGGTTACAACAATGACAAAGGTTTCAATAATGAAAGGAGGCAGAATTTTGATAGAGGCCAAGGAAGTGGATTAGGATTTGATAAAAGGACGCCACAAGGATAGAATAGAACTTAGAATATAGGCCCTAATAATGGAGGAGTTCCCACCCCATTGGATCAACCTGCCAATTAGATTGTTAATCAGTCTGCAAACCAACCAGTCAGTCAAGATAAGCCTCCTACTAGTGTGTACCTGGCTGAAGCGGCCTTATCAGAGTGGTGCAGGCTCCACAAAATGAGCCAGCATTCAGAATTGGAATGTCCAAAGTTCCAAACTGCTGCCTCCATTTTTCAATATGAGGTAGAGAATAATGTGAATGGATAGGAAATGGCTCCTTCTAATTCCTATGACTCTCCTGTGCTGGTGTTGAATCATGCTCCTTTCCCAGCCAACCAGAAAAATGTACCAGAAGAACCTGATTCCCAGGAAGTCGAGACAGATCAGATTTGTAATGGAGATGAGGTTGCTCAGCTATTCAATGAAGAAATGAATGACAATGGCCCCCTCGATCAGGAGGGAGCTTATGTTGAAGAAGTTCAGATGTTTCAGAGACAAGGATTGAGGGATATGCCTCATAGACGTCCGCACCCTGGAGGACCTTTCACCACCTCCATTCCTCCCAACAACTTCAGTACCCCTCCAGATCCTAATGCTAGTAACAATCCGTCCTATCCACATGTCTCCAAGCAGTACTTTTCGAAGGACAGACAGGCTCAAATTGAACTAGAAAAGGAAAAGGCTATTCAAGCTAGCAAGGATAAGGTGGAGGAACCATCTAAGGAAGTCTCTACTGATATGAGTGAGGAGCAGATGGCTTCATATGTAGCAGAGGAATTCAAGAAACTAAAGGTAAATCTTTTTGCATTTGAATTGTTAAGGTTCCCTGTAATTAGGAACGATGTTTTAGGCACCTACGATGCAAATTTAAAGTCATTGGACAAGTCTTCTGGCGAACATGTCAGCCAGACTTCCAGTTTTCAGCCTATGAACACACAAAATCAGACCCAAATTAGGACCAACCCGCCTCCGGGAGATAAAGGAAAAGAAAAGGACAGAACTCAAGTGGCCCAGGTGGACACTCAGCCCACCTTGTTTCAAGGAAAGACAGAAACTCCACCATTTCTGATATCAGTCCGAATCTTTGGTAAGAACCTTCACAATTGCTTGTTAGATTCTAGTGCTTCTACCAACGTGATGCCTATTGGAGTTTGTAGGGCTCTAGGAATTACACCTGCTGATTCTCAGAAGAAGGTCACTCAGTTGGACAGAACTGAAGTGAGTGTGGTAGAACTTAACATGATCCAGATGCAGATAGCCTCTGATCCAAGGATTCAACAGGTTATCAATATCCAGGTAGCTGATATTCTTGATGCATATGGTTTGATTCTAGGGAGAGAGTTCACCAAAGCTTTGAATGGATATGTATCCACTGATCACTCTCACATGTGGCTTCCATGGAAGGGAGTGCCTAATCAAATCAGGATTGAGAGAGAACCCCGAATGAAGTACATGATTATTGAATACCAAAAGACTTCAACAGAAGTACTGATATCAGAGGATGGAATGGGAAATTACTTGCTATCGGCTCAATACAAAGAATCAGATGTAGAAGAGGTGTTGATGCTACACTCGATGCCTATGGATGTTGAGATAGGGTGCAGTCATGTTGAAGTTTTGATAGAATTAGTCGAAGAAGAGGAAGCACCTGAAGACAAATAGATCAGCTTATTGGACGATTTCCAGGAATTCATTAGGTAATGTATGGAGAACCAGACTCACCTGGGAAAGAGGACAAGCTTTAAGGAGCTACTCTTACCAAATTGGTGTAGAGTCCACAATGCTTCTCATTCAGAGTTGGAGTGTTGTCTGTGTTAGACAGCAGTAAAACAAGTACAGAAATGCATGAATCCAACTCAAGCAGTTAAGGCAGATGAGCAGAATCTCCAAGAAGAGTGCGAAAGCCAGAGACCTATGGCAACTGAGGAGTCTTCCAGTACCGGGAAGCTGAATGGTATGAAAAAGAAAAATACCACTGCAGAATGCTGGACTCTCAAATTTGATGGATCCAAATCCAAGCATGGAGCTGCAGCAGGGTTTGAGCTGATCAGTCCAAAAGGTAAAAATTTCTTTGCAGCTCATAGGCTCCAATTTCATTGCACCAATAATTTTGCTGGGTATGAAGCTTTAATTCATGGGCTCCTTATGGCACTCAAGAAAAGGGTCAAGATCCTACAAGTTTTTGGTGATTTAGAATTAGTAGTCAAACAAGTAAGAAAACAGTATTCATGCCACGATAGGAGAATGACCAACTATAGGCATAGAGTATGGGACCTCATTGAGGGATTTGACACTTTTAATATCCAACTGATCCCATGGAAGAAGAATCAAACGGCTGATTCTTTGGCTCAAGCAGCTAGCACTCTGCAGCCTCTATCTCTGTCAGGATTGAAGAAGTTTACTGTTGAATTAACTCATGTACCATCAGTCCCAGATAATGTGACTAACTTCCAGGTGTTTGAGGACGATAAACATATTCTTGACTTCATCACAAATACAGATGTTTTTGCCTCACAGATCATTGATGAAACAAAACCTCAGAAAGCAGAATTGAATCTAGAGGGCATGCTGAATCTGAAGTCCAATACCATTCCAAGGGGAATGGTGCAGTTAGAACGAATTTTCGATATGGATAAGATTAGGGATCAGGAACAAGAGTCAAAGAAGAAGTCCCTCAGTGGATAGTGTGACACTCACAATGTGGGGACTGAAGACAATATTAAGAATATTTTCATCGGCAAGGTATGCACTCCTGAAGAAAGACAGGGTATAATCAAAGCCCTACACGAATTTTCAGATATAGTAGCCTGGGGTTATGAAGACTTGAATACTTATGATACATCCATCATAACTCATACTATACCCTTGAAGCTGGATGCCAAACCTTTCAGACAGAGACAGAGACCTATCAATGCATTACTGGAACCACTAATACAGAAAGAAGTCCAGAAATTGATGTCTGCCAGAATCATATTTCCTGTCAGGCATTCAACGTGGGTGGCCAATCTGGTTCTAGTAAGAAAGAAGAATGGTGAAATTAGGCTTTGTGTTGACTTCAAAAATTTGAACAGATCATCAGAAAAAAGATAACTATCCAGTTCCCTCTTTGGATGAGGTGCTTCAGGTGGTCAACGGGTCTCAGATGATGTCCTTTCTGGACGGGTATTCTGGGTATAATCAAGTGATGGTCCAGTATGAGGACAGACACAAGACTGCTTTTACAACTAAGTGGGGTACCTTTTCCTATAGGAGGATGCCATTTGGGATTATTAATGCAGGATCCATGTTCCAACGAGCCATGGATATCACTTTCAAAGACATCATAGGGAAATACATCATCATTTACATGGATGACCTGATCGTTTTCTCTAAGAATAGAGGGGATCATATCTTGGATCTGTACAAAGTGTTTCAGAAGTGCAGGGAATTCAGCATATCCTTGAATCCCAAGAAGTGTATCTTCAGAGTTATAGAAGGAAAGCTGTTGGGGCATGTGATATCAGAGAAAGGAATCGCTATAGATCCAGAGAGAGTGGAAACCATTCTGAAAATTTAGCCGCCTGCCAGTAAAAAAGAGATGAAGTCCTTCTTTGGTAAGATTAACTTTGTCAAAAAATTTATCACGGAATTTGTTGAGATTGTGAAGCCATTAAACACTATGTTGAAACAAGACACCAAGGTCGAATGGACTACAGAAGCAAAGGAGGCCTTTGTAGAGATTAAGAAGGCTATTACTGATGCTCCAGTGTTGGTAAGTCCTAACTACAATAAGCCCTTTTATATCTATTCCTTTGCTTCCGACCATTTGTGTGCTGGAATGCTGACACAAAAGTCTGATGAGGGGAATGAGCATCCCATCGCTTTTATGAGTGCACCATTAAATGATGCTGAGTTGAAATACCCAAGTGTGGAGAAGCAAGCATATGTCCTTGTTCGAGCAGTAAAGAAATTTAGGCATTATATCCTCAAAAATAAGGTGTTTGCAATTGTTCCTGATTTCGCAGTTAAGTTACTCCTGATGCAAAATGAATTAGGGGAGCACAGAGCTAAATGGGTGACCATGCTTCAGGAGTATGACATTGAGATCCAGCCGATGAAGCTGGTAAGAGGCCAAGGACTCACCCAAACCATGGCAGAGATAGGCCCTGAATTGTTTGTTCATAACTATAATGTTGAAGAAGTTTCCCCAGAAGGCTGGTATGATGATATAGCCTATTATCTGTTGAATCAACGACCCCCAGCACACCTTAATGCAGTATAGAGGCGAGCCTTAAGGCTGAAAAGTGATGGCTTCATGCTGAAAGGAGCTGTCCTATACAAGAAGAATCATGAAGGTATTTATTTGAGGTGCCTTGGAAAATAGGACGCTGAAAGGGTAATGAGTGAATTTCATGAGAAATATGGTACTGGTCATGGTTCTGCGATTGCTACTGCGAATCAGATTTTGAGGGTAGGGTACTACTGGCCTACATTGTTCAAGGATGTTCATCAACATGTACGGACCTGTCACACTTGCCAGACTGCAGCAACAAGAGAAAGGTGTGCAGCACTCCTGCTCCAACCGGTCACTGAGGTAAAACCTTTTGCTCAATGGGGTATGGACTTCATAGGCCCCATCAATCCACCATCCTCTGCAAGACACAGGTACATTCTCACCATAACTGATTACTTTATGAGATGGACTGAAGCTTTTTCTTGTAGGAAATGCACATCAGAGGTAGTAATTGATTTTTTAGAATTTGCCATTCTCAATCGGTTTGGATGTCTTATTGCTGTTGTGTGTGATAATGGTCCTGCCTTTGCATCTCTGAAATTCTCAAACTGGGCCTTTGATCATGGCATTGTTGTGAAGTTTGCATCTAATTATTATCCCCAAGGGAATGGTCTAGCTGAATCCTCTAATAAGAACCTGTTGACTGTTATCCGTAAACTGTTAGAGAGGAACCCAAAAGATTGGCACACCCAGCTTCAGTTTTCTCTTTGGGCAGATCATACCAGAGTTAATTCCTCCATTGGTACATCTCCTTATCATTTAGTGTACGGTCTAGAACCAGTTTTCCCTATCCAACTTAAGATCCCAACTCTGCAGCTTATAAATTAGTTTTATGATGAAGGGGATAGAAGGGAGGCTAGGTTGGCAGAATTATTGCACCTTGAGGAAAAACAAGATAATGCCCTTGAAAAATTTGCCAAACATCAGGGGGTAGTTAAGAGATGGTTTGATAGGAGAGCTAAAGTCAAAGCTTTTAGGATTTCTAACCTTGTCCTGTACTGGGATAGGCCTCATGACCAGAAAGGGAATCATGGAAAGTTCGATAAATTGTGGCTTGGCCCGTATCAAATTGCTGAAATACTAGGAGATAATGCCTTCCGTCTGAGGACTCTCACGGGAGAAGACATACCACTGCCTGTCAATGGGCAGTATCTGAAACATTATTTCCAGTCTTGAGCTGTTTTCAGCTCTTTGCTTTGTAAATAGTTAGTTTAGGTTGCTTTGTTGTTTGTTTGCTTGCTTGGGTTAGAGTAGGTTTCCCTTTTTGCTTCGCTTGTTTTGTTTCGTTAGAGTAGGTTTGCTTTGGTTTGTTTGTTTTGTTTTGCATTGCTCTTGCTTTTGGTCCTTTTTATTTTGGGGATTGTGGGTGCATCTGTATGGTAACGGTGGCAAAACAGGTCTAATGTTCTTGGTATTTCCCTTACAAGCTTTGATCAGTTTTCCAGAATACCGTATAAATTCTTTAACCTATGTCATTTGTCTTTATGTTGCGACAAAGGGTTTCTAGTCAGTCTGAGCAGGAATATATTGGGGGTCTTATAACTTTAATCCTTAATATACCTGAAGTTGTGGAAAGATCCTCATTAGGTCTGAATAGGTGAAAAATCTTTTTCTGCTCTAGTGCCATTGTGGTTCTCAGCCCTGAGCGTGGACTTCACTGTTCACAGGTTGAATGAAGTGAGTAAAAGAAAAGAAATATCAGCAAACTATAAAAGAGAGAAAATATATATATTGAAAATCATGAGGTTTGAATTCAACTTATCAGAGGGATCTGAATATCTCTACCGGGGCTATAGACGCCTGACTGGCAGTAAAGCTATGTTCAGGAGGATCACAGCAATAACCTCGTCGGGGCTATGGACGCCTGACTGGCAGCGAGGCTCTATCCAGGTTACTTTTAAAGTAAGAATCTTTATGTAGCCTGTTCATATCATGTTTGGTTCTTCTTGCAACTGAGGGTAGGTAATAAACGCATGTGCACACACTTAGACCCTGGTATAGGAATGTCTGAATGGCTGGGAGTTTCCTTGTTTTAACTTAGGATGGTGGCTAGGTATCTGAGTTGAAACCATGAGTTCTGGGTTCTTGATTCCAGTTTTTCATCGAAATGCTCAGGAGCATTTCCCCAGCAAAGTCGCCATTTGTTGTGCAGTTTTTGCACACACGCCCCACTTGGAGTAGGGACCCTCTTTTTTTGGTGTCTTTGACCTTTGGTTCTATTGGATTTATCATTTTAGGGTCTTGACATGTTGATCTTGTTGGATTTGACCTTGCCTTGAGGTTTGAATTGATTGAAAATGAGTTTTTGGCCGAGTCCGGGTTTTCACATGGATCTAGGATTTTCCAGCTCTGGCAAATTTTTTCGGGCCCTGGTTCCTTGTCTGTTTCTAGCAGGATTCTCCGTTTCTGGGTTTCTGCCTTACTTCGGGATTTTTCGGTCATGGCGGATTTTCCCGGATTCTGCCAAAATCCCGATCTTCCTCATTTCCCTGGTTTCTGCATTTTCGCGAAATTTGTGTTTCCGCGCATTCTGGGATTTTCTGAAATTCTGCTTGGGGCTCGGGTTTCTAGACTTGTCAGAAGTGTCTTATCGCGCATTAATGGTTGAGGTACCTTTGCTCAGGTGGGTGTAAGGGTGGATTTAGGGCATTTTCAGTGCCATTCTAACTTCATTGCTCCCTTGCTGATTGCTCTGGCGATTGAGATTTTTGTTCAGAGCTTTGAGAATCGATCTTAATTTGTTTGCGTGACGATTGCTTTAGTGCCAGTGTCGGTGTTTTCATCACTTGGACGTGTTTGCTATGAAGGTCGCCTTTTCAAACTCGAAGTTCTTCTGCTTTGATCCATGGTGTGTAGTCATTTTCCCTTCCGTTTTGCTTGTATGGTGATTGAGGGTTTTGCATTGGATATTGTTAGTTTTTGGTCGGCCCTTGATGGAGCCAAAGGGCTAATAAAGAACTACGGAGCCTGGTTCATCCAATTCCCTACCTTCACCTACCTTAGGATCGATGGATGCCTGGTTGCCCCTTATAGGTTGCCTCGGTATCCCACTGATCGTATTGTGCTATTGGAAGTTGTAAGACAAATCTATGAATTTGATGCAGTGGTGAAGAGGGAGAAGCACAAGACAGGCTTCGGAGGAGAATTCCCTCTTGGGATTGGTGTGGGAGAGATGTGCCCGTCTATCCAATCAGCTCACACCGCAAGGGAGGAACTGGCAGCCTATGGATTCTCCTTCCATTCGAAAAGAATGAATTTTGATATAACAGGAGAAGCACAGAAGAAAGCTACCCGGGAGTATAGGCATAAGGAGGACTTAGAAGATTATTGGGTCAATCTCAAAGATGACCTTGAGGCGAGGAAGAAAAGATATTCTAGGTTGCCTGTGGAGGCCATTAGGCAATATAATGTTAAGCTGATTCTGGATCAACTTGATGATGACGGAAATCTGGTGCAAGACCACGCCTATGAGGTAGTGAAAGATAGGCCAATCAAAGATATTAACTGGAATGAAGATGAGATTACAGAATTGGAGGACCTGATGGCTCCTGTCATGAAATTCACCCTTTCTTGGGTAAAGCATAAAATCTGGGAGTTGGAGAATGTAAAGGTAGCTTGAACCTTTGAGCTAATGGGAAATCTCAACCCCATGTCGACTTCTGAGGAATCCGGGGAAGATGACCCCAAAGGGAAAACAGCAAAAACTTCACCATTTAAGATAAAAGTCAGAGGTCCCAGGGGAGCTGAGCCTGAAATGAAGAGGAAACCGAAAGGGAAGTGAAGGTGGAAGACCCTGACAATCAGCAAGTCCTCTAATGAGGAGGAAATGGAGAAAGCTGAAGAGGAAGATGCTCCTCCGCCGCCTAAGAAAACTAGAACAACAAGGACTACCAGGAAGAAAGATCAAGTTGCTTCGGAGGATGAACCTCCAATTGTCGATGTGTAGAGTTCCGAAGGGGAGAAAACCAAAGTCTACACAAGGAAATCAAGGACTCCCTCTCCCAAGGATGCTGCACAGCAGAAGGACTCCTCCCCAAAGCTACCAGTTGAAGAGCCACCAAAGTTTGTTTCTCCATCGCCAAGCGCACCTGAACCAGAGAATCTGGATGAGCATGAAACTAGCGGGGAGGTAGGACAGTTCAAGGAAGGAACACTTTTCTATGAGGCGGCTGATCTTGAGGTAGAAATAGAAGAAAGACACACTTCTCCGTTGGTGCAATATGAGGATTCCCCAGAAAGTGACAGAGGCCGCGGATCACCTGAGCTAGAAGAAAATATCCCTAGTAGGACTCCATCGCCGGTACTTCCAGAATTAGGACTTGAGGAGCCCGACCAAGGTGAACGGCTTCCAGAAAAAGAAGATGATAGGGCAACCGCAGAAGAAGAAAAAGTGACAGAAGAGCCGGAAGATGCCAGGACAGAAGAAATCTGGAGTGACCCTGTAGCCCCGGACTGGCTGGAGAAGGAACTTGCAAGGAAGAAGTAGGTGATTGTTGAAGATACTCCCTTAGACTGGGATGAAATGTTATCTAAGATTGGTAAGGGAAAGAAGAAGAAAGCTACCAAGGTCATCTCCCCGGTGGAAAGGGATGAAGCGTACAACAGGGTAGTCCACATTTCCACCCCTACTGCAGATAAAATGAGGGAGGATATTACAAGCCAGGATTATAATGTCCAAACTATCAACCTCGGGCCAATATCTATGGAGCAGGATATTAAGGAGTTTGAAGGATCCAGCGCAGTAATTGTGGACAGGTTGAAGAAGGAGACCCAAACCAAACAAGAACTCAAGAAGGAAAATGAACGGCTAAGGAGGTGTTTGGAGGAGGTTATGAAACCTTTGCAGTCCCTTCACCCTTCTTCATCTGCTACTCCCAGGTTTCTGCCTAAGGAGACTATCTCCAGAATCGAAAAGATGAAGGCCTCATCTTAGGCTGTAATAGATTGGCTGATGGATGTCCAGACCAAAGGAGATGATACGATTAAGGAGATCTTATCTGTGGGAAAGGATGTAGTCCGAGTGAAGCAGCTGTTAGAGCATATCCTGTCTCAGGATAAGGATGACATGGACCTCCTGTTGCAGAAATCAAAGGTTATCCTGGGGCATGGCAAGGAACAATTGGTTAGGGATGGAATCCTTCCTTCATCCAGGTTGGATAAGCTGTGGGAATGGTTTGAGGCGCTGTAGATTAGGCAGAAGACATTGAATAAAATACAGAAACGAAGAAGGTCAATTTACAGTGAGCTTACTGTATTCTATGATAGATGCATTGCCTTCTTTGAGGTAATGACAGGGAGGAAGAAGATAGTTCCCAAATATCTGAGCTTGGAACAATTGAAAGAGTGGTGGCATGAAATTTATGCCCCGGATTCTGATGGAGCTGTCACCGGCCATTTGCTTGATGATGCAGCCACTTACTTGGCGGTGATGGATAGATACATGGCCAGGAGGGAGGATTGGAACAAAATTGTTGAACGGTCCAATGAAGAAATAGATTCCATTAAATGCCGACTTAGGGTTTTTCCATTGCCACCTATTGCTGAGTTGGAGGGAATATTCTTGAAGGTCCAGGGGTCATCTGGGCAGAAGAAGGATAAAGGGAGTAGCAGTTAATTTTCATTTCAAGATTTGTGCTTCCCTATTATCATAGGGCATGCATTGGACTGGATTTCCTTGGGGACTGTGTCAGAGCCGACTTGGATGATGGAATTTAATGTGTGCCTTAGTTCGTTTTTCCTTGGCTGACCTATTTTGGCGGATTTTTGATTATTTTGTAAAAATGTTTGGCTGGGCTGACATACCTTGGGATTTGTTATTAATAGGCATTGTTTCCTCATTGTAAAGGGTTAGACATTAGCTAGACAGTGATAGAGAAGTGAGAGCAATAGTTAGAGCATTTTCCTTAGAAGTAGTATTCAGTTTCTTGAAGCAAATTTTGTATCAGAACAGTTGAATTGTTGCAGCATCTTGGTGATTAATACAATTGAAGACATTGTGGTTTTCCTGGTGTAATCTCTTGTGTTATTTCATCTTGCATGGTTCTTTTGTTCTATCTTTCAAATTGGTTGGAAATCTAGGGTTTAGTATTTAGAAATAAATCAGTTTCAGTTGGATGTATGATGTTTATGATTTCATATTTGGAATGTTTGTAGCTATCTCTGGTCTATACTCCCAGTAACTATCTAATTGTAGTAGGCTGGTGAAGTCAAACTGGACCATATATATTTAATGTGCCTAAGTTCGATTGTAGATGAAAGTCTATGATTTGAAAATTTAAATACCTTAGAAGATTGCACCGCTCTTGTAAGATTGCATTGTGGGTCGATCAGGAACTGGTTAGTTGAGATAGGTCCATTCCAAATATCTGTTGTTTACATTGTTCATTCTAGGAGTAGTTTAGATTCTATTATATCCTCGCACCCTTATCTTTTGCTATTTCTTTATCATTTGGTTAGATTTAGGATTTAAGATCATCATATTGTCAGATCTGATGAGTTGAAAGATACAGTTTGCTTGTAGTAAGGTCCCTTTGTGATTACCAGCATTTTCACATAATTATCTGAGCTGTTTATGCACTGTTATGACCTAACACCTGAGAGACCTTGGGGTGATTTTCAGTAATTTATTGTTGAGAATAACCTTTCAAGAGAGATAGAATATTGCATTCTGTCTGAGTTGTTGCTGTGCAGAAAACACCATCAACACACCTCAAGCTGTTAAACTTTCTGCAGAGGAACTGTGCTCTAATGCCAATTGTTGGACTTTGGGAACACTGAGAGGGGGGCAAATCATTCTTCAACAAATTTAAACTTTAAATTTGGATCTTAAACCATTCACACCACATAAACAGAAATAAAGATGCAAGCGCATGAACAAGATAATCAAAGCACCATAACACCAGTATTTTTATGTGGAAACCATGTGAGGGGAAAAACCACAATGGAGATTAATCCATAATTTATACTTTGTTAAAAGTATGAATAAAAGGGAATGCACTTGCATTCAGGCACACTGCCTAGAGCTCACTGCTCAAATTAAGGAAAACTCACTACCTTACAAAGTATTCGTGATTACAACAATAATTGAACTGAGAAGATAGCATCTACAAATGCCAGGATTTAGTTCCAATGAAGCACATGAATCTTATTTTGAATCTTATGACTGTTTCTACAATTTTCTTTGCTCTACTCTGCCTTAATTCACAACAATCTTCTTTTGCTCAAGCAAAATTCACTTAACTTATCTTTTGATGTATGCTGATACAACTGCTCTGCTCTTTTTCGCACACATAGACCTTTTCACCACTTCATTCTTACTTCAAAATGAATTATCGATCTCATATATATATCCACTAACAAATATTTCATCGCTTCAAGTCGACTTTAACAAAACATGAGATATTCTCCAATGGTTCAGTCGGCTCAAATCACAAGTTATTTTTTATGCACACCCACAAAGGTTGGCTATGACATAGCTAGGACCCAAAAAAAAATAACCAACACAAGAAACAATTAATTAAGTACTCCTTATACATCCATGACACACGGCATTCACTAGGTCAGCCACAATGAGCAAATAAACAGAAAATCATCCTTCCAAAGCATTCAACCGGATCTCCTAACTCGTACACCGATCAATGCAACATCATGAAACTTAACAAAAAGATAGTGCAGATACTTAAAGAACTCTGTCAGAGATCCACAACTCAATGATGATCTGGTGAGGCATACAGATCGACTAACTGACTAGATACCCTATTCTTCATACTTTCTACTGGTAACACACTGTCTTCTACATTTCCTTATGGTATAAGTAGATCCTAATCTGTGGACCGAGATAATGACTTTAGTTGCCATCAATGACAACACTAGAAGCCACATGCCATCAAACAAGCCATATGCCAACAATCTCCCCCTTTGGCATTGATGGAAACACTTAGTGAAAAATGACTAAGTGTTGGAACCAAAACTCAAAATTTCAAAACACAAAAAAACAGTACTCCCCCTTAGAATGTCAAGGAATTTTTCACTGCTCTTCTCCCCCTTTTACATCAATGAAAAAGCTTTACTACTTACTCTCCTTTTTCTGCACTCTCTCACCCTTTTATTGATGCAAAAATTAATCAAAATTTCAAAAATTACAACTACTGCACAAATTAGAAAATGATTTTATACTTATCCTTTATCTCCGAAAGAAATTTCTTCCAAGCATCTACTGAAATCCTAATAATTATTATCAAACTTTTGTTTTCTGATGTTCGGTTGATGATTCTGATAAGGGATTCTGGAATTGTAATTGCTTCTTCCAACTTCTCTCCTTTCTTCAGAAACTCAATTTGCTACTCCAATCTGCATTCAGTTAGATCCTTCACTTCCTAGAAAGTGTCCATAAGAGTGTTTCTGGAAAAGTGAACATTTGCATGCTCAACCTGCAACTCATGAATCTGTTTCTTGACTACTCCATCCTAGTCCTGAAACATGGGTATGTGCAGGATCATGGTATGCCAAACAAGCCCTTAAGTGGCAATGAAAATTCAGAACAATTAGAGTTAGGCAACTTGATGTAAAAATTTGAATAAGTTATCTATATTATTTCAAAAACATGTAAGAATAGATGCGTAGGAGATTAGATATAGTTTCTAAACTACTAGAGTTTATTTTAAAAGAAACAAAATCTATTTGGTAGAAAATTTAAAATTTCAATCACGGTATTACTTA
>VDFB02075321.1:94276579-94469982 GCA_007258455.2 Sequoia sempervirens | reverse complement strand
CTTGTATGATCTTTTGGTGCCCCATTGATAATACTTTAGTGAGAAGAAGTTCTAGATTCATGGCCTCCCACGATAGCACTTTCACTATGGACCTTGGGATCTCACGAGTTCCTACTCCTAGTATGGACAATGGTGCGTTAGGCATTGACTATACCACTTATATTCCTCCACCTTTCCATCCATTGAATTTTGACACCCAAAACAATTCCCGATAGCACTTTCACTATGGACCTTGGGATCTCACGAGTTCCTACTCCTAGTATGGACAATGGTGCGTTAGGCATTGACTATACCACTTATATTCCTCCACCTTTCCATCCATTGAATTTTGACACCCAAAACAATTCCCTCCCACAAGAAAAGGATATTAATATTCATGAGGATTTTGCACATTTACAACAAGACTTGTCACTTGAAAATATTTCCACCATTGTGATACCTGCCATTAACAATCTTCATCATTTGATTGAAAGTGATGACGGCTTACAAGTAATGAAGAGAATTGTTGAGATTTACAATAAAAATGCCTCTTCTAATAGCCAATCCACAACCATTCTTGTAAGCCAAGGAGGACCTCAAGTTCCTCCACCTTCAACCATAGCATCTATACCAACTTATACCAATCCAAAAGTCCACACAACTATGCATCAGGTTAATTATGTGGCTACTTCTTCCCCAATTCCACCTAGCATTCCTAATTCTCTTGTGGCATCACAAGTATCCTCCACCACCTTCACACCTGATAGGGAAGGGTTGGATGGGAATCTCACTGTCCCATGCTCTGAGTCCTTGTTCTTGAGAACTCCTTAGGTGACTCTTTCACCTTGACCTTTAGGTCCTATCATAGGTATAGACACGCCTGGTCCTACTGGCCAACCCCTCTATCAACACTCTTCTTCCTACCAAGTATTCTTGGTGCCTTGCCACTATCTCCTTGCCACTATCTCACCCTTGACCCTTATTCTTCCCTAAAGGCCAAATTCTCTCAACATTCCATTTGATTCTTGCAAAGGTGCGTAAATGTTGTAATTGCTTCCAGGTAATCAATCTAGGGTTCTTGTTTCATCACAAAACTCCAATTAACCATCACTTTCACAAAATCCCTTCCTAGGGTTAGAAAAGGCTATAAGCCTAGAGCCCCAATTAGGCCTCTTAATGGGGAAAAATGCAATTTTCTCCTAAACCCACCAAAAGACCTATGTTATTTATTTTGGGTTTGTGTAAAGATTTTTAGGGTTTTAAACCTGCACAGCCCGTACACTGTCCACACACAAAATTGACCCAAAAGCTAGGGTTTGTAAGCTTTCCCAGGATGATTTTAGACTGTCAAAAATTTCTCCCTCCAAACGACTTGATAGAACCTCCTCTTGACCACCAAGCACTGCCAAGACCCTCAACAAAATTCACAAAAAATAATTTCTCCAAAATCTTAATACCCCTGCAAGAAATGAGTCTTTTTCTCGCTATCTTCCCTAGCCAGACCCTGCCTAGCTCGCCTAGGGCATGAATTTTCTAGCATCTCCTAAACTCCCACAAGCCCTACAAGCTATCATATTTACACTAGCAGAGCCTAGACACTATTCCCAAAAGGTCGTACAATTTGTACGGTGGGGAAGTGCTCTAGGACTCCATTCTCTCAAAACTACCTGATTCAGGCCAGAAAAAAATAGGAAACAAACTATTTACAAATAAAAGATGAAAATGATCTACAAAGACAAACAGATGGAACACCAAGCTTGTACAATATTAACACTACATTCTACAAACAAAATAATAGCAGGGTTACTCCATTAAAGCACAATTTGAATGCAAAACTCAAAAAACTATCTCTAATAATGTTGTTTCCTTCAACTTCTCAAAATGTCACTCCAACAATAATGCCACCCACCCTATTTCATGGTCGAGCCATGTCTTAAATAGGCCCCCAAAACAATTAAGTTCTTCTTGTCGAACCCATAGATGACCTAATGATGCAAATTATAAAACCCATTGTGTTTTCTAACCTTTGACAAGGTTGGCAACCTAGACAAGTTAGAGCTTCAAAACCCATCCATGCTTTCCACCTCCCAATCCATTGATCATAACAGATCAAGTTTTATTACTTCTCCACCAAATGCTAACAAAATGGTGAACATGACCTAAAAACAACACAACCAAAATAGAACTTCATACAAAACTTCTAGGAAACCTGGTATTTTCCCAGGTGCTCCTACACCAATGCCCCATAGTATTCATTTCACTTCCCCTAACATCACCTACACTTCATCACCCTTTTCTCTTCCACCTCAATCCACCTACCCTGACCATATTCTTACACAACTCCTTAACACTATTTCTTCCATGCAACATCAACTTTCCACCATTAGCCAAGGTCAAACTACTCCACCCACATATCATGTCCATAGTAGCCCTTTATCCTTATAAATCTTACATACCCCAATACCACAAGGCATAGAAATTCCTTAGTTTGAGAAATACGAAGGTAAAGGAGACCCTATCAACCATGTTAATTCCTATATAGCTTTGTGTAGTGAGTTTTTCCTTGATGATAAACTGTTAGCCAAACTATTTCCAAGGACCTTGAAAGATATTGCACTAGAGTGGTTTTCCAACTTTCCTAATCATTCCATCCATTCTTTCAATGAATGGTGGATGCTTTCATAAGTTGAACTTTCAAGTGAACATGACACCTAAATAGATAATGGTTAAACTCATGCAATGTAGACAAAACGAATATGAAAAATTAATAGATTTTATCTCATGATACCAATCCTTGTATGCTTAGATTGATGTCAAGATTCCTGATGCACATCTACAAAATATGTTTATTGAAAACTTGCACATAAAACTTTAGGATAAGCTAACTATGATGAAATTCCCTTCGTTTATGCATTTAGCACAACCTTGTGTAAATACCATAACTTGGTTTCAAGTCATGATTCAAAATCCACTTCTAACCAAGCTGAAAAACCTGAACACAACAATTAAAACTAAAATAACACGCAAAAATTTCACAAACCAAATAGAGGCTTCTTATAGTTCAATCCTCCTTCACAACCACAACCAACACAACCAGTTCAAACTCAAGTGGTAGATATTAAAGCAGTGGTGTCTTATACCTATGGGGACCCAAAGAGACAATTTTCTCCCTTACCTAATACCCTCCATAACACAATGAACCAATTAATTCAACAAAACATGCTCACTTTTCCACCCATCTTCCCACTTGATCCAAATAAACCCTTACCACCCACCTTCAAACCTAATGCTTATTATCATTTTCATTGGAAAAATGGACATGAAACCGAACACTACAAGAATCTAAAACATTTAGTTTAAGACCTCATTGATTCAGGCCATTTGTCCATTAGGGATGTTAATGATCAAGGCAATAAGTCCATTGCACCCCCTAACCAGAACTTACACATTTTCACCAATCCCATGCCTAAACACACTAGTTCATTTGTCAAGGCTAGTGAACCTTCTAACATTGATGTAATGACTATTTATCCAAACAATGAACAACATGATATATCTCCACCTGTTACTGAAGATAGTCCTATGGATTAACTTGTGGCTATGATAAACATTATCCCTCATAGGGGCCAAACCACTAAATATCTTGATATCACTTTTTCTGCTAAAGACATACTACAAAAGCTTCCTAATGGTCCTCTCTACATAGCTGGCATAATCTATGATAAGCCCACTAATGGGATATTAATATATCCTACTTGTGGAGAGAATGTGATCACAAAGGAGTTTCTAGTATTACATGAGTTATATCAAGATGCTTATAATAAACCAACTACGTGGTTTAAAACACATACTAGTTTTGCATGCCCTATGATTAGATCAATCGTACTCCCCTTACATATAGGACCTAAAAATTTGGATATAAAATTTTCAATTATTCTACAATTCAACTAATTTTGTTTGTGGCTAGGCCACCCTTGGCTTCACTAAATAAAAGCGGTCCCATCGGTTATTCACAAGTGTTTGAAGTTTCCACATGGAAATGGGATATTTACCATAAACCATAGTGTCTTTAATCCTTTATCATCTAAAGGTAGCTTTTCCTTAGAAGTATTTTAGCCTAAACCCATGGAACCCATCACCCCTCAAAAGGACTTCTTTTTTATAGCCTATCAAAAGTTCAAAGCAAAAAAGATAGCTGAATTGTCTCTTCATAATGCGTCCCCATCCACTTCCGCACCTCCTATCATAGACAAAACCATGCTTCAACCTAAGTCTAACATTGAGAAAACCATACAACATCCTAAACAATCACCCCTAGATTCTTCCCAACCATTGTTTAAATGACCTAGGGAAAATGAAACAACTCCTATCATGCCTCCTCTCATTAAACAAGTGTATAAAGCCAAAGAGAAAGTGGTTGACCCATCCTCTTCAGTTTCTTCTATTCTTCCCTCTTTGAAAGTAGAAGAACCTATGATGACTCAATCTACTCTTACATCTCAACAACTCTAAAATAGAATTAAATGAAACCACGGTGCTAGGGAATGAAGGTGTCATCGTCATGTCCTTGCTTGTCAATCTCACATGGAAGAAAATATAGAAAATAAACCTTCACCTTTGACAGAAGTAATAGAAGACCACTCTCCTTCTCCTGACCTGCCACAAGACAGTCCAATGCAACAATCACAATAAAATGAACCCATCCAACAACCATAGCTTTTGATACATCCATCCTTAGAAATCACCCTTCGTCCTCCCATTGTCATTAATCTTGATGATGATGTTGTGCCGATAGAAAAATAGATGAAGAATTGAATAACAATTTAAACACTTTATTTTCATCCACAATGAGCTTAAAAGATAAATCCTCTCCACCAAGTGAAGAAACTAAAATGACTCCTAGATCGAAGCTTTCAATTATTCCTTTGGATAGTCAACCTCCCTCGCATTACACTGAACATGATTGGGAGGTGGATGACTTGTTAGATGGTTGACTTTCATTCACCTAACTAGAATTTTTATTTTTCTCTTTTTAATTTTCCTTTTGGTTTTCCTTTCATGTGTGTATCGTGTTCCCCCGTATCATGTGTTTGATGTTCCCTTTCTTTGTACACTTCTTGTATTTGTATCTCTATTCCTCTATTCATCATACATTGTCTTTTTCACTTTTTTTTTTGTATTCTCCTTTTGGGTATGACGCAAAGCATAGAGACACCCTATGTATCTTCCATGTTGACCCAAAAGGTCCTTGTCTCTTTTTCTTTTTTTGTGTCCTCCTTTTGGGGATGACGCAAAGCGTAAAGACACCCTTTGTCTCTTCCATGTTGACCCAATTGGTTCCTTTTTCTTTTTGTCTTTTTCTTGTGTTTTCCTTTTGGGGATGATGCAAGACATTAAGACCGAAATGTCTCCTTCATGTTGACCCAAAAAAACTTCCCTTTTCTTTCACCTTTTCATTTTCTTTTGTTTTGCTTGTATTTTCCTTTTGGTAAAGATGCAAAGTGTTGAGACCGCAATGTTTTTTCCATGTTAACCAAAACTAGAATTTTCTTTTCCTTTTCTTTTCATTCTCTTTGTGTCATTCTTCTAGTTCTATGGGATTTGGGGAATGATGAGAGTTCTGAGTTCTTCCATAAAAAAATTGCAGCAATGAACATACTGACCCCAAATCCATAGATCCCTTATGTGTTTGGTGTGCTCTTTTTTTGGGGGGGCAACTCCCTTTCTTTTTTTTTCATTTTCCTTGACATGACATCACCTAACTTCAAAACATATGACCTGGCATAGGGCTTTCCAAGTTGGCTCTCATGTCTTTTTTCCCTTTTTCTTTTTCTTTCCTTCGCTACTTTAAAGTAATTGCTCACATAATTGTGTGTAGAAATTCCTTTAAAGTGGGGGGAATAAATTACCATAATTCATTTGAATTCTTAGTTCCTAGTGTATCCTTGTCATTCATATGATACATTTTCCACTTTGTGGATGACATTGGGTGTGATGTCCTTCATAAGTGTCATCTATCTTAGCATATTACATTCCTCTTGGTGGTCTGATATAACCACTACATCCCCTAAGTTGTGAATATACTATTCATTTATTGGTCCTCTCTTGGAGACATTATACACAATGTTCCCTAAGTGATTGAATGTGCATGAATTGAACAAAACTCCTTTGAACATTTTACACTTAACACTTTACATTTTACAATTTACATTTTTTTATTTTGCATCTTTTGCCACCTTGCATAATGCAACTCGCATGACTGTGGTACTTTTCCTTTTTTTGTTCATGAAATTTTTCCTTGTGGCACCTTGTTAAAGTTATCATGAGGTATAACTTTGATATGCTTGAATGGGAAGCCCACCTAGCAGCATGACTTTTCCCCATAGTCACATTTGTGTTTTTGAGTGCATACCAACTAGCATATGTATCTTACCTTTTGGGATTTCTCACCTTGGAGATAGTTAGAAAATTTGTTGCCCTAGAGTGAGTACATTTAGAGCTTCTCACCCGATAGATTGTTATGTGTTCTATCGCCCTAGAGTGAGTATACATTCTCTTTTAGCCTAGATCTAATCCACAACTAGTTGGACTAGCGATCGAAGCTTCATCCGATTCTCAACACTTGTGTGTTCCTTTTTTATTATGTTTAATTTTCCATGGGATCTTCATCTTGGGGCCTTGATCATCCTTCTTGATCATGTAAGTGTGAATAAGTAAAAAGTAAAAGAAAAACTAAAACACTTCTTAATAAGACATTAGATCAAAATTAACATGAATTAAACTAATTTAAAACACTGAAAAGCCTGAAGATGTCTCATTGTCTCCTATCTCCAAAGATTTATCAAATTACAGAAGCTCTCAGATTTGTAAGCACCATAACTGTTTAAAATTCCTATCTATAGAATGGAATGGATGCTAAATGCAAATATGTGATGATTGCTAATGATTTCTAAATGATATGATGCTACTGTAAACTATCTTGATGAAAACTGATAAAAGGAAGCTACAGAAAAAACTAATGATGTTGTCATGATATGAAATCTACTAATGCCATGATGCTATGATGATACTAAAATGCTAATGCTAATTCTTATGATTGCTTGGTTGCTTGGTTGTATTCCTTAAAAGTAAGATTGCATAAATTTGTATTTCTCAGATCCTTTTCATGCTTCAAAAGGCTATATATATAGATTTTCAACAACAATTTTGCATAGGGGTAACACAATAGAGGTTGAGATTAAATCTGGAGATTTGAATGGTAAGAAATGATAAGGTGGAGCTGATCATGGGGGATTGTTCCTCCCCTTGAAAACACCAGGCAAGATGAGAGGAAAGATTTGAGGAAGAAGATTGAGAGGATTTCCTGTAGGTTTGTCCCCAAGGCTTTCCTGTGAATGCCAATTTAATTAATTAGATTTGAAAAATCTAATTTTATTGGTGAGTAAATAGAGGGATTTGATTTATGCTTTTATTTAAATATTTTTGGTTTATTTAAATTAGCAAAAAGAGAGATAAATAATTTAATAAAACAAACTATAGAATTTGTTTATTAAATTAAAATAGAAGGAATATGATAATTAAATAATATCAACTATTGAAGTTGTATTTTTAATTTAAGATAGAATTTAATGGATAAAGTATAATAATGATAATAATTAAATAAAACAAAGTATTTAATCTTGTTTATTTAATTAAGAGGAAAATAATGTGATAAAATAGAAGAATTAATAGTGAACTTAATATAAATAAATATTTCTATTTATTTACGAAGTAGATGAATTTAGAATTTATTAATCAAATAAATCATATTTAATTAATTATATTCTTCGAACCATTTTTAGGTGTCTAAATTTTTCCCCTCCTTGAAGTGATCTGTTTACGGATTGCTTCAAAGAAAATTTTGTGCTACTACTATTAGTATCGATGAAAAAAAAATTAGTGTGCCCTAGACATGATTTTCAGGTGATTGATGGATATATATGCCCCCTCGGGAGATAAATTGATGAATTTTTTATTTTTTTGAATTTTTCATTTGTTTATAATTTTCTGATGATTTGATGATGATTTGATGAAGAGTTGATGATGAAATAATTTATCTCCCAATAATTGATGTAGAAAGTGCCTCTAAATGAAGTTTGAATTAAGCCTCCTTGTGTTTGATGATTTTTGATCATGTCAACTTTTGATTTGATATTGATTGATGCTCCTAATCAAGTAGATGTTGTTTGACCTCATGATAGGTGAGGTTTGATGATTGATTGATGATAATTATCCTCATGATAGGTGAGGAATAATTATAGTTTGATTGATGAACCTCACGATAGGAGAGGTTGATTCGATGTATTGACCCTATGATAGGCAAGGTTCAATGATGCTTGATGATTGACCTCATGATAGGTGAGGTTGATTTGATGTATTGATTGACCCTCATGATAAACAAAGATCAATGATACCTTGATGATTTTACTCATGATAGGTGAGGATATTGATAGGTTGATGATTGATTGACCTCATGATAGGTGAGGTTGATTTGATGTATTGACCTCATGATAAACAAAGATCAATGATACCTTGATGATTTTACTCATGATAGGTGAGGATATTGATAGGTTGATGATTGATTGACCTGATGATAGGCAAGGTTCAATCATAGTTGTTCACGAGATTTGATCAAAGTATCACCGAAGCTGAATAGATTGATAGGAGGATTGATTGATAATATTGCTAATTTGTAATATGTTATGATCATAGGAGCATTTTAGAGTTCTTCCCAAAGATGTGGGACATGATTCTGCATCTGGTGCAAGTCGATATAGATATCATCAGTTGATGTATAAAATCTATAATATGAATGCAATATAATTTAACCATGCAAATCTACATATGTAAGCATTGGCATCTTAATACTAGTTTTATTGTGCTTTGTATCATCATAGAGCTTTAAAAATGTTGAAAGTGAGTACAAGCATCAATGGTATAATGTAAGCCAATGATGACCTAAGTACTACTTTCATGATTTTTGATATTGCAAGTGAACACAAGCATCAAGGTATAATTAAACCGAGATGGCCTAAGCATTTCTTGTATAAACAAACAAGAATTAACCACTTTCCTATGTGAATTGGAGTGTCATGCATGATACTTTGTAGAGTATTTCCCAAGATGATGCACACAATAATTATGATTAATTCACAGACAACAAACAAAGGAAAATACCATTTCTTCTTCCTGGCTTCTCTAGTTCAATACATCATTGAGTTGGTCCAAAGAAATGATAACAATGATCAAAGTACAACTTATACAAATTTTGCTTAAATTATTTCAATCATTATTCAGATTAGATCATCCATCCTAATTTTGTGATGTTTTTGTATTTTTGATATTTTGAATCAAACCTAACCTAAAGACCTATCTTAGGTGCTTTAGGGGCTGATCAAAGATTAGTATTTCCTACGTTATACATGTAGAGACCATGTAGTTCGACTAACATAGACACATGTTTTTGACTTTTTGACATGTTTTTGGTTCTTCTAATGTGAACTGGATGTTTGATGCATTTTCAATGGTGATTGGTGTTCCATGTTGGGTTTTGTTTTGATCTTTTTTTTGTCTAACTGTTGTTTGTCCATTTGATTAAGATCTGTGTTTATGTTGCACCCAATGATTTGAAGATGTTGCCCCCAAGCTAGGGTGAGACATGACCATGTGATATGATATGATAATGGATGTAAAATTATGGTGGAAGTAACGACCATGACATGTGTCCAATAGATAGAAAATTTGGCTTTAAAATCACAAGTAACGCCTGTTACCAAGTTTTTATTGCACTTTTTCAGTCTTTTTGATTTTTTTGTCTTTTTGTCTTTTCTATTTTTTTTTGTTTTCTGATTTTTGATTTGTTTGGATTTTGTAGCTTCTTTTCTTCTTTTTTTATTTTTTAGGATATTTAAGATGAAATGAGATGATATGACTAATTGAAGGAACAAGATGACCCACAATAGGGGTAATGCAACCATGGATAAATGATAGATCAAAATGAAAGGTTCACTACAAAACATGTCACACAAGCAACACATCTCTTGTCAAAAGATGATAATGGTTGATTAATTAAGATGCCAGGAATGATTCATTCCATAAGGCATGATAATGATAAGTACTTAGGATCACTGATTCCCCTAAGTAAGATAATATTGATGATTTTTGATGATTTATTGACAAAAGATATGAGTATTGGATAATGTTTCATAGCTAGGCTCAAATATAATTTGCATGATAAGATTCAAGGTTGCAAAGGGACATGATGACCTAGATTTTGATAAGCTGGGAGATATGGAATGGAAGAAAGGAAGGATAAAGATAATGAATGGTGATGATCAAGATCAACTAGATAAGAAATAGACACAAGGCCCAAGTATTTTTCCTCTATTCCTCATCAAGACCAAGGAAAGGAAGAAAGGATGTATTTAGTAAGAATGATAGAATATGGATAAGATGAAAGATATGGTATGGAAGATATGGATAAGGCGTATAGGATAAGATATATGATGTTCAAGAAGATCCTTAACCTTGTGAAGATAAAAGGTGGAAATGCAAGGAATGAGCATAGAAAGGATAATGACCATGAATGATAAGATGGAAAAAACTTGTCCCTAAGTGTAGAGTGCAATAGGAATATGGAAGATAGGATATGGATGATAGGGATATGGAGGAATGACTTAAGCATCAAGTTTCACAACCAAATATGCCTCTAATAAACCATGGCAATGGGAATAAGACTCCTAAATGTTTGCAGATTAATGATACGATGGAAGAATCTAAGGACTTATGCAAAGGTTTGGATTAAAGGACAATGATGGAGGATGAATGTTGGATAATGGATATGAGCTTGGAAGGCCTATTTATGGATAGATGGAAAGGATGGAAAGATTAGCATTGGCACACACCTTGAAGGGTGGTAGAGTGATGGAGGAAAAATGGATTTGGAAGGTGATAGGTTATTAGATGGAAAATTGGAGGAAGCTTTTGGATTAGGAAATTTGGATGCCAATTTAGATTTTATTGCTTCTATGAGACTTTTAGGAATCCATATGAATTTTGACTTTTATTTTTGCTTTGTGGGCCTTTGTGGCCTTTGGAATTTTTCTTTTTGATTTATGGACCTTTTTTGTCTTTGAAAATTGCCTTTTTTCTTTGATGGGCCTTTGTGGCCTTTTAGATTTTTCTTTTATTTTTGCATCTCTCTTTGAGGAGACATGTTGATCCTTTGATACATGTGGATTTTGATATAGAAGCTTTTGATATTTGGCACCCAAATTGCTTCCAAGAGCAACGAGAAGGGTGGATTGAGGTGAGTGATATGGAGGTATTATGGATGAGTTCATGTGGGTAGAATTTTGAAAGGGAATCAAGGATGTGTGCCTTTGTTGTTCTTGAGAAATAGGATATGGACCTAGGATAGAGGGAAGGTTTGATATACTAGGATGAGGACCAAGGATAGATGGAATTTTTGATGAACTAGAATGAGGACCTAGGATAGATGGAAGGTTTGATGAACTAGGACACTTAGGAATATAATCAAGTTCATGGTGATATGGGTTTCTTTGAACATAAAGGGGTTCTAGGATACCTTGTTCATGAAGGCCTAATCCATTTCCTTTGTAATTCATATTTTAACACATTTGTTTACCAATGGGATATGTATTGTTTATGAAACAAGATGCGAGTCCATTTTGGGGAGGGTATGATATGGATGAGAGGATAGGTGTTGGAAGTAAACCATAATGGATAAAGGTGGAGGATCCCAATTTATAGGTGTGGGGTTCATGGATATCTTGAATAGGTGTGATAGGCTCTTGAGATGGAGATGATGGGGTGTTTTGATCTTGACTTGGAAAAGGATTATGAAGTTGTATGAAAGGAATATCTTGATCATGAGAAGGATAAACATCTTCATGGGATGAAAGGGTATCCTTGAATACAATCATATCTTGATCTTGATGAGGAAGGGAATCATGAGATTTTGTAGAAAGCATGTCTTGATCATCAGTTGGTAAGACATCATTAGTTAGGATGGAAGAAATATCATTCTCTTATGATGAAATAGAATCGTGAAATTGTATGGATTGATTAGATGATGTAGAAGAAGAACTCAGAAGGATACTTGTCTCTTGAGATGGAAGGGAATTATTTTGGATGAAAAGTGAAAGGAGGGGATCGCCATAAGATTCTTGAGAAATAGGATCTTGATCAAAGATTGGAAGAATTTGTGGAATTTTTATATCATTGGATGGAGTGGAAAGAACATTTTGATCTTGATGTGTAGGGGAGTGTATGCTAGCATGCTTTGGATTGAGAGATTGAAAAGAATCATTAGATGTTGATGATATGATAGAAGAGGATAGTTGGATGGAATTGTTAACATGAGTGAAAGAATCTTGAGGTTTATTTTGGCTTATGGTGGATGGAGATAAATGCATGACATGACAATATTTCTCAATATCATTTGTGTTTGAGGATTTAGATTTGGGCTTATTGAACTTTTTCAAAAATTCAACGACAATGAACTTGGATGTAGTTTTGGGTGAAGAAGGTCTCATGTTCATTGTTTGGTCAAGAGGTATGGGTAGATTTCTAGCAGTATATATCTTTCTGTGGTTTCTCTTTGTATGTCTTGGAATTGTTGTTGAAGGTTTTCCATCTGCTGAGTTAAGCATTCAATTGATCCCTATTTATTTCATCCATGGTGGTTTGAGTTTCAATTTCTTGTTTTTTTTATTTTTGACTCTTGTTGTGAGGGATTTATTGACAAACGTTGTGGATTTCCAATCCCTAATCATAAATTTCACTATTTGATTATGTTTTGAATCTTTTGTGTTGTTTTTTTTGGATGATGTTTATCTAGATTTTAATGATTTTGAAAAACACAACAATCAAATGTAGACAATTGTTTTTAAGAGCTATAATATAAACATATAGTATATGTTCAAAGAAGCATGCATGGTCCTTTTTTTATTGGTTTGATAACAAAAATGT
Organism: Sequoia sempervirens; assembly: GCA_007258455.2. Taxonomy (NCBI): domain Eukaryota; kingdom Viridiplantae; phylum Streptophyta; class Pinopsida; order Cupressales; family Cupressaceae; genus Sequoia; species Sequoia sempervirens. The sequence continues at coordinate 94,456,971 of VDFB02075321.1, read as the reverse complement.
ACTTCAGATAGACTCACTCTTAAGGTCAAAAGTTCATCGCTATACTCAACAGCCCACAACTTAAAATTGTGTAGACTCACACAGCCATGTCACCACCTAGAGGGCGCTCATGTTTTTGTCTTTTCCAGGTGCATACTCAAGGTTAAATTTCTTGATCCCCAGAGCAAACGGTCCTTGGAAATTATATGGTGAGTGTCTTGGGGGCAGATTATTCCCTCCCCTTGTATTGCGAGTATTACAATGTCTAGTTACTAACTCAGCTGGATACTACACTATGGTTCTTAGAAGAGGTTTCTGTTTAGAGTGGAAAGTGATAAAATCCCTCAGGAGACCTCCCAACCTTTAGACCAAAGGTTTTGGGGATGGTTAAATTTTGCACACTTCCAGAAAAAGTGGGTTTCCCCAGATTTTCTTTAAATTTTATAGTGCAGTAGATAAACCTGGCTTTGGTTTGAACCCACTTAGCTCATTCTCATAGGGTGAGTACTTTTTCCCACTATGGCAAGCCTTCTACAGGATTTAATAAAGCTTTAAAATGCATGAAATAAAGGATGATTTTGGGGTTTTGATCACCCAATTAAGGGGAGAGAATATGCCTATCACCACAAAAACAAAAAAATCAAGTTGTTAAAATTTTAGAGCCCAAACTACAATTTTCTATCTATGTGAAGATGTTTCTTCACAGTGAAGATGTTGTTTCACAAAAATACATGGTGTAAATTTTAAATCCAAATTGAAATGTTTGGTGACTATCCTAGGATTGATAAATTTTTAATCAAGTGACTACCCTAGGATTGGTTCATTTTAATCCAAATCTAAAAACCAATGAGTTTCTAATGTTCTTTTTAACCTACTTTGACAAATCTTTTGTAGATGGTTAATTTTAAGCCCAAAGTAATGCTAGTTGGTCCTAAAGCATGAATGAAAAATAACATAGGATGGGTTATTTTCCCAAGAGTGTTTGAAAACATTATTACAATGGATATCAAATTCTTTTTCTTTCACTTCAATACTCCATGTTCTTCTTAAAACCTACAATAAATGCTCAAAATTTTGAGATGAGATCAATAAATAAGAAGATATACGGGTTAGATGAATGATTAAGCATAAAAACCCTAAAACTTAGACCAAGTTATAATGTGATTTGACTTTAAATGTAAAATTGAAAATTTTAACTTATCACAAAAAGTGAGAAATACCTAAGCATTTCATAGCTTATCAAATTCTACCCCATTTCAAAAAAAAGTTTCCAAAAAGACCTCCATATGACCATGATATGGCCATTTTAAGATTGATTGTCAAAGCGCTAAAACAGAGGTCAAAAGTGCTATAGAATCCATCAGAAGTGTTAAAACAAAGTTTTTTTTTTTAACTATTTTTTGTTGGATGTGCTAAAAGAAGTGTTAGAAGCGCTATAGTTTTCGTTGAAAGTGCTATAAAATTTAGTATAAGAACTATAGAATTAGGCTGAAGCACTAAAATAGATATGAAGATAATCACCAACTATGTTAGGAACCTCTAGTGGATGCGCTAAAACAGATTGTCGAATCGCTAAAGTTTTGGCCGATGCGCTGAAATAGACCTTTGAAGCACTATAGTTTTCCTCCGAAGCGCTATAGTTTCCGTCAGAAGCGCTAAAAAAACTCTCGATCGCGCTAAGATTAACCTAAATTAAACTAATTTAAAACACTGAAAAGCATGAAGACGTCTCATTGTCTCCTATCTCCAAAGATTTATCAAATTACAAAAGCTCTTAGATTTGTAAGCACCGTAATTGTTTAAAATGCCTATTTAGAGAAAAAAATGGACGCTAAATGAAATTATGTGATGATTGCTAATGATTTCTAAATGATACGATGCTACTATAAACTATCTTGATGAAAAATGATAAAAGGAAGCTATAGTAAAAACTAATAATGTTGTCATGATATGAAATCTATTGATGCCATGATGCTATGATGATACTAAAATTCTAATGCTAATGCTTATGATTGCTTGGTTGCTTGGTTGTATTCCTGCAGTGTAAGTTTGCATAAATTGGGATTTCTCAGATCCTTTTCATGCTTCAAAATGTTGTATATATAGATTTTTGGAAATAGTTTTGCACAAGGGTAACACATCAGTGGTTGAGATTAAATCTAGAGATTTGAATGGTAAGAGATGATAAGGTGGAGCTGATCATGGGGGATTGTTCCTCCCCGTGAAAACACTAGGCAAGATGAGAGGAAAGATTTGAGGAAGAAGATTGAGAGGATTGCATGTAGGTTTGTCCCTGACGCTTTCCTGTGAATGCTAGTTTACTTAATTAGATTTGAAAAACATAATTTTATTGGTGAGTAAATAGAGGGATTTGATTTATGCTTTTATTTAAATATTTTTGGAATATTTAAATTAGAAAAAAGAGAGATAAATAATTTAATAAAACAAACTATAGAATTTGTTTATTAAATTAAAATAGAAGGAATATGATAATTAAATTAAATATTTTAGGATATCTTTATTTCATTAAGAAGAAATGTGATGAGATAATTAGTTAATACCAACTATTGAAGTTGTATTTTTAATTTAAGATAGAATTTAATGGATAAAGTATAATAATGATAATAATTAAGTAAAACAAAGTATTTAATTTTGTTTATTTAATTAAGAGGAAAATAATGTGATAAAATAGAAGAATAAATAGTGAACTTAATATAAATAAATATTTCTATTTATTTACTAAGTAGTTGAATTTAGGATTAATCAATCAAATAAATCATATTTAATTAATTATATTCTCCAAACCATTTTTAGGTGTCTACAAATCATTGTCATTCCATCTTGCTAACATAAGTGCATTTGAAACCTCCTCTCGATGTTGATGGCTACTTTAGTGTGAGTTTGAAGTAGGTTCATCCCCTCACTAAAGTGGGGGCTAAATGTGTTGTAGAAAAATGACCCCTTGTCATTTTCATGGCCTTTTAGGTATTGTTACATGATGTTTAATCTATTTTTCTCTAATTTTATGTTTCAACATGGCGTGAACATGCATATTTAGGTACTAAAATTCAAATAATGATATATTGTGAAGGTGTTGTGAAGTGTGGTAAGACATTTCTATATTCTTCTAGACTCCATTCATTACAATTCACCTAAAAATCACCTTTTCATCACTAAACAAGTCCTATTTTGAAGTGTTGTAAAGTCTTGTAACAAGATTTCATGCTTTTCTAGGCACAACTTCACTATTTATCCCTTTCTCATGCTTTATTTGTTCCCTTTATGCCCTCATAAGCTTTAATTAAGTGTATTTTTGAATGTAAGGCTGACAAACAACATTAAATGCAACATAACTCTCGACACCTATTTTCAGGTCCTAGATGGGACCCATTTGTAATGGGTGTCGAATGAGTCCCCCTTGGCTCCAAATTCAAAAAAAAAAAAATTTCCTTTCAGGTTTTTATTCAAAAACACTCGATGTCGGCCTGTGATGAGGTATGAATGGTTATCTAAGGCATAATATTGTATAAATAAGTGATTTTCACCTCATTTTACATCCACTACAATCCCCTACAATTGTTCAACATTCACACATCATCTCAAGCATTCAAGCATCTTACAATATCAATTCAAGCAATACTCAAGCACTTTGGAGGAGCCATTGATATTACTTTAGACTTGCATTATCAAGGGTTTGGTAATTTGATAGCTATTGCATGTTATGAGTTTATCATTCTCTTTCAATTCAATCTTTCATTAAGGGTTTGATTACCAAAAGTGGGATTTGACCAAGGAAAACCCCTATTTGCTAACCCTCAACCATTTTCTCCCTATTTCATGTGTGTTTGCAAACCTAGGTATGCAAATTTAACAAGATTTTTGGTGTTGAAGATTGGTAAACAAGTAAACTAGGTACTTTAAGTCAACTCAGTAATATTTCAAGCTTGGAGAAGCTTTCCTATCTGTTTCTTGCAAAATTGACTTCAACAACTCAACAATTAGAGATTTCTAGATCTGGTGTTGCAAAGTTGTCTCCTGATTTTTTTAGAATTTTGGGAGAGGACGGATTCCCCACTAGTGGCAAATGAGTCCCACCTTAGGATTGAAAATCTGAATTTTGTCAAATTCTAGATCCCGACAGTCAGAAACCAAATTTTGACACTTTTTCACCAATAGGAGGACTAATTCGCCACCTTGGGCGAATGAGTCCCACTGTGAAATTTTAGTGATTTCAGTCAGCATCCACAACATTCTAGAATCATCAAATATTTCCCAAGTGCACTCTATTTCATCTTATTTCTTTTTGTTCTGCATTATTTCTTCATGTAGTTCATTGTTTGCATATCACAGTGTGTTTTCCAGCATACTTTAAATCTTAGTTTTGCATTCATATTCACACATTTAGATCACTCAATTGCATTTAGATTAGAAAAAATTACACATAACATTATTTGAATGAAACCTTATCATTTTTGTGCCCTATCTCTCTCCTTTTAGGTGAAAACCCTAGAAGAGCTAGAGAAGTCCATAAGAACCAAAAAATCTATAGTTCAATAAGACTTCATTTTGTGCATATCATAGAATTCAAGGTCATTCCAGTAATACATGTAACGGTTTGAGTAAAAAAATTGAACATCTTAAGTACTATGGCGCTCTTCCTTGATTGAAGCACCTAGTTCCCCTAACTAAAACTTACTTTCATCCAATTCAGCTCATCCTTGTCTTGCACTAAGTGGGGGAAAGGGATTCAGTAGCCTTATCCTTGTATGTCACTTGGCATTGTCTCTTTTAGCTAGTTTACCACCTTTCATGTATGTATAAGAGCAAGCTTGGGATGTGGACGACATGCCTTAAGTTAGCTCAAATCTGACATACTACCTTTTTCATGACGTGGCTTATCGAAAACATATGACTTGGCATAGGGCTTTCTGAATAATCTATCATATATTCTTCTACTTTAAAGTAATTTCTCATAGTAATGGTGTTAGCAACTACTTTAAAGTGGGGGCATACATCAACACTCATATTTCATTGTGTAATTTTATTTCTTCTTGCGATGTGTCCCTTTTTTGGTGGTGTCATTGGGCTTCATTTCCTCCAAGGGTGTGATATTTCTTCAACTTTTCCTCTCTTCGAAATGTTAAGCACAATGTTCCCTAAGAAGAGACCTTGCATGAACTAAGAAAAATCCCTTTGAACATTTATTACATTATTTTTCATTTACAACATTGGTTATATGACCACCTTGCATAACACATCTTGCATGCCTATGGAGCCATCTTGTTTGTTCATGAGCTCCAAGCATATGAAGTTTTTCTTGTCTCATGAAGTTCAAAAATAATTTTTTGTGTGGCACCTTAACAAAGTTATCAAGAGGTATAAATTTTTGTATGGTTTGACCGGGAAGCCCAATCTGAGGCATGACTTTCCCCATAGCCACGTGTGTGTGTGTGTGTACATACCGGCCATGAGTGTATGTTTCTCACCTTTTTAGATTCTCACCCAACAAATAGCCAAGAGTTTTGTTGCCTCAGAGTGAGTATGCATTTTTGGAAAAATAATCTAGATTTGATCCACATCATGTTGGACAAATGGTCAAAGCTTGATCCACCTTTTTATTTTTTCTCAGTTGTACTTCTCTTCCTTCTAGTTATTTCCATTGCATGATTGCATATCTTTTTTTGCTAAAAATCATTCACCTTGTGTGTGTCCTTTTGTGCTTATGTTGGTTTGACATAGGATCTCAGATCCTAGGAACTTGACCTCCTTCATCTTTGCTATCCTAGACCATTCACATTGGCATGATTGGACCCCTCTTGAATGTCTACTTTTGTGTGAGTTTGAAGAAAGTTCATCCTCTCACTAAAGTGGGGGATAAATGGAGTCACCGAAAAAGTATTCCTTTTACTTTGCTTGATTTGGGAATAATAAATGAAAAATTGGACTTAATGCTACCTTGATCTTGTGTTGTGAGGTATTTTATACATCCACATTGGGTCTTGGGCCCTTTTAAAGCTAAATTAACTTAACTCTGCCCTAATTTAATGTTGTAAAATGTATTTATTTACATCTTCACATTAAATTTAGGAGGCTTGTAAACTAATGTGGACCTAGTCTAGTATTGTAATTTTTTTTACACATTCACATGGGATTTAGAGCACTTTTAAGCTAAATAGACTTAATTTTTCCTTAATCAAGTGTTGTAAAGTATATTTATTTAAACTTTAACACATTGGATTTTGGGCCCTATTGCATGTATGACCTTTATATAATCATTAATAGGCCCCTATGACACCATATTGTGAATCCCAAGGAATATTTTGATTAAAAAAACACAACAAAATCAACATAAAAACTTAAATTCTTCACGCCCTGACACTTTCGCATGGAAAATAGCCCCTGTGGGACCCATTCACCACCTTGGGAAAATGAGTCACATCCAGGTGGGACTCATTCACCCAGGATGGCAAATGAGTTCCATTTGGCCTATTGTTAAGGCTTTGAGTTGGGAAAGTGGGTTTCTAATTCAAATTTCTTCAATGTCAGCCTTGGGGATCAAATTAATGGTCATGCGAGTGGATTGTCTATATTAAAAATCTTTCAATCCTCATTTCATACAAGCATCATACATTCATGTTCTAAAGTCAAGCAAGCAAGAGTTAGGCATTTCAAGTCTTCATAAGGTCATCAAGATAGCTTTCAAGATCAATTCTAAGGTATTCAAGAGCAAGATTCCTCATCAATTGGTGTAGCAATTCAAGATCCATCATCATGGAAACGTTATAATTGCATTATCTCATGTTCATGCTTCATTATCTTATTTCATTATTTGGTTTAATTAACTTAATGGGGTTTGACCAAGGAAAACCCCTATTCCCTAACAATCAACATTTTCTCTCTCTTTCTTTGTGTCATTATAGATCTAGGTGCTTTAAAGGCTTGGAGATCATTGAATATTAGGTTTCAAACTTGTTGGAGTTGTCTCCCTATTGGAAAGGTTAAAATATTCACAAAAAGTCACTTACAATCGTGAAAATTAGGGTTTTGGATCCATACACCTAGAGGTACAGATTGAGCACATTGAGAAAAGCATATCCAGATTTTGAATTTCTAGAAAAACCAAATTGGACTCATTCGCCACAAGTGGTTAATGAGTTCCACTATATTTATTTTTCAAAGATCCTTTCATATTTGGATACCTATTTAGCCGAAACTTGCTTCGGTACAGTTTTCCAAAACTGGGACTGATTCACCCAGAATGGCGAATGAGTCCCACCAAGCCTAAAAAGGAGTAATTTCAAGATTTCAGAGCTCGATTCCATCTCTCTCCAGTTTCTAGGTGCGCACTTTTAGTTTTATAGATTTTAGTTTTGTTCCATTTACTTTTCTAGGTCATTTAGAGTTAGTTTGTATACCACACCATGTTTTCCAACATTTTCTATTCCAATTTTAAACTTGGTGGTGAACCCATCTTGTAATTTGAAATCATATCCTAAGATACCTTATTGTCAAATCTCTCTCTCCACTAATCATTGGATTGAGATCTATAAGGTGTCCTTGAGTGTAGCAAGTGTGAAATGGGATCCCTATCCTTGTGTTTATGCCTCAAAGGTAGTGAGCTTCCATTTCCATTGACTACACATAGGTGATGTACAAACAGGTGTCAAGTATAGAAAGCAAATGATACTCTAATTTTGGGTCTTTTCACTATTTGTTTCCTAGAATGTATCAGCCTTGGGCTCTTTTTTACTCTATATAATTTTAGATCTTTCCTCTATGTTTTACTGGAATATACATGTGATATTGGTAGAAACGTGTGGTACACAGCATCTGACAGGTGACATGTGTTTGTGTTAACGTACACCATGCATAAAGTGTCAGTTAAAAAAGAATAGATTTGATTGAACAATTTGTCCCTAGAAAATAGGTTAGATGGGCCCATAGTAGGGCACCCTAACTTTGGATTTTTAAATTTCATACTCTATAATTTCAAATTAGTCCTTATTTTGTGCATTAGTTTATTTGGCTACTCATATGGTTAAAAAAATTATTTTTAGGGTCACAGATCATCAAATATGATGCCACATTGAAACATGCTTTTTGTTGAGGTTTCTAGAAAATCTCAAAAACCATATACAATCCAATAGTAGGGAACTAAGTCATGTGAATATGTTTCATTGATGTGACATCACATGGTTTGTCAAATTATGTACTTTATGGAAAAAAGTGTTTTTCAAGTGGATATTAAGTTGCTCCACTATGGGGCCCATTGAGGACTACCTTTATTCCTACTATTGGTCCTTTCCCTACTATAGGTCCCCTCCCCTAGCTTTTCGACAATGGAACATGTGTTCCATTTCTTAGAAATTCCTTTTTCCTTTGAAAGGATGTCCAACAACCATTAGCAATATGGCATCTAGTAGTTTGAAAATATATCTTTTTAGTACCAAGTCGCTTTCTCTTATTGGAAAATTTTAATTTGTTTCAAAGTTTTGCATTGAAAAGCTAAAGTATTAGATTCTTTTAAAGCTTCAAATTGCAATGATTTCTTTGGATTCCAGTGATTTCAATCCCCTCCAAAAAAAATCTTTGGATTGCAATGATTTCTTTTAATATCATATCATTTTTTTTAGTTGTTAAGTAAATTTTAGATTTCTTACCATGTTTTGGACTGTACAAATATTTATAAATTATATTTTCTTGCTGATGAGTATTGCTAAGCTTTTAGTTTTTTTCAAGGTTTTAAAATCTGTTTGGATTATTTCTATTGTTCAGTTTCATTTAAACTCTTTATGATAGGTTATTAAAGTAATAAAAAAATTGTTTTAGTTAATATCAAATAAACTTATGGTTTGCATTAGGGCACTTGAGGAATTTTCTACCCTTCCTAGAATAAGAGTTCTATGAGCTTAATTGATTTGTACTAATAAATTATTGTACTTTCAACCAAGTTTATTGCCCATGTCATTGAGGATTGTGAGGCTTAAAAAGTTATTCTCATGTATTGTATCAAGGTTCATTATCTCTATGGTAAGAAGCATTAAAAATGTGAGGAAAGGTGTCTCAACCTTATTTGTAATTTTAAGTATATGGAGAATGCAATTTTCAAACTATTAAATATAAAAACTCAATTCCTAGGTTATAGATTATAATTTTTGACCAAAAAGGGTTGTTTGACATTGCTTCCAAGGATTCTTGTTATGTAGATATTTTTGAGCTCTTAAGGATGTTTCTTTGGAGTACTATTGCTCCTTGCTTGACAATTATGTCTTCTCCTTTGATCAACTTGTAAATAAATTCCTCCATCAGGTTCAAGTTAATATTGGGTCAAAGGTCACCTTTACTGATATTGTTCTGTGTAAGTTTGGGACTCACAAGAAGGTGATTGACTTTATAGACCGATATTAGGCTCTATTTTCTTAAATCTTGTATACCATGCTCATATATGATATAGAGAGAGTTTTCATCAAAAATATATAATGGGGGCTAAAAGATAAGTCTTTGTTGATGAAGTATCTATCCTTTATGTATGTGTATGTCACTCTACGTGAGTACTAACAAATGGTTGCATATTATAGGGATCCCTCCTCACACTCTCATCAAGATGCTCAACAAATCATGCCAATATCTAGTGAATCTAGAAAGAACAGAGTAGTGGTGAATGTGGTATATGTTCCCACTAATGTGTGTTGCCACAATAGTGGTTTACACTTTCTAATAGATCCTAATTTTTTTTGAAATCACATATTTTTAGAAAATATAATGATTTAAGCCTTGAAAAGTTCCATTTAAAGGATTCTAATTGAAGAGGGTTTGATCAAACCACCTTAGACCAAGCCCTCTTGGATAGAACCCTGTTAGTTTTAAGCCATACCTATAATGGAGTCTCCTTTACACCTATTAAAATTCTAATAAAAAACCACTTTTGATTTACCTTTTGGGGGATCAAATAAATTCATTTAAAAATTATTTTTTGTAAGTATGTATTCATTATTATATGCTTCCAAAAAAGTATAATTTTAATTAAATTAAATTTGATTATTATATTTATTTTTTATTTCTTGTGAATGTAGGTTTTTCATCGAAAATCAAGCTCTTTGTTCTGCACATGTGGAAAAATAGAAAATTATCATTTTTAAAAATATGAATGCATTAGGTATTGAAGTCCTTGATCCAACAAAAAAATAAATTGAATTTCAATACATAGAAAAAAGTTATCTTATATTGTCCGCCTATCTCTGAATTGTAATTGGTTTGACTTTGAAAATGATTAAGGAAAAAATATTCAATAAAACACTATGAAACCAATTGGAAGCACTATATATCATAGTTACAAATCTAAATTTGAAAAATTAGAATTTTATCCTTCGTGGAAAAAAAGTTGTGTTATACGGTGAGCATCACTCCTTAATAAAGGTGTTTACTAAAAAAAACTAGTTTTCAAAGGAGATGGAAAAAGAACTACAATCTGATTCCAAAATTTTTGAAAAAAATATGTTTAGAATCTACAGACAAAATATCACAAATCACTAGTTCGCATCATCCTCAAATTCCTAACAGTTTAGCCACTATAGGTGTTCGAAAGTGAAGATTTAGTTAGAAAAAATCAGTTCAATGTCCAGTTTGCCCAAAAATTGTAAATTGGTATTGTGGGATCACCTTGATAAAAAATTTATAATCTGAAAAGAAATATTTACTGAATTATCAAAATCTGATAACAATGTCTAGAAAAATCTTTCAGAAGATTGAATAATAACTGTGTTAGATATTAGACAATTTTCTAAGCTATATCCTCCATGGTATGATACATAGGAGTTTTTCTAGTGTCATCGAGTCTCCAGACATGATACCAAGAAATGTGTTTGTTTGTGTCACATGATTTAGGACCACATTGATAATGGGATAATTCATCTTGATGGTAGGAATCATAATTCAAATAAATTTGTAGCGAAGCACAATAGCTAGCCACAAAACTACACAGATCCATTATGATCTCATTTCACTAATCTAGTCACTTTTTCTTCTTCTTCTGACTTGACCCCATTTGAGCATATGAATGTATTCTCGTTTACTCATATTATTCCTTTAGATCATGTGAATGTTATTCCTAATATTACATTCACTTCACATGATGTACCTTTGAACAAGGAGATCTTTCTATTGCACAATCCTACTCACATCAAGGATAATGTTGTAACATGCATCATGGTTAATCCTTTGAGTCACGTGAATGTTATTATAGAGGAATTTTAATAAATAATTTAAATAAGGAGAGTATAATGAATCATAGGCTACCATTTGCATGCATGCGATGGGTTTTCTATTGCGCCTATTAGCTCTATTTCTTTGTTAGTCCTAGTAAGACCTAAGGTCTTGGAGGTCCCATTTATTGTGATTCCCAAGTCTAACTTGTACCAAGTGAGGCTAAGCATTCCATGTTTTCCCTCCATGAATGTAGTTGCCTCGATAGTTGAAAAATGTCTCAATTTTCCCCATGAGGCTACCGTGCATATTGTACAAGATATTAGATGTAAATCATTGGTATTGTCTAGGGGCTTCTCCCTTAACTAGATTTGGCTTGCCCTAGTCGGACCCCTACCTTAGAGAGGATATATTTTATATAGAGTTTATTTTAGGTATAAGACCTGGGGCTCAGTATCGAAGGGCATTATTCCTTCATCTAGTCAGGTTATTTCTCGGACACCTCCTTGCATGCTCAACAACACAATTCATCCTCTACCACTCTAATGGGGAAAGACAAGCTTTCTCTTGCCCTTGGGCCTTCCCCTTCTACTTTTGTTTCTTCTTCTTCTACACTTTTTTTTTTGTCTTCCTAGCCTTTGGTGGAATCCTACATTCCTTCTATTGTTCTTGGCACAACAAAAAGAAAAGTGCCCATGTTGTGGAGGGTAAAGACTCAAGTTTTTTAGCTTCCAATTCACCCCACGATTCCCTTACCCACCCTTTATGGAAATGGGAAGCATTCTCATGTGGTTTTTCCTACATCTTGACCTCCACAACCTCCAACTATTCCTCCACCTACCTCCATAGTACCAAAGGGAAAGGGGCCCACTATCAAGATGCATGTGTCTCTTTCTATTTTTATTCATCCTCCTTCTCCTCCTTAGGATTCCACCCTTCCACTAGAAATGATTTTTTAGGTTTATCCTTTGATAGAGTAGGAGCCTCCAACCTCTTCTCAGGTCAAGTCTTTTAGTGACCACAACCACCATAACAAGCTTGTGCAAGAGCATAAGTGCTGACAAAAGACTCTGGCCAATGAGCATGTTGCCTCATAGAAGACCGAAGAGGAACCTTCTATCATTGTATGTACTTCTTGTTCTACCTTTGTTCTCATCACCTTTGTCCTTTCAACATCATCGAAAAATCTCAATAAACCTCCCTCTAAAAGGGTACACGTGTTCATCACTCCCTTTATGGACCCATCCATTCTTACCTCTCTTTTCAATATTGTAGTGTTAAAAAATGTAGTTCATGATATTTTCACAATTTTTTGAGTCCTCTTTGTTGAATTGAGCATAATGATACCTTGATTTATTGTTGTAATGTGTTCAACACATTCACATTAGGCCTTGGACCCTTGTAAGCTAAATGGACTTAATGGTGCCTTATTTTAGGTGTTGTAAAGTGTTGTACCATATTTTCACACTAATATAGGGTTTTCATTATTTATTGGGCTTCTTTATGCTTTAATTGGCCTAATTTTGCATCCACAAGCCTCATTTAATGTATCTTTCTAAGGATAATCCTAACATAAACCAACATCCAATCATATTTCATGTCCTTTTAGGTTGTGTGGCCCAAATTTAGTGATATGGGACTTACACACCACCTTGGGCATATGAGTCCCACCTAAGTTTTGGGGTTGCAATCTTGATTTCACATGAATCTAAGTAGTTTCAAAAAATGTGTCCCATAGTTAAGCCTAATGGGACTCATACACCACTTCTTGCATATGAGTCCCGTGTGGCCCAAAATCAAATTTAATTCAAATTCTTGGTGAGATTTTATCCTCCTAGATCTAATGTCAGCTTGTACTTGTTGCACATATTTTTCACACATTCCCTGCCGAAAGGGGGACCGCTTTCTTTTCACTCCTGATGGGTTATTTTCATCCCTGACTTGCTATTTTTCCTATGTCTCACTTTGTGCAACCCTATTTGCAAGCCCAAGTTAGTCACAAGCCTTAAAATGATCAACTCCTCATTGACCGAGTTCACCTACCTCAATTTTGCTAAGTCATTTTCCTTCATGGGTTGGGCCTTGCAGGTTTCCCTTAGCCTATCGCCTTGGCGTCCATTGTGCCTTGTAGGCTCGCATTCGTAGACTATTGTTCGTCATTCACCCACCACCCACCATCCACCATCCGTCTACTACCCATCGTTCATTGTCCACTATCCACCTGCTATTTGTCCACCATTTGTCCACCGTTCATTTGTTGTCCACCATTCGTCCACTGTCTGGTGTTTGTCGTCGACCCATCATCTGTCGCTTACAGGTATGCCCCTACAGAAGGCTATCTATCATCCATTCATTGTTCACCATCCACTTTCTATACGCTATCAGCCATCTATTGTCCACCACTTGAGGTTCTACCCCTATGGAAGCTTGTCCTCCATCCACTGTCTATCATTCGTTGTTCTCACACCATCCATTGTCCGCTGGTTATGGGTCTACCCTTACGAAAGGCTTTCCTTCATCTGTCGTCCATCTTTTTTCTGCCATCCACTATCCGCCCACTATTCGCCATTCATCTACTATCCACCATCCACCGTCCGATGTCTTCCCACCATCTGTCATCCACCACTTGTAGGTTTGCTCCTACAAAAGGTTGTTTGTCATCCTTTGTTCGTCTGCTGTCCACCGTCTTTCATCCACCATCTATGGGTTAACCCCTGTAGAAGGATGTCTGCCATTCGTCTGTTGTCCATCGTCCATCATCCACTACTTGCAGGTTTACCCTTGCAAAAGGTTGTCCATTGTATGTCATTCATTTTCTATCCATCGTCTCGTCATCCATCATCCACTCCTTGGAGGTTTGCCCTTGTGGAAGGTTGTCAGTCATCCACTATTCATCTATTTTCTCCTATCTATCATTCGCCATCTATATTCCATCACTTGTGGATTTTCCCCTACAGAAGGTTGTTCCTCTTCCACCATCCTATCCACCATTTGTCTATTGTTCATCATTCGCCACTCTCCATTTTTCTGCCGACCATCATTTGTTGTTCATCATCCATCCACTATCTACCATCTGTCATCCATCTGCTATTCGACATTCGTCTATCGTCCATCATTTGTTCACTATCCATTGTCCTGCCATCCATCGTCTACCACTTACAGGTCTACCCCTACGGAAGCCTATATGTCATCCATCATTTTTCCGCTATCTAATGTCCACCCTCCACCATCTACCGCTTGCAGGTTTTCCCCTATGGAAGGTTGTTTGTTGTTCGCCATCTACCACTTGTGAGTCTGCCCCTACAAAATTCTGTTTGTCATCCGTCATCAATCCACTATCTGTTGTCCACCTACTATCCACTGCTTGCGGGTCTTTCCATACATAAGGTTGTCTGTTGTCTACCATCCATCCGCTATCTACTGTTTTCCATCCACCCATTGTCTACCGATGTCTCCTATCCATCGCCCCATGCAGAAAACACAAAATAACCTCTAGCCACCTTCATAGAAATTCCACAATTCATAATCACACTTGCACCTTCACAAAAGCTTCCCTTCCTCACTCACAACATTGATACAAGTTAAAGCCATAGAACGACACCCAACAATTCCTTATCAAAAACTGCACAGACATTCGCTATGTTTGATGAGGATTTAAAAGGTAGGTGTTACTTACAACCATCGACACTACACGAAAACCATAAAAAAATTAATGTTGATGCCATCCATCAATTAATTTCATTGGCCTTCTCTATCAACGCGCCAAATGCTTTTAATTAAAAAATCAAAAAACCTCCTCCACCTTTTTCTCGATTAGCAACCTGATGCTGGAAAAATTAAAAGCTGGGAAGGCTAAAAAAAATTTTGACCAAAGTTCACAAAAATAGCCTATTGGCTAATTACTTACAATAAAACTATGAAACCTCAAACTTGAAAAGCAAATAAATAGAAGGAGAAAATACCACAAACCATTTTTTTTTTTAGGGCGATTCCAAAATAGTGGTTTACTTTTTTTGGTGAAACTTGACATTGAACTAAATTTTTTTAACTAAATCTTCTTTTCCTGGCACCTATAGCTGCTAAACCATGAGAAATTTGAAGATGATGCAAACTAGTGATTTGTGACATTTTGTCTGGAGATTTTAAATTATATTTAAAAAAAAATTGGAATTAGATTGCATTTCTTTTTTCATCTCCTTCGAAAACTAGTTTTTAGTAGTAAACTCCATTTTTAAAGAGTGATGTTCACTGTATACAACATAACTTTTTTTACACGAAGGATAAATTTTTAATTTTTTTAATTTATATTTTTAACTATGATATCTAGCACGTTCATTTAGGTTCATAGTGGTTTATTGAATTTTATTTTCTTAATTAAGTTTTGAATTCAAACTAATTACAATTTAGAAATAGGTGGACCATATAGGAAATAACTATTTTTTTTTTAATTGAAATTCTTTTTTTTTTGGTGGATCAAGGAGATCAATACCTAGCATGAACATATCTTTCATATTGGTTTTTGATAATCTACTATTTTTTCCACATGTGCAGCACAAAGAGCTTGGTTTTTGGTGGAAATCTTATGTTTAATTAAACTAAAGAAGAAATTATACATAATAAAACCAAAATTTATTAAAATTATATTTGATGAATAGATCGAGGACTACATCATCCAGTTGGGTCTATGAAGTTGATTTCGTTATCATCTTCAACCCAAGCTTAGAAAGGAAAAAAATTGAAAAAAAGTTGCTAGAGGAGGGGGAGAAGGGAAAAAATGGGGGTTTTGAGCAAAGCCCCCTTGGACCCCTTCGAGTGAAGGGGGGTCTTGGAAGGGAAATTCAAACCCCATTTTTTTATTTTTCCTTTATTTTAATTAAGAAAAAATTCAAAAGGGGTGAAATCACAAAGGGGTTTAAGTGAACCCCTTTTTGGGTTCACTCAACCAACCCCACCACCCCTCCCCCTTTGAGTGAACCCCTAAAAACCTGAATTTTTTTTTCTTAGGAGCATTTTTTGCAATTTTCCTTCATGAAGGGAATTGTAAACCACTATTGTGGAATCACCCTTTACCAAATCATTGATCCAATCCCATGACCCAATAATGGTTCCCAAACTAAGGCCTCAAATTCAATTCCAAAGTAATAAATACGTTATTTTTATAAGATCCTCTTACACTATTATAAGTTGTCATAATGAACTCCGAAAGATGGGAGCATTGTTACCTTCATTCAAAGTTTCTATATGACACATCATAGCATGCATTACAATGTAATCAACACAATGAATCACTAATGTAACTCCCCTCTTACGCATGTCATATAATCATCATGAGATCCCTTGCACATATGACAATATCATAAGATGATTTTAGACATCATTACAAGATATTAGTTGCTCTTACAACTTCTCTCACACATCATACATTATATTACACATGACAATACTAACCAATTCAAAGTGGGACTTTTCTTTGTTTATGTAAAAAAGTAATAAAATAATAATTAAACACTATGAAATGTTAATGACACATTTCCCAACATTTATATGTGGTTTAATTACATTTACATTTCACATATAATTTTGATTCTTCTTTAATTTATTGTACCTTATAGAGAGAACCAATTGAACAAGATGATATTATGTCACTAACACTATACTATCCATTATACCTAGCTAATTCGGTGCAATATGACACACTAGCACCCCATGTGCATTATAAATTAAACATGTTTATTTTCCTTTACGCAACAATATTTAGTAGCGATGAAACAAATGGGTGGATTATTGTGAAAAATTACTTTGTTAAAATAGAATCTAGTACATTGGCGACCATAGAATTCCACTTATTTTTTTCATATGATTGACAGCTTCTCCGTAATCTAACAGCTGGCGGAAATTAAAAAATGAGTTGGCCCAAATAAAAGTGCTAGGGAAGATAGGTAGTGAAGTTATCGATTGACTTATATTTCCTCACGGTTATCATCCAGCCGAGAAATGTATAGTTTACAGGCGTGCACTGGAGTAGGGAGAAAGTCTGTCCCGTAGACTAGAAATCTATGTCCCTTTACGGAATATTACTATAAAGGTGAAAATGCTTTTTAATGTAATATTTTATTTAGGTTGGAATGTTTATTTATATAGTTAAAAATGATTTATTTTATTGCGTAGTTGAATTTAACTATTTAATCTGGTTTGAATCTAGTTTTATTCCTTTTATTTTTTATTTTTTATGTGTATGAAATTCTATGTCAATTGTATTAAATGTATGAATGTAATACAATTTTAATTCTCAATTCAATTTTTTCAATCATTTATTCAATTTGATTTATTCAATTTGATTGTTTGTTTCAAATTTTTTCTACCACAATCTTGATCCTTCTAAATGTATAATCCAAATAATATATTTTAGTTGATTGATCCCCATTTTCACACTTTGGTATTATGTTCATATAGAAGAAAATGTCAATTGGCATTCACTACACACATAAGAGAAGACACAACACATGAAGCCTGATAATCTCTTAATACAAGGACATTTAAGAATAGTCATTTTCATACCTGCATCTACAATAATTGAAAACACCATCATCCTAGTGCATACACATCACTAAGAAATCATTATAGAATTCATGTGTTGCCTAAATTGTGTTATCTATTGAGGTATTTTTACATTCTACCAACTTGAACAAAAAAAACCTAAGACAGTGAAAGGGGTCCATCATTATCTACTACTCTACAATCTAAGAGCTCACAAGGAAAATTATAAAGACCCTCAAAGATTGAATTTGTGAATATCAAAGCATAATATTATGACTTTAATCTACATACATGATTAAACTAACAAAGTTACCCAACCTATTGCTACATCTATGGTTTTAGATCTAAAATAACACTAATTTGGTTGTCTTTTCATCTCATGTTTAGGATTAGTGTTGCATTGTAAAACTTATTTTTCCCACCGTACAACCCTAACATTACATTGCATTATGGTAGCTCCTACGATTGCTTTATTGGTTAATTCAAGCACATATTCATAAACATCTTAGATGTGTTTAGATTTCATCCATTTCACATGATACTTATGCCCTTGATTCATTCATGCAATTCTATTCTTTGGATATTGATGTCATCTCTATGGAATTTTTATTTTATCATGCCTTACCTTTCTCCTCCTTCATGGGGTATGTGTATGCAAATTATATTCTACTTGAGAGCCTTAGTTCTTTTCATCACTCCATTCATGACATCCCTTGCCTCTAAACATCAATGACCATTCTTCTAGCAAGGACCTATCACGTGCCTTACCTATCGATAATATTTACCCTTTTTTATACATGATGATGAACCTTCTGATGATACTTAAATTAATCCTCACATTATAGATGATTATTTGTGCATTCAAAATGATATATTAGTTGATAATGTTAGATGTGTCAATACTTCATTTCCTTTGCACAATGATATTGTATATTTTGTAAAGATTAATTACATGATGATTATATAATAGTTATATAAATTCTTCTTTGCACTTATGTGGTAGAGTCTTAAAATGGTTTGATTCATCTTCTTTTTTGTACACTTCATTTGGCAATTTTTGTTGTGATCTCATTGACTATTTCTCTAGACCTAGTTCTTTCTTAATTTTCTTTCATTTATTGTTTATCTTTTATATTGATCAATTTTCACACATACTCTATATTTTCACACCCCTTTATATTTTTTGTCATCTTCCCCTACATAGAGGCATGTGTACTTTTTTTTTTATCTATATTTCTACTTCATATCCTTTTGTACTATATAGGACGAATATTTAATTTCTTCTATCACTTTATTGTCTCATGATTTATCTTTTACTATTACATTTCTTATCTCTTGGTTTTACATTGTCATATCTAATCTGGCTACTCTTACTTTCCCATTGCTTGTTTTTATGATCTCCTATCTCTTATATCTTTATCATTAGTTTTTCTCTTATGATCCTCATAACTATTTCCACCTCCCCCCACCCTACCCCACACGCACATTCCTACACTATTTGCTCATTTTTTGCAACATTGTCTTATGTTTCTATACGATTGATCTAGCTTCTTATAACATTATGGACTAGATATACTCATATTAAATTATATAGCTTCTTAGATTATTATCTTATGCTCATACATTGTGTGACCCAACTTCTTAGATCATTGTTTTATTTCACCAAATTAATCTAATTTTTTTATCTAGCTACATTAAGCATTGGATCTATGAAATATTATTATTATATCCAATTACTCAAATAAATTATTTATTATTATTCATATTATAGGTTCGTACGAACCCCTCAAATCAAGTTTTTTTACCATGCATTCATTTTTTGTGAGTTTTCCTTCCTCACTTCAATTGTAAACCACTATTGTGGCTTCACCCATCTATAAATTATCACTATCTTATCTTTCCATGAAGAGCACATTGTTTACAATCTATTATTGTCATATCTAAATTTTTTAAATAATGTATTACAATATCACTATTTCATCATACATTTTACATCTTAATTTCATAGTACTATGTCTTACATTATGATCTCATATAGGTTTATCTTGTGTACTATCTTTCATGATTTTATTGCTACATTTTTCTTCATAGAGTTAATATGTCTTGATGATACATTACCATATATTACTTTGAGTATTTTTCATTGATCCTTATAGATGTTAAGATTACACAAAAGAATGTAATTACAAAAAATTAATCAAAATCATATCATAACAAAATCATATCTCAATCTATTAGAACGATCTAAAATTAAATATTCAAACTATTTCAATAATAATAAAAATTCACAAAAATAAATAAACCATTTATTGTACTCCTCTTTTATTTATATTCTCTATTTAATACACTAAATCATTATATTCATTTAAATTTTATTTTATATTAATTGAAATATTATTTACTAACCCTTTGCATTTTTCTTTTGGATTTGTATTGATCCACATACCATTTTCTACTATCACCTATCGGGATTTTCGAAAATACGGTCTGTAGTCTATTTCACGTTTATTTCACGTATTTAACACCTAATCTAAAATTCGTACACATATTTAACACGTAATCTCATATTTCAACACCTCCCATTCTGTCGCATATGCGAAAATTACGTGACAGAGCGAATATAATCAATCAATGTTTCAGCAGTCACATGTTGATAAGAACAAATATCTATTTACACGCGTAAGGTATCCATATGTTTTACGTATCGATTTACACCGTAATATATCTATATATTTTACGTATCTATTCGTCCCCGTAATGCATCTATATAATTTAGATATCTATTATCCCACTCTTTGTCCAAAATCGATTTCATCTCTGCGCGTCCATTAATTGCAATTCAGATATTTCGCTGCTTTTTTAAATACGACTCTGATTTTCTAGCTTTACTGTTAAACATTCTATAAATATCTGTTCCTGCTGCTTAATTCAAGTGGAACAGAAATCAGAAGAGATGTCTCGGATTGTTTATCCGTGTGCCGTTTGCAAGATTCTACGAAGAAAATGTGGAGATAAATGCGTGCTCGCTCCTTATTTCCTACAAAACGATCCTCACAAGTTATTTGGAACAAGCAACATGGAAAAAATGCTTCAGGTATTGATCAAATGTTTTTTTGGGTATTTTATAACACTTTATCGAAACAATTTGATTGGTTGAACGATGTTTTTGATCAACTGTATTTCATCTCAGATCTAAATTACAATGGGGAGTTTAACATCATTCCTTTTCCTGTGTAGGATATTCCAGATGAAAAGAGAGCAGATGCTATAACAAGCCTGGTATACGAAGCAAGTATGAGAGTGAATGATCCTATCTATGGCTGCACTGGCGCTATTTGTCGATTGCAGGAGCAAGTATTACACCTCCAGTCTCAACTGGCAACCACACAAGCTAAGTTTACGTCTGTCCTCACCGGATCTTGTAATAGCGGTGAAACATTTGATGTAGTACATCAAAACGATCCATATAAGGATGAGGTGATGCTTTTGCAAGACGATGAGGACCCTTTTGGATTATGGGCACCACTGTGAAACTGTCAGTTCGTTCTATATTCCATGTTGGATAGCTTTACAAGCATTTCTTAAGCTGGAATCATCTGGGGTGATGTATTTGCAATCATTCGTTCTATCAACTGTCTCTCAGATAATCAGTAGTCCTCCGCGCTATAAAACGGTGGTGAATATATTAACATTTGTACCAAGTGCTGATATATTCTAGAAACTGAATCATAGTCTGCATCGAAAGGCTGCACCAATGTCATCTGCTTGTTAAAACAATCATTAAATTGTTTTAGGATTCAGATAATCATAATTATGTATATTAATATTGAGAAAAAAAAAGATTTAATCATGAATATTCGAACGTTATTGGTTCATATTGACATAAAGCCCTCCACTGCAAGAGTGTTTTGTGAGAGTAAGCTAACAGCAAACTCTTAAAAGGATTATTTTATTAGTCCCTGCTTATATAGGAAGAGATTTATGTTTCAGTATTAGCAATTATTTTTCTCCTCAAAAATCATGTCAATAAAGAAATAAATAATTTTTCCTATTGATTTTCAAAATGGAACTTTTGCCAGTTTTTTCCTTTTTCTCGGTCATCTCTCATCTTTTTGTCAAGGGTTTCTTGATTTTTCGGTTAAAAACAGTGAGTGGGCAATGAGGTGGGGAAAATTTAAGACATTGCCTAAATTTTATTGAAGAAAATATATTGATGATTTGTTATTGGCTTAGAGTTTTCTTGTGGGTAGGTGGCAATTTGAAAAACAGTTCATGTGCCTTGTTTCTATTACCACATTTTACATACCTACATAATAGGGAGTTCAAGAATCTAGTAGCTCAAAAATCCCAATATTTTTAGATCTACTTTTCATTTATTGTGAATAGATTGAAGTAGTAATCTATGGAGAGATTGGTTTTGTTTCATCTCGTTTTAAACATAATTATGCTTTTCTAGGGTTACATAATATTTATCCTGTAAACTCTACCCATTTTTCTCATCAACATTGTTGACTATGTGAGATAATTTCTACAAAATCTTGAGGTAAGTCGCTTTCAATGGTTTCAAGATCATTTTTTGTTTTGTTTTATTTCATTATAAAACAATTTTGTTGTTATCTAGTAAATAAAGATTATTCGACTCTACTATTCACTATATCTAAAGATAGTTGTGGCAACCATTCCTTTCACATCACCAACAGTAGTTGGTATCCATTCAATAATGGTAGGTGCTATGTATTGCTTCGGTAGAAGGATCAATTCTATAAGTTATTCTTCAACCTGTGCCAAAATTCTAGTTTTGATATAAGGGTTTGTTCTATAAATCAAATTTCTATAACTGCCAAAATGGTAGGTTTGAGACATCTAACAAAATTTTAATATCTTTTATACTGATGCATATTGATACAAGCTAGAATTTTTTCCCCTTTTCTCTTTTCTTGCAAATTTTCCCATTGGAATGTCCAACCAAACATAAATTTATAATCAGTCAAGTAGTAATTATTTCCTCAAATGATGTATTATGTTGAGGAAATAATTACTACTTAACGACAATTATCTATTGTGTGTTTCATATGTAATATTATTCATTTATTGTTATATTACTGCTTGTATTGAACCTTTGGTTATATTATATGTCTGATTCAAATATTATTTTTGATATGATAAAATCAATATGGCAACCAAATTATACATGAGATGGTGGGATTTGTGCATTGTTCATCCTTCTCTCTCTCTACATACAACTGTGTCCTTCCATTTATGTGACTGTAAGAATAATGGTGCTACCTCCTATAAGAATTAGGAAAATCTAGGAGATGAGAAACAAGTATAATGAACAATATACAATATTATATTTAGATGATCCAAATTATATTTAGTACAAAACCTTACATATATAGGCAAGGAAGAGCTAATCCACCTATGAGATGGATTGAAAAATTTCCCATGAAGTGGCATAAATAATTTTCCTATAGGTGTCAACCTAGGAACACTTGGAGTGTGCAAAACAACAACCTCTATGACCAAGTCATCAACCTTGATGCCAAGTGTTGAGTGACCTTTTAGGTGAGATGAAAATTCTTCCTGAAACAACCAAAAATGGGGGATGATAATGCTTTTGTATTGTTTAGAACATAGAGAAAAACCCACTTTCCAATTAATTCATTGAAGGATAACCCTAGACATCTCAATGCAAAGGGGAAAGAGATCTTGCAATAGGGATATCCTAGGGACTGATTGTAAACTAATGAGGGGATCACCACCAATTTATGACTTGGAAAGACAAATGCAATGCAAGATGTAATACTTAACCCTAATATGATGTAATTTTTCACTAAATGACCTAGAAAAGTATGTAAAATAGAACACATAGATGCAAGATGAAATGTGTGCACCTCAAAATCTAAAGATGATTGGATGGAGCTCTAAAATTCTAAAAAATAGTGACTTTAATGCTGATTAGGACTCATACACTAGGCTGGGTGAATGAGTCCCATATCTAGGTTTTTGTGTAGAAACGTGAATCTAGCAAATGGATGTTTGAAACTACAAAAACTTGGAAATTGAACAAAAATAGGTCTCATATGCTAGAACTAGCATATTAGTCTAGTTAAGGTTTTTTGAAACTTTAAATTCTAAATCCGGTCATCGTGGTCTACTTTGTGCTTCCAAATAGATTTTGAGATCCGAAGCCCTGATTTGCAACTTGTAGGCGTCTTCCAAGTATCCTCAATGCAAAGTGACAACTTTGACAACTTTGACAACTTTGAACACTTTGACAACCTTCTCCAATCTTACTCTTCAACCTATAATTCACACACAAAAGAAAGGGAATTTTTTTTTTTTTAGTGGAAAGGAGTTTGCCTTGGTCAAACCCCATTTTGGTAATCAAACCTTGAACGAAAATGAAATAGGAATGGAGAATGATGAATGAAAAAAATATGATGGTGCAACTCACCAAAACCTAGCAATGAAATGTTGTAAACATGTATGAGATAGCACCAATGGATGTAGATCTTGACTCTTGCTTGAACAAGATAGACCTTGAATGAAATATTAGCTTGAATTATGAAACCCTACATCACAATTATTAGCTCAAAAATAAAAATGATGCATGAAGAATTTGACATGATGTTTGATGCTTGAATAATGCTCTACAATGCTTGATAATCTTCCCTTGAATGATCTTGAATGCTCTTGTAAATACTTGAATACTCTCGTGAACACAAACTTGCTATTATGAATGCTCTCACTAAAGTATTAGGTGAAAATGAGTGAAAGAACCTTGTATTTATACTTAATTATGTAAAAAAATCCTAAAATTACAAGACTAAAAGCCGACATCAAATATAGGAGGATGAAATCCTCCCAAGAATTTGAATTAATTTTAATTTTGGGCCACACGGGACTCATACACCCAAGGTGGAATATTAGTCGCATTAGGCATAATTTATGGGACCAAATTCAAAAATGCTTAGAAAGGTGTAAAACTAGGATCAGGACCCAAAAACCTAGGTAGCACTCATACATCCAAGGTGGTGTATGAGTCCCAGATCACTAAATTTGGGCCATGAAACCTGAAAACAATTGAATTATGATTGGATGTTTATTGTGTCAGGATTATCCTTGAAAAGATGCATAAATTAATGCTTGTGGATGCAAAATAAGGCCAATTAAAGCATAAAGAAGTCCAATTATTTATGAAAACCATAGAAAAGTGTGAAAGTCTACTACAACACTTTAAATAAGGCATGATTAAGGTTAATAAGAGGTTTATTAGATTTAGTTAATTAATGAAACCTTAGAAAAGTGTGAAAGTGTGCTACAACACTTCAAAACACTTTAGAAAGGTATCATTTAAGTTCATTAGTTTACAAGGTTCCAAGACCTAATGTGAATGTGTCTGACACATTGCAACACTAAATCAAGGGAACATTAAGCTTTGTTTATCAAGGAGGGCCCAAACAAGCAAGGAAAAGTAAATGTGATACCTTTTTTGTTGCCACATTTAGCCACCACTTTAGTGAGAGGATGAAATTGCTTCAAACTCATACTAAAGTAGGAAAACACACATCAAGATGGGTCCAAGTGTGCCAATGTCGGTAAGATAGGATAACAATGATCAAGAGAGGTGATCAAGATCCCATCAAAAACCAACATAGGCACAAAAGAACACACATGATAATGATATAAAGAGTAATAACAAGGCATAAGCATACACTATCAAAGACAAAATAGAAAAGAAGAATAAAGGAAAAAAAGGGGTGGATCAAGCTTCAATCATTTCTCCATCATGATGTGGATCAAATCTAGGATATTTGTCTAAAAAATTCACGCTCACTCTAAGGCAACAAAACTTCAGGTTGTCCACTGGGTGA
Organism: Sequoia sempervirens; assembly: GCA_007258455.2. NCBI lineage: Eukaryota > Viridiplantae > Streptophyta > Pinopsida > Cupressales > Cupressaceae > Sequoia > Sequoia sempervirens. The sequence goes on along the minus strand of VDFB02075321.1, from coordinate 94,431,376 downwards.
GTAATCTAAGAAAGTGAGACACATACGCACACGACCAGTATGTACTCACACACACACATGAGTGGCTAAGGGAAAGTCATGCCTTCATTCAGCTTCTCGTCAAACCATACCAAAGTTATTCCTCCTGATAACTTTCATAAGGTGCCACCCAAAAATGAACTTCGAGCTTCATGAGGAAAGAAAAAATTTGTATTCTTGGAACTCACGAACAAACAAGATGGCTCCATAGGCATGCAAAGTGTGTTATTCAAGGTGGCCATATAACTGAAAATGAAAATATAACAATAAGGAATGTTCAAGGGAGTCTTACTTAATTCATACGAGGTCTTAACTTAGGGGACATTATGCCTAATGTATCGAAGAGAGGACCAGTCAAAGAATAGAAGATTCACAGCTTAGGGGATACACTCCAATAAGAGGAATATAATATGCTAAGAGAGATCATGCTCTTTAGGGACATCAAACCCAATGTCATCCAAAAAGTAGCAGACACATCACATGAAGTAAGAAGACTACACCATGAAAAATGCAAAAGAATAATGCCAATGTATGCCCCCAGTTTAAAGAAATTGCTAAACACCATATTGTGAGCAAATACTTTAAAGTAGAAAATGATAAATGCTAATAATAAAGAATATGTGAGAGCTAACTTGGAAAGCCCTATGTCAAATCATATGTTTCCAAATAAAGCTACACCATGTGAAAGAAAAAGAGAGTGGTTGGCCCCAAAAATGAAAATCTAAACATATAAGGGATCTATGGATTTGGGGTCAGTATGTTCTTGCTACAGTGTTTTTAGAGAGCTCAAAACTATCATCATTCCCCAAATACTCATAAAACTGGAAGAATGACATAAAGAGAGCGAAAACAAAGAAATTGTTTTTGGGTCAACATGGAAGAGACATGAATGTCTCGACACCTTGCATCATCTGAAAAAGGAAAAAAACAAGACAAATGAAAAAGATAAAAGAAAAATATTTTCGGTCAACATGGAAGAGACATGAATGTCTTGATGCTTTGCATCATCCCTAAAATGAAAACACAAGAAAAATTAAAAAGATAAAAGGAAATTTTTTTGGGTCAACATGGAAAAGACATCAATGTCTCGACATCTTGCATCATCCCCAAAAGGAAAACACAAGACAAATGAAAAGATAAAAGAGTTACGACATAGAGAAGAATGGAGATACAAATAGAGGAATGTCACAAAGAGAGAGAGAGATACATCAAATAGAATAGCACAGGGGATCAAAATATGCACATGAAATCACACAAAAGAAAAAGAAATAATGTAAAGAAAGTAGTAAGGAACATGTGAGTCAACCTAAAGTAGGTCATTTGCATCCCAATCATGTTCATTTTATACCGAAGGTGAACAACTAGCCAGAGGGATAATGAAAAGTGCCGAACTAGGGCCATCACCAAGTTCAAGACTCTTCTTAGGAGAATTATCATTTAAGCTCATAGAATAGGAAAACAATGTATTCAATTCATTATGCACTTCATCGTCAATCTTAGTAATATCCTCATCATCATCTAAATTAATCACAATAAGAGGTCGAATGATAATGTCCAAAGAAGGGTTTGGCTCTTGTTATGGTTGCATTATAGGATCATTTTGTTTCAAGGAAAGGGTAGAGTCATCATGCATTACTTTAGTTGAGTTTGGATCATGATTTTCTTTGTTTATATCTCCATGTAACATGTGAGCTATGGCACGACATCTATGCCTACACTCTCTAGCACCTCTTTTTCTTTTAGTTATATTTCCAAGTTGCATTTGTGTAGGAAAGAGTTGATCAACCATAGGTTTATTTTCTTCCCCAAGGGGGGGAATGAAAGGAACCATGGGAGGTTGTTCAACCACTTTCTCTTTCACTTTGTACACTTGTTTTATTCTAGGAGGTGTGACATGATTGTTTTCATTATCTCTGGGTCTTTTGTAGGAAGTAGGTGAAGTTTTTGTGTTAGGTTGGTCTTGGTTATTTGGAAGTTCTTTAGGTTTAATCATGGTGTCATCAAGGATGGTAGGTTCAGTTGTCAGTTGAGGCATGCTTCAGAGGGACAATTCTGCTATTTTCTTCACCTTGAACTTTTTGTAGGATTTGAAAAAGAAGTAATCTCATGGTTTAATAGGTTTGGTAGGCTCAGACCAAAAGAAATCTAAGGAAAAGTTTCCACAAGAGGATAAAGGGTTGAAGCTACTATGATGGATGGTGAAAATTTCATTATCAAAGGGAAAATTTAAGCATTTATGTACAACCAAAGGGATAAAATTCATGGAGAAAAGCCATGGATAGCCTAGCTTCACATGAAACATGAAATTGGTCTGACTATGGGATGATGGAGAATGAGATATCTAATATTTTTGGTCTTATTTGTAAAAGAAGAGTGATCGATCCCATTGTAGGGAAAGTGAAACCATTATGCATCTTGATCCATCTTGATCCATGCTTTCATTTTATCATATATATATCTTGATATTGCTCATGCAGAAGTAAAAAATCCTTGGTAATCATATTCTTGCCATAGACGGGATCTATTAATATCCCATTAGTGGGATTGTCATAGATTCGGTCGACTATGTAAAGAGGACCATCGAGCACACATGTTTAAGTATATCATTAGAGGAGAAAGAAATCTCAAGAAGATTTTTAGTTCAGCCCTTACGAGGAATGACATCTATCACTCCGACCATATCATCCATAGGATCATTATTTATAAGATAATTTTGAATAGTGTCATTGTTATCATTATCTGTATCAACATTCATCACATCATTCTTTGTAGTTTCACTTGCTTTGACAAATAAAATACATTATGATTGAGCACAGGGTTGGTAAAAATTTTCAAGTTTTGGTTAGGAGGGGAAAAAAACTTATTTCCTTAATCATTAACAACTCCAACGAAAAGACGACTAGAATCAATGAGGTCTTGCAAAAGATGCTTAAGATGCTTGCAATGTTTTTTATCATGTCCATTTTTTCAGTGACAGTGACATTAATAATTTGGTCTATAGTTTGTGGGAAATGGTTTATTAGGATTGAGTGTTTTAACGGGAGGAAAGGTAATCATTTGTTCTAAAAGTTATGTCATTATGTTATGAAGGGCATCGAGTAAGGGAGTGATTTTTCTTTTTGAGTTCCCATAGCCGAAGGGTATCATGGCTTTAATAGTAGCTACTTGGTTATCGACATTCTGAGTTTGTTGAGGGGGATTGAATTGAAGGAAACCTTTATTCTATTTCCTAAAAGGTTTCAAATTATTTTGGTTTGCAGGTCTACTCAGATTTCTCAATATGGCTAGAGGTGGATTTTTTATCTCAACTACTAACAAAAATTTTATAATCACTGAGGGTAGTACATAAGTGCATGAAGGAGGGGAATTTCATCATGGTAAGTTAGTCTTGTATCTTGTTGTAGTGTAGGAAAATGTAGACCTTTGCATTTTCACACCTGTTTGGGCTTTCCTTATTTTATTTATCCTTATTTATGTCTTAATTGGTCCTATTTTGCATACAAAATTCTAATAAATTATATCTTTTTATGGCTAATCCTAACAAACATCAAAGGGTAAATGATAATTTAATAATTTTGGTTGTCTGTCCTTGATTTTTGGACTAGGACTAATAAGACACCTAGGGCGTCTTTTTCCTCCAAAGGTCTTGGGACCCTCTTTTCAAATGCACCTTAATTGGGCCCCTTTTTGGAGTTTGTGCCTTGAGTTTCAAGCCTCGGGACTAAGACGCCACTTAGGGTATCTTAGTCCCCCTCAAGTTATTTTTAGGATTTATTTTCAAATCTTGGAGGGATTTAGCCTCCTTTAATTAATGAATTCATATGTCAGCTTGTTGTGGTGTAATTTCATGATATTAAGCATGGATAAGTATAAATACAAGGTTTCTTCACCCATTTTATCATCCAAGAACCAAGCAAGTTGAATGAGCATTCCAATAGAATAATTTAGTTCACAAGAGCATTCAAGGGAAATTCATCAAGAATTTGTAGCCATCGTCAAGATTCAAGCATCATGTCAAAGATATTCTTACATCATGTGTGTTTTTGAGCTAACATTTGTGATGTAGGGTTTTGATTTAAGCAAGCAATTCAAGTCAAGATCTATCAAGCATTCTTTTGACTCAAGATCTACATTCAATATAGCCACTTCACACAAGTTTGAAAATTTCATAACAAGGGTTTGGTGAGTTTCAACATAGCTCTTTGTTCATTCATCATTTCCCTCCATTATTTCATTTCCTTCCAGGGTTTAATTACCAACAACAGGTTTGACCAAGGAAAACCCCCATTTAATAACAATCAACATGTTTTCCCCCTCTTGCATGTTTGTGTTTGCAGATTTAGATTGAAGAATTACAGATCATTTGAAGTGCAAAGTTGTCATCTTCACAGAAACTCACCTACAACCCAGATCTGGAAGTTTCAAGACTTGAGATATCAGAAGAAGGAAGCGCAGACATTGAGCCTCAGGATCATAATTAGAGATTTCAAAAATTCAAGATGGGACTAAGACAATAGTAAGGTTGTCTTAGTCCTCCAAGTGATATTTTACAGAGATTCTTTTAGATTATGTTTTGACATCTGAAGATTCTCCATTTCCGTCAAAAAATAGCAGTGGGACTTAGACAACAGTAAGGGTGTCTTAGTCCTCCCTGGCATATTTTGATAGCATTTTTGCATTTCCAGAATCCTCATTACATTTCTAGACTTCCCAGGTACATAAATCCTAACTTTCTATTCCTTAATTTTGTCATTTGCATCCATTATTTGGCTTACATTACTAAGTTTTGTGAGTTGAATGTTAAGTTGTCTTTTCCAAGCTTTTTCTTGGTGGTGATATTCAATCCAATTTGGGATCCTAGGGTATATTTGAATGATAATTGGAGAAGAGTGGTGTTATATGACCTAGGCTATAAAGTACCCATTCCCATATTATTCATTTTGGTGAACCTGACACTTTGGACATTCTTTTTTTATTTGGACTTATTAAAGTCCTAGATCTAGGTTGCATTCATTCTTGCATTAAGGTAAAAGTGCATCTAGGGATTTTCATATTTTCATTAGTGAAAATGCATATAGGTTACATTTTTACTTACTTGCATTATTTTATCTCATTGAAAAACTAAAAAGTGCATTGTTAATCATCCTAATTGCACTTAGGAACATTGTTATTGCATCCAAAATTGAAAAAAAAAATTGCATTCAAATTTGTATTCAATTGCTTGTCATTAGTCACTTTTTCTTGCATTTATTTGTACATTGTTTTGTTTCTAAACATCACATCCCTGAGTAGGAAACCTAGGAACACTGTAATTTTAAATCTAAACTTTGTTTTTTTTTTTGAAAAAAACCTTTACTAGGACTAAAACACCGTTACTAGCGTCTTAGTCCCTCTGTGGGGTTTTTGGCACATAACCCTATCCGAGTTGTTTGCTATTTGTTTCAATTTTTGAAACCTCCAAATTTCATTAGCAAGACAAAGAATCCCTTGTTGGTGTCTTAGTCCCTATGGGTTTTGAAGTTATAGTTTTCAAGGTTTAAATCTGCTTTTCTATGCTTATGTTTGCTGCCATTGGTTATCTGTTTTAGTGGGTTGACTTTTTGTTTCATGCATTTTACTAACTCTAGCTTGAAGTGGTTCATTTCATACATTGCTTCATTTCAAAGTTGCATTCACAACATTTCGTTGCATAGTGTAATCAGTAAATTACCTTGGTTGATATCTGAAAATTGCATCTATATATTTTATTCTAGGCCTTTACATTGCATTTTTAGTTTGCATAGATTACTTTTCACAAATGTTGGTATTGGTATTTTCCAACTTTTCAAAGAAAAATTTAGTCAATAAGCATGTTAGTCATTCATACAATGCATTCCCTAGTTATGACAGTCTTTTAGCACAAGAGAGTGAAAATAGTGATGCTTTCCTTTAAACCTACACACCCTCTTATCTATCGTATTTGTGGGAATGATGTGATAGAAGATGATACAAGCATGGACATTCATGACAATCATAATTGTTCTTCTTCTGATACCTCTCCTTTTTGTGATGAAGGTATCTTGGTGAAAGAAGATACAATCATTGAGAATCATGAAAGTCTTGCTTTTCCTTCTCCTTGTCCCCTTTGGGAAGATATTATAGCACAAGAGAATGAGATCTTAGACACATTTCTAAACATTACCCTACCTAATTTCCATTCCCCTCTTGCTTGTGAGAATAATTTAGTGGAAGATGAGATTTTAAATGATGAAGATATGTTGGTGTTAGATGATCAAATATTTAAGGTCTATAACAACCGGGTATGTGGAGGATCATCATGAAAAAGATAGGCCATTAAGTGGCAAAAAATTTAGAAAAATTAGAATTAGTCAACTTGATGTAAAAATTTGAATTTAAGTTATCTATATTATTTCAAAAATGTGTAAGAATAGAATCTGTAGAAAATTGAACGTAGTTTCTAAACTACTAGGTATGTTTAAAAAAAAAGATCTATTTGGTGAAAATTTGAAATTTCAATGTAGTGGTACTTAAATTTCAGGGAAAAAATAAGTAGGTGTCTGTCTGACCACCCTACCCACATTAAAATGATAATATTTTTTTATAATATTTTAGATATATGTAGAGGACTCATGCCCCAAAGTGATGCATATTTTTTTGTAATTTTTTTCTAGGTAAATAATTAATTATTATGTTTTTATTAGAACTTTTTAAAAATATAAAAACTCATATGTCTGATCACCTTAACTTGGTCAAAACTTCATGAAATAAAAATTTTCTTTTTTAATCCTATAGCATGCGAAACATAGAATGTGACACATGTTTTGGATTCAAAAAATGTGATATCATTTGAAAGCTATAGATGTTTTTCAATTAGCCTATCAATCAGGACTTTAGTTGTAATTTGAATAGAAAATGAATAATAATTACTTATTAAATTCAAAGTAAAGCATAATTTATATCGGTGGAAAGCTGAGAATCTCCTTTAAAAACCCTTTTCGTTTCATCAATTTTGGGTAAAAAAATAGTCGTCAGCCACATACCCATCATCTTGCCACTTTTTGGCCCATCATGATCTTGCACATACCCAACCCTCTTTATGATCTTTCCCCTACCTATCCTATTTTGGAAGACATTAGGGAACAAAGGAATGAAATCATAAATGATTATGAAAATCATACTCGTTCTTCTCCTAGTATCTCCCCTAGTTGTGAAGAAGATACTTTGATCAATGACACTCATGAGAATCATAGTTGCCCCTATTTATGTAAAGAAACCTTTATTAAGAAAGACAATTCAACCATTGATCATTCCCCTACTTGCGAGGAAGTCATTTTAGAAGAACCAACCTTTGAATGTCAATAACATTTGGTTTGTAGTTTTTTTAACAACTCTCCTCCTAGGGAGAATATCATAGTGCAAGAAAATGATAACAATAGTAATGAGGCTTCCTTAGGTGATCGTAAGAAGGCGATTCTAGATTTCCCTTTATTAGAAATACATCAAACAAATACCACTGAGGTTATGAATGCGCAAGTGTCCATTAGATCCCTCTTGACTATTGGACCTCCTACATACCCTATGGGACATTAGAAGAATCCTCTAATTCTTTATCCACCTTCAAACAAACCTAAAATCATAAACAAAATTGTCCTTATCCTTGAATCACCTAAGAAAAATGTGTCACAACAATCGAGTTATAATATTGTTGCTCATACATATAGCACAAGAAACAATTTGCAACCAAGATAAACACCTTCAACAACCCTTCCATTGCCTAACCCTATCTTACTAGCTCCTCCTTGTTTTCCTCCACAAAGTGGAAAGGAGTATAATATGTTTGAAAAACATAAGAATACTCCTTCTAAAATATCATTACAAGACCTTATTCAAGCCTCCCCTCATTATTATAACATGATTCGAAATCCTTTACAACAATTTACTATCCCTTCTAATGCACAACCAAATGACATAGCAACCTTGATTCAAGGAATAAATGTTTACATTGTTTTCCACCAAAGTGAGCTCCCTCCTTTGGGAGTGCAAAAACAAAATGATGCTTTCATGATCCTAGCTCAATACAATAAGACAAGGATAAAGTGATCCCTTGATGAAAATGGCTCGACCTTAAATGTGTGTAGTGTAAACCTTTTGGATAAGCTTGTTGTTGATAAATTGTAAATCCTGGAACCCACCTCTTTATCTATTAATGGCTTTGATAACATGGTAAAACAATCACTTGGGGTGATCATATTACCTATTAAAGTTGAAGAAGTTACATTGCAAACCCCGATGCATGTTATGCCTGATGATCTTATATACAATCTTCTTCTAAAAAGGTCATGGATTCATGAGATGCATGTTGTACCCTCCACCATTCATCGTATCATGAAATATGTCTACAACAAAAATGTTTATACAATTGAAGCCGATCCTGAACCATACAGTTGTTTGAACACTGACACCAACTATGCAAGTAGAACCCATGCAATAGTATGACAAAGAAAAACATATTGAGGAAATTATGAAGCTATTAGAAGATGATTTGGGTTCCTTAGACTTTGAACCAACATTCATTGGAGAATAAAAGATCATAAACAAAGATTCAGACAAGGGAAAGGAAAAATTGGTAATGTCAACACAAAATTCAAAAGACCCTTCGAAAGCATCCACCTCAACCACTTTAGAAGGAAAAGAAAATTATACCACAAACTTCGATGAAACTAACTATCAACAATCACCAAATCCTAAAGAAATGAGAAATCTTTATGGAAAAGGTTACAAACTTATAAAACAACTTGGATATAGTGGAATAGGTTGTGGTGCTAGAGAACAAGGTATCTATGCCCCTATAGAGCCTAAAACTCAAGAAACAACCTGTGGTCTTGGTTAATGTCCTTTGATAAAAATCAAACCATCAAACAAACCTTCACTCAATATCAACACTCTCACAAAGGATTCCTCTAAACCAAATTTTATAGTAGTGCATCTTGAATTGATAGAAACTAGTGGTCTTGATTATTATCCTTTGAAAGAAATGAAAAAAACAAAGAAATATTTGCTTAATGTCAATATCATCTTACAAAACACTAATGATTTTAATTTGTTAGATTTTACATGCTCTTGTATAGGAGAGAACAAAATCTTGCAATCTAAAGGGTCTTGTGTAAGTATGACATCGTCTCCTAAATAAAATATATCTATGTTGCACAATAACGAAGCATTCTCTACCATTGATCATGAGGGTATCTTTTCAAAACTCCTCCAAGGTCATTTGATATTCCTCCCTGTAAGAACATGAAAGAAATTTTACTACAAGAATTTATTTTGTGCATATCATAGAGTTCATGTTCATGCTACTAATGAATGCAAGGCTTTAAATGATAAAATTAAACATCTGAAGGAGTGTGGTGCTCTCTCTTATGTGTAAGCACCTAGTTCCTCTAATTGATACTTATTTTCATCCTATTTGGCTCACCCTTGTCCTGCACTAAGTGGGGCAAGGGGTTAGGTAGCCTTGTACTCATATGTCACTTTTTTTCTCTTTTGGATAGTTGACCTCCTTTCATGTACATATAAGAGCAATCTTGGGATGTGTACGACATGCCTTAAGTTGGATTGCATGTGATGTACTAAGTTATACATTTTGGGGGAAACCCCTTCCCTTCTCATGATGAGGCTTATTAGAAACATATGAATTGCCATAGGAATTTTTGAGTAAGCTCTCATGTCTATTTCTACTTTAAAGCAATTACTCACAACAATGATGTTAGCAATCACTTTAAAGTGGGGTCATACATTGACACTCATGTTTCATTATTTGATTTTCTTGCTTCTTGCAATGCATTCCTTTCTCGGTGGTGTCATTGGGTTTTATTTCCTCTGAGAGCATGATATTTCTTTGACTTTCCCTCTCTTGGAAACATTAAGTACAATGTCCCCTAAGATGAGACCTTGCATTTTTCATCTCTTGGAGACATTAAGCACAATGTTCCCTAAGATGATACCTTGCACAAACTAAGCAAAATCCCTTCAAACATCCCTCTTTCTTAATGTTTCATTTCTGTACCTTATTAAAGTCATGAAGGTATGGCTTTGATATGGTTCCTTGGGGCTCACCTAGTGGACAACTAGCTTCACTAGCCCTTGTGAGCATGCATTTTCTTTTTTTCCTTATCATAGTCATGGGGGTATGGCTTTGATATGGTTTCTATGGGCTCACCTAGTGGACAACTAGCTTCACTAGCCCTTGTGAGAATGCATTTTGTTTGCATAGTGGACAACACATTCCACTTGCAAACCTTTTTTGTGCAAAAAACCTAGACCCGGTCCACAACATGTTGGATGACCAATCAAAGCTTGATTCATTGCATTTTTATTTTTTATTTATTTATTTCCTTTTTCCATCTTTAATGGTGTATGCTAGAGATCTAGTTATGGCTTCATATATCATCTGAAAGTGTGTTCCTTTGTGCCTATGTTGGTTTTTCATAAGATCTTGATCCTCGGGGCTTAGCCACTCTCTTGATTATTTTCATCCTATCTTACTAACATTCACACATTTTAACCCCTCTTAATTGTGTGGTTAGATACTTTAGTGTGATTTTGAAGAAAGTTCATCCTCTCACAAAAGTGGGGGCTAAATGTAGTGTATGAAAATGCATACCTTTTCATTTTCCCACTCGTTTGGGCCTGCCTTACTTTATTTATCCTTATTTATGTCTTAATTGGTCCTATTTTTCATCCAAAAGCCTAATAAATTATCCTTTTATGGCTAATCCCGAAAAACATCAAAGGGTAAATGATAATTTAATAATCTTGGATGTGTCCTTGATTTTTAAACTAGGAATAATAATACACCTAGGACGTATTTTTCCTCCAAAGGTCTTGGGATCCTCTTTTCAAATGCACCTTAATTGGGCCCCTTTTTGGAGTCTGTGCCCTGAGTTTCAAGCCTTGGGACTAAGACACCACGTAGGTCATCTTAGTCCCCCTCAAGTTATTTTCAAGATTTAATTTCAAATCTTGGTAGGATTTAGCCTCCTTTAATTAATGAATTCATATGTCGACTTTTTGTGGTGTAATTTCAAGATATTAAGCATGGATAAGTGTAAATACAAGGTTATTTCACCTGTTTTATCATCCAAGAACCAAGCAAGTTGAATGAGCATTCCTAATAGCATAATTGAGTTCACAAGAGCATTCAATGGTTTTGTTCAAGCAAGCAATTCAATTCAAGATCTATCAAGCATCCCTTTGATTCAAGATTTACATTCAAGCTGGCCAATTCACACAAGTTTGGAGATTTCATAACAAGGGTTTGGTGAGTTGCAACATAACACTTTTTTCATTCATCATTTCCCTCCATTATTTCATTTTATTCCAAGGTTTAATTACCAACAAGGGGTTTGAGCAAGGAAAACCCCAATTTAGTAACAATCAAAAAGTTTTTCCTTTCTTGCATGTTTGTGTTTGCAGATTTAGTTTGAAGAATTGAAGATCATTTTAAGTGCAAAGTTGTCATGTTCATGGAAACTCACCTACAAGCTAGATTTGGAAGTTTTAGGACCTAATATTTGAGATGAAGGAACTGCAAAAATTGAGCCTCAGGATCATATTCAAAGATTTCAAAAATTCAAGATGAGACTAAGACACCAGTAATGGAATCTTAGTCATCCAAGTGATATTTTATAGAGATTCTTTCAGATTTCATTTTGACATTCGAAGATTCTACTTTTCCCCTGAAAAGTAATAGTGGGACTAAGACAACAATAAGGGCATATTCATCCTCCCTAGCATATTTTGACAACATTTTTGCATTTCTAAAATCTTCATTACATTTCCAGACTTTCCAGGAACATACATTTTAACTTATTCTTACTTAATTTTGTCATTTGCATCCATTATTTGGCTTACATTACTAGATTTTGTGAGTTGAATGTAAGTTGTCTTTTCCAATATTTTACTTGGTGGTGAACCCTTCAATGCCTAAAGATCCCCCTGTGTCTTCCTTATTGAGAATTGACTCACCTTTTTGTTGATAGTCAATCTAATTTGGGATCCTAGGGCATATATTTGAATGATAATTGGAGAAGAGTGGTGTTATATGACCTAGGCCATAAAGCACTCATTCCCCTATTATTCACTTGCTTTTCAAATTCTCTATGAACATCTTTTGAAGGCGAGGATGAGGGACCATGACATGGATTTGGGAATAAAGCGATTGATATTGTGAGATAAAATATGTAATATTTTCTTCTTCTTTTTGCTTGCATCTCATCAAATCGCCCAAGGTCATTTTAGGAGTCATATGCACTTGGAAATGGTTGAAAAATGCATCAGAAAGTTCATTGAATGAACAAATTGAGTTGTTTGGGAAAGAAGAAAACCACTCTAAGGCTACATCCTTCAAGGACCTATGGAAAATCTTAGCCAAGAGTTTATCATCAAGGACAAGTCACTACATAAGGTGGTATAAGCATTAACATGGTTAGAAATATCTCCCTTTCCTCCATACTTCTCGAATCTAGGAACCTCTACACCTTGTGGCATCAGAGTTCGCAATATCTCCAAGGACAATGGGATACTTTTGACATAATATTTAGTTGGGCCATTTTGATTTTGGTTGATGATAGAATTTTTTTTTGAAGGGATGAAATGGTTTGGAAGAGTTGATTTATGAGGGCGTCATTACTTGTGTTATGAGATGGAGGTGAAAATGGTTTAGGGTTGTATGTGTTTGAGGGACAAGTGAATGGAATTCTTATAGATGGTAAAGTGGTAGGATATATGACATGTGATGCCCCAAAGGTACTAGGGATGCTAGTGGAAATACCCAAGGAAGGAGTCACATTAATAGTTGGTTGCATTGTTGTTGTAACTTGAGGGTTGGAATAGGTAGGAATAGAGAAAAATATTGAGGGAGGAGGAATTTGAATTCCTCCTTGGCTTGTGACATTGTTCGTAGGTAAAGGAAAACTAGTGGTTGAGCTGAGATATTTTCCAAATATTTGAACTATGTTTTTCACAAGGTCAAGTACATCTTCAATTTAAAGCATGCGATGAATGTTATCTATAGTAGTGATGGAAGTGGTTGAAATGTTGTCATTTTGCATTTGATGTTGTAGGTTTTCCAAATCTTCATGAATTTGAATTATGTTTTCTTGTGGAACACTATCAATCCTTGTTTTATCATGCATCACACTACTTCAAGTTAAAGAGTTGTTAAGGTTATGGTCCATACCTAGTATACTAGTGTCAATACTAAGAGTGAAAGAGCTAGAAAACCTAAGATCCACAACAATTGTCCTATCATAGGATGACACGCGCCTCGAGCTTGATCTCACTATAGTATTATCAATAGGACACCAAATACTCATGCAAGGGATACTAAATGAAAAATGAATGAAAATGTAATATAAGCTAGAAGAACTATGAAATTATTATAACAAAAAACTTTGTAAACTAAAGTAGAAAGGTATCAACAAAAAAAAAGAGAATAGAAACAAAGCTTTAAATTCTGGAAAATGCAATGTAGAATTTGCATAGGGACTAATTCGCCCTTAGGGGCATGTGTCCCAGTGGGGTTTTCTTCAAAAAAATTAGAAATTTTTAATTATTTTTTATGCTTTTTATATTGGATGATTTGTAATCTAAGTGAAAATGCATATTTTGTATGATTTTTAATGATATGAGATGCAAAAATGTAAGCTATATGCACTTTCACTAATGCAAAATTTAGAAACCCTAGAATTCCAATTAACTAATGCAAACCCTAATGCAATTTTAATGCAAGAAAGATCTAGGATGATGATGCACTCTAAATCAGAATTATGATGTCTTAAATGTAGGTTCACCAAAATGAAACAATGAAAAATGGTGGTGGTGATGATGCTTTCGTATGGTTTAGAGCATAGAGAAAAAATCACTTTTCAACTATTTCATTGAAGGATAAGCCTAGAGATATCAATGCAAAGGAGAAAGAGATCTTGCAATAGGGTTTTCCTAGGGGATGACTATAAAATAATGAGTGGTTCACCACCAAGTTATGACTTAACCCTAATATGATGTAATCTTTCACTAAATAACCTCAAAAAGTATGTAAAACAAAATAGAAAGTTGCAAGATGAAATGTGTGCACCTAGAAATCTAAAGATGATTGGATGGAGCTTTGAAATGCTGGAAATAGTGACTTTAATGCTAAATGGTTCTCATATGCCAGGCTGGGTGAATCAATTCCATATTTGGGTTTTTGTGTAGAAACATGAATCTGGCAAATGGGTGTCTAAAACTACAAAAAACTAAAAATTGACCTAAACTAGGACTCATATGCCAAAACTGGTGTATCAGTCCATTTAGGGTTTTCTAAAACTTCAAAGTTTGAATCTAGTCTTCACAGTCTTCTATGTGCTTCATAATTCATTTTTTGATCCAAAAGCTTGATTTGCAATATGTAGGGGTCTTCCAATTATCCTCAATGCAAGGTGACAACTTTGACAAATTTGAGCACTTTAACAAACTTCTCCAATCTTTCTCTTCAACTTGCAAGCCACACACAAAGGAGAGGGAAAAATGTTTTTTTGTTAGTGGAAATGGGTTTTCCTTGGTCAAACACTGTTTTGGTAATGAAACCTTGAAATGAAATGAAATTGGAATGGAGATTGATGAATGAACAAAATATGTTGTTGCAACTCACCAAACCCTACCAATGAAATGTTGTAAACATGTATGAGATGGAACCAATGGATGTAGATCTTGATTCTTTCTTGAATAGGATAGATGTTGAATCATGAAATCCTACATCAAAATTGTTAGCTCAAAAACAAACTGATTCATGAGGACTTTGAAATGATGCTTGATGCTTGAATAATGCTCTACAATGCTTGATAATCTACCATTGAATGCTCTTGTGAACTCAAACTTGATATTATGAATTTTCTCACCAAAATCTTAGGTGAAAATGAGTGAAAGAGCCTTGTATTTATACTTAATTATGTAAAAATTCTTGAATTTACAACACTACAAGCCAACATCAGATTTAGCAGGATAAAATACCACCAAGATTTTGAATTAGTTTTAATTTTGGGCCACATGGGACTCATACGCCCAAGATGGATTATGAGTCCCATTATGCATAATTTATGGGACCAAATTGAAAATTTCTTAAAAACGTGTAAAACTAGGATCGAGACCCAAAATCCTAGGTGGGACTCATATGCCCAAGGTGGTGTATGAGTCCTAGATCACTAAATCTAGGCCACACAACTTGAAACACTTGAATTATGATTGGATGTTGATTTGTGTCAGGATTATCCTCAAAATGATGCATAAATCAAGGCTTTTGGATGTAAAATAAGGCCAATTAAACCATTTAAAGAAGCCCACTTATTTATGAAAACCCTAGAAAAGTGTGAAAGTTTTTTACAACACTTTAAATAAGGAATGATTATTGTTAATAAGAGGTTTATTAGGTTTAGTTAATTAATAAAACCTTAGAAAAGTGTTAAAGTGTGTTATAACACTTCAGAACACTTTAGCAAGGTAACATTTAAGTTAATTAGTTCACAAGGGCCCAAGACCTAATTTGAATGTGTCTAACAAATTACAACACTAAATCAAGGAAAAATTAAGCTCAGTTTAACAAGGAGGTCCCAAACAAGCGAGGAAAAGAAAAGGGGATACTTTTTCCATTGCCACACTTCCATCCTTAAAAGGTATGTGTATGAGGTTTACCAAGAAACATGGGAACCTCAAGAGGCTTAAAGGTTGCACATTCCATTATACAAAAAGTTGTATAATATCATCAACCTAAGTACACTTAAGTATAGTTTGAGTAGATTAATTATTAACACCAACACCTCCTATGCTCCCCAATTCTATGCATCTATTTTTGTGACTAGAAGGAAATAGAGATGGGGAAGATGATCATTGTATTGAGAATTTTTTCCTTTCTATCCTTTGTTATGGGCTTTAAAGTAGCATGTAATGATAATATCTTATTATTTTCTCTAAATTATTGATTTAAAAGAAAAAATGGATATGTTTCTTTGTATTGGAACATAGAAATTTGATTACAATGGTGGAAGGGGACCTTCTCACTGGGGGATCTCAATGAAAAGTGGATAATAGTTTTCAATTTTGAGGTTTGTACCATAGGATAATGCTATTTTTTTATTTATCCATTTGAAATTAGTTTCTATCAATCATCCACATGTCCTCTAATTTTTCTTAATGATATCGTTATTGAATGTGCAAGTGGAAAGGAAAAAATTTAGCTATATTTATCTACCATTTGACATTATCACGCATTCAAATATTCATAGAAAATATAGACTTCACTAAAATGTCTTGAAAGCTTTGTAGGCTTTGAAGCTATCTCTATCTCCAATTTAAGCCTCAAGACATTGTAGTAGGAGCCACATTTCTTGCTACCAAATTTCTCAATTTTCATTTCTCTTCCAATCAATCTCTTTATCAACAAATTTAGATGATTCCCACTATACTTAAAGATAAAATTATATATCAAACTATAATGGACTTGTTTATGATACTACAATAATCCTCATAATTTGTCCATGGAGGTGATTTATTTTTTACTTCTATGCACTTTTTTAAAAAATGATATCAAATTTTAGTACAATAGGATAATTATAACTCTTCTCAAGTTTATGAAAAAAACAAGAAGTTACATACAAATAAAACCATACTACTTATGAACAATCAGGCCACATTAGTGAGAAAGGTATACTGAAATCAAAGGATATGGTTGAAGGCCTTGAATATTTTACTCTTGAGTTTGATTTTTTTCAATATTATGTCTATGGGATGTAAAATATTAACATTTTTTCTTCTAGTTATTCAAAAATTGATGAGATTATAGATTTGGTACATACTAGTATGTCTAATCATGTAAATATACTCTCTTCATGAACCATAGATTTTAGGGGTGTGAAATGCTATGACTCTCTTTGCTCAGTTACGGTCTTTCACCTAATGAAAAGAGATAGATCCCACGCCCAAAATCTAGGTGGTTCACTCAAATTAAGGAATGTATGATGTAATTACGACTAAATTCAATAATCTAAAAGCAGTAAACTAGTAAAATCTATTGATTATTAAGTGAAAACTATTGAAATGCATCTTGCTGGAAAACACATTGTGATATGCAGAAAACAACTAGGAATGAATGCAAATTGCAACAGAAATGGATGAAAATGGAAGTGTGAACCTAAAATCTTGATGAAGACTGGAAAAGACATCTAGAATGTTGTTGATCCTAATTTTTAGGCCTGGTGGGACTCATTCACCATTCTAGGTGAATTCATCCCAGTTCTGTAAAACTGTTATGGAACCCATTTCAGACAAATGGGTATCCAAAAATGCAAAAAACCAAAACTAGGCCTAGAAGTAGGACTCATTCACCACCCATCAAAAAATATTCCAATTTTTAATTTATGAAGATTGAAAGGTGGAAACAAGAGCCTTCGTTCTATAAGGAAAGCTAGATGCGGAAGCAACTCTCCTAATGTCAAAACCTCAGGGAAGAATGTAGAGACACTTTTAATTTTTTACAATTACAGTCCTATTAAGATGCACATGAAAGAGATAATAGAAATAGAGAATTAGACATACACATATGAACACCATATTTATGTGGGAAAACCCTTACGGGAGAAAAACCCACCACACCAAGAGAAGTCACTTTGTATTACAGTAATAAAGATTACATACAGAGATCTGACTTATCTTTCTGATGTCAGTTTACAGAAGCATTCACTATGATGAACCTCGTAAAAAACTTTCACATTATAATGTTCTCATAATCGAATTCATCCACTAGTTATACAACCACACCATCAATCTGTCGAACCATTAATCATCTGCGACTTCAGAGTATATCCATGTCGCCCCTGTCTATTGAGCTTCCTCTCAGTAATAGCTGCAACAGTCCAACTGCTAGTAGTTCCCATTCGGCTTCTTTGATTGGTCAAACACAAGCCACGTAGGATGGTTTTCACTCGGTCAAAGCGTTCAACCTATGTTGGCATGTCGGTGAGACACTAACCGTGTCTCCCCGATGCCAACAAAGCCAGCACTTGATAACGCCAAGAGTCCTTATTATTGGCAAGAGGTTACACTGAGTACAGAAAGCTATCACTAAGAATTTTCCATCACCAAGAGATAATACTGAGCCTTTATGTTATACCAAAACATTCAACAGTCAGCAAGACTTATCGCTTTCGCTAGGAGATCATACCGACGTTCAAAGTTACTCTGAAGTGCTCATCTATTTCCAAGACATATCGCTATCGCTGAGACGTAACTCTGAAGTCTTAAGTCATACCGAGCACCAAACAATAGTTGGAAAGACTTCTCTTCATGGCTAAGAGTTCTTAGCAAACCCTTAGTGTTACCCTGATGCCTCTAAGATAAATTTGTCGGCGAGACGTTGTTCGTCACTAAGACATCATAGCCACCCCTTTCGTTACTCTGATGACCACATGTGTAACACCCTGTTGGTGAGACATACAATCTTGATAAGCCTTTTGGCCAAGGGTCTCCCTGACACTGCTTGTTGCCCAGAGTCTCCCCGATATATGATAGAAATGGCCTATTGGTCAGAGATCTCCACTCAGCATAGGATTACAGCGATTGTCATAAGTCACAATGACAGGTCCACTCGGGAAGACAGAAATAAGGTCTCAGCGGCCAAAACTTGTTCAACAAGGTTTCAACTACTAGTCCGCTAGACACAAAACATGTCACATCAACTTTTCTTTCTTAGAGGTTTCAACCTATGGGATCGAGGCATATATTTCCAACAATCTCCCACTTGACGAAGATCACACAGGCACCTTAAGAGCGCAACGAACCTACTAAAAAATCATGGGCACTAAGGCCCATCGAATTGGCACACCACCTGAACTTGTATGTGCTCACTGGCTTCGTCAATGCATCTGCAACATTCTCCAGAATATCAATTTTTTCCAAACTAACATTTCCATCCTCCACCATATCTCATACAAAGTGGTACTGTACATCTATATGTTTCATCCTGGCATGGAAAGTAGGATTCTTTTCCAGACAAATTGTACTCTGACTATCACAAAAAAAGTTATTTTCCCTGCATCAAAACCAGTGTTAGAACACAAACATTTTAACCAAACTACTTCTTTACAAGCATGTGTAGCTGCCATGTATTCAACCTCTATAGTGGACAAAGCGACTACAACCTGCCACTTACTCATCCAACTCACTGCACCACCATTCAACATGAAAGTATATCCACCGGTGGATCTTCTGATATCAATATCCCTAGCCCAATCAGAATCCACATAGCCTTGAATACTGAGAGTCCTTTATGATTCAATCAAGTTACCATGGTAACACAAAGAAAACTCTGAAGTGCCCTTCAAATATCTGAAAACTCTCTTTACAACATCCCAATGTGTCCTTCCAGGATTAGCCATAAACTAACTAAGAAATCCCATTGCTTGAGCAATGTTTGGCCTTGTACATACCACTGCATACATAAGACTACCAACCGCATTAGCATAGGGTACACTGGTCATGTCCTCCATCTTAGTAGGAGATTTTGGATAGTCTTCAATAGATAGATTTGTTCCCTACAAGACGGGAACAACTAGCTACTTGCAATCATTCATGCAAAATCTCTCTAGAACAGTCTTGATATACTTACTCTGACTGAGCCAAAGATTTCTACTATTCTTGTCCCTAGTTACTCCTTCCCCAGAATATACCTTGCTGCACCAAGATCTTTCATTTCGAACTTAGCAGACAACTGAGACTTAAGATAAGAAATCATCAACTTACTATTTCCTATGAACAACATATCATCAACATAGAGAGCAATAATAAGAACTTGATCACTTTCAGCTTTGTAATACACACAATGATCATATTTTGATCTTACAAATCCCAAAGATAATACAAAAGTATCAAACTTCTGGTACCACATTCTAGGTGACTGCTTTAACCCATACAAAGACTTTTTTAACTTGCAAACTAGTTTCTCTTTACCTTTCTCCACAAAGTACTCAGGTTGGGACATATAAATCTCTTCTTCAAGATCACCATGAAGAAATGTTGTCTTCACATCCATCTGTTCGACCTCTAAGTCATACGCTACTTCAAGTGACAAAAAAAATATGATAGATGTCATCTTAGCTATAGGAGAAAAAATTTCCCCATAATCAATTCCCTCTACCTAGGAATAACCTTTCGCAACCAACCTCCCCTTATATTTTTCTACACTGCCATCTAGACCTATTTTCTTTTTAAATACCCATTTGCAGCCAACAGCCTTTCTGCCTTTAGGCAAGGACACCAAACTCCAGGTATCACTCTTTTCTAATGATGCCATTTCTTCATTCATGGCTTCCAACCAAGAGCCTAAATCAGACATTCTAAATGCCTCTTTCATAGTCCTAGGCTCATCAGTGCTAGAAATTAAAGCATAGGCACAAGTAGAATCTATCAAAGAAAACCCATACCTATCAGGTTACTTTCTTTCACGAGTTGACCTCCTCACTTGTTGAGGCTGAGGTTCTTCTTCTTCATAACTTTTAGAACTACTTGAGCTCTCCTTAGTTTCAAGTACATTTTGAATTTTGAATTTCTCTTTCTCTAGTGTAGGAGGAATTTCAACTACATCCTTATTATTTTCAGACTTTGTCTCTGACTGCAGATCCAAGGTAGAAGGCTTTATCTCACGAAATATTACACTTCTATTGTACAGAACCTTCTCCGTATCAGGATTCCAAAGCTTTTATCCTTTTATGCCAACACTGTAGCCAATAAAAATACATTTGATAGCCTTGTTCTCCAATTTAGATCTTTTCTCATACGACACATGTGCATATGCCTCACAACCAAAAACACGAATATGTCTTAAAGAGGGATTCTTACCAGACCATGCTTCCAAAGGTTTTTTCTCAACAAGAGTAGAATTTGGAGAACGATTTATCAGGTAACATGCTGTAGCAACTGCCTCAGCCCAGAACTTCTCCTCCAAGCCAACACTACTCAACATACTTCGGGCTCTCTCCATCACTGTCCTATTGAACCTTTATGCAACTCCATTTTGTTGTGGAGTATAAGGTGTAGTCTTATGTCTTTTAATCCCATGGTCTTTATAGTACCTCTCAAATTCATCAGAACAAAATTCACCACCATTATTAGTCCTTAAAC
This sequence comes from Sequoia sempervirens, assembly GCA_007258455.2. NCBI lineage: Eukaryota > Viridiplantae > Streptophyta > Pinopsida > Cupressales > Cupressaceae > Sequoia > Sequoia sempervirens. The sequence continues at coordinate 94,410,151 of VDFB02075321.1, read as the reverse complement.
ATTTTATTTTTCTTCCTGTCTGATTTTCTACAAGGTTCTTAAATTCCTTAAACTGACTGAATACTTTTGATTTACTTTTCAAAAAATAAACAAATGTTCTTCTCGAATAATCATCAATGAACGATACATAGTACCTTGACTTAGACAAAGAAGGAATATTCATTGGACAAAAAAAATCAGAATGAATGTAATCAAGAAAACCAAAAGATTTGTGAGGACTAGAATAAAATGAAACATGGTGTTGTTTTTCATATATACAATGTTCACTAAATTCAAATTCGAGATTACATTCTTCAAGCCCCTCAACCAAGTTTTTCAACCTTTCTCTCCAATGTGGCCTAGCCTATGATGCCAGAGCATAGTCTTTTATGCTGGAAGTTTAAATTCCATAGAGTTTACACAATTAGGAACATTTCCCTCTTTTCCTCCATGAGTAGCTTTTTGTGACTTTACAGAGATGTTGCATTGAACAACATGTGCATCCAGCTTGTACAAGGTACCAATACAAGCACCCCTTGCTAGCACCATTGAGCCTCTATTCATCTTGCAGCCATTTCTAGAGAACATGACTTGCACTCCAATATCATTCAGCTTACTAACAAAAAGTAAGTTTTGAGCCAGACCTGGTATATGCATTACATCATTAATTCCCTTCACTCTTCCATTAGGGAATTGAATTCTGACTCTTCTATGGCCAACAATTTCCAAAGTTGAATCACTTTCCAAGTACACCTTTCCACCATTGTATTCTTCATACTTCATGAACTAGTCTCTATGAGATGTCATGTGGAAAGATGCTCCAAAATCAATCAGCCAGACATCATCTGATGCCTGTGTAGCCAAGGCTGCAATGAAGGCATTTGCATCACTCTGAGAAGAATCATTGTCGGAAGAATACTTCTTCTTCTTCTTCTTCTCCTCTTTACAATCCTTTCGGACATGATTAGGTTTCCCATAGTTCCAACACTTCACCTTGGACTTCTTGCAAGGAGACTTTGATCTCCCCTCTGATTTTGATTTGGACTTCTTGTCATTCTTCTTTTCTTTCTCTTTCGATCTGCTTCTAACAGCAAGAGCCTCCTTCACCATCTCAAAATATTTCCTTCTCATCTCTTCTAATAACAAAGAAGTAACAACATCTTCCATCTTGAAACTAGATTTTTACTCCCAATAGCCATCACTAGGTGATCCCAAGAATCTAGCAAAGAACACAATATCAGCATACAGTGATCATCTTCATCAATCTTCACACCAATAGATGTTAACTGTGCAATCAACATGTTGAATGCTTTCAAATGATCAGCTACAGACCCTCCTTCCTACATTTTCAAAGTGTACAAGTTCTTCCTCAGGAACAGTTTATTCACCAAGGACTTCCCCTGATAGATAGATGCCAGTCTCTTCCACAAGGAAGATGTAGTATTCTCTTCATGCACATTTAGAAGAATGTAGTCTGCCAAATAGAGCCTTATCAACCCCTTAGACTTTCTATCTGCAAGGTCCCAATATTCTTGCTTCATGCCTATAGGCTTCATTATAGACATAGCAATCCAAAGGTCATGATCAACCAACAGATCTTCCATTTTAAGTTTCCACAACTCAAGATTGCTGCCATTGAATTTCTCTATTTCAATCTTTCCTTACATGCTAGCCATCTCAATTTGTAATTTGAATTTGAAAAACTTCTACTAGACTCCCACTGAACAAAAATTGACACAAAAAACCAAACATACCTAAAAGGATAACACAACTGGCTAGGCTCTGATACCACTTGTAAGGAAAGCTAGATGTGGAAGCAACTCTCCTAACGTCAAAACCTCAGGGAAGAATGTAGAGAAACTTTTAAATTTTTACAATTACATTCCAATTAAGATGCACATGAAAGAGATAACAGAAATAGAGAATTAGACATACACATATGAACACCAGATTTATGTGGGAAAACCCTTACGGGAGAAAAACCCACCACACCAAGAGAAGTCACTTTGTATTATAGTAATAAAGATTACATACAGAGATCTGACTTATCTTTTTGATGTTAGTTTACAGTAGCATTCACTATGATCAACCTCGTACAAAAATTTCACATTATAATGTTCTCAGAATTGAATTCATCCACTGATCATACAACCACACTATCAATCTATCAAACCATTCATCATCTACTACTTCAGAGTATATCCATGTCACCCCTTTCTATCGAGCTTCCTCTTAGTAACAGCCGCAACAATCCAACTGCTAGCAGTTCCCATTCGGCTTCTTTGATTGGTCAAAGACAAGCCACGTAGGATGGTCTTCACTCGTTCAAAGCATTCAACCTATGTTGGCATGTCGGTGAGACACTAACTGTTTCTCCCTGATGCCAAAAAATCCAGCATTCGATATCGCCAAGAGTCATTATTATCGGCAAGAGGTTACACCAAGTCCAGAAAGCTATCTCTAAGACTTTTCCATTGCTGAGAGATCATATCGAGCCTTTATGTTATACTAAAATGTTCAACAGTTAGCAAGACTTATCACTTTCGCTAGGAGATCATACCAAGGTTCAAAGTTACTTTGAAGTTCTCATCTATCACCAAGACATATCGCTATCAGTGAGACATAACTTTGAAGTCTTAAGTTATACCGAGCACCAAACAACAGTCGGCAAGACTTCTCTCTCTCGCTAAGAGTTCTTAGCGAACCCTTAGTGTTACCCTGATGCCTCCAAGATAATTTTTTTAGTGAGACATCATTCATTGCTAAGACTTCATAGCAACCCCTTTCGTTACTCTGATGACCACATGTGTAACACCCTATCAGTGAGACATACAATCTCGATAAGACTTCATACCGAGATAAGCCTTTCGGCCAAGGGTCTCCCCGACACCGCTTGTCACCTAGAGTCTCCCTGATATATGATAGAAATGGACTATTGGCCAAAGATCTCCACTCGGCATAGGATTATAGCGATTGTCACAAGTCACAGCGATAGGTCCACTTGGCAAGACAAAAACAAGGTCTCAGCAACCAGAACTTGTTCAACAAGGTTTCAACTACTAGTCGGCCAGACACAAAATAGGTCACACCGACTTGGCTTTCTTAAAGGTTTCAGCCTATGGGATTGAGGTATATATTTCCAACATGGTCTACACTTTCTGCTTCTCTAGGTGTCTGGTTCTAAAACTGTCGAATTCAAGCCTGAAAGTGAATTTTTTTGGGTATTTTGACTTGTCGAATGAAGGGATGACTTGAACAAATTTTCAATGCAATCTTCAATGATTTCCAAGCTTCCAAGATGTTTAAATTTTCAAACACACAAGAAGAGAAAGATAAATGTTGGAGGGCATGGGGGTTTGCCTTGGTCAATCCGCTTTGTAGGTAATTAAACCAGAATGATGAAAGAATGTAATGAAGCATGAATCAATGAAGTCAATACCTTTCCATGATGTTTGATCGTGAATTTCTATAGCAATGGACGAAGATTATACCCTTTAATGTCTTTTGAAGATTTCTTGAAGACTTAGAGTGATAAAACCCTAAGTTTCTTGACTTGAGAAAGAAGATAGGTGATGAATGAGTTGTGAATGAGTTAAGAGATTAATGGGGGTTGAAGTGGATGGAAAAAAACTTATTTATACACTCTTATTCCCTAATTACCCAATAATACATCATCACAGGATGACAAGGTTTTTTTGAATAAAAATCGAAAAGAAAATTTGAATTATTTTGAATTTGGAGCCAAGAGAGACTCATTCGCCACCCATGGTGAATGGGTCCCACCTTGGTCTTGTAAGTGGGTGTCAGTAATTAAGTTTCATTGAATGTGGTTTGTCGGGTTTACATTAAAAAATACACTTAATTAAGTCTTATGAGTGCATAAAGGGGTCAAATAAGGCGTAAGAATGGTGTAAATAGTGATAACAAGCCTAGAAAAGCATGAAATATTGTTAGAAGACTTTATAACACTTTAAAATAGGAATTGATAAGGGATAAATGATGATTTTTAGATGAATTATAATAATAAGATTGTAGAAAAGTGTAGAAATGTTTTACAACACTTCACAACACCTTCAAAAGAGATCATTAAATGCATTTTCAAGGGTCTAAGATGTAGTCTGGATGTGAAAAACACCTCAAAACACTGTATCAAGGCCTCCTTAACTCCAATTTATCAATAATTATTCCCTAAATCAACCAAGTTTCATTTTTTCTATGCTACATTTAGCTCCCACTTTAGTGAGAGGATGAACTTGCTTCAAACTCACACTAAAGTAGACATTCAAGAGAGATCCAATCATACTAATGTAAATGACAAATAATAACAAAGATCAAAGGAGGTTGTGTTATTCCCTAAGATCCAAGATCCTAAGTCAAGACAATATAAGTGCAAAAGGACATATACAAGGTGAAAGACATGCAGTGAAACAAGATACATGATAATGCAATGGAAATAACTAGAAGAGTGAAAATAAAATGGTGGATCAAGCTTTAATTGTTTGTCTAACTAGTTGTGGACCAGATCTAGGTTTTTTGTCCAAATAGGAAAAATACATACTCACTCTGGTGCAACAGAACTATTGGCTATTTGCTAGGTGAGAAAGCCCAAAATGTGAGAAACATATTCTATTTGGTATGCACTCACAAACACATAGGTGGCTATGGGAAAAGTCATGCCTCAAAATGGGCTTCCTGCTCAACCATACAAAATTTATACCTCCTGATAACTTTAGTAAGGCACCACAAAGGAAAATGATTTTCTAGCTCTATGAAGTAAGAAAAACTTCACATGCTTGACACTCTAACATTGTTAATGCAAAATAGTGTAAGGATTGTTCAAAGGTATTTTGCTTTAAAATTCATGCAAGGTCTCATCTTAGGGAACATTATGCCTAATTTTTCCAAGAGAGGAAAAGCACAAATGGTCTCATCTTGTTTCCAAGAGAGGAGAAGTGAAATTCTCATCTAGGGAAACATTGTACCTAATGTTTCCAAGAGAGGATATCACAAGAAAAAGAACACTAAAATTGATAGAAACCACAAAATTGATGGCTCATTTTGGTGAACCCGACGTGAAAAAATGGAAATTAAGTTTATCATTCTTTCATTTTGGCCTTAGGGATCCAATTTATGGGAAAATAAGGTGAATTTTCTATAAAATATAGTCTCTAAGCCCTAAATTATAACCATTCTTCATTATTCATCCACCACTCTTCCATATCAAGCCAAGCAAGTTAGGGTTTCATCATTGCAAGTCATCAAGTTAGAGTTCTCTTAATCCCTTTTTGTTTGTATTGAATGATGATCATAAAAGCTTCATTTTGTTTTTGTACATCCAAAGGAGGGAGCTCTCTTTGAGGGAAAATAATGTCAGAATTTATGGCTTGAATCATGGCTCCTATATTAGTTGGTTGTGTATTAGAAGGGATATGAACTTGTTGCAAGGATACTTGGACCATGTTGTGATAGAGGGGGTGCTTCAATAAGATCCCATAAGGATATCTTAGCAGGAGTATTCTTTAGTTTCTCAACAAGATTGTACTCCTAAATGTGTGAATTTTATCGAGGATCTCTAGGAAAAATAGGATTTGGAAAAGGTAAGGGTGTTGGTGTGGGTTTTTTTGGTTGTGGATTATTTCTAGTGTTATATGTATGAGCAATGGTATTATGAATCATTTGTTGTGACACAATAGTTTGAGGGTAAAGAATAAACTCAATTTTAGGTGGAGGTGAAGGTTTATGTGATGGTGGGTAAATGATGAGTTAAGGTTGAATAATATTAACATCCCTTGGTGAAAGAGAGTCTAACAGGGGCTTTTCATTGTCATGTAAGGGCATAATATTATTATTGTCAATGTTAGCCTTCTATGGTATCATGATATCTTCCCTGAAGGAGATTTTTTAGGAGAACCACAAAAGACATGTTTGTGACATTCAAGGGTTGGTTCTTCTAAAAGAATTCATCATGAGTAAGGGAGTTATGAATGGTGGATTTTTTATTATTATTGAGAGTGGGGAGATTAGAAGAAGACTCTATTTGATTGGCGGTTGTTTCTAAGGTCTCATTCTCTTGTTCCATATTATCTACCCTACTAGGAGATCTTGTAATATGTTCATCCAAGTTTGAGGTTTGGAAATTAGCTTCATCACAAGTGGGGGAGGCATCAAGAGAAGGACCACTATGGTTTTCAAATAGATTATCCAAAATGGTAGCAGCATTAGGGAAGGGAGGGTCACGATTCTCATGAATCTTAATAGGTATATCTTCTAACATCAACCTCTCTTCTTTGCATCAAGGAGGGATATTAGGAGATATGCAAGTTTGATGGTCATGACGATGGAGACTAGGTAAGGTGATTTTTAGGAATGTTTCTATGATGAACATATGTTCTTGTTGTCTAACATCTTCCAAAGTGAAATGAGGAGATGGAAAATCAAGACCCTCAATGCTTGTATTTTCCTTCACCAAGATACCTTCGTCACTAAGAGGAGAGGTATCAAAAGAAGAAAAAGTATGATTGTTATGACTTCCTACACTACCCTTCTCACTAATGGGAAACATAATATTAATGATTGTACCAATGGTTTGATCATGTTTCTTAAAGTCCTCATTGTGGTACAATAAATTGAACTCATAAAAGGAAATGTTGTATTTATGCAATCCATTTTTAACCAAATCAAAACCAAATCACTTGAAATAAAACATGCTATGATGAAAAAGAAAATAAATTACAATGCAATAACTTGAAGTGAAATGAAAGTTTTAGATATGAAACAAGGTAATTTTCTGATTACACCATACACCAATCGAAGAGATGACATGTGGAAAATGTAAATGTAAAATGGAACAATGCATTAAATTAGATATTTAAGTTAGATCTAGTGAAATACATGTTACAAAAACTCAACTAACTGATACAGGTAGGTAAAGGCACCAAATAAAAGATTAAAAATAGTGTTTTCAGTTTTGTAAAGGGAAGCTTCAAGGCTGAAAAGGGACTAATTCACCCAAGGTGGCGAATGAGTCCCAGTATGGATTTTTTTAGAATATTTAGAAAAGAACTTGAGTGATTTTTCTATTTTCTGAGTTCTATGATGCATAACTAAGTTAAAAATGTAGAATTTTAGAAACTTTAAATGAATTTAGATCCCAACAATGCAACCTAAATGAACATTTATGAATGCAAAATTTGAAACCTAGCATGCCAATTAACTAATGCAAACTATAATGCAAAGTCAATGCAAGGCGAGATATATGATGAAGGACTCCAAATCAGAAAAGAGAAGTATTTGAAAAGTAGGTTCACCAAAATTAACCATAGATTTTAGGGGTGTGAAATGATATGACTCTCTTTGCTCAATTAGGATCTTTCACCTAATGAAAAGAGATAGATCCCACACCCAAAATCTAGGTGGTTCACTCAAATTAAGGAATTTACAATGTAATTATGACTAAATTAAATGATCTAAATGTAGTAAACTAGAAAAAAGCTATTGATTATTAAGTGAAAACTATTGAAGTGCATCTTATTGGAAAACACATCATGATATGCTGAAAACACCTAGAAATGAATGCAAATTGAAACAGAAATGGATGAAAGTTTTGAAAGTGTGAACCTGAGATCTTTCTGAAGACTAGAAATGACATCTAGAATGTAGTTGATCCTAATTTTTAGGCCTCGTCGGACTCATTCGCCATTCTGGGCGAATCAGTCCCAGTTCTGTAAAACTATTCTAGAACCCGTTTCAAACAAATCGGTATCCAAAAATGTGCAAAGAAAAAATCAAGCCTAGAAGTGGGACTCATTCACCACCCATGGCGAATGAGTCCACTTTTGAATTTTTGAAGATTCAAAGGTGGAAATAGGAGCCTTCAGTTTGCATTTTCTGCCTCTCCAGGTGTCTAGTTCTTAAACTGTCAGATTTGGCCCTGAAAGTGACTTTTTGTGGGTATTTTGACTTGTCCAATGAAGGGATGACTTGAAAAAAAATTCAATAAAATATTCAATGATTTCAAAGCTTCCAAGATGTCTAAATCTAGAAACACACAAGAAGAGAAAGAGAAATGTTGGATGTTAGGGCATGGGAGTTTTCCTTGGTCAAACCCCTTTGTAGGTAATTAAACCAAAATGAGGAAATAATGTAATGAAGCAATCAAGTTAATACCTTTCCATGGTGTTTGATCTTGAATTTCTATAGCAATGGAGGAAGATTCTACCCTTGAATGTCTTTTGAAGCTTTCTTAAATACCTAGAGTAATAAAACCCTAATTTTCTTGACTTGAGAAAGAAGATAAGTGATGAATACGTTGTGAATGAGTTAAGAGATTAATGGGGGTTGAAATGGATGGAAAAACACTTATTTATACACTCTTATGCCCTAATTACCCAATAATACATCATCATAGGATGACATAAGGTTTTCTTGAATAAAAGCACAAAAGAAATTTTGAATTATTTTGAATTTGGAGTCAAGAGGGACTCATTCGCCACCCATGGTGAATGGGTCCCACCTTGGGCTTGTAAGTGGGTGTCAGGAATTAAGTTGCATTGAATGTGGTTTTTCGGGTTTACATTAAAAAATACACTTAATTAAGTCTTATGAGTGCATAAAGGGGTCAAATAAAGCATAAGAAAGGTGTAAATAGTGATAACAATCCTAGAAAAGTGTGAAATCTTGTTACAAGACTTTACAACACTTTAAAATGGGACTTGATAGGGGATAAAAGATTATTTTTAGATGAATTATAATAAGAAGAGTGTAGAAAAGTGAAGAAATGTTTTACAACACTTCACAACACCTTCACAAGACATCACTAAATGCGTTTACAATGGTCCAAGACCTAGTGTGGATGTGAAAAGCACCTCACAACACTGTATCAAGGCCTTGTTAACTCCAATTTATCATCAATTATTCCCTAAATCAAGCAAGTTTCCTATTTTCTACTGTACACTTTGAAAATATATGTTCAATCAATATATGTACACTTTGAAAATATATGTTTCTTTGATTGACAATCAATCAAGAATATAATGAGTGCTCTTTCCAAAACATACATCATTTTTTTGAATGGGTTTAAGAAGTAAGTTGTGCTTGGTTAATTTTTACAAGTTTTGCAAGCACAATAGGATAGTAAGACAAAACAATATTCTATACTAGCACAACAGTTAGATGGTTTCATACAAACATAACTTGTGGCATGCATTAGTAGTGCACCTATTTTAGCACATGACACTAATACCATCAAACATATATTTGCACTAAAAAATCTTAGGGTTAGTGTTGTGTTTTATTTTTCTTGGTTTTTGACATTTTACTAATAAGCATATGTACAAAGTCATTTTTTCTTTCCTTTTTCTTTGATTAGTGACTTTGAACTATCAAAGTTTGGCATATGGGTTGTCTTTTTATTGACATGATTATAGTTTTTTTGTTTGCATGTTTTACCTTTCTTACATTTTTCTAATTTTTAGCTTGGTTTGTTATTTAAATTTTATTATATTAAAGGATCGTAATATTGACATTTGGTTTCTGGTTCTATTATTTTTTATCATCAAAATGGTATTGTTGTATGGTTGTGTCAGCTACCACAATTCATATCTATATTCATTTTTAGGAATTGCAATGTATTTTTTTTGCATTACATTTGAGGATATATTTGTATTTATTTTTAATGAATATCATGTTTTTTCTTACATTCATTGTTCATGATTTCATTTTTATTTAGACATGTTTGAGGTTTTTCTTGTAGTAGTATAAGATAAAATGATAGCTTTCAAGTACGTTTGGCATCTTTGTTTCAAGTTATAATTTTAGTACTCAAAATCCTTGCCTTCATTATTGGAGGAGAGCAAATTAAATTTTAGAATATATACATGTATGCATGCATGCATGCATGCATGTATGCATTTATGTATGTATGTATGTATGTATGTATGTATGTATGTATGTATATATGTATGTATGCATGCATATGTATGTATGTATGTATGTATATGTATATATACATATCTAGTAACGAAAAAAGTTTCCCTTTTTCCTTAGTTAGAGAATGAAAAACTAATATTAAAATGAGCTTAATGTCACCTTGATTCAATGTTGTAACGTGTTTTACACATTCACATTAAGTTTAGGACCCCTCTTAATAAATTGGCCTTAATGGTGCCTTATTTAGGGTGTTGTAAAGTGTTTCTTTACACTTTCACACTCATCTAGGGCTTTTTTAATTAATTGAGCTTAATTGGCCCCTTTAATTCAAATCCAAGCCTAATTAATTATTGATTTTGAGGGGTAAAGCACGAAATTCTTAAATAATATTACACAACAATTAATTTTTCTAGGTATGTTTCCTAGGTTAGTGACCTAGGATCCATTCGCCACCTGGTGAATGGGTCCTCACTAGGTCCTAGGACCCACTTTTTACATAAAATTTCATATTTCCTAAAGTGATGTCATAATTAAGTGTCCTAGGATCCATTTTCCCAATGGCGAATGGGTCCTCACTTAACCCTAGGACAATCCCTTGGAATATGATTTTGGTAGTATTTTAATTATTTCAAATCCTAGATCTGATTTTTTCTTTGTTATTTAAATTTTGGGATTTAATCTTAAATTATGTATATATATAAGGTTGTTTCACATAGTTTCAACTAAAAATTTTCAAGAGATAATTCAAGAAATTTCATGAGCAATTAAGAGTAATTTTTACAATAGCATTATAGAGCATTCAAGATCATTTCAAAGGCATTCAAGGGTAGTATTATTTAAGTTTATTGTACCAATCAAAGCTCTATTTCATCATATCAAAATCATGCATGTTGTTGAGTTAATGTGATGTTGTAGCATTGGTGATCAAATTCAAGTCTTCAAAGCCATTAAATATTATGTCAATTCCATGATCAATATCCACTCTCATTGAGGCCATTTCATGTTAAGTTTCAGATTTGCAATCCAAGGTTCAATTAAGAATTTGTGAGTAGTGACATTGCTTTATTAATTCATCATTCCTTTTATGTATTTTTTGTGAAGGTTTAATTACCAAAATGGGGTTTGAGCAAGGAAAACCTCTATTCCCTAACAAAACAACATTTTTCTTCTCCTCTTCAATGTGTGATTGCAAATTTTAGGTTGGAGATCAAGTGGAGAGAAAAAGTTGCAAAAGTTGTCAAAAGTTACAAAGTTGTCAAAGTTGTCATCTTTCTAGAAAGATCACAAAAAAAATTCTACATAATTTATTTTTAACTTTTGGGAGCTAAACACCTAGAATCTAGGAGTATAAACATTGAAGAACATAACCCAAAAATTGATTTTCAAGAACCCTAGCAGGGACCCATTTTCCACTGGGCGAATAAGTCCTTAGTGAGGTTCGAAAAAACACTTATTGTAATAGGTAAACAACATTTGACCCTCTTAAAACCCTCCTTTTGATTACTATATTGGCTAGTTTTGATTTCTGATATTCATTTTTGCATTATAACCCTCATAAATTGAATAAAACAACAACTAGCTAAAATTAGGATCATCCCTTTGGTGATCCATTTGGGTTGAACCTCTTTTTCTTTGTTTCATTTGGTGAACCCGATAATTTTGAGCATTATAGATTTCTAATTTTGGAGCCTCTTTTCATCTTAGATTAGATCTTGCATTCATTTGCACTGAATTAGATCTCATTTAGGGTGTTTAGTTTGCATTCGGATTTGCATCTCATTTAGGGTTTTAGGATTACATTGTTTGCATTCTTTGAATCTAAAAAATATAAAAAAAAATCAGTCATTTTGCATATCATTTACATCAAATAAACTTTCATTTGAAAATCAAAACAAAATTGCATATGAAACTAGGTCTTTTAGTTTATCATTTTGTCACATTTTTAACTTGAATTTCACATTGCATTTACAAAAAATTGAACCTAAAACTTACTATAGAAGACTTGAATCTAAAATTAATTAGAAGTCACTTGAAAATCTATAAAATCAGTTTCAAAACCCTAATATAGGACCCATTCAGCCTAGGGTGAATGATTCCCTGATCAGGCCTTAATCTACATTTCTAGAATTTAAAATCTTCAGTTTTATGCTTCTATTTGATGCTAATAGATTTATGTTTTAGTTTCCTTATTTTTTGTTTCATTCATTTCATTAGATCTATCTTAATTTGGTTCATTTAGTGCATTGTGTGATTTCAAAATTATATTTGCAATATTTCATTTCAAATTTTTGCATAGTGTAATCAACAAATTACCTTGTTTTAAATATGAAACTTGAAACTAGATAAGTATTTTAGCAATGTGTGGAACTCCTTGTTCTCTTTCATTGATGTTTCAAGTTTCATTCTTGGAAATGATCCTAATTCAATTGAACCTACTCATGCTCACCCAACACCTAATGTGTGTCCTCATAAAGTTGACATCATTGCAGAAGATGATGCTAGCATGCATGAGTTCATAAATGACCGCCCTAACAATCTTGATAAAAATGCATCCTTTTATCCTTCCATGAAACAACCAAAAAAAATTGAGATGTTTGGTCTTTTACATCATAAAATCGAGTCACAAACTAAGCCTAAATTTCCAACAATGAGTGAACCTAGTTCCTTTGATCAAATGCATAGTCATTCATCTTATGTTAACAAAGTGACCAACATTCCTATCACCCTAGAAGAGACTCATTACCAAGGTCTTAAGATCTTAACCAACCAAGGATGTGACATAACTAATGAGCATGAAATTCATTAAATTTTAGAGAAAATTCCTATGGAAATGTAATGACAAAAATTGTATGCCTTTAGAAATGGTACAATTTCACCTAATTTAGGAATAATTAATGATAAATTGGACTTGATATCACCTTGATCTAGTATTGTAATGAGTTTAATGCATCCATATTGGGTTTTGGGCCCTTTATAGGCTAAATAAACCTAATTTTTTCCTAATTTAGCATTGTAAATTGTGTTTATGTGTACCTTCACATTAAATCTAGGAGGCTTGTAAAATAAATGGACCTAGTCTAGTGTTGTAATGTGTTGTACACATTTACATGGGATTTATGACACTTTTAAGCTAAATAGACTTAATTTTTCATTAATTCAATGTTTTAATGTATATTTATTTACACTTTCACATTAATTTTTGGGCCCTATTACATTTATGGCCTTTATATATCATCATTAATAGGCCCCTATGACCCTACATTATGCATCTTGAGGTATATTTTAACCAAAATCCCAACATAGACCTCATATAAACTTAATTTCTTGACTCCTCAACATTCTCTCTCTTAAAATAGGCCTTGTGGGACCCATATGCCATAGGTGGTGTACAAGTCCCATTTAGCCCATTTTTAAGGAGTTAAGCAGGAAAAAATGGGTTTTAAGTTCAAATTTCATGTATGTATGTCGTTGGGATCTAATACATAGGATATTAGATGGATTGCATATATAAATGAGCTTCCAAACCATTATTTCATAACACCTACATGTTTTTTATTATATAAGAATAATTTATAGGGTGCTATACCCTTTACACATCGACCCCAAAGGGCCAAAAAGGAGAAAAACCATTAAACATAAAAAAATATTTCAGTAACAGTAGACGGGAGACATAGACATAGCCTATTAATAGCGAAGACACAACACATCACAAACCAAACCACTAATTGTCTACACTCTCCCATTTCTTGACCAGGAGGTTTAACACAACATCCCCAATCCTATTGGGGCCTTCATCTATGGTGTTCTTGTCCATTTCCTCCTTGACAACATCTGAGAGAGTGAGAGCTAACTTGTGAATCATTTTGATAGTGAGCCAAGATAGGAAGTAAAATTTGTGATTCAACTTATCAACCTACTCCTGCAACACTCTGAGCTCATCCACCTTTCCTTCCTTTCTCTAAATCTTTGCATCAACACTAACCCTAGTATCTAAGGAATTGGTAGAGTCCTCCCAAAGCATCTGGTTCAAATCAGAGAAGTGACTAGGGTCTTCTATGGGTCCTTTATCCTTCATCTTCTTAGTAGCTTTAATACCTTCAATTTTTCTACCAGTATGAGTCAAGTCACTGGAGATATCATCAATAGGGGGCCCTTTCTTGTGTTTTTCCAACCTATGGGATCTTCTCACACTCATCTATTCTATTCCCATCTCAAAGATAGCAGCTACCACAGTATCACCCTTAGAATATTTTTCCTCAGCACATTTACTTTCCTTGGTGACCATAAGAACCCTCAGAAGCTGAGGCACAATTTTCCCTTTCTTCTTAGTAGCTAGTTTGTTGGCCTTCTTATGTTTCAACTCACATAGCCTAGCCACAACACTCGACTAGGCAAACCCCACCAAATTTTTCTTTTTCTTCGAGGGATAAATGGCTAAAGTCTCAGTACCAAGATCATTCTTAGGGATGAGAGATTTCATCTTTGAGCCCTCTGAAACAACAAGGGACAGGTTTTCAGGGTTAATTTTTGGGTATTCCAACTCATCAATATGCACGACCGAGATGGGTTTGGGAGGGGAGAAATCCAAATGGAAATTTTAGATCCTATAGATTAGGCCTTGGTGCAGTAGTAAAAGAGATGGAGAATCAAGGTTAAGAGTTGCAATTTCCTAGGACTCTTTGATGGAACTTTCCAGTGAAGAAAGCAAAAAGAAAGGGAAGCTAAGCAACATCTTATGTCTTATGTGATTTAATAGCAATAAGTGGTAAAAATTAAATACCTTGAATCTACCCTCAAGGGTAACATATTTCGTGATGGCAATATAGACCTTATCCTAGGGTTTAGGTAGTGCTTCAAAGTCGAAACCCAACTACTTTTTCACCAACTTTTCATTTCCCTTGAAGAATGCATTCAGACATACCAAGTCCTACATTTTGGTATGGTTTTTATACTTCATACCCTCATAGGAGAGGCCAGTAGCCTTACCAATGACCTCTTCATCCACATTGAAAGCTATTCCACCCATGGTGACCTACCTATCCTTCTAAGAACTAGAAAACCAAGCTAATAGCACCTCATCATGGTACACAATATTTTCCATAAATGAAGCAAGCCCACCTTTTGAATATATATGCCAAGCCAAAGGGTCTTGGTGAAACTTCTCGTAATTGTTCAACTCTTTCCCGACTCTATCTCTTCCCATCATGACCCACAACACACAGCAGCTGAAATAAAAATGCCTAAAACTAGATACATCGACAAAGAGATTACCGTTTCTTAAATAAACTTTACATCGCCAGCTACGATGAAAAGGTGTAATAAAGGCAGTGTGACGTTTACATGCTTCGATGGTCATTCTGATGACAACCGCATCATTGGCCCATAATCATCACAAGGAAATCGAAAATTAAAAAAATTGGGAATAATAATGGGATCCAAATTTAAATCCATAGTTCTAATCAACTTAAAGGGTTTACACAATCACCAAATCCATATGAATACAGGGGGAAGATTTGAAAATTTCAAGTACATCTAATAAAATATAAGGTGAATCAAGAGATGCGTTAATTTGGAATTATTAAATAAGATGGTGGAGTACATCCTTTTTCATGAACTCCATGATATTTGATAGGATATATTGTACCATTGGAAAGGCAGCCTGAAAAGCTTACATGCCCCACCAAAAAATTATTATAAGATAAAAAACCCACGTAACCACCCACTTGAGCCTAGACACCTTACTCATTCAAAACCAAACCATCCAATTATCCATCAAGGAATGCCACCTGTACCTGAAAAATAATGGCAGATTAATCATTATTAATAGAGTAATTTCTTCACTCCAAGAGGATTAACCTTTGAATGGACACCAACAAAACTTCTATCTTTTTCCAACATTTTCAAATCTGCTAGGTGGACCCCAAGTTGGCAAAGTTGTCATCCACATAATTACCTTCTCGAGAGATATGAGATAGGTGATACCTTTCAAATTTAGAAATTAAAATATTAATATCCAAAAGAATATCCCTTAAGTTCCAACCAAGTAGACAACCTGAATTAATATAGTCTATCACATTTTTAGAATCCCCTTCAATCTCTAGATTCTTAATGCCTAGAGTGATAGCAATCTTGATGCCCTTGAGCAACACTCAAGACTTTACCACCATAGAAGAGTGAATACCAATACCACTAACATACCAAACAACCAAGTTTCCCTGACAGTCTCTTAAAACACCACTTATACTAGCTATACTAGGGTCCCCCTTAGCTGTATCACCAAAGTTCAATTTAAACCAACCCTCAATCAAAGGTTTCCAAATAGTGTTTTTCCTAGCAAGAGATTTGGAATTGTCAAAGGAATCAATACCAAGCACAATTTTCCAGGATTTAGCCATCTTGATCTCCCAAACAGCTGGGGTAGTGTCTAGTGGTTTACACTTGAGCAAGGAGATACTTTTAGAGATAAGTTTGAACCCACAACCAAACACTTCCTTTGGACACTTCTCAATCTCACAAAACACCCTATTTTTCCTTTCCTTTCAGATGCACTAGCAGATGATGGGAGGAATTTTTCTCCAAATTTCCAAGAAAAATGGGTGTTGGAAAGGACCATTCTACCCAGCCATAAAGGAAACCAAATCTTTATTCAAGGTCCAGTGTGTCTCTAACTTTTGGAAAACAAGGTCCCAAACATGAACAACAAATGGACAATGCAAAAGCATATGATCCATAGTTTCTTTGTTGTTTTTGCACAACAAGCACTTGTTCGAGATTTGGAATCCCCTTTGTCTTAGATTATCTTAGTTTAGGATCCTGTCATGGTAGGCTATCCACTAGAAGAAATTTATTTTAGGAATCAAGTGATGGTTCTAGACCTTTTTCCATAACTTTATTTCTAGGTTCTTGTTCGACAACAAACTGTAAGTCGTCCTGATAGTCAAATCACCCTTACTATCCAATGCCCATAATAGATCATCTTCAACATCTGATAGAGGAATTTTGTACTGATAAAGTAAGATCTGTAAGGAAGGTGCCAAATATTGCAAGTTAGAGGGAAAGAGGACCACATAATCCAATAGTTTTCCAACACCTAGCACCTTGTAATCCATGAATGTAATCACACACTTTCGTACCAAAGAACTGAGAAGCAGGTTCCATCATATTTTTGAACTCCAAAAAGGCCAAGGGGGAGTCTAAGAGCCAAGAATCTTACTAGAAGAAGATCTTACTACCTCTGTCAAGCTTCCATCTTAGGCCAATGAGTAGAAACTTCTTCATTTTCCAAATATTATTCCAAGCTAGAGACCCATGGGGATGATTATTCTCAATAAATCTGATTAAGGGATAGTTGGCCAGGTATTTGGATTTCATTATTTTGCACGAGTCCTTTTAATCTCTTAACTAATCCCACCCCACTTTAGCAAGCAAAGATTTTTTGGAAGTAAGGAATTTCTTGATGCCCATGCCCCCCCGAGCTTGGGAAGAAAAACTTTCTCCTAACTGACAAGCGGCATCTTCATTTTATCCTTTGTATGAGACCATAGAAAGACTCTTTGAATCTTCTCAAACTTCTCAACATTGTTACTAGGCATTTTGAACATGGATAGAAAATAAATAGGTATTCCTTGGAAAGCAGTAGTGAGGAGCTATATCTTTTTCGCATGACTTAGGAGAGAACCTTTCCACCCAACAAGCTTTCTCTAGACCCTTTCAAGAATAGAATTCCAAAATTTGGGAGTAACTTCCTTAACAGTAATGGGGAAGGCCAAGGTAGACTAAAGGAAGAGCAGCACTCACACATCCTAACACTACGGTCACTCGATCTTGTAGTCTAGGAGTGCAGTGAAGAAAATAGATCATACCTTTTATTATAATTGATGCATTGACTAGAACAAGTTGCATAGAGATTGAGGAAACCTTTCCACTTTTTTCCTTACACCACCGAAGCTTTCCTAAAAAGTATGGTGTCATCCACAAACTGTTGAATAGTAAAGGGATCAAGGGTGGAGGCGGCTTTGATACCCTTGATGGAACCCTTTGACAACAGACTCACCACATTCATGCTCAACACTTCAACTGCCATAAAGAATAAATAAGGGTTTTGACACCAGAAATGGATGCTTCACTTGTCCACAAAAGGGATAGGAGGAAGGGATTTGATTTCACAGTGTTCACATTCAAGAATACCTTATAGATCTCAACCCATTGAAGGATGTGATAGATCTAACTATAAGATATCCTTGGAAATGAATGAGACAAGAAAGGGGTTCACTACAAAGTGTATACTTGGAAAATACAAAATGTTTGAAAACACACCATGATATGAAAATAGACGAAGAAATGCAAGTAGAATGTAACAAAAAATTGTAAAAATGGAAATATGCACTTGGGAAATTGAATAAGGCAAGCTGGAGCCCTAGAATCTTGAAGAATTCAATTTTGATGCCAAGTTGGGTGAATTAGTCCAATTTTGGGAAGACTGTGTCCGAATTGGTTTTAGACAAATGGGTACTTAGATCTGCAAAATTCCTATTTAGGATTGGGAAATGGGACTTATTTCCCAATAGTGGAAAATCAATCCACCTCCAGATTTCTAGAAATTCGAAACAAGAAAATGTAGCCATCATTCTTCTTTTCTGCTCTTGATATAGATCCGGATTTAAAACTGTAGAATCCATCTTGTAGATCTTCTCCAAGCTTCCCTTAGGACTTTGAAAACTTTGACTTATTTTGATCACTTTTCCAATCTTAACTTCTTGGTAAACCCGCAACCTAGCCCTACAAATCACACACAAGAGGGGAAAATGTTGTGGGGTTAATGAATAGGGTTTTTCCTTAGTCAAACCCCTCATTGGTAATTAAACCCTTGAAATATATGAAATAGAATGGAGAATGATGAATGAACAAGTAATGATGTTTTAGCTCACCAAACCCTAGCAAATAAGGTGCAACAAACATGTTAGTATTGGCCCCTATGGATGAGGACTTGGAATCTAGCTTGATGTTGATAGATCTTGAGTGCAATGCTTGCTTGAATCACACAATCCTACATCACAAGTGTTAGATCTTAAACAACATGATGCAAACAATCTTTGACATGATGAATGATACTTGAAAATGCTCTTGAATGCTTGATAATATTCTCTTAAAATTCCTTGAATGCTCTTATGAATGTTCAAATGCTCTTGTAAACTATATGCATGAATACTTGAATGCTAGGTATGAAAATGATAGAAAGAAGCCTGTATTTATACTCAATTATGCAATAAATCCCAAAATTGCATCATTGGTCGACCTTAGATCTTGGAGAATAAAAACCTGCTAGAATTTTGAATTAATTATGAGTTAAAAGGGACTCATTCGCCACCCTGGGCGAATGGGTCCCACCTAAGGGGACTCATTTTCCCAGAATGGATTATGAGTCCCACTTTAGGCATTTAATGAGGTTTTTAGGATTTTAATTCTTTAAATGATATTTGTTAGGGTTATTCTCAAAAATACACATAACTAAGGCCTAAGGGTGAAAATGGGGCCAATTAAAGCATAAGAAATCCCAATTATTAATGAGAAGACTAGAAAAATGTGAAAGAGTATTACAACACTTTACAACACTTTGAAACAAGGCTTGGTAAATGATGAAAAGAGGTTATTTTATTAACAAGACCCTAGAAAAGTGTGAATGTTAAAACATTTTACAACACTTTAAGTAAGGTACCATTTGAATCCTTTAAATTCACAAGGGCCCAAGACCTAATGTGAATGTGTTATCCACATTACAACATTAAATTAAGTCAAAATTAAGCCAAAATCACAAGGAGGGACCAAACAAGACAAAACATAGAAGGGTTACTTTTTCTGTGTCCACAAAGGGGATAGGGGGTCTCCTTGTCTGATTCCCCTCCTAGGCTTAACGAAACCTTGGTACACTTCATTGACCAAAACTAAATACTTAACCTTGGAGACACATTCCATAATGATATTGATAATGTTTTGATTAAAGTCAAACTTATCAAGGACTTTGGGGAGAAAGTTCCATAGGACTTTATCATAAGCTTTGGAAATGTCGAGCTTAAATTCCATGCTAGGGTTGTTACACCTATCCATCAAGTGTAGAGTTTCATGGGTGGATAAATCAACATCCAAAATATGTCAACCAGACAAAAAACCTTTTTGACTGGGACCAATCATTTTCTCCAAGAGGGGTTTCAACCGGTTCACCAAAATTTTGGAGATCTTATAAACAACATTGGAAAGACTAATAGGACAAAAATCAACAATGGTCAGAGGGTCCTCAAATTTGGGGACCAAAGCTATGAAGGTGTGATTCAACTATTTAAGCAATTTTCCAGAGTTAAAAAAATCCCTAGTAGGAAGGGTAAGGTCCTCCCCCATAATCTCTCAAAAGGTTTGGAAGAAAGCTAGGGGGAACCCATTGGGCCCAGGGGCTTTATAGGTACCCATACTAAACACAACAGACTGAACCTCCTCAGTAGAGACCACCCTCAAAATTGAAACATTATCCTCATGGGAAATAGGAGTAGGGAGAGTTTTCAACATCAAATCAACCAACCGAGAGGTAGGAGCCTCTACAGGAAGTGAGTAATCCTACTAAAAGTGATTAGCAACTAATAGTCCAATTTGTAAGGGATTAATAACTCATCCCTAGCCTCTTTTCTCTTTTTTTTATCTGATTCCTTTTTATATGTTTAAGAACTGACACATGGAAATAAGATGTGTTATGATCCCCCTCAACAAGCCACTATATTCTAGAATTTTTCTTCCAAAAAACATTTTCTTTATTTAATATTTTCCCCCATTCCAATCACTCCTCTTGTTGGCCTATCAGAATACTGTTATTACCATCCTCTATTCTTTTTTGTAACTCACCAAGTTTGTTAGCCACAACCCGTTTTTGATGGAACACATCACCAAACACATGCTTATTCCACCCTTTAACCATATATTTGACATGTTTGAGTCTTTGAGAGAGCCTGAACATAGGGGAGCCTTGCATTGGGATATTCCACCAAGTAGCAACCTTGTTCTTGAAGTCTAGATGGCAATTCCACATGATTTTGTATCGAAAAGGGAATGGAACAACAACAGAGTGGTTAGTTGGGACTAACAACAAAGGATTATGGTCTGAAACTATTTTAGGGAGAGCAAGAAAATTAGCATTAAGAAGAGTAATCCAATTGGGAGGAAAATGAATCTATCAAGGTAGACTTGGATCAAATAGGCCCCAAGGCATTGATTAGAGTAGGTAAATGACTGGCCCTATAGGTGAATATCAACCAAACTAGTACAATTTATAAATTTTGCTAAATCAGTCATACTATTAGAATAATCAATTAGACCCCCACTCTTCTCTAAAGGGTAATGGGGGGAGTTAAAATCCCCTACCACCAGCTAATGACCATGCTTGTTAGCCAAAATCCAATTAGAAATCTCCTGCCAGAGGGATTTCCTCACATTCCTAATATTGGGAGCATATACATTTATCAAGAATTAAGAACCCCCAACATTGGAGAACTTTATACCAAGGTTGTTCTTGTATTGGAACAATGCAAAGCTAGAAATCCGAGTGAGATTCCACAAAACAGACAAACCACCAAATCCCCCATCCACATCACAACAAGCAAAGAGAGTGTTTGGCTAAATAAACTTCACGATGGGTTCAAAATTGGTTTTATTCATCTTAGTTTCTTAAAGGAGTTGTTGGAATCAAGGAACACTGAGAGGGGGGGTGAATCAGTGTTGTAAAATATTTAACTTTCTTAACTTGATCCTTAAACCACTTATAGCATTGAACCAAAAGAAAGATGCAAGAACACAAAGCACTAAACCACAACACCATAACATAATTTTTTTTACGTGGAAACCTTGTTAGGGGAAAAAAAACGATGGAGGTCAATCCACAATATGAGTATACTCAAAATAAGTGTTTACAAATGGAATGTACATGCATTCAGACACACTACCTAGAGCTCACTGCTCAAATACAACAAAGAAGACTCACTATATTACAAAAAAAATTGGATTACATCTAGAAGATTTGAACTAAGAAAATAGCATATGTTAATTCTTGATTACAGTTCTGGTTAAGCACATTTACAATATTCTTCACACTCTGTCTGATTCTGCACTTGAAACTTTATTTGCTTTAATTTGAATCACAAATCTTCTTTTGCACAATTGATCTATATTCCTTTTGAATTTCACAATACATCACAACATACACAAAATGATATAAGTAATGGCTTATATATATTTGCAACAAGAGATTACATCAACATGATGGCTTTTATAAAATCTAAAAGATATACAAATTATTGGCTCAATCCATAAAAAATTATCAATGTGCACCAAACAAAGTTGGCCACAACATAGTGAAGACCCAAAAAAACATACTCGAACAATACACACCTTAAAAAATTACTCCTCGAATATCCGCAACACGCTACATTCATCAAGTTGTCCATTATGCACTATTAGATGGAAAGTCATCAAACTGGATCATCTAACTTGCACACCAAACAATAAGAGGCTCTATTATTCAAGGATAACATAGTTCATATATCAAAAGACCTTCCCTAAGATCCACAACTTAAACTGATAACAAGAAATTACATATGAATTGATGAACACAATTCTTTCAGATGCTTTGTTGTAGCTTTGACAATTTAACACATGTCTTCAATTTTATTTCCAGTACGAGCAAATAAAAAAGTGCAGATAGGATTACTGACTAGGGTTTCCATCAATGAAAACACTAGATAACTTGTGTAGTGTCTCTTACATACAATCCCCCCCTTTGACATTGATAGAAACACTTAGTGAAAAATGACTAAGTGTCAGAATTAGTACCAACATAAATGAATACACTGCAATCCTCAAAACTTCAAAACACAACTCCCCTTGAGATGAATATGACATTTTTCACTGCCCCACACTCCCCCTTTGACATCAATGATAAAGACGGGAATTCGCATACCAAAAATCATACAAAATTGTATATGTATTTGTACAAACATGCTTCTCTAACTTACATGAGCTTGAATATATCTGCAAAATTGTTCTTCAACAGGTTCAAACTAGTGTTGGAACCCTTTTTGAGACTCTCCAAAATAGTCATGTGAAGATTTGATCAAGTTATCGAGATTTGTATTCTGACAATTTTTCTATTACTTCAATTTGTGTTCCTGAATGAAGATCATGTGATTTCAGTAAGTTCAGTTGTTATGGATACCTCTCTAATGTTTCATGATGTTTTTGGATGTTTCTAGATGATTTCCTATCTGTGTTGCATGTCTGCATTGATCATTGTGCTCATGATCCAATATTTTCTCTTGCAACATGTTTATATTTTTCATGTTCTTGGCCGACAAGGTGTTGAAGCATGTTGTGGATCTTTGAGGAGTAATTAATTGAAGTGGTTCGTGTTTGAGGATGTTACTTTTGGTCTTCACTATGTTGTGGTCGACCTTGGTTGATTCACATGATTAATATTTATTTGATCTGAGTCAACTATTTGTATTCATTTTATTATTTCTATGGAGCTTACTTATACCAATGTAATCTCTTGTTGCGGATATATAAGAGCAATTTTTTTATCATTTGGAAGTGTATTGGAGTGTGCAAGTGTGAAGTGTGTGAGTCATGCATGTGAATATTGTTCATATCATTCAAAGGTAGAGCAGAAAGTGAAGAAGAGTGAAGAAGAGTGAAAAAGTGTTCATGTGCTTAACCAAAACTATAACCAGGCATTAGCAGATGTTATTTTCTCAGTTCAAAGTTTGATGGATTTAATCAAAACCTTTTTGTAAGACAATATGTCTTCCTTTGGGTAGTAAGCCTATTTTTATTTGAGTAGTGAGCTCTAGGCAGTGTGCCTAAATGCATGTGCATTCCCCATTCATATTTTCTTATACATTTAATATGGAATAATCTTGTGGACTAACCTCCTTTTTCCCCTAACAAGGTTTCCACATAAAAAATATTGGTGTTATGTGTTCTTCTAATGTGTTGTTCATTTATGATTTTATAGACATGGAAAATATACCGACATACTTGATCCCAATTACTAACACCATTTCATCCTGAATCACCTTCTCATCTTATCATCACTCTTCATCTCTTAATTAAATAAATAATCATTTATCTAATTTGGTCATTTTCTCTTGTTAATTAAATCAATCAATCTTAGCTAATTAACCCTATGTCTCTATTTAATTTTAAAATAATTCATTTTATTTGATTAAATATCTCAAGTCATCTTATTAAATTAAATAAATTAAACCTTATTTTATTTAATCTAACATCATTCCCTTTAATCAAATAAATCAAAATCTTTATTTAATTAGTCTCTAAATCACATTCTTCTGATTTTGATTTAAATCAACCCATAAATCTAAATCAATTAGTCACATCATCTAATCCCTCATTAAATTAATTAACCTTTGATTAATTTAATCTTAATCCATGTCCCATCCTCTAGCTTTTGCCACTTACACATGAAAATACATTTAATTCATTTATTAAATCTTTATTTTCTCTCAACTTGGAATCTTTAGAGAATATTCTTCCAAATTTGAAATCCATCCAAGTGGATTTGTCCTTCAAACAAGACATTCATTCCTTCTTACATGTCCTTATGCATTGAGCCAAGTGGCATTTAAGACATTCCTTTTTCCCTCTTGCATGTCATTTCACTATTTTTAAATTCCACCTAATTGCATTTATTGGCACATTCATAAAAATGTGCACATCCTTTGCCCATTCACATCTTGGCAAGTGACACCTCCTTATTGGGTGTTTAATGATCCCACATTGCTTCATTTTTGTCATTCTTCCATCTTTCCTTTCTATAAATAAGAGGCTTCTCTCCTCATTTTGATCATCCACAATTTGAGAAAACTTACTATACTCAATTTCATCTACAAGCACATCCATCTTCAATCAATTTTATCAAGGTCTTAGCTAGGTTATTCAAATTTTTCATCATGGAGCTCAACTGAATCTTCAACAAAGTGGATCAACCTTCATCATTCATCAAAATTTCATTATAGGAGTTGGGAAAGGGCCAATTTTCACATCAAATTGACACCAATTCCCCCATGAGATCAAGAGTTTGCTTCCTTAATTAGGATTTCATTGCTTTCTCATTGTGTTCCCCAATTTTATTTTCTATTTTGAGCATTGTTAATGAATTTCATAGGGAATCTTGATTCTAACTTGCATTTTATCTAATTAGGTTTTTGTCTCTTATGTTTTATAGGTGCTAGGATTGGGGTTCTACATTTGGCACTAGAAGGAGGGGTAATCTCAAGTATAAATCATGTTTTTTGACAAAATTACATGCTTTTTCTCTATTTTTTCTATCTACTAGAAATTGCACCGCTATCAGTTCAGCGGTGTCATATAGCACCGCTACTAGTCTAGTGGTGCCATATAGCACCGCTTTAAACTTCAAACTACGCCGCTTTGTCTTTCCCACCCAGAATTCAAATCTTCTAACTCCATCACTGGGTCAGTTTATGAGCGCTAAAATTTCTAAATTTCAAACAACGACATTGGGTGAAACTCTACTGCAATCACACTCTCTTTCCTACTATAAAACACTGCTCATAGAATTAGCGGTGTCATACAACACCATTGAACCTCCCCAAACTACACCGCATGTGTAGACTGCACTGCTAGAGTCAAGTAAAAGGTATAAATTAATTCAATTTTGACATGTGCTTTTTTATTTTGATTGTCTTAGCTTGCTACTTGCTTTTTCTAACCTCTGTTCTGTAGTTCTAATTAGTTTTTGCAGGTTGGTCTAATTAAGGTGAAGGAGAAAAATGAGGTTGAAAGAGGCATTATGACATCATTCTGTCATTACATCAACTTTTTTTGAACACTTTTGTATTGTTTAACATTCTTAGAGAACTTATAATCTCTCTTAAAAATAACTTTAGTATCTCGGATTAACAATTGAACAAGGAAATCTCCATATTTCATTTTTGGTGCTCTAAAAAGAATTGAATCATTGCTTTGTGGATTTAAAATAAACATGTGATTCTTTGTTTTGTAATTACTTACTCAAAGTAATGTAATCAAAAGGACATATGCGCTTCTCTTGTTCCTCATGACGATCTTGAGAATCAAAAGGCCCTTTTGTGACATTAATTTGTGTAAGTAATTACCCACACACTTTAATTTGGACTTTAAAATTGAACAAATCTTGTGAGTGTGAGTGGAGCATATTGTGTACATTTTATCTCTTTGGTTCGGAAAAAATATTGATCAAGCTACAAATATTTTTGCTTTATTTTTTTTATCTTATAGGGCCTACCTTGTGGGAAAAAGTAATCACCCAAGGGAATGGCAAAAATAGGAACATGCTAAAGCCAAGTGACTTCCACCCAGGATATAAGTGTTGATATTGGAACAAAGGCCAATATCAGGAGGATTATTCTGATGAGAAGGGCAACAATGGTCTCTCCTCGCATGGATAGTTCCCCACAAACGAAATTCCCATATTAAAACTCTTGTTTAGAATAGGCCAAGATCCTTGATCTATTTGTTGGTGCCAGAATAGTCATTCTAAATCCACCCCACACTTTTACAGATTTTAGTAGAAATGGAAAGTATGCCATGGGAGATTCATGGTTGCTGGTGCTTGGCTAACCCAAGAAGTGAGTGCACTGTAAGGGGGAGCCTATGTGGTCAAGCATCTAACCATTCGCTAAGAGTAAGCATAGTTGGACTTATCCAAGTGGGGATTCAACAAATACAGTCTTTCATAGCCATAGGTTTGTGCATGTTCTTGAAGACGAAACACTTTGCTTGATAAAAAACATTGGGAAAAAAAATGTTCAACATTTGTCATCAAATTTCAAACCCTTTAGGAAGCAAATATCTTTGAAAAAATCCTAGTGTTATTTCTTTCCCTTGGGATTCGTATCCTTAGAGGTTTCTAAAAAATTGGATTTATATCTCAATTTGCTTACTAAATTCAACAATAGGTAACTTTTTCCTTGATTTCAATGAAGTTCCACGTAATATACCTTGTGGGATGAGAAGAAGTTAATGCACTAGACATCTAGCTCAAAGACCTAATCAAGAATTGTTTGTAAAAAGAAGTCACTAAGCAAAGGTAAGAACAATTGAACCCCATACATTTGTCTCAAATGATTTCATGCAAGATCAAAATTCGGAAAACAAATTCAAACACTCTTAGTCCAAAAGATCATCAAAAGTGTCTCTCAATGCTCTATGAATTCAAACAAAGATTTATTTTCAACTTTTACAGAAGAGCCTCAAGAAACAATCCCAATTTTTACTCGTTCTATTATTGTCAAAATCCAATTTTTTTTTAGGAATTTGAACACCTTGTTTAGAATAAAGCATGTTTTTCAAAATCTAGGTCTTGCAAACAAGAGTATTTTTAGGTACACATAGGATCAAATTCAAACCTTCATCCATCTTTCAAACATCAAACCAAGATCATCTCACCAACAACACTTGAAAATATTGAAATCATCCTTCATGCTAGACTTTTTGGAAAATCCATGAATCAAAAATCTTTGAAACAAATCAAAATCCTTGAATCAAAACATAAAAATCATCTTGTTTAGCTAGGTATATGTAGATGCATCCTTCTCCATATGCTTAGTTAAATTATCATCAAATCATCTTGTTTGGTTAAGTGTGGGTAGATGCATCCTGTTCCCTGCACTTAGTCAAATTATCATCTTGTGAACAAGTCTATCCCATAGATAACATCCAACATCTTGGGATCCATTTGTTCATTATAAAAAAATTGAAACAATCCAAAACCAAATCAAGGTCAAATTCAAATCCAAGAATCCAAGAATCCAAAATAAAAAATCCAAAATCCAAAATCCAAGAAAGTCACAAAAGTCTAGCATCCCCTCTCAAGATCTTCCAAGAGTTTAATCATCCATATCATCCACCTTCACGCATTTCACCATCACACCTTTGATCCTAAATCATCCTATATCTTCTCTTTTGAGCCTCATTTTATGGTTCAAACAAGATCACAATGCAAGGACATGGAGACCAATAGAGAAACATCAACTTCAAGTGACCTAAGCTAAACCAATACCGAAATGAATCCCATTAGATCAAGAAATTCTCTAACTAATTTTCCTTCATCATCACAAAATCCACAAGAGGATTGTCAAGTAGAGGATATCACCAATAATTCCTTCAGGATGACACAAGATGAGATCACCGAAATGGTCCAAAATCCCGAGAATCATATAATTGTCAACATCATGATGAAGCTTCATCCCTCACAATACATGCTTGAATTAGCAAAAAAAGGGGCTAAACTCCCTTCCTACTTTGATGTGAGCACCATTGTGGAAAAACCTTTTTGGTTCATGCCTCCAATTTCATCCATGCCCCCAATCTCATCCACATCTCCATTCCAAAGCATCACCCAACCCATCCCCCAAATTACATCATCCATTGCTCCAACTCAGCCTATTGTTTATAGGATCTTGGGGCAATTTGTACCCCAAAATCCATCACATCCATATGCCCCCCTCACCTTTCATGATCCAAATGACCCATCATCATCATTTCACGCAACACTGGCATACCCATTAAATACACAAACCTCTCTCCCTATGACCTCGCAAGGAGAAGGAGACTTATTTGGACTAGGGGGAATCTTTGACCCTACATCTTCATCATTTCCCCAAGGAATTATGCCACTCACTTTTCCACCACTTCCACCCTTACCACCAATATCTACTCTCAATTTTGGGTTACCACCATTATCGCCACTCATTCAAAACAATCCCCCAATCATCAATCAAAGCATCATGATGAATCCTCCCATCTTGCCATAGATATTGTAACAACAGATGGAAACCATTACAATAACATAGGCAACCACCATGTCATCAACCATTACCAAAAACATGGTCTCTCAAGGACCAAGCATATCAATCACACCATCCACCACAATCCCAATCATCATTACAATGATGCCTCTCATCATAGAAACAAACAGTATACCAAATCTTCCACCACTACCACCACCACCACCACCACCACCACCATCTCCACCACCGAAAAAAAATATTTTTAGCCAATATAGCATTGCATTACAAGCTGCTTAATAAGTTTCCTATCAAAAAGAACTTCATCAAATCCAAAAATGACAAGCTACACAACTAGCCGTTGAACAAACACAAACACAATTATTTGCACAGAAAGCACAACAAGTAGCACAAGTCCCTCAAGTCACTCAAGCTAGAAAATAAGTGCAACAAGCACAACAAGCACAGAAGGTTGCTCAAGCCCAAGTCCTATTACAACAACATCAAGTTGCATAGGCTGCACAAACCACACAAACTATACAGATTGCACAATCTTCCCAACAAGCACAAGCCCATGCACAGGCACAAGCCCAAGCACAAGCACAAGCCCAATACCAAGCTTAGTAAGTGCAAGTGCAAGCTCAATACTAGGCACAACTACAAGCATCCCAAAAATAAGCATATCAACAAGGCTTACAGTAGTATAAGGCACATCAAGAAGCAACATTACTAGCTCAACAACAAGTGTTTTTGTCACAAAAAGAGCAAGCCCAACAATAGGTGTTGTTGGTACAACAACAACAACAAGACCAAAAATAGGCATTGTTAGCACAACAACAATAGGACCAACAACAAGCATTATTGGTACAACAACAGTTACAAGCATACTTGGTGCAACAAAACATGCAAACACCATCTACCAACACACCAACCAATCCACCCAACCCTCCAACAATTGAACCACCACAGAACACCTTCATCCCACCCCCTGATCTGCAAAATGACATAACAAAGCAAATCAAGTTGCTCTCACAACAAGTGCTTGATCTTCAATTAGGGAAAACCACAAAAACACCTAGCAACTTGTGTCCCTATCTGTTTGATAGGAGTCTTGCAATGAAACCATTCCCAAAGGGATTTGAGATCCCCAAATTTGATAAATATCGAGGGATGGGAAATCCTAAAGATCACATCAGGGAATTCCAAGTACATTGCATGGAGGTTGCATATGACAATACATATCTAATATGGCTATTTCCTTGAAGTTTGGCTAGCCACGCCATGGAGTGGTTCTCCTGCCTTCCTCTAGGCATCAAAAAGTTCCAAGAGATAGTAGACACATTGAGAAAAATTTATGTATTCAATATCGGTATGGATGTTAGTTTAGAGGAACTATCAATTCTTAAACAAGGGAAAAAAAATCATTTGCTTCCTTCCTACAATGATGGTGATCCAAGGCCAATAGGAGAAAATGGGTCATGCTAGAAGAACAACAAGTTTACACCATCATCTCCAATCTGGAGGGAACCTTGGCATTTCATCTCAAGGTGCAAGGAATCACCATATAGGACCAATTGATCTCCAAGGTAGTTAACATTGAACAAGCCCTTATTACACAAGGAGGGACACCCGCATATCTTGAATAACAAAACAATCACAAATCCACTAGCTATAATGACAAACCTCACACATGGGAAAAAAATAGAAACATTACCAATGATGGTGTTGTCGATGCCAAAGTGGTCATCAGTGCCCCTCGAAAAAACACACCAGCACCCTAGCAACAACCCCAAAATAATAATCAAAAAATCAACAAGCTAATATTGTGACTAAGTAGTCAAATAATCAAACAGTCAACAATGTGAATGATCAAAGGGGGCCACCCCATTGAAACAAAAATTTCCCCAAGTGGAAGTACATAGCCCTTGGGGAATCAACTGAATCCATCATGAAGGGGTTGGTAGAGGAAAAACTCATCACAATCCCCACCTATGACAACTATCAAGAGCCCTTGGTGAAACTATCCTGGTACAATCAAAATCACCTTTGTGATTTCCACAAGATCAAGGGATACACAACTTCCAATTGTATGAGGTTGAAAAACTTGATTCAAGACCTCATTGATGATAAAATCATAAATGTAGAACAACTAGCAGGAAACCAAAATCTAAAAATCTATACAAATCCGATGCCCAACCATAACAACAAAGGGAACAATAACAATGATAGAGGAAAGGGTACCATCAAAAGTATGAATCATGTGTACGACCATGTCGTCGCATCCCTAGATGAGTATTGCACTGTTATCACCAGCACAGGAGCCCAAGATGATTGTGGAGTCACCACAAGAGGTGGAAAAATTATCATCATAGGGTCATCTCAGCCTCCCAGAGCACCCCACTTCTAACCCAAGATCCATTCCTAGTAGCTATAATTTCCTTGATCAGCTAAAAAGAACCCCAGCTCAAATCTCCATCATGGAGTTGCTAAAGATATCATCAGCCCACAAAAATATCCTTGAAGAAGAATTAACCTCATCCACTATCTCCACAGATCTTGATGCTAAACAATTTCAAGCTGTCGTCAGAAACACCATCACCCCAAATCTTCTTACATTCTCCAATCAATAATTTTCTGCCCAACCATCTCACAATCACACACTCCATCTAGAGGTCCTAGTGCATAAGAACAAAGTCAAGCGAGTCTTGGTGGATGGAGGTGTGGGTTTAAACATTTGTTCCCTCAAGATCATAAAGAATCTAGGAATCTCTGAGGATTTAATTGAAAAGGGAAAAGGCATCACAATCAGGGCTTATGATGATCAAGAAAGAGTGTCTCATGGCACTATCCAAATCCTTGTTCATGTAGGGCCAACAATTATGGAAACCACCTATTTTTCCTTGACCTTGATTTACCTTATAACATTCTCTTGGGGCATCCATGGGTCTATGGGATGCAAGCAGTGGCATTGACCTTCCATCAATGTGTCAAGTTCACATACCAAGGATAGGAGGTCACTATCCATGGGGATCCAAAACCATTTTCTTACTGCAAGAGCCTGGAAGCAAAATATTACAAAATCCCCCAAGTGCCAAAGAACGAAGAGGGCCCCTCAACTCCATATGTTGATCCAACTATTCTCACCTCCACTTCTATGATAGAGACACCAACCATCCTCGCCATCTTTGACATCAAGGTCATTATCCAAGACAATGGGTGTGGACACTATACAATTCCAAAAAATTCTTTTGTGGTAGGAGAGTTACCACAATCTCCTAGGTCACGAGGATGACCACAATCAAATGATGCTTCCTCATCCCAAACCTTCACAGCAAACTCCTCCAACTTCAGAAGTTGGAGAGATCTTAGCTGGGAAGTAATAGAAGAGGACCCATCCCATCTCTTGTCCCAAGACAATAGACCAACAACTGGTCTACCTATGGATGATAGCAGTAAAGGCTTACAAATGATGCTTGCCATGGGCTATGATAGAAACCAGAGGCTTGGACAAAGTGACAATAGACTTCTAGTACCCATCATTCTTGAGATGTGAATGAAAAATCTTGGCCTCATATGTACCCCTCTAAGTATAGCCATATGTGGCTGAAATCCCCTGTTAAGAAGGTCAAAACTCCTCAGCAAAGGATAATCGCCCTTCAATTTCCCAGATCCACTAGCTTTCCTTTAGACAATTTCACATTTGACATAACCTGTATCTATAGTAGTAGTGATGAGGAAGATGCCACAACTAACTTACCTATGCTTTTTGAGAATTCCTCTCTCCTCATGATTAGTACTGTGTCATTTGATTCAACCAGTCAAAACCATGAAATTAACGTAGTTTATCCCTAGCTCATCGATTACAACCAATGAGGACTGCCAATTCTAGATACTTTCAAAAATGATGAAGCCTTCTCAAAATTCATGGGACTCTGAGGAAAAATACCATACAGAGATCACAAGGTTGGGTTTGATATCATCCTAGACACACAAGCTTACTATGAGGAGATGATTGAATCCTTTAGTCACAAAAGTGAAAACTTGAGAATAATCTCAAGGTCTTTGAGTGAAAACCACACTATGGCACTCTCTGACCCTAAAATAGTAAAAACAAAGGATGTATCCAATGGTGAAAACCTCTTTGAGGCACCCCAAGATGAAGGATTCAATCTTCCTCTTAGTGCTCTACATCAGGAAAAGTCAGGGGTTCTAGCCGAAAAGTGCAACCCAGTCAACTTGGGAAGAGAGAAAACTCTGCATATCACATTTTATGTTGAATCATTGATGTCAAAAGAACAAGAGATTATAGATGCCTTCTTAAGGCAGAGAAAGGTCAAATTTTCATGGAGATATATTGACATGCCCAAGCTTGATCTGGAGATTATGGTCCACCATCTAGAAGTTTACCCTAAAGCAAAGCCTATCAGGCAGAAACATAGAAAAATGCATCCCTAGATAGCCTTTTTAGTCAAAATGGAATTGAAGAAGCTACTGGACGTAGGGTTCATACGACCAATCGACTATCTAGAGTGGGTATCAAATCTGGTACCTATTTGAAAGCCTAATGGGGCCATCTGTATATACACAAATTTTAGAGACCTAAACAAGCATGTCCCAAAGATGATTTCCTGCTTCCCAACATTGATATGATTGTAGATATGACTGCGAGACATGATATTCTCTCACTGATGGATAGTTTCTTTGGGTATAACCAAATCATGATAGCCAAAGAAGATCAACATAAAACAACTTTTATTTGTCCATGGGGGACATAATGCTGGAATATGATGTCGTTTGGCCTAAAGAATGTTGGAGAAACATATCAGAGGGCCATGACCTTAATCTTTCATGACATGATCCATAAGACCATGGAAGATTATATCAATGATATATTGATAAAATCTAGAAAGAGATAGGACCACATATCAGCATTGAGTACCATCTTTGATAGGCTTGAGGAATACAAGGTTCGCCTTAATCCAAAGAAGTGTGTCTTCGGTGTACAATTAGGGAAGTTGTTGGGATACATTATGTCTATGAGAGGAATTGAAATAGATCCTGCTAAGGTAAAGGTAATCCTCGATATGGAGACACATAGGACATTGGAATAGTTGAGAGGCTTACAAGGCAGGTTCCAGTTAATCTTTTGATTCATAGCTCAACTAGCAAACAAGTCAATCTCATATTCTCACCTACTACATAAGGGGGTAGTGTACAAGTGGGATGACAAGTGTGATTAGGCCTTTAACAAAATCAAAGAATATTTGCACACACCTCCTGTGCTTATGCCGCTAATCCTAGGAAATCCCCTAATCCTCTACATATCAGCACCAAGTAGTAGCTCTTGGTGCTTTCCTAGCTCAGCATGATGAAAATGGAATAGAGAGAGCCATCTACTACATCATTCAAACCATGGTAGGGCATGAGTTAAACTATTCCTTCATTGAAAAAGATTGTCTAGCAGTGGTGTTTGCCTCACAGAAGTTTAGACACTACATGTTAACACACAAAATCAAGCTCATTGCCAAGATTGACCCACTCAAGTACCTACTCTCCAAGGCAGTGCTCATAGGAAGGATGGCTAAATGGGTCATGATTATATTATAATTTGACATTGAGTACATGGAATATAGGGCCATCAAAGGGAAGACCTATTGACAAAAGCGCCAATATACTCAGAAAATCTATTAATTTTAGAGTTCCTTGATGAATCCATCTTCAACTTGAACATAGCAGACCACTTGAAGTTGTATTTTGATGCTTCCTACACAGAGCATGGATCAAGAGTTGGGGTATTTTTCATCACTCCATATGGATACT
The DNA here is from genome assembly GCA_007258455.2 of Sequoia sempervirens. Lineage (NCBI taxonomy): Eukaryota > Viridiplantae > Streptophyta > Pinopsida > Cupressales > Cupressaceae > Sequoia > Sequoia sempervirens. Next base: position 94,375,583 of record VDFB02075321.1, on the reverse strand, counting down.
GTATACCAATATCCTATAATTTTGCATTTCCCTACACAAACAATATCACAGAATATGAGGCTCTAACCATAGGACTTAGAATAGCAGTGCAGTGGCATATCATGGCTCTCAAGGTATACAAAGATTCATAGCTAATAATCAATCAAGTGAATGATGAATATCAGACTAAGGACGAGAATCTAACTCCATACAAGAAATTGGTGGAAAGTCTTAAGGAATCCTTCATTAAGATCACATTCGAGCAGATACCCAGAGCAAACAACAGAGTGAAAGATGCCATGGTGATAGTCAAATCCCTATTGGATATCCCTCGCAATATCCCAAAGCATGAATTCCTAGTAGAGAAGCTTCTCATGCCTGCATTCAAAGTACTACAGTTAGAATGTGTGTGTAAAATCGTTGGACCTAGTGATCCCTGGTACCATGACATATACACTTATTTGAGAATAGGAGTCCTCCCAACTGACATAACTTCAAACCTTAAGAAAAAAATTGTCAAGAAAACATCCCAATTTTTCATCCTAGGAGAAACTCTCTATCGTAGGAGCATAGAAAGAACCCTATTATGTTGCTTAAACATTGTGGAGGCATTGACTGCCTTGACCAAGGTACATAATGGCATTTGTGGTTCACATTCAAGCAGTATGACCTTAGCCAAGAAATTGCTGAGGATAGGGTATTATTGGCCTACTATGGAAAGAGAAGCACATGACTATGTTAGAAGATGTCTACAATGTCAACTGCATGGGGACCTCATCCTTGCTCCAACTCATGAGCTTCATCCCATCATCACACCATGGACCTTTCTGTAGAGGGGGATCGATCTCATTGGAAAAATCACCCCCACCTCATCCAGTGGCCACAAGTTTATCATTACCACCACTGAGTACTTCACAAAGTGGGTGGAAGTGATACCAATGACCTACATTACTAGAAAGCAAATATCTAAGTTCATCTTGAACTACCTAATATGCAGTTACAATGTCCCACAAGCCATTATCTCAGATAATGGGACACCATTCAAAACTTAGGATGTTCGTGACTTATGCAACAAATTTAAAATCCAACATTGCTTTTCCACCTCGTATTATCCCCAAGGAAACAACCAAGCTGAGGCTACAAACAAGACCATTCTAAAACTCCTCAAGAAAATTGTCAATGAAGCTAGCTATGATTGGCATCTCCAACTAAATCCCACCATCTGGGCCTATCAAATCAGTATTTACACACCAACAGGTGCCACTTCTTTTTCCCTGGTCTACGGATCAGAAGCCATATTACCCATTGAGATCAAGCTCCTGTCACTAAGAATATCACTACAGAAGCTCATCACGAATGAGGAATATCAGGTGTCAAGACTAAACAAGCTAGAACTGCTAGATGAACGGTGAATGGAGGCCTTGAACCATCTGCAGGTGTATTAGAACTGACTCAAACAAAACTATAACAAGAAGATAAGGAGCATGATCTTCCAAGTCAAAGAACGTCCCAAATCCAAACGGAAAAGGAAAATTTGAACCCAATTGGTTGGGACCATTCATCATGACAACAAGCTATAAGTTAGGGTCATATTAGTTATCAACACCTGAATGACTCCCATCTCAAAAAATTTTATGCCTGATCTTTCAAGGCATAGAACAAAAAATACAAAAATTTTTTTAGAAAATGTCTAGAAAAAATGGTCACCTTGATGAAAACCTAGCAAACAGGCATCTTGGTGACAACAAAAAAATCAAAAAAGAAAAAAATCCAAAAAAAAAAGAAAAAGGATCAAAAATAGTAAAGAGAAAAATTGTACTCTAGTGAAAACCACTTCGATGGCACTTTGGGCAAGTACCTTGGTGATAACCTAGAAAACATGTACCTTATGTAAATAAGCACTTTCCATCCACTAGGATCTTCATGACTCGTTCGATATCATCCATCGCATTCCATATCTCCATCCATCACCCATCCGTATTCGCATCATAGCTTGGTCATGTGTTCATGTCACGATCCCTCGTAGTACTACTCAACCCATTCTCAAGGTTAGTTTGTCTTGCCTCTATTAGAGTAGTCTATTGTTTCACGTTGGGGGCATGTTCTCATTAGATCGGATTCATGTATATTCTTGAAGTCCCTAAATCAGAAAATCCAAAAACATTAGAAAATTAGAAAATCGCAAAATCTAGAAACATTCAAAACATATCAAAATCCAAAAACAGGTCAAAAAGTGAGTAAAAAAAGACAAAAATAGAGTCATCTTGTCAAACTATGTCATCTCTAATCCTTGAACATAGGAAAGGTTGTTTTTTTATCATCCCCAGAGACACTTAGGTCAATCCTTTAAGAGTCTGTCATAATAAATTGGCAGTCCATTTGTTTATATCTCATCAATAATTGAGTATTTGTTAGTCAAACTACATGGTCTCTACGTATATAATGTAGGAAGGGATAATATGTTGATCAGCCCTTGAGTCCCCTAGGATAGGTCTTTAGGTTAGGTCTTGGTCAAAATCTTGGAAAATCTCGAAAAAATTAAAAACTTCAAAACCAAAACATTTGTAAAATCTTGAAAAATACCAAAAATAGCCTCAAAATATTTCAAAAAAATAAATTGAAAACATCCAATTTTTTGGAAAAAAATCATCTGTCTCATCTCGTTTTCACCTGAAATAAGCATCACCCTCAACCTTTGGTGAAAAAGGTAGAAAAAAGTCTAGTAGATCAAAAGTGAAAATTGAAAATGTCAAAGTCTAAGGTCTAGGTTAGTACATAAAAAAATTGTTCAACTCTTTGTGTCAATAGACTATCATCCAATCAATCCCATATCAAATCATCTGATATCATCATGTCCTAGGATGCATCCTTCCTACAATGGACATCAACATCAAGCATCATCATATTTTAGTCCTGGCTAGCGGTATTGAAGAACATTAGCTTGTTTGTTTACTTTATCTTTGTCTTGTGACTTATCTTTTTTGTGCTCATTTCGATGACCTCTCGATGATGTCCCAAACAAGGGGATTTAGAGAGAAAGGAATGGGGCAATTATTATGATATTTTTTACTTTTTGCACTTGTCAGATATTCTTGTAATATAACCTTGGTCATGCATGTTTTACTTGGTTTGTAGGGAGGATGTTTTAGGTATCTTGTTGACCACATATGAAGGCTTTCTTTTCTATGTTTTGGTTTGGGATGTCTGAAATATCTAAACTACATTTTGAATAAGATTTTGTATGCCAGGTGTGAATATGAATACCCCTATCTAATTTTCGAGTCAAATTCCATCATACTAGGTGCAATTCCATCCTCGTTATTTATACCTTGATGCATCATACCTTGTGTGTAATCAAACATAAGGTAATTGGCCCTTTTAAAATCTTGACTCCTCAATATGCATCATCATCATCATCTCATGTCTTGTTGGGGTCTCTTTCTTTCTTACATCCTCTTTCACGCTAACATTGTACCATGACAATTAATAACAAATCATTATCACCATTGCATTCATCTTGCATCCACAAACTGTCAACATATTGCATATTGCATCAGATAGAAAGCATAATCATACCATATGCATTGCATCTCCATCATTACATAATATAGGTTGGTTATTATAAGCATCTCATAAACCATAGCATAAAAATTTCATAGATCCATTGCATAATCATACGAGCATACCATGTACATAAGCATTATTAACAATCCATCACATCATATGCATACATACCATCCATTTCCATAAACATATCACATGTCGTAAAAGTATCCATCACGCCATCACATTTACATCACATATCATTTATCAAAACATCCATTTTTCATAAACATCATATCATAACACGCATACATCATTTCATCACATCATTTCATCACATCATTTCATCACTTCATCCTCATAACATCATAAGTGCATATCATACATGAGAAAATTACACACATCTTATCATCCATCAATGCATAATAATATAAATCCATTAGTCTATGTATTTTCATACCATAACATTTTGCATACATCATAAAAAGTACATGAGAAAAGATACTAAAAAAGAAATACATCCATAAACCATCACATTACATCATCATAGCATCAGGTAGTATCATCATCATAGCATCATATAGGATCATTGCATATCATATAGAAATGAGATCCATCTGTAATGCATCAAAGCAAAGATAGGACATATCACATCATATTAGATTAAAACCATCATCTCATATATCATCAAAATAAATATATTGTCATGGTATAAAATAATTGGATCAAGTGTGTATCGAATACATATGTACAAAGGGCCCACTGAGCTATCAAAAACAATCCTATGGGGCACAAAAAGAATCTTGTCTCTAATCTAAGTGAAGGCTATCCCTATTAGCTAATGCATGCTCTCTCCCTCTGATTCTCTGTGGGTCTATGGCCTATCCTCTATGAAAAATCTAGCACTCGAGCTACCCTTGGCATGGCCTAATAGTAATGTAGTCTATAATAGTCAGCCTCATGAATGGCCTCCCTATACAAACTAAGTGGCACCATGCTCTGAGAGGAGGAAGCATACATACTCTCTATCTACTACTGTCTACCCATCTCTGCTACTAACTGCAACTTCATAGCCTATCTCTATTGGACCGCTTGGTCTCGCTCTACCTGTAGCTCATCTCTCTCAGCTATAAGCACCTATACCTGGGCTTGTAGCTACAAAATCAGGCCATGTCTAGGGTTTGGCTAAGGCCCTAGCTACATGGGTGGTTGATCCTAATCCCCATCTCTGGGTAGTGTTAGGACCCTATCTTGGTGCCCGTGATCCTGATGTCCATGATCCTAGATCTATCGGATCCGATCTTAATCATCCTATTGGGGTTGATCTTGTGGTCCCCTATCATGAACTGGCTGATCTGGTGGTGATCCACCACCTCCCAGATCTTGATCCCCATCCCTTCAGCCTCATCCTACTCCTTAGCCTCTATCCCTTCATCGTACAGAAGATGTCAAAACCAATCTCTGTATGCTTGCATCATGCCTGCATCTACCTAACCCTAGTCATATGTCCATGGCCTAGCCACTAGTTGCATGAAACTTTGCACTACCTCATGTGTAGGCATTTAATGGCCCCAGGAGCTATGGATCATTGTCTGTGTAAAAATGGCTACATATTGAGCATCTGACCTATCCTATGGCTCATCAGACTACCTCTAAACCCTACCTAGTAGGTACAAATCAAGCATCGTGTACTCCCTTCCCTGCATCAATTTATCCTGGTGGGTGAAGAAAAGTTGCTATACATCATCATACCATGTAGGACATCCAAGGTATGGCCACCATGTGAACACCCACATATTGTCCAAAACTCTCCTCCAATGAGGAATGTCGACCTATCTAGTGAAAGTAAAAGAAACACTACCTCTGTATCACTAGACTATGGGATCATCTAGCTCCATATCAATAGGAAAAACTCTCGGGCAGAGCACAACAATGTGCTCCTAGGCCCAAATATGTAGTAATGTAACACCAACCCCAAGAGCTCAGTCATTCAAGTATGCAAACTCATGCATATCTCTGTATAGCGAGGCCAACTGGATTGGCCCTCAAGCAAATCAAACTCATCTCCACACCATGTGCTCCCAAGCAAGCCCCCATCCAGGACTGAAATATCATCCTCATTGCTCTAGTGCAACGAGACTTGATATAATGGTTGCAATAACAAGGCGAAAGGGTGACACAGAGAGCCTATAACTCTCTAACTCAATCTGACCCTCACAGAAAACAAGCTCGTCAAGGCCCATAACATCGTAGCATATCTCCCTCTTGGCATCCACATCATATATCATGTGCTCTTTGTGGATGGGAAATTTGTGGATCTGCCACATGTCCTCTAGTGTGACTATCACCTCACCTATCGAGAGGTTGAAAGAGGATGTCTCGTTGTGCCATCTCTTAGCGAGTGTCATCAACATACCCAAGTGTGTTGGAACAGGTAGAGCATAAGTGATATACCAAAGATTGATGGCCCCTAGATGCTCCTGTTGTCACTTGGGCATACCTGGTAAAATTTTGAATAGTACCCAAGACCTGTGCTCATGTGAATATCGTATCATCGCTTCCTCCTACATCAAGAAAGTCACCATGTTAAAATTTATCAAAAATTGTGAACCTACTTGTCTCGGCATACCCCAAAGCAACCTCAATGTCGTTGCTTGTGGGTATGGTGCAGTTTTAAAGTTTTAAAGTGTGCCACTAGGAGAATTTGACCCTCAAACTCCACCGTGGCGTCATAGTTTGGACATGCGGCCCAGTTTGACCTAAACCCTAGACTAAAAAAAGAACTATCGCTGTGCACTTTACATATGCGGCTAGGTTTGGAATTTAAACCCTAATTCCAAACTACGTAGTGGCATCGCTACTCATGACTACAATGCAATTTGTGGCCATGTGGCACCGATTTAAACTTTTAAGCAATGCAATACAGTACTTCTCCTAAGAACCTAGTTTCCTAACCTAATAAATGTGCACAAAAATCAAAAAATAAAGTCGGGTCAAGTTGACTCATCGGTGGTCCAGTGCTAGGAAGCCTCTGGTGTGTCTGTACTCTATCAAAAATGTGTCAGGGAAGTTGTCGTCGTGCCATCTCATGAAGGTCTTAGAGCTCAAAATTGTAAAATCTCTAAAGGCTGAATGTGGAAATGAATTGGAAGTGCCCCCTCAAGGCTTATTTAAGCCTAAAAATTAGGGTTTTTTTACCCCGTTTAGCTATCCTGTTAGGGTTTTGATTCCCTGAGCCTATTTTTGTTTGTTCGTGGGCTGTTTTAAAGCTTTTTGGCATGTTTTTGACCTTTTGGAGCCTTTCTAGACCTGTTAGGCACCTTGTCCTCTTATTTTCACGAGATCACACAAAAATCTAGATTTTCGTTCGATCTCTCGAGGGGGTAGTATATCGGCATATTTCGTCCGTGGGGGCAGCAATGGGCATTTTTTTAAAAATTAGAAAATTTTAAATTTTAATTGAGATAGTTTATTCTTTGAACCAAGGCAATGAGTACTTTGCTTCAAAGAGGGGAAAAATGTAGACATGGAAAATATACCTACATACTTGATCCTGATTACTAACACCATTTCATCTTGAATCACCTTCTTAGCTTATCATCACTCTTCGTCCCTTAATTAAATAAAAAATCATTTATCTGATTTAGTCATTTTCTCTTGTTAATTAAATCAATCAATCTTGTCTAATTAACCCTATGTCTCTATTTAATTAAATAATTCATTTTATTTGATTAAATCTCTAAAGTCATCTTATTAAATTAAATAAATTAAACCTTATTTGATTTCATCTAGCATCATCCCCTTTAATTAAATAAATCAAAATCTTTATTTAATTAGTCTCTGAATAACATTATTCTCATTTTGATTTAAATCAACCCATAAATATAAATCAATTAGTCACATCATCTAATCCCTCATTAAACTAATTAACCTTTGATTAATTTAATCTTAATCCCTATCCCATCCTCTAGCTTTTTCCACTTGCACATGAAAATACATTTAATTCATTTATTAAATATCTATTTTCTCTCCACTTGGCATCTTTAGAGAATATTCTTCCAAATTTGAAATCCATCCAAGTGGATTTGTCCTTCCAACAAGACATTCATTCCTTCTTACATGTCCTTATACATTGAGCCAAGTGGCATTTAAGACATTCATTTTTTCCCTCTTGCATGTCATTTCACTATTTTTAAATTCCACCTAATTGCATTTATGGGCACACTCAGCAAAATGTGCACATCCTTTTCGCATTCACATCTTGACAAGTGACACCTCCTTATTGGTTGTTGAATGATCCCACATTTCTTCATTTTGGGTATTCTTCCATCTTTTTTTCTATAAATAAGAGGCTTCTCTCCTCATTTTGATCATCCAAAATTTGAGAAAACTTACTATACTCAATTTCATCTTCAAGCACATCCATCTTCAATCAATTTTATCAAGGTCTTAGCTAGGTTAAGCATATTTTTCATCATGGAGCTCAAGTGAATCTTCAAAAATGGATGAACCTTCATCACTCATCAACATTGCATCATAGGAATTGGGAAAGGGATAATTTTCACATCAAATTGGCACCAATTGCCCCATGAGATCAATATTTTTCTTGCTTAATTAGGATTTCATTTCTTTTTCATTGTGTTCTCCAATTTTATTTCCTATTTTGAGCATTGCTAATGGATTTCATGGGGAATCTTGATTCTCACTTGCATTTGATCTAATTAGGTGTTTGTCTCTTTTTTTTGTAGGTGATAGGATTAAGGTCCTACAAATTTCATGATTAATGATCAAATCTGAGAATAAGGTTAATAAGTTGAATAAGTTTGAAATTCGGTGACAACTGATTCACCCCTCCTCTTAGTTGTCTGCCCTTGAGTTGCCAACAATTGGTATCAGAGTAGGTTTCTTGGAAGAACTTTTACAGCTTGAGGTGATCTGGGATGGAAACTTATAAGAAGTATAGTCCTAGATTTTATGGAACAAATTATTCTTTATGGAAGACTCAAATGGAGTGTCATTTGAGATGTATTGGTGAACCCTACTGGAGCATTACAAGTTATAGATATGTTATTCCATTGAATAGTTCTTATGTTGAATATAATATTAGGGCTAAGGAGGTGTTGTTGAGTGCTTTGACTAATACTATGATGACAAATGTGATGGATCTAAAGATTTCTTATGAGATCTGGAAAAATTTGGAGACCTTGCATGAAGGTGATGGTAATGTGAAGATTGCTAAGCTACAAAGTCTAAAAGGGAAATATGAAAAGTTGAAAATGGGTGATGATGAAAATGTTACTACTTTCATGCAAAGATTGACTGAACTTGTGTGTGGTATTAGATGTGTTGGTGGATAGATAGACGAATCAAAGATTGTTGCTAAAGTGCTTATATCCTTGCTTGATTCTTACAAAGTCAAGGCTAGTGCTATTGAAAACCTTCGAACTGTGACAAATGTTACCGGAGATATGTTGATTGGTAAGCTTATTTATTTTGAGTTGAGTGAATTTGATGATTCCCTTCCTAAGGTTGAATCTGCATTCAAGGCCACTACTTCTAGAAGAGATAAACAAATATATGATCTAGGAAAAAGTTCATCTAGAAAGACATTCAAGTATGAGGATGAAATGAAACAGCTCGATGAAGAAGAAAGAGAGCTTGAAGAACTTGAAGCATTGATTGTGAAAAGAGAAGCCAGAGGACAAGGTAAGTATAAGGGGAAGTTTCCTAATAAATGTTTCTCTTGCAATAAGATAGGTCATTTTGCATCAAGGTATCTTGAGAAAGTTTCGAAGCCAATATTTAACAAGCCTAAATTCCAAAAGAAGTGTTACTATGTTGTTGATGAAGGTGTGACAAATGATGAATCTGACAAAGGAAATGCAAGTGAAGATGAATTTGTGTTTATTGCTATCAAGGAAAATAATCCCGTGTCTATTGAATCTGGTAGTTGTACAAATGTGGAGAAAGCCCTAGTTGCTTGAGTTGAAGAGAAAGATGAATGGGTAATTGATAGTGGTTGTTCTCATCATATGATAGGAGATAAAAGTAAGTTAGTGAGTTTGGAAAAGTATGATGGTGGTGTTGTGAGATTTGGTGATAATACATCTAGTGTGATCTATGGAAGAGGATGCATTTCTCTTGATGGTAAGGATAATATTGATGGTGTCTTATATGTTGAAGGTTTGAAGCATAATCTTTTAAGTGTTGGAAAGATGGTTGATAAGGGATACAATCTTTAGTTCATGGATGGTAAGTGCAAAATATTTGGAAATTCTAGAAATGTGATTGCATTAGGTACAAAAACAAAAGGTAATATTTTTCCCCTGAGTGCTGCTAGTAAAAGTTGTTTGATTGCTCAAATTGATGAAAGATGGTTGTGGCATAGGAGAATGTGTCATGTTAACCTTGATAATATTGTCAAGATAAGTTCTACTAAGGTTGTGAGAGATCTTCCTAAGATGATGAAACCTACTAATGCCATATGCAAATAATTTCAGTTAGGAAAGCAAACAAGAATTTCATTTCGAAGTAAACAACAAAATTCAAATGGATTGTTGGATCTTGCACATATTGATTTGTGTGGTCCTGCTAGAACTAGAAGTTTACAAGGATACAGGTACTTCATGTTGCTTATTGATGACTATTCAAGGATGATGTGGGCTACTTTCTTAAGGGAGAAATCTGAAGCTCTAGAAAAGTTCAAGATCTTTAAGGCTATAGTTGAGACGGAGACAGGTCTAAAGATTAAGTCTTTGAGATCAGATAGAGGTGGTGAATTCACTTATTGTGAGTTTAATCCTTTTTGTGAAGAACATGGAATAAAGAGACAATTATCTGCACCATAGACCCCTCAACAAAATGAAGTTGTGGAAAGGAAGAATAAAATAGTTCTAGATGCTACTAGAATCATTATGTTGGAAGGAAATGTACCTCATATCTACTAGAGAGAAGTTATGAGTACTGTTGTGTACACACTTAACTGGGTACAAATCAAAGGTGATACTGGTAAGACTCCTTTTGAGCTATGGACTAGTCAAAAGTCTACTATTATATATTTCAAGGTCTTTGGAAGAAAGTGTTATAACAAAAGAGATGAAGATATAGGAAATTTTGATGCTAGGAGTGATGAAGGAATCTTTTTAGGTTATGCTACTAAAAGTAAGGCCTGCTGGTGTTACAATAAGAGATTGAACAAAATGGTTGAAAGTGCAAATGTTAAGGTTGATAAAGACTTTGGTGCACTATCCAAAACCGATCGATATGATTATGATGATCAGAATGTCAGTACAAACAAAGGTCAGACTTCAAGTCAAGTCCAAATCATTTTGGTGAATCAAGAAAATTGAGAGGAAAGAGAAACTGGTGGAAGAACAAAAGAGAGATCAAAATAGCTCGAAATTGAAGAACATTCTAAGAAGACTCTGAGGTATGTAAGTTTGAATCATTTAGAGAATTAGATCATAGGTGATAAGAACAAAGGTGTCTATACTAGGAGAAAGATTGCAAAAGAATATTGTTTGATTTCAAAGACTGAAACTAACAATGTGAATGAACCATGCAAAGATGAATATTGGGTTGAAGCAATGAAAGAGGAACCACAACAAATTGAAAAGAATGATACATGGATTCTTGTTCCCAAACCCAAGGATAAGAATGTAATTGGAAATAAATGGTTCTTTAGAAACAAACTGAATGAACAAGGTGAAGTGGTTAGAAACAAATCAAGACTGGTATGTAAGGGATATTCACAAATGGAAGGTATTGATTTTGAAGAAACCTTTGCCCTTGTTGCTAGAATTGAAGCTCTGATATTGTTTCTTGCTTATGCTACTTACAAAGACTACAAATTTTATCAAATGGATGTCAAGTTATCTTTTATAAATGGTGAATTGGAAGAAGAGGTGTATGTTGAGCAACCAGATGGATTCCAGTTGACTGATCAACAAGATATGGTTTTCAATTGAAGAAAGCATTGTATTGACTCAAACAAGCCCCTACAACATGGTATGCTAGATTGGATAAGTATTTGGTGAAGCTTGGATTTAACAAAGATAATACTGATAGTAATTTTTATTTCAAGTATCTTGATAAAGATTTGATTGCGAAAGTTTTCGTTGATGATATCATATTTGGATTAGATGATAGCATGTGCCTGAAGTTTTCTGATGAGATACAAAATGAGTTTGAGATGTCAATGATTGGAGAGATGAAATTCTTCTTGGGATTGCAAATTACTCAGTTAGATAAAGGGATATTTATATCTCAGTCCAAGTATGTGAAAGAATTACTAAACAAATTTGGTATGGAAGATTCAAAGCCAGATGGTACACCCATGGTGACCGGATGCAAGCTAACAACTGACGATGATTCTCCGAACGAAAATCAAACTATATATAGATAAATGATTGGTGGATTGCTTTATTTGACTCAAACTAGGCATGATATCATGAATGTTTTATGTATTGTTGCAAGATTTCAATCTAATCCTAAAGAATCTCATGTGACTATTGTGAAGAGGATTTTCAGATACTTGAAGGGGACAGTTGATTTTGGTCTATGGTATCCTAAAGATGATGATCTTACTTTGAGTGCCTTTACTAATCCTGATTGGGAAGGAGATGTGAATAATAGGAAAAGTACTAGTGGTGGAGCATTTTTCTTGGGAAAGAAGTTGATTTCATGGTTAAGCAAAAAGAAAAATGTTATTTCTTTATCTACTATAGAGTCACTATACATTGTTGCTGCTAATAATTGTACTCAAGTACTGTGGATGAAACAAATGTTGAAGGATATTAGAGTTGTGTATGATGATCCTATTGTTATATTTTGTGATAACTCAAGTGTTCTTAACATTTCTAAGAATTCAGTGTTGCATTCCAAGACCAAGCATATATCTATCAAGTTTCACTTTTTGAGAGAGAAATTAAGTGAAAAGGAAGTCAGATTGGAGTATGTGCCTACTAAGGAGCAGATTGCAGACATATTTACCAAGTCATTTCCTAAGGATACTTTTGAGTATCTCAAAGGTAAGTTAGGGGTGATTACCCCTCCTAGTTAGAACTAAGGAAGCATTGAATTGTATCAATCTATGCATTTCATGATCATATTTTGATCTAGATTGATTTTGTGGTTATTGCTACTCAGAGGGAGTAGTAAGATGTTCAAATGTTTAGGTGTTCAAATATGTGGTTCAAAACTTGTACAGAAGATATCTTTGTCATTGATGTCAAAGGGCGAGAAGAGTAATGTGAAAAATATTTATGGGGAGAAGAGTTGAGGAAAGAAGAGTCAAAACCTAAGGAGTAAGTGTAGTTGCGTTGATGGTATTTTTCACATCATGTGTTGACATCAATGCCAAAGGGGGAGATTTTTGAATGTTGTGGTGTGTTGTTGATATGTGTTTTTCATTTATAACAACTTTCTAGCATTGTTGCATTAGAAGTTGTATATGTTGAGGATATTGAGAGAATTGTAATAAGATGTGCTATAGGTTGTTAGTGGTGAAGTGAAGTTATTTTTGTTGGTGTGATCAATACGTTACTTTTCAGAGGTTGTGGACTAAAGGTTTTCTTGTTGAGTATATCTAGTCTATCCACATCAAGTTTCAAAGATCTGCGTGAAGATTTTATCAAGTTATGGAGATTTGTATTCTAACAGTTTTTTTGTTACTTCAGTTTGTGTTCCTGAATGAAGATCATGTGATTTCAGTAAGTTTAGTTGCTATGGATGCCTCTCTAATGTTTCATGATGTTTTTGGATGTTTCTAGTTTGTGCTCTATCTATGTTGCATGTTTGCATTGATCGTCGTGCTTATGATCTGACATTTTCTCTTGCGTGTTCATGTTTTTCATGTTCTTGGACAACAAGGTGTTGAAGCGTGTTGTGGATCTCCGAGGAGTAATTAATTGAAGTGGTTCATGTTTAAAGATGTTATTTTTGGTCTTCACTATGTTGTGTCCAACCTTGGTTGATTCACATGATTAATCTTTATTTGATTTGGGATGACTGTTTGTATTCATTTTATTATTTCTTTGGAGCCGACATAGAGCAATGTAATCTCTTGTTGCAGATATATAAGAGCAATTTTTTTATCATTTGGAAGTGTATTGTTGTGTGCAAGTGTGAAGTGTGTGAGTCCTGCATGTGAATATTGTTCATATCATTTTAAGGTAGAGTAGAGAGTGAAGAAGAGTGAAGAAGAGTGAAGAAGTGTTCATGTGCTTAACCGGAATTGTAACTAGGCATTAGCAAATGCTATTTTCTTAGTTCAAAGTCCAATGGATTTAATTAGAAACTTTTTGTAAGATAGTGTGTCTTCCTTTAGGCAGTAAGCCCATTTTTATTTGAACAGTGAGCTCTAGGCATTGTGCCTGAATGCATGTGCATTCCCCATTCATATTTTCTTATACTTTTAATAGGGTATAATCTTGTGGACTAACCTCCACCATAGTTTTTCCCCTAACAGGGTTTCCATGTAAAAAAATATTGGTGTTATGCATGCTTTTGATGTGTTGTTCATTTATGCTTTCATGATTAATGATCAGATCTAAGAATAAGGTTAATAAGTTGAATAATTTTGATATTTTGTGACAAGTGATTCACCCCGCTCTCAATTGTCTACCCTTGAGTTGCCAACACCTTGAATGTTCTTTACACAAGTAGCTAATAAGGATTTATCATTATAAATCATACATTTCAATCTACTAAACCTGTTTGCATCAAATTCCTTCTGAACCTTATCCTCTACTGACTTCTCAAGAGACTCAAAGTGAGTACTTACAGAGTTGATAAGTTTCTTCTGCTAACTAGATGGAGAATTGGATGAATCGTTGACATATATAGGCATGATCTTCTCCAAGACACCAGATGCAAGGCTTAGTAGCTCACTATCCTCAATATGAGATTTCAATATCTTCTCCCTTACCTCAGCCTGAGAAAATGATGCTACCTTCAAATTTTGAATAGGAGATGGGTATGTGCAGGATCATCATGGAAAAAACAGGCCCTTAAGTGGCAAAAAATTCAAAAAAATCAGAGTTAGGCAACTTGATGTAAAAAATTGAATAAGTTATCTATACTATTTCAAAAGTATGTAAGAATAGAATTGGTAGAAAATTGAATGTAGTTTCTATACTACTAGGTTTATTTTAGAAAAAAAATATATATTTGGTGAAAATTTCATATTTCCTTGAAGTAGTACTAAAATTTCAGGGAAAAAATAAGAAGTAGATGTCTGTTTGACCACCCTAACCACAATAAAATGATAATTATTTTTTATAATATTTTAGATATAAGTAGAGGACTCATGTCTGAATGTGATACATATTTTTTGTAATTTTTTTCTATGTAAATAATTAATTATGAATTTTTTCTTACAACTTTTAAAAAATATAAAAACTTGTATGTCTGACCACCTTAACTTGGTCAAAACTTCATGAAATTCATTTTTTCTATTTTTAATCATATAGTGTGTGAAGCGTGTTATGTGATGCATGTTTTGGATTCAAAAAATGTGATACCTTTTGAAAGCTATAGATGTTTTTCAATCAGCCTATCAATCAGGACTTTAGTCGTAATTTGAATAGAAAATAAATAATAATTATTTATTAAATTCAAAGTAAAGTATAATTTATATTGGTGGAAAGTTGATAATATCCTTTAAAAACCCTTTTCATTTCATCAATTTTGGGTAAAGAAAAAGTCGTCAGACACATACCCTACACATACCCATCATATCACCATTGTTTGGCCCATCATGATCCTGCACATACCCAGATAGAGTGGCCAAGTTGATAGGACCTTTAACCAATTTAGGGTCAAAATCCTCTTGTTGTTCTTCTAAAATCTCCTTTACTGCCTTTGCAGTGTCTCTTACTTCCATAACAAGTTCTTTTACCTCAGCCTTCTTCTCTTCAGCCATAGATTCCTGCTTGGCTTTGGGAATCTCTATCTCATCGACTGTCACAACTTTAGGAGCTTCGGTCTCCATAGGAAATTTAGTATCTTGCATGTCTAGAGGATTCTGAATATCCTCAAATGTGTCTTCTTTTCCTTCTTCAATTACCAGACTAGATGGAGCATTTTCAACATGAGATTCTTTAGAAACAACATTGTATCTGTTCTTCAACAGAACTACCTTAAGAATTTTTTTAGTATCTTTTGCAACTTCTTCAGTCTTTCTGATCATGAGCTTATTCACCCTTGTTTTTCTCTTAAAATACCTTTTAGCATCATTGAGAATCTTCTTCATTTCATCTATTGACATTACTAGAAACAAATCAACAAGTATGAATTCTCTTATCTGTTCTTCTTCAATTCTTGCATTAACTCTCCTAATTTCCAAGAGTTCATATGGCCCTTTAGGTAATTTAGACATTATTTCTATGAGAGTCATATTTAAATTATTCAAATATTTTATTGTAGCTTCTTCAAGAGTTCTCTAACTGACACTATCAAAGGTGTCATACCATTCAGAAAGTGGTTTGAGATTACCAAACTTAATCAAAGCTTTTTCCACTTCCTCTACAGACATACCTGATCTATTAGTTTTCACCTTTTTCTTTGCTTTCTCTTCACTAGAGGGCTTTTCCTTAGAGAATTTTGTTTCCTTTGTGCCCTTATGCTTTATTTCTCTTACATATTCATTAGATTTAGTTTCTTCATCATCTTCAACTACAAAATAGACTCTTGTGCTTTTATCCTTCTTCCTCTTTCCTTCTCTCCCAGATGTCTTAACTTTAGCTTTTATAGGGCTTGATTTCTTTACAAGACTGGATGAGAGTGCAGAGCTCCTTGTAGACCTAGTTTTGGTAGAGGATGTTTCTGAACTAGCAGACTCATTTATAGTAGGCTCTCCTTCTTCATCTTGTTCTCTTTTCCTCCTAGCTTCCCTCACTGCTTTAGTTGACATCCCCATGCTTTCTACAAAAGCTTCAACTTCCTTTCTCACCTTCTACTTTATGATAGGCTTCTTTGGTTGTTCATGCACTTGCATATCTTTCTCTTCAAAGGCACCAAACCTTTTTTCTATCAAATCCCGAGGTTTACTCAATAGGTGTTGAGAATACAAATCCAAAATGTGTTCTTCAACCTCATATCCCATAAGCATTATCCAAATTTTTCTAGGTTCTACAAATTCCATCAAGCACTGATCAATGTCAACCATGAATAAAATAGTGTCCTTGTATTTTTCCACAATAGATGTAGGAATCCTTTCCTTGGATTTCATTCTAAAAACTTTTGAAATAACCCCAAATAGTAGTTTTCCTTGCTTTGTTGTCACCAATTCTGTACAAGATGTCTCTAATTTGAACAACTACCAGTTTGCCACCATGCCATTATACTTTACCAACTCCCAAAACTTCATTCATGAAGTAGAAGGATAGACATAACAACAGATTACCATACTTGAAATAATAATTCTTATCCTTCATGATTTTTCCAAGATTTTCAATTAGCTTGCCCTGGAGTAACTCACATAGGTCATATTCTGCATTTTCCTTGACCATTTGATAAGCTACATAGATTGCAATACTAGATACAAAATTATCCTGGATGGAGTGATAGATCTTATATCCAATGACCATAGAAGAAAATATTACATCCACTTTAATGATTTCATTAATTATCATGGCTCTTTTATCAAAAAATGAACTGGTTGCTTCAGTGACTATTTGGTTCTTCACAAATTCCAATGTTGACAACCCACCAAATGAATTCAGACCTGTAACAATCCTTATAGCTTCCTTTGTGATTTTGAAGGGATGACATAACCACATAAACTCAACATGCACTCGACTTAGTATGTACCAAACTCATTCATTTTCATCAAACAAAAGAAATTTCATGATCTGAGTGAACTTATTCTCCTCCAAAGTCCTGAATTTAGGCCTTACATAGAGATCTTCTCCCACAATGTGATTTGTATATATATTTAACAACTGTGAGCTTCCTAACTCCTCAACATTCGCATGAATGTATACCCTAATATATTCAATATCAAAAAAACAATACAAAATGAAAGAAAATGCACCTAATGGTTCTATCTCAATAGATTTGAATGGGTGCCATTTAAATTTCAGACAGGGTCTATCCTTGATATCAACAACCAATAGAGCAGCCATTTCGAGAAATTTCAAATTCACAAGTTCACAGATAAATACCTTTCGTCAGATTAGGGTTTGATCACCAAATCACCTTCAAACTTGAATATTGCCAAAATTCTCTTGTAGAGCTCTCCAAACTTCTTCTTCTTGAAATATAATGTGACAAATGAGGAATAAAAGTAACCTTTTATCATTCACACACCTAACTTTTTGTCACAATAAATGCTTTTTCCCTAGGTGTTCTGGATACCTTGTTTTCATAGACTATCAAAGAAAACTATTTTTTGGACCTTCAATTTTGCATAAGTTTCCTCCACAAGAGATCCCAAAAAATCAATGCAATCAATACAATCATTGCAATTTGCCACATTCTAGTACCAACTACCAAGAAGGGGTAACAAATTTTCTTGAGACCTCGCCCTAGGCCAAAGGCCTTAAGCTAATTACTAGAGGAATTTATAGTGCTAGATTCTAGTGTGGAATCATTTTCCACATCAGAGGAACTCTTCTTTGCCCATTTCTTCTTCATTTGCTTCTTGATCTCATTTGTAGTAACTTTTCCTTTTTGCTTATCATCCTTTTGTATATTTTTCCCTTTGTTTACCAGACCCTTCCTTCCTCTACAAAATCTTACAATGTGATAGGATTTGTTGCAATTATAGCACATGACATTTCCTTTTCCAAACCAGTTATTCCATTGATTTTCTCTTGATCTGCACTAGTTAGCAATATGGCCAAATCTATTGTAGGGATAACATCTGACATTTCTATTAAAAGAGTTGTTCATCATATTTTTGCATTCAATTGACTTATGACCATGCTTACTACAATTGAAACACTAACCTGAGAATGATGGACCACTTGGATTCATTCTGCTTCTACATTGAGTAGCCATATGACCGCATTTATTACAAACAAAAGAGTATCCATTAAACTTTTGAGCATTGGGTTTTCTTACCAGATACCTTCCAGCTTTGTTCATCTGATTTCCTTGCCTAAATTTCCTTTGATTAGATCTGGAGCTTTCTCCTTTTTCATATCTAAGACCTCGCTTGTCACTTCCAGTCCTTTGACTTTGAATCAATTCATCAAGCTTAGCTAAGCTAATCGTGAACTTCTCCCTGTATTCATTTGTAGTAGCAAGTTCATCCCTAAGAGTAACAATGTGTCTTTCAATCTCTTCTTCATTTTTTTTGGATTGTTACAATTCAAGCTCCAATTTATTGAATCCATCATTAATTCTGTTGCATTCTTTAGGTTTTTTTTCAAGGATTGAGAAATATTTTCTTCATTCTTGTTTTTGTCTTCAATCTCCTTGCTCATCCTCATCATAATAGATTCAATCTCATGCTTTAAGATAGTATTATTACTAGTAAGCTTTTTGTAATAACTTATGAAAAGAAAAAATAGGATCAAGAGACTAAACATAGCACAAAAGAGAAAGACAAGATGAGAGAATATGATGATTGTATTCTCAATATGCATGAAGATAAACTTATGTTCTATTACAAGTATGTACAAGGCTTGCTTATAAAGGTAAGCTAGGACACAATGAAGGGCCATGAATGAGACAAGTGTCTCAATCATGTGTAGGGTAGGTAGAAAGAAATAATAGATAATTACATGAAAGGTGGATCACCCACCTAAAGTGGAATTATCATGCCACGAAAAGGGGAGATAAAAATGTGATAAGTAGATCACACCACAAAGAGTGGAATTTCTCCTACACACACTTCCCTAAGTGTCCAACTCATATCTCTCAATGTATGCACAAACCTAGATGGAAGATGCAAATAACTAGGTGTCACAAGTGCAACCTATAATGATATGCATTCCCTAAGTAAGCTTAAGTAAAGTGTAATAAGTAAAATACTTATTTACACCGACACCCCCCCTTAAGTGCAACTAAGGGAATGAAGAATCAAGCTAACCATCCAAGATAAGATGAAAGATGGGTCCCAACAACTGAGCCATGTTAGGTACCCATGTACAATGCAATGCAATCTCTCACAAGTGGAGTAAAGATAGAAAAACTCAGTGGGAAAAAACTACCCCCCAAAAGAGAGATGAAATACAAAATCCTATGAACACAACATGAGAAGGAAAAAACCCCATGTGAGGAAAAAGTCCCCCTCATACAAGAGAAGAAGAGAGACAAAGTAGCCCCCCCTCAATGTACAATGTTCACCCATGGAAGATGCTTGAAAAGGAATGAAGAAGCTGCTCCAAAAGTGTCGAACAACGTTCCTCCCCTTAGGAAGAAACAATACCAAAGGTGT
This sequence comes from Sequoia sempervirens, assembly GCA_007258455.2. NCBI lineage: Eukaryota > Viridiplantae > Streptophyta > Pinopsida > Cupressales > Cupressaceae > Sequoia > Sequoia sempervirens. Next base: position 94,355,674 of record VDFB02075321.1, on the reverse strand, counting down.
ATGAATGAAGTCTCCCCAATCCACAAGTGAAGAAGGGAGAACCCTCAAAATGTAAGGATTCTTTGAAATATGCTCAAATTAAATTGTATTGATGTTGAAAAATGCCTTTCCCAAACCATGTGAAGCTACAATGGCAAGTGCAAAGGTCGTAGTGTAGTCACTTCCTGTAACCTATGAGAACCCCTTTACAACAACACTCCCATGCAATAGAAAAGACAACTCAAGATCTAGTAATGATGAAGGTAGAACATACTCCAAAGACACAAGTGCCTCCTCAAAAGATAAAATGGCCTCCTCCAACTATTGTACATATGCATCCACAATCACATCAACCTCGAAAGACTAGTCATGTAGAGGAGGGTCAGAGTGTTCACTCACAACAACTGAAGAAGAATCATCTTCATCAAATAGAAGATGTAAGTAATCAAATGTGTCTCCCAAATCTGCAATGTAGGACTCCACAAGCAAGCTGCCAATGTATGTCAAGTAGTCATCCCATGAAACTACTGCTGGAAGACAAGGTATGCACTATTGCACAGAATCACAAGGCATTGAAACCTTCAGAACACAAGTATCATCAGGTACATCAGTCAATGTAGGAGATGGAATATCAGCAATAGGCTCAAGAACCTTAGGAGTAGTGAGCACTCCAAGATTCAAGTAACCATACTCATTCTCCTCAATTGTGTCCACATTAGGGTGAACTGAATCATTAGTAGGAGAAAAATATGAGAAAGTGTAGAACCGAGAATGGTGATCAACCTCCCCAACTACAACAAGAGTCGTGCTATGCAAATCCTAGACAATGACAAAATCTGGTGTGAACTCTACACTCTTTCCTATACCACTATGTGTAATTTGATAGATGCAAAGGATGTTCCTTGACAAAGTAGGCACACATAGAACATCACTAAATGCTCCACCTTCAATGTCAATAGACCCCTTCCCACAAACTTCCAAAGAAGTGTTGTTGGCCATCAAAATGGGTGGTGATGAACAAGTATAAAATGAAGATAACATATCCTTGGAAGAAGTCATATGATGTGAAGCTCTTGAATCAAGGATCCACCTAGCTGAATTGGAATCTGCAACTGCAAGAAATGCTTTCCCCTTATGTTTCTCATATTGAGATGATGTAGATGAAGGAGATGAGCTTGATGTTGTTGCCATGGGAGTTGTGCCTTTTCCCTTAAAAGTAGAAGTGGAAGGAGACGAGTCGTTCTCCTGATATGCCTTTGGCAAGTTGATGTTGTTCCTCTTGAGGATGTTTTTCAACTCATCAATTTTCTTAACATGACAATGATGCTCATGACAAAACCTTTTGCAATATGCACATGTTGGTTTCTCCTTCTTGCTTGAATAGTTGTAATTTTTTGAAGAAGATGAAGTTAAGCTTTGTTGTGGAGGAGTGGATTGTTTGTTCTCTCCTTGTGGCTTTGGTGAAGATTGATTTTGGTCTTTCCCTTTTCCTTGCTTGTTGTTTCCATGATTGGCCACCAATGCTTTTGAAGTTGAAGACTTGAGAATTTCCATTTTCATCGACTTATTTTTCTCAAGAATTAGAAGATATGTGAGAGCCTCAAAAGATGGTGATTTAAAGTTGCTAATTGTCAATTGTTGAGTTTGAAAACTTGAAACAAAGGCAACATACTCTGCTGGAAGCTTGTCCAACAAGTTGACCAATTGTTCATCCTCTTTCTCAATACCACAATCTTTTAGTTGTGCTCTTAGCTCATTTTCTTCAGTGACATAATCCTTGGGATCAAGGCTTAGGAGATCATGTTCAAGCTTGTATCCCTTAACCTTATCAACCTTTCCATACAAATTAGCAAGCTTATCCCAAGCTTCCTTGGATGTAGTACATTTATCAACATGGAAAATGAGATCATCTTAAATGAACATTCTAAGTGTACCCAATGCCATAGAAATTTTAGTGAGCCAATCCATATATTCAGTTGGATCAGCCTTAGGATCTGTTGGTACACTTATGCTTCCATAAATATAGTAAATTAAACCTTTTTCCATTAGTTTACTCCATGCACATACTTTCCATGTAGCATAATTATGTGCAGTTAAGAGTGGAACTTTAGATGAACCCATGATGAAATGCAAGAGAACAAGAGAGAATCTAGGAAAAATCAAACAAGAGACACCCCCCAAATTCACTCAATCAAAGTAGCCCCCCAAAAAGATGATTTTGGCACTTTATAATGCAGTCCGTGTATAATAGGCCACTTACAACTTGGCTAAGTTGACTTATGATTTCTGATTTACAACTTTCCACAAATAGGCTGAGAACAGACTAGAACAATGAAGCAAATACCTAAATTTAGATCTATGCAATACAAATACCAAATAGGCCAAAAAAGACCATATGTTGAAAGTACAAAATCTACTCAAGATCACTTCAAACTGATTACATATTCATAAAGTAGATGAAAACTCATGCACTTTGAAAAAAAACAACACCTGAAAAGGAGTTTGTATGTGCCTGAACGGAGCCCTAGAAGTTGCAGAAATGAGGATTGGATATGTACAGTGTTGAAAAATTGCAAATTCTAGAAAATTTGTCAACCAAAATCAGAAACGAAGCACACAACTATGAAGTACATGAAAAATTATCCCAAAAAAAAAATTGCTTAGAAAAAGGAGCTAAAATGAGAAAGATATGGGCATTTGAAATCGGACTGTAAAATCAAAAACTCCATTGGAGAGGGGCTAGAAAAATTTCAAAATCCTGTTGACATGTTGCTGATGTCATCCATCTATTGGCCTAAATTTGATGGTTATATGACCATCATAACACTATATGAGCTAAAATTTGACAACCTCCAAGTTGTTTGAGGTCATCGTCGGTACGTTGCCAGAATATTTGCTTAGTGAACGGAATATTTTATTGCTACTAGTGGAATATTTTGAGATGTCGAGGAATATTCGCCACTAGTTATTTGTTGAACGTCGGCTAAAAGATGAAGCTGCTCGGTTGAGAAATGGATGCTGGTGGAGGGTGGGCCCCCGGTCTGCAAGGGTCGCTGCCTGTGCCATGTGGCGCTATGGTGGGCGCTCGCTGGTACACTATTGCAGATAGGGTATAGTCTGTAGAAATTTTTTGCAAATCTTTTTTTGATTTTTTTAATTTTTAATTTATTTTTTATTTATAAAATTAAAAAAAACAAACACAATTTTTATTTTGATTTTATTCAAAAAATGAAAACCCCAAATACAAATTTTCAATTGGGGTTTTAATTTTTTTTAAATTCAAAAATATTCTAACAAATATATATATTTTTTTTTTCAGAAAATATAAAGAGACCTGAAAATTTTCTAAGAATAATTTTTTCAAAACTATAAAAAAATTCAGAAAATTGAGAAAAATACCCAAATAGGGAATTTTTCCGATCTAGAGCTCCAAATGTTGGATTTCAACAAAACAAAAGGCTATCTTGACTGAAAAAAACCTTATGAATCTAAATTTGAGGTCATATTTGGTCTAGGATGCACCAAAATGTCATTGCTCCTCATATTTTCCTCTTTACCACCTTCACACGAACTAAGATCTCCCAACAATAGCTATACAAAAGACCTCCAACTGCTTTCATACCATGTAAGAACTTATGAAAAGAAACAATAAGATCAAGAGACTAAAAATAACACAAAAGAGAGAGAAAAGATGAGAGAATATGATGATTGTATTCTCAATATGCATGAAGATAGACTTATGTTCTGTTACAAGTATGCACAAGGCTTGCTTATAAAGGAAAGCTAGGACACAATGAAAGGACACAAATGAGACAAGTGTCTCAATCATGTGTAGGGTAGGTAGAAAGAAATAATAGATAATTCCATGAAAGGTGGATCACCCACCTAAAGTGGAATTATCATGCCACGAAAAGTGGAGATAAAAGGGTGATAAGTAGATCACACCACAAAGAGTGGAATTTCTCCTACACACACTTCCCTAAGTAACCAACTCTTATCTCTCAATGTATGCACAAACCTAGATGGAAGATGCAAATAACTAGGTGTCCCAAGTGCAACCTATAATGATATGCATTCCCTAAGTAAGCTTACGTAAAGTGTAATAAGTAAAATACTTATTTACACCAACACTTTTCACATTCTTATGTATTTTCCTTCAAGGTTTGACTCAGGTGTTCATCTTCCATGCTTTTACTCTCTTTCTGCTCGAGCTGATCACAAAGGTCCTTTTTCTTTTCCCTTGACTCATTGATTTTATCTTTCAATGATTGAATGAATTTCTTAGCATTCATGAGTCTTGCTTGCAATTCCTAGACTTTAGATTTGGACTAATCAAGATCATCTAGGGCCACCAAAAGTTGTTGTTGAAGACTACCAGAATCCATTGAATCACTTTCCCAGATCTTCCCCAAGATTTTAAACTTCTTCCGAGGAACTAGGCTCTGATACCAATTGTTGGAATCAAGGAACAATGAGAGGGAGGGGTGAATCAGTGTTTTGCAAAATTTAACTTTATTAACTTGATCCTTAAACCGCTTATAGCATTGAACCAAAAGAAATATGCAAGAACACAAAGAAATCAACCACAACACCATAACACAAGTATTTTTTACGTGGAAACCCTATTAGGGGAAAAACCGTAGTGGAGGTCAATCCACAATATGAGTATACTCAAATTAAGTGTTTACAAATGGAATGCACATTCATTGAGGCACACTGCCTAGAGCTCACTACTCAAATACAACAAAGAAGACTCACTGTCTTGAAAAAAATTTGGATTACATCCAGAAGATTTGAACTGAGAAACTAACATTTGTTAATGCCTGATTACAGTTCTGGTTAAGCACATTTATAACATTCTTCACACTATATCTAATTCTGCACTTGAAACTCTGTTTGCTTTAATTCAAATCACAAATATTATTCTGCACAAGTGAAACTATGCAGAATCAATCTATATTCCTTCTGAATTTCATAGCATATCACAACACACAAAAAATGATATAAGTAATCACTTATATATATCTGCAACAAGAGATTACATCAACTACATGTTGACTTTTATATAATATTAAACATGTACAAACTGTCGGCTCAATCCATAAAAAATTATCAATGCAAACCAACCAAAGTCATCCACAACATAGTGAATACCCAAAAAAACATAATTGAACACTAAAAACCTTAAAAAATTACTCCACAAATATCTACAACACACTACATTCATCAAGTCGGCCATTTTCCACTATTAGATTGAAAATCATCAAACCATATCTTCTAACTTGCACACCAATCAATACGAGGCTCTATGATTCCAAGATAACTTAGTTCATACATCAAGAGACCTTCCCTAAGATCCACAACTCAAAATGATAACAGGAAATTACATATGAATTGATGAACACAATTCTGTCGGATGCTCCATTCTAGCTTTGATAGTTTAACAGATATCTTCAATCTAATTTCTGGTACGAGAAAATACTAAAGTGTAGATAGGATTACTGACTAGGGTTTCCATCAATGAAAGCACCAGATAACTTGTGCAATGTATCTTTCCAACAAGAGTAATATATTAACATTATGCTCCAAAACATAATTCTTCAGGCCATCTGCTTGTGGGGGCTATTTAGCCCTCTAACATTCTAATATAGAACTTTCAATTAGATTTTTTCTTTGAGGAAACCTCTAGTGCCCTTTGTTTACATATCATGATTTCTTCTATTTTCTCTTTGTTCCTAGTCAACCATTGGTTGGGTCTACCTAGCTTGGAATCACCACCCACATTAGCTTTATTTTGTTTACCCTTCTTCTTAAGAGTTGACTAGAACTCTTCTTCCATAGTTTCCACCTAAGGTACCAAAATCTCCTTAACCTATCCTAGATAGGGTGAAACTTTCTTCTTGACTTCATCCTATATTTCACCTTCCTCCACACCCATAATATTTGGAGAGAGAGGAAACTTCGAAGAAGCACCAAAATCCTTAGCACTAGTGGGAAGGGAACCATTGAGTCCCATAGAAGAACCACAGGAATCCAAATCCGCAAACAACATCGAGATCATAGGATCATCAAACATAGGCTTGGATGGGAACTCAATAATCTTAAGAAGATCTAGTTCAAAGGGGAAGCCATCAAAGGGAATCTTTGTTGAAGGAGCAGTGGGACAGGGGTCATGCCTAATCAAGGATTTGCAATCCATGATAAGGTAGCCTAATTTAGTACATTTCTAATAGTATATCACAATAGTCTCATAACAAATAGGTTCAACCCGAGATCCAAAAATAGAACATAGCTTCATAGAATTGGGTAACATCTTATTGACATCTATGTTGACACAAAAGTGAACAAAAACTAACTTGGCAATGGATTTGGTGATAGATTCTAGGGTGATGAATTGACCTAGAGATTCCTTGATGCACTGAAAGAGAAATTCATCCTAGTACTCTAGAGGAAGACCGGGGAGACAAATCCAAACAGGAGCTGAATTGCAAAGGTTGACGTCAGGATTGAAACCTGGCTTCCAATGACATAAAGATAGCCCATGCTTCCCATAGATCTATCGACCTAACGAGAGCATTGAGACCAAATCTATCTCAGCCATAAAATTAAAGAGGAAAAGGCCACCATCCATGGAATAAATTCCAACACTACCCTTCAAACGCCATTTTGCAGCAACCCATCTTCGAACCATATCCATAGAGAGCCAAAAGGAAAGAAACTTACCCACCACCATAGCCAAATCCATGAATAAAACTATCCTATTGCTAATAGCTTCATGAATGGAGAACTCATTTCCTAACATAGAAATCTCTGCACTTATACAAGGAAGAGAAACCTCAAGATTTAGGTTCTTTTGTGTCAACACATCTTTCCAACCCTTAGACAACAAGGTAACAAGGAACACCGACACCTCAATAGCAGGAATGATAGGAATCAGGGGATCCCTAGAAGTAGAGAACACATGAGAGGACTCCAAAGATAGTGCCACATTTGGTGAAGGTAGAATCTAGACAGAAGGGGACAGGGGTGGGGGACTAAGGGGTACCCCTGATGCATAGTCGACCATGTACAGTTAATTCAAAATAGAGGAGCTAGAGAGAAGAGCATGAGAATGAATCTTAATGATTTGTGAATGTTAAAAATATTGTTGATAGTAATAAAATGCATAGGATCAAAACATACCTCAACTAACTTTAAGGCCTACATGTTATCAAGTCAAGCATTCAAAGACTTCACAAGATTGTTAGGAGAGTTTGCAAGATCATTTCTAAGGCATTCAAGGGTAGATTCTTCATCAATTGTTGCAACAATTCAAGATCCATCATGATGTCAAGATTATCAAGCATCAAGCATGTTATTGAGCTAGTGTTGTGATGTTGCATTCAAGATCCAAGGTCAAGCATTGTTCTAGACATATGTGAAGATCTAGATCTACACCCTTCATGGCCATTTCATGTTAGATTGTAGATTTACAAAGCATCATTTACAAGGCATCATTCAAGGTATCCTTGTTCATGTTTCATGTTGTATGTTTCATTTTTTATGTCCTTGTTTCATTGTTTCATCATTTGGTTTAATTACCTTAAAGGGGTTTGACCAAGGAAAAGCCCTATTCACTAACAATCAACAATGTTTTCTCCTCTTTACATGTGTGATTCAAGATCTAGGTGTCTTGGAGGATGAAGGACCCTTGAATATTAGGTTACAAGCTTTGATAATTTTTTTGGAATTGCCCCCTCATTTGCAAGGTTGTATTCTTCACTAAAAGGTCACCTACAACCCCAAAATTAGGGTTTTGGATACATAAAGAAAGTGGAATAGAAAGAGAAGATATTGAAGACCAGACTCAGACTTTGAGGTTCTAGAAAACCATAACTAGACTCATACACCAATGCTAGTGTATAAGTCCCATTTTAGGTCATTTTTTAGATTTTGGTAGTTTCGAATACCCTTTTTCCAAAAACTAGTTCCTACATAGAAACCTAGATATGGGACTAATACACCCAGACTGGAGTATGAGTCTTATTAGGCCTAAATTTTAGGTTATTCAATATTTTATGCATGCATTCAAGCTCTCTTAGGTTTTCAGGTGCTCCTCTGTACTTTTCTAGTTTTTTGTTCTAATTTATTTGCATTTATAGTTCATTTAGTGAAGTCTCATACATCATTGAGTTCAATCATTAGATCTTGAATTTCCTACATTTTTCCAAGGCCTAGCTTGGTGGTGAACCCATCATTAATCTCTAAACATACCTAGGATACCCTAATGTTAGATCGCTTTCCCCTTCCTTTATTGGATTTATTTCTCTAGGGCATCCTTGAGTGTAACAATTGTGAAATAGGAGCCCTACGCTTGTGTTCCATTCCTCAAAGATAGGGTATCCTTTTTTCAATGTTACATTTTGGTGAATCTATATTTATAACACCTTAATTCTTATTTTAAGTGCATCATCATCCTAGATTTAGCTTGCATTAGCATTGCGTTAGGGTTTGCATTAGTTAATTGGAAATCTAGGGTTTCTAATTTTTGCATCTCAAATCATTGAAAATCATATAAAATGTGTATTTTCACTTAGGTTATAGATCATACAATCTAAAAAGCATAAAAATAACTTAAAAATCTTTGAAAATTTTGAAAAAAAAAAATCTCACTAGGACTCATACACCCCTCTAGGCTAATTAGTCCCAGTGCACATCTAAAACTACCTTTTATAGAATTTAAAACCTTGTTTGTACACTTCTTTTTGGTGCCATTAGTTATCTATTTAAGTCCATTGAGTTTCTATCACATCCATTTAAATAAATCTAGCTTAAATTGTTCCATTTCATGCATTGATTAATTCCAAATTTGTATTTACAACATTTCATTTTCAGATCATTACATAGTGTAATCAACAAATTACCTTGTTTGAAATATGAAAATTGCATTTACGCATTTCATTCTAGGTCTTTAAATTGAATTTTAAGTCTCTTTTAATTTTTGTATAGATTTATTTTCACAAAATGTTATTATCTATCTTTTCCAAGTTTACAAAGAAAAAGTTAGTCAATAAGCATGTTAGTTATTAATTCAATACATTTCCTAGTTATGAGAGTCTCTTCGTGCAAGAGAGTGAAAATGTTGACTTTTTCCTTAAAACTACATCACCTCTTATCTCTCCTATTTGTGGGAATGAGTTGATAGAAGAAGATGAAAATATAGAAAATCCTGATGATCATAGTTGCTCTTCTCCTACTACCTCTCCTACATGTGACAAAGGTATTTCGGTGTTAGAAGATGCACTCATTGAGAATCATGACATTTTTTAAAGCTCCTCTTCCATAAACTCTTATTTAAATTCTATAAAAACCCTCTTTATGATCTTTCCCCTACTTTGGAAGATAGTTTGTGAAAAAGGAATGACATTATGGATGATCATGACAATCACATTTTTTCTCCTCCTAGTATCTCTCCTAGTTGTGAAGAAGATACTTTGATAAATGAAATTCATGAGAATCTTAGTTGTCTTTCTTCACCTAGGGAAACCCTTATTGAGAAAGATAATTCAATCATTGATCATTCCCATACTTGCAATGAAGTAATTTTAGAAGAATCAATCCTCTAATGTCAAGAACATTTGGTTTGTAGTTCTCAGGTAACAACTCTAATTGTAGGGAGGATATCGTGGTGCAAGAAAATTACAACAATAGTAGCGTGGCTTCCTTAAGTGATGATAAAAAGGTGATTCTAGATTTCCCTTTATTAGAAATACATCAAACCAAGACCACTGATGTTATGAATGCTCAAGTGTCCATTAGATCCCCCTCGATTAATGGACCTCTTACATACCCTATGGGATATCCTTTGAACCCTCTAATTCCTTACCCACTTTCACAAAAAACTCAGACTAAAAACAAACCTAAACTTATCCTTTACCCATCTAAGAATAGTGTTTTATAGAAGCCGAGTCATAAAACTATTTCTCATACATTTAACACTAGAAATAACTCGCAACCAAGACAAACATCTTCAACATCCCTCCCATTTCCTAATCCTATCTTACTTGGTCCTCCTCATTTTCCTTCGTAAAGTGGGAAAGAGTACAATCTTTTTAAACTAAAGAATACTCCTACTAAAATATCATTACGGGACCTTATTCAAGCCTCCCCTCATTATTATACCATGATTCAAAGTTCCTTTTCAACAAGTTGTGATCCCATCTAGTACAAACCTGAATGACATAACAACCATGATTCAAGGAATAAATCCTGACATTGTTTTCCACCAAAGTGAGATCCCTCCTTTGGAAGTGTAGAAACAAAATGATGATTTCATGGTAATAATTCAATATTAGGGAAGAGGTATAAATTGAAACCTTGTTGATAATGGATCAACCCTTATTGTGTGGAGTGCGACCCTTTTGGATAGGTGTGGTCTGGATAGATCAAAAATTCAACCTACCTCTTTATCCATTAGTGGATTCAATTATGTGGGAAAGCATCTGCTTGGTGTGACTACTCTACCTATTATAGCTGAAGAGGCCACATTAAAAACATCAATCCATGTTATACCTCACAATATTTCATATAATCTCCTTTTAGGCAGGTCGTGGATTCATGCAACGAATGGGGTGCCTTCTACTCTTCATCATAAAATGAAATATGTCTAAAACAACAGTGTACATAGTTCAAGCTGACCCTAACCCAAATAGTTGTTTGAACATTGAGAAACATAAGGAGAATCCTTTGAAAACATTGTGACCAACTACACAAGTAGAACCTATGCAATATAAAGACAAAGAAAAACATATTGAGGAAATCACGAAGCTATTAGAAGATGATTGGCATTCCTTAGACTTCTAACCAACATCCATGGAATAATACAAGATCATAAACAAAGACTCTGAAAAGGGAAAAGAAAAAGCATAATTTCAACACAAAATAATCCACCTTAACCACTTTAGAGCAAAAGAAAACAAATTACACAACAAACTTTGATGAACTTAATTATGAGAAACAATCAAATCCAAATGAGATGACAAATCTTTATGGTTACAAACTTATGAAACATCTAGGATATAGTGGGAAAGGATGTGGTGTTAGAGAACAAGGTATTTGTGTCCCTATAGAGCCTAACACGCAAGAAAAGACTAGTGCTTTTGGTTATTTTCCCTCAAAAGAAACAAACAAACAATCACTCAATATAAACACTATTACATAAGATTCTTCTAAGCTGACTTTAACAGTAGTGCATCCTAAATTGATAGAAATCAATGCTCCTAATTATTATCCTTCATAACACATGAAAGAAACAAAGAAATCATCACTTAACATCAATGTCATCATGCAAAACTCTTATTATTTGAATTCGATAGATTTTACGTCTTCGTTTAAAGAAGAAAACAAAATCTCACAATCTAAAGAGTCTTGTGTAGGTATGACTTTATGTATTAATCAAGAGATATTTTTGTCACAAAATAAAGGAATATATTTTTGTTGATCAAGAAGGTATCTTCTTGAGAATCCTCCAAGACCGTTTGATATCTCTCTCTCCAAGAACATGAAAGAAATTCTACTACAAGAGTTCATTTTGTGCATATCATCGAGTCCATGGTCATTCTATTAATGAATGTAAGGCTTTGAATAACAAAATCCAACATCTTAAGGATTGTGGTGCTCTTCATTGTGTTGAAGCACCTAGATCCTCATTCCAGCTCATCCTTATCCTCCACTAAGTGGGGGCAATGTGCTAGGTAGCCTTGTCCTCGTATGTCTCTTGTCATTGTCTCTTTTGGCTAGTTGACTACCTTTCATGTACTTATAAGAGAAAGCTTGGGATATGGATGAAATTCCTTAGGTTGGCTTGTATGTGAAATACTTATTCATGATGTAGTTCAATTCAGAAACATATGACTTGGCATACGAATTTTTGAATAAAATATCATGCCTTCTTCTAATTTAAATAAATTTATCATAGCAATGGTGTTAGCAGCCACTTTAAAGTGTGGAAATACATCGACACTCATGTCTCAATGTGTGATTTTCTTTTTTCTTATGATGCATCATTTTCTTGGTGGTGTCATGGGGCTTGATTTCCTCCAAGAATGCGATATTTATTTGACTTCCCATCTCTTGGAGACATTGGGCACAATTTTCCCTAAGAAGAGACCTTGCATGAACTAAGAAAAATTCCTTTGAAAATACCTTACACTACTTTGCATTTACAACAACCATTATATGCCCACTTTGAAAAACACAGCTTGTATACCTATAGTGCCATGTTGTTTGTTCATGAGTCCCAAGCATACTAATTTTTTCTTGCCTCATGAAGTTCGGAGTTCATTATTTGTTCATGATCTCCAAGCATAATTTTTTTTGCTTGTCTCATGAAGCTCAAAGATCATTATTGCATGGATACTTATCAAAGTTATCAAGAGGTATAGCTTTGGTCTAGTTGTATGGGAGTCGAATGAAGGCATGACTTACCTTATCCACTCACTTATGTGGGAACATACCAGTCATGTGTCTCACCATTTCAGATACTCACCCCGCAGATGACTTGAAGTTCCATGGCCCCAAAGTGAGCGTATTGTGGATACTCACCCCACAGACAACCCAAAGTTACGTGGCCCCAGAGTGAGTGCATTTTTGTTGAAGTTGGATCCACCCATCATATTCTTGTCTTTCTTATTTATGTCTTTGGCATTGTATGTTTTTGTATCTTTTTATGTTGCAAATCATACATCGTGTGTGCATCCCTTTTTGCTTATGTTGGTTTGATGAATGATCTTGGATTCTAGGGGCTTGGCCACCTCCTTCGATCTTTTTCATCCTTTTCTATCCACATTGGTACAATTGGACCCATCTTGAATGTCTACTTTAGTGTGACTTTGAAGCAAGTTCATCATCTCACAAATGTGGGGGCTAGGTGTAATGAAAGAAATTGTATGCCCTTGGAAATGGTACAATTTCACCTAATTTGGGAATAATTAATGATAAATTGGACTTGATATCACCTTGATCTAGTGTTGTGATGAACACATCCATATTAGGTTTTGGGCCCTTCTAAGACTAAATAAACCTAAATTTTCCTAATTTAGTGATGTAAATTGTATTTATTTACACCTTGACATTAAATTTAGGAGGCTTGTAGTTTAAGTGGACCTAATATAGTGTTGTAATGTGTTGTACACATTCACATGCATGGGATTTATGACCCTTTTAAGCTAAATAGACATAATTTTTCCTTAATTCAATGTTGTAAAGTATATTCATTTACACTTTCACATTGAGTTTTAGGCCCTATTGCATTTATGGCCTTTATATATAATCATTAATAGGCCCCTATAACCCTATATTATGCATCTTGAGGCATATTTTAACCAAAATCATGACATAGACCTCATATAAACTTAATTTCTTGACTCCCTGGAATTCTCTCTCTTCAAATAGGCCCTGTGGGACCCATACGCCACATTGGGAATATGAGTCCCATCTAGGTGGGACCAATATGCCACAGGTGTCGTATGAGTCGTATATGGTCTATTTCTAAGGATTTAAGCGAGAAAAACTAGGTTTTAAGTTCAAATTTCATGTATATCAACCTCTAGGATCTAATACATGGGATATCAGATGGATTTCCTATTTAAATGAGCTTTCAAATCATTATTTCATAAGGCCTACATGTTATAAAGTCAAGCATTCAAGAGTTAAGCATTCCAAGACTTCACAAGATTGTTAGGAGAGTTTGCAAGATCATTTCTCAGGCATTGAAAGGAAGATTCTTCATAAACTATTGTAGCAATTTAAGATCATCATCATGTCAAGATTATCAAGCATCAAGCATGTTATAGAGCTAGTGTTGTGATGTTTCATTCAATATCCAAGGTCAAGCATTTTTCTACACATATCTCAAGATCTAGATCTACATCCTTCATGGCCATTTCATGTTAGATTGTGTATGAACCAAGATCCTAGTACCTGCAAGACACAATAAACAAACACATTAGAAGATTTAAATGAAAGTTAAGACCTAAGTTCCCCATAAAATCCATTAAAAATTCTCAAAATAGGAATGAAAGAAAGAATACAATGAAAATAAAGGAAAATAGATTGAATCCTATTAAAAAGCATGCAAAATGTTGATCTTATGGGGGAATTGGTGCCAATTTGATGTGAAAATTGGCCCTTTCCCAACTCCTATGATGCAATATTGATGTGTGATGAAGAGTGGTCCACTTCATTGAAGATTCAAGTGTGCTCCATGATGAAAAACATGCATAACCTAGCTAAGACTTGATGAAATGAATGAGAATTGCTATACTTGAGTATGGTTTTGAGTATAGTAAGTTTGCTCAAATTGTGGATGATGAAATGAGAAAAGAAGCCTCTTATTTACAGAATGATAAGATGGAGAAATTCCAAAAATGAATCAATGTGGGACTAACTTTCAACCAATGGCAAGATGCCACTTGTCAAGAGATGGATGGATAAAGGATATGCACATTTTGATGAATGTTCCCATAAATGCATTTAGGTGAAATTTGAAAATAATGAAATGACATGGAAGAGGGAAAAGGACTGACTTAAATTCCACTTGGCTCAAGGAAAAAGGACTTGTAAGATAAAGTAAATGTCTTGTTGGAAGGACTAAGTCCACTTGGAGGGATTTTCAAATTGAAGGAATATTCCTCTATTATGCCATGATGAGAGAAAATAGGGATTTAATAAATGAATTAAATCTATTTTCATGTGCAAGTGGTAAAAGCTAGAGGACATGACATGGAATATAATTAAATTAATCAAGGGTTAATTAATTCAATTAGATGATGTGACAATTTTGACTTAGATTTATGGGTGAATTTAAATCAAAAGATGAGAAGAATGTGATTTTAGAGATAGTTATATAAATATTTTGTTTTATTTAACTAAAGAGGATGATTAGTTAGATTAAATCAAATAAGGTTTTAATTTATTTAATTTAATGAGATAGACTTTACAAACTAATTAAATAAAATTGATTTATTTAATTAAATAAAGAGCTAGGGTTAATTAGATCAGATTGATTAATTTAATTAACAAGGGAGAATGGCTTAATTAGATAAATGATTTATTTAATTAAGAGAGGAAAATTGATGAGTTTAATCAAATAAGGGTATTCGATTAAATGGTTAGACATGGGGATGATTTAGGATGAAATGATGTTAGTAATTGGGATCAAGTGTGCAATGCCAATCAGTACATTTTACATGTTTACATTTTTCCCCTCTTTGAAGCGATGCACTTGCTTCATTTTTTCAAAGAATAAATTGTCTCGATCAAAATCCAAAAATTTTGATTTCAAGAATGCCCCACTATTGCCCCAATAGACAAAACATGTTGATATACTGCATCCTTGAGAGATCGGATGAAAATTCTATTTTTTGGGTGATCTCATGAGAAAAGAGGACAAGGTGCCTGATGGGTTCAGAAAGGCTCCAGGAGGCCAAAAAATAGGATAAAATGCAAAAAATGATGTGAAATTGCATTCGGATGAACAAAAATAGGATTGGGGTACCAAAATCCTAGTAGGATAGCTAAACGGGGTAAAAAACCCTAATTTTTAGGCTTAAATAGGCCTTGATGGGCCTCTTCGAATTCATTTTCACATTCGGCCTTAAGAGATTTTGCAGTTTTGAGCTCTGACATCTTGGAGAAATGGTGCAACAATAACTCCCCATGCACATTTCCGACAGGGTATAGATGCATCAGAGGCTTCCTGGCACTGGACCACTAGTGAGTCAACTTGACCTGAGCTTGATTTTTGATTTACGTGTGCATTTATTACATTTGGAAGTTAGGTCTCTAGGAGCAGTGCTATATTGTGCCGCTGCAAATTTCAAATAGTGCTGCTCAGCACTAAACTATATTGTCGTCATGAGTAGCAACACTGTGGTGCAGTTTGGAGTTCGGGTTCAAATTCCAAACTTAGCCGCTTTTGCAAGGTGCACCACCGTGGTGCTCTTTATACTTAGGGTTTTTTCTTAAACTCCAACGCCTTTACAAACTACAATGTCACGGTGCAGTTTGGGAATTTTAAGGTCCTAGCGGCGCAGTTTGGAGTTTGCAAACAACACCGCCCTCATAGGCAGCGATGCTGGGGTTGCTTTCAGGATGCTGAGAATGGCCAAGATCAGGATTTTTTTGATGAATTCTAACATAGTGACTTTCCTAATGTAGGAGGAGGCGAGAGAGATCTACTCACATGAGCATAGGTCTTGAGAGATTTTTGGCCTTTTGAATGATTTTTCTGACCGACATCAGGAGTGCCCAGGAGAGATGGGACTTTGGTATATTGCCTACACATCGATCGCGCCAACACACTTGGGCATGATGATGGAATAATGAGACCTCCTCATTCCACTTTCTAACAGGTGAGGCCATAGTCACATTGCAGGACATGTGGTCGATTCTGAGATTTCCTATCCATTGTGAGCGGGTTATCTATGATATATGCCAAGAGGGAGGCCTGCTACAACATTATGGGCACTAATCAGATTGTATTCTGTGAGGGCCAAATTGAGTTGGAGTGCCACAGGCCTATCACATCACCTTACCACTTAGTCATTGTGGCCATCATATCAGGTCTTGTTGCACCAGATAGGTGGGGTCGATACTTTAGTCCTAGGTGGGGGCTCGCTTGGGAGCGCATGGTCCGGTGGTGACTGACATTGTTTGCATGGGGGAAAATTTTGCTAGCCTCACTTTACAGAGATCTTTGTGAGTTTTCTTATCTAGATGACAGAGCACTTGGGGCGGGAGTTACACTTCTGCATGTTTGGGCTTGGGAGCACATCCCTGTGCTTTTTCTGAGAGTTGTTCCAATTCTAATGAAGCCAAATGATCCAACAGTATGGCGATACAAAGAAGGCCTCTCTCTTTTGCTCACATTGGGTAGCATGAGATTCCTCATTGGAGGAGGGTCCTTGACGATATGCGAGTGTTTAGATGGCGACAATACCTTAGACAACTCGGTTGGCTTGATGATCCACAATAACTTTTCTTTTCTTTCTAGGATAAACTTATGTAGGGTAGAGAGAATACGATGATTGAGATGTACCTTTCGGGCAAGGTTTAAAGATAATTTGGTGAGCCATAGGATAGGCCGGATGATCAGTACATGGCCATTTTTGTGAGGACTATGAGCCAGAGCTCCTAAGACTGCTACATGCCTACCCATGAGGCAGTCTAGAGTTTCATGTAGCTAGTGGCCAAACCATGGCCATATGACCAGGGATAGGCAGATCTAGGGGTCACACAGGCCTATAGAGATTAGTTTAGGCTATCGCTGAGGCGCATAGTTCTGGGGACACAATCTACTAGACAAAGAGCTAGAGGTAGGGGAGAAGGATGGGGCTGGAGGGATGGAGATCAAGATCAGGGAGGTGGTGGGCCACCACTAGTTCATCATGTTCAGGATCACGGACCCCAGGATCAGCCACGCCAAGATCCACAAGTGGGAGAGCAGAGATAGGATCAGGACCCGAGGTGATAGGATAGGGTTCTAACACCACCTAGGGATGAGGATTATGATCTAGGATGATAGGATAGGATCTCAACGACACCTAGAGATGGAGAGCAGGAGCAGCTGACTATACAACCACCTCTACAACCAGATCCTAGACATGGGCAGATTTTGCAGTTTTAGGCCTAGGTATAGGCACTAACAGCTGAGAGAGATCAAGCCAAAGTAGAGTGGGACTAGGACATTTTGCAGAGACAAGCTGTAGAGTTATAGGCAATGGCCGAGATGGGCCAATGGAAATAGTTAGAGAGCATGGCTGCATCCTCCTCTGGAGCATAGTATCACTCTGAGCATACAGGCAGGTTATCCAGTAGGTTGATTATTACAGGCTATACTATTACTAGGCTATCCCACGAGTAGCACAAGTGCCATATTTTTCACAAAGGATAGGACATAGGCTGATAGAGGAGCATGGTGAGATAGTAGGTGGTGAGGGTAGCAGCCAATAGGGCTAGGCCCATTGTTGATCGAGATGACATTCTTTTTGTTCCCCATGGGCTCATTTTTTATAGCTCCATGGGCCATTTTGTACTTATTGACATACATGTACATTGATCCAATTTTTTTGTACCATGATAGTGTATATTTTGATGATATATGAGATGATGATTTTGATCTAATGTGATATGCTATGTCCTATCTTATTTATGCATTATGGATGGTTCTACTTTCTATATGCTATTTAATGCTTCTATCTTATGATGCCATGATGGATATGTTATGTGATGATGTATGGATGTATTTATTTTTTAGTACTTTTTCTTTTGTATTGATGTATGCAAAATGTTATGCTCTACAAATGCTTAGATTAGCAAATCTATATTATGAGTGATGGATGGTATGATGTACGTGTACTTTTTCTATTTATGATATGCACTTGTGACGATGTGATATGATTATGATATGTGTAAATGATGTTTATGAATGTTATGATGATATGGATGAAAATGATGTGTATGTGATAGCATAATGGACGCTTATATGTGTTATGGGATGATTATTCTAGATTATGATAGAATGAATACAAATGATGCTATGATGATGCAGATGTTTATAATGCTATGGGATGATTTCTTTTATGTTTATGTGAAATGAATGCAATGTAATTATTTGTGAGATGCTTAGAATAATCCAATTATGTATAATGGAAATGAAATGTTATGATATGATTTTAATGTTTCCTATATGATATAAAATATGCAATATGCTGATAGTTTTTGGATGCAGGATGAATGCAACGATGATAGTGATTTTTGATTAACTGCCATGGTACCATGTTAGAATGAAAAGCAAGAGGTAGAAGAAAATAAGAGACTCCAACAAGACATGAGATGATGATAACGATGATGATTACTTATTGAGCAGTTGAGATTTTCAAAGGATCAATTATCTTATGTTTGATAACACATGTATGCATGATGCATCAAGGTATTAAGAACTAGAATGGTGTTGCACCTAGTGTGATGGACTTTGACTTGGCAATCAGATAGGAGTACTCTTGTTCACACCTAGCATACAAAACCTTATTCAAAAATGTAGTTCAGATATTTCAAACATCTCGGGCCAAAACATAGGAAGGAAAGCCTTCTTATGTGGTCAGCAAGATATCTAAAACATCCTCCCTACACCTAAACAAAGCACACATGAACAAGTTATATTACAAGAATATCCAACAAAAACAATAGATAAAATATAATGATCATTTCCCCATTCCTATCTCTCTAAATCCTTTTGTTAGGACATCATTGAGAGGTCCTTGGAATGAGCGCAATAAGATAAATCAAAAGATAAAGATAAAGTAAACAAACAAGCTAATATTCTTCAATACCACTAGCCAAGACTAAATTACGGTGATGCCTGATGTTGGTGTCCATTGTAGGAAGGATACATCCTAGGGCTTGATGATATCAGATGATTGATATGGTACTAATTGGATGATAGGCTATTGACACAGAGGGTTGACCAACCTGTTTACGTACTAACCTAGATATTAGATTTTGACATTTTGGTTTTCACTTTTGAACTGCTAGACTTGTTTCTGACTGTTTCACCAAAGGTTGAGGATGACAATGATTTATTATGAGTGATCTTTATTACAGGTGAAAGCAAGATGAGATGGATGGATTTTTACAATATTTGGATGCTTTTGAGGTTGTTTTTTGATATTTTTTGAGATTTTTATGAATGTTTTGATTTTGTAATTTTCAAAATGTTTTGGGGTTTTCTGAGATTTTGAACGAGCAACTAACCTAAAAGCCTATCCTAGGGGCCTCGAGGGTTGATCAACAGATTAGCCTTTCCTACGTTATACACATAGAGACCACATAGTTCAATTGACATAGACTTGATTATTGATAAGATATGAACAAATGGACTACCAGTTTATTATGACAGACTCCTAAAGGACTGACCTAAGTGTCTCATGGGATAATCAAAGACCAACCTTGCCTACATTCATAGTTCAACAAGATGACTCTATTTTTGACTTATTTTTGGATTTTGATATGATTTGAATGTTTTTGGAATTTTATGATTTTATGAATGTTTTTGGATTTTCTGATGTTCTGATGTTTTTAGCTTTTTTGATTTTTTGATGTTTTAGGATTTTTTGATTTTGGGATCTCAAGAACATACACGAATCTGATCTGATCAGAACATGCCCCTAATGTGATGTAATATACTACTTTGATAAAGGTAGGAAAAATTGACGTTGAGAATGGGTCGAGTAGTACTAGGAGGGATCATGACACGAATATAGGACCAAGTTATGATGCAGATACGACAAATGATGGATGGTGATATGAAATGTGATGGATTATGGAAGCGTAATAGATGGATGATGCATAATGATTCATAAAGATCCTGGTGGATGGAAAGTGCTTATTTACAAAAGGTGTATGTTTTCCAGGTTTCACGAAGGTACTTGCCCAAAGCACCACCGAAGTGGTTTTCACTAGACAATGATTTTTTTCTTTACTATTTTTGATCATTTTTTCCTTTTTTTGGATTTTTTCTTTTTTTCTCTTTTTGTTGTCACCAAGACACCTATTTTCTAGGTTTTTATCAGGGTGAAAAATTTTCAAGAATTTTTCTAGTTCTTTTGGATTTTTGGTTCTATACCTTGAAGGATTTAGGCATTAAAATTTTTGAGATGAGAGCTATTGATGGGCTCCTATAGAGGCTCACCTTCGGGTGTTTATAACTGATATGTCCCTAACTTATAGCTAACTCTAATGATGAATGGTCCTAGCCAATTGGGTTCAAATTTTCCTTTGTTGTTTGGGTTTGGGACGTTCTTCTAATTCTCCTTCAGCACAAGTTCTCCAACCTGGAAGATCTTGCTTCTGATATTCTTGCTATAGCTCCTCTTGAGTCAGTTTTGATAGACTTGCAAATGATTAAATGCTTCCATGCATCACTCAACCAACAACTCTAGCTCTTTCAGTCTTGATACTCAGTACTCTTCATCTGTGATGTGGTTTTGCAATGATATACTTAGTGATGGAAGCTCAATCTCGATGGGAAATATAGCCTCTAATTCATAGAATGGGGAAAATGGGGTGGCATCGGTGAGTGTGCGGATGTTGGTTCGATAGGCCTAGAGGGCAAGATTTAACTATAAATGTCAATCATGACCTCCATCATTAACTGTCTTTTTGAGTATTTTTAGAATGGTTTTATTGGTAGCTTCTTCTTGGCCATTACCTTGGGGATAATATGGTGTAGAGAAGTGATGTTGGATGTTGAATTTGTGACAAAGGTCACGAACCTTCTGATTTTTGAATGGTGTTCCATTATCTAAGATAATGGCTTGTGGGACACCATAGCGGCATATGAGATAGTTCAGGATGAATTTTGATATCTGCTTCCTAGTTATGTAAGTCATTGGTATGGCTTCCACCCACTTGGTAAAGTACTTAGTGGCGGTAATGATAAAGTTATGATGATTGGATGAGGTGGGAGAGATTTTACTTATGAGATCAAGCCCCCACTATGAAAATAGACATGGTGTGACAATCAGATGGAGCTCTTGAGCTAGAGCATGGATGAGGTCCCCATGTTGTTGGCATTGTAGACACCTTCTGACATAGTCATGTGCTTATGTTTCCATAGTAGGCCAATAATACCCCATCCTCAGCAATTTCTTGGCCAAGGTCATTTCGCTCGAGTGTGAACCACAAATACCATTATCTACCTCAATTAAGGTGGTCAATGCCTCCTCAACATTTAGGAAACATAATAAGGTTCCTTCTGTAGAAATTGAAAATATACTGATTGACATCATGCATCTGATCCTGACTTACTAACATTGTTTCTTCCTAAATCATCCCTCAATCTAACAGTTTAATAAAATTCCCCTATCTAATTAAATTCATCAATATCCTCTCTTGGTTGAATAAATCACTTTATCTAATTAAGTCACTTTCTCTTGATAATTAAATCAACCCATTTGATCTAATTATCCCTATTTAATTAAATAATCAATTTATTTGACTAAATCCCTAAAGTCTATCCATTAAATTAAATAAATTAAAACCTTATTTGATTTAATCTAACATCAGCTCCTTTTAATTAAATAAATCAAAATCTTTATTTAATTCGCCTTTTATCATATTCCTCTCTTATCTGGTTTAAATAAATCCATAAATCTAAGTCAAATAAGTCACATCATCTAATCTCCTATTAAATTAATTAACCCTTGATTAATTTAATATAATCTCATGTCACATCCTCTAGATAATGCAAGTTGCACATTAAAATAGATTTAATTCATTTATTAAATCTCTATTTTCCTCACAAGGCATCTTTTGGAATATTCCCTCAATTTGAATTCAAAAAATTCCAAGTCAACATGTACATCCAACAAGGCATTTAAAGCCTCTTACATGTCCTTTGCCTTGAAGCAAGTGGCATTTATTGCATTTTCCCTTCCCTCTTGCATGTCATTTCAACAAATTTGAATTTCAAATATTGGCATTTATTAGCACAAACCCCAAATCTTGCACAACCATCATCCATTCATAGTTTGACAAGTGGCACCATATCATTGGATGAATTTTAGTCCCACATTGCTCAAATTTGGGCATTCATCCATCTTGAAATCCTATGAATGAAGAGCTCCTCTCCTCATTTTATCATCCACAATCCAAGCAAAGTTACCATGCTAAAATACTTAGCCATTTCCATCCATCATTCAAATTCTTAGCTAGGCTTTTTGTAGATTTAGCTTGGAGTCTTCATCTTTCATCAACAAAGTGGATCAACAATCTCTTCAGCATTCGAATCTTGCATCATAGGGATTGGGAAAGGGCCAATTTTCACATCAAATTGGCACCAATTTCCCCATGGGATCAAGTGTTTGCTATTTAAATTAGGATTTAATCTTTGGTTTATCAATTTCATTATGTTCTTGCTTATTTTCTTTCCTATTTTGATTTTGCAAATGGATTTCATCGGGAATCCTTCTTTTAGCTTGCAAATCCTTGTCTAACTTGTTTATTCATGTTGTTTTGCAGGTACTAGGAAAAAGGCTTGCACATTTGGCACTAGAAGGAGGGCTTGAAGTCATTATTTCTAACATTTCCTCAAAATTTCTGCATTTTCTTGACACACAGGAAATTTCAACATGGGCTCATTAGCATCGTTGTTTTAGTGCCACTGGACTCATCCCACCAAAAAATTCAAATCCTACTCCGCAGCTGGACTTGCTGATCTGCATCAGTTTCAAAAAATTCTAAACTCTGACGCTTTCAGAAACTGTGACGCTGAGTGAAACAACGACGCAATCGTGCTCTCTGTCTTGACACAGTGCACCGTTGACTTGTAAGCGGCGCTATAAGAGTGACACTGGGAGGAAAAAACAGTGATGCCTTCATGAGTTGCGACGATGGGAGACAGTAAAAGGGAAAATTTTGATTTTTTTTAGCACGTGTTTTTAATGATTGCTTCTTCCTCTATTTTTTGCTTTTTAAATTTCTGTGTTTTTCCAGAATCTGACTATTTTTTTCCTTTGTAGGTTGGAAGCCAAAAATTAAAGGAAGAAGGAGCATGGTGATGATATCTTGTCCAATTGAAGTGTTTTTAAACACTTAAATGTTTGTTTAACACTTCCTTAGGAATTTGTCATCTTTTCATCTTTAGAACACTAAGTTTTCATTTGGGCTTAAAAAGAACCTTTCAATTCCATTTCTTGCAAAGGTTAAAACGAACAATAGGACCAACAATTTTTTTCACTTGTGATTTGGTGCTCTAAAATGAACTCACATATTGCTTTGAGGATCTAAAAAAGAACAAGTATAGTTGTGTTTTTTGTGAAGGCTTACTTAGACTAAAGGCATTGGAAAAGGACGTATGCGCTTCTCTCGCACTTTATAGCGATCTTGAGAATCAAAAGGCCTTTTTCATGACTTTGGGTTAAGATAAAGAAATCACCTCCACACTTCGATTTGGGCTTAAAATTGAACAAACTATTGTGCGAGTGTGAGTGGGGACTTTGTTGTGTACATTCTCTCTCCTTGTTGCCAACAAGGATTGATCGAGTTACGAATATTGTTCGTCATTCACTTTTGTTTATCCTAGAGGGCCTGCCTTGGGGAAAAAGTACTCACCCAAGGGAACAACTCAACCAGTAACACTCTAAAGCCAAGAGTATTTCTAGCCAGGATATAAATGTGGATATTGGAAGAAACACCAATATCACGCGGTTGATTCTAACAAGATGGATCTGAAAGGGGACTCTTGCCGTATGGGTCAATCTCCACGAATGGAAAGTCCTTACTAAAACCCATGTGCTAGAATTTGCCAAAATCCTTAATCTATTTTTTGGTGCAAGAATGGTCGTTCTGAAGCCACCCCACACTTTTATGGTCTTCTATTAGAAATGGAAAGCATTCCATGGGAGTTTCATGGGTGTTGATGCTTGGCTGCCCCGTATAAGTGAGTTCCTTGGAGGGGAGCCAGTGGAGTCAAGCATCTAACCATTCACTAGAAATAAGAATAGCTGGACTTGTCCAAGTGGGAATCCAACAAATATTGTCTTACACATCCATAGGATTGTACTTGTTCTTGGGTTACAAAATACATTGCTTGATCGAAAACATCTAAAAAAAATATAGTTAACATCATCCAAATTTCAAACCCTTTTGAGGACAAATACCATTGACACAATCCATATGTTATTGCTTTCCCTTGGGATTCACATCCCTAGAGGTTTCTAAGCATTGGATTAGATCTCAATTTGTCTCCTTAAGTAAACAATAGGGAAACCCTTTTCCTTAAGTTCATTAAATTTCCACATAACATATCTTGTGGGGTTTGAAGAAATTAAGACATAGGACATCTTAGTTTGAAAACCTAATTGAAGAAAGTGTTTTTGGTAAAATAAAGGAATTAAGCAAAGCTAAGCAAAATGAACTTTCATATGTGTTGAAAACTCCAAATCCCAAAGCACAAATCATTGATTGAAAATCTGAAAATGAATGTTCAAATGAAATCATTTCTTGGTTACAAAGGTCATTAGGAAGCATTTGTCTTCTCTTCAATACCTAGATCTAGGTAAACAAAGTGTCCTTTTTAGGTTCATCTTAGGATCAAAACATTATCAAAATCCTTTTCATCCATCCATCCAAAACATCAAAACAAAATCCACCTCATTATCACCTTTTGGGAAAATCTTGAAACTAGGCTTTATGGAAAAATCAAAATCATCTAAATTATTGAGACAAAATCCTTGAAAACATTTTATCAAAACACCTTTGGCTAGGCATGTGTAGATGCATCCTTTTGCAAATACTTAGTCCAAGTTATCAAAATCATCTTGTCTAGCTTAGTATATGTAGATGAATCCTTCTCCATATGCTTAGTGAAACAATCATCTTGTTTGAATAGGTGTGGGTCGATGCATCCTTCTTCTCACACATATTAAAATTATCATCCTTTGGAAAAAGCTATCCCTTAGATCATCATCCAACATCTTGGGGTATTTTTGTTCAAAAATCCAAATCAAAAGAAAAATCAAAATCAAGGACAAAATCTCAAATCTCAAAATCCAAAATCAAAATCAAAACCCACAAGTCCTAAAAGCCTAGTGTCTCATTCAAGATTGATCAAAAATCCAAAACATTCATATCATTCATCCATAACATCATCATCATATCATCACCTTTGATCCTCAAAAGCATCCTAAAACTTTCACTTTGGGACATAAAATAGAGATCAATCCAAAGAATCAAGAGATTCATCTCCCATATTCTTGATCCTTGTTTTATGGTCCAAACAAGATCTCAATACAAGAAGAGTATGGAAGCCAACAAAGAAACACCCGCTTCAAGTGATCTTAGCCAAACCAACGCAGAAATTAATCCAACAGAATCAAGCAACCCATTGACCCTCTCATCATCGCAACATCCCCAACAAGAAAATCAAGGAGAGGACCTCACTTTCAGAATGTCTCGTGAGGAAATGATAGAAATGCTCCAAAATCCAAACAACCATAGAATCATCAACATCATGATGAGACTTAACCCTTCGTTATACATGCTTGAACTAGAAAAACAAGGGGCCAAGTTGCCTTCGGATTTCAATGTGAGTACTATCATAGACACATCATTTCCCCCAATATCATCCACCATCCCCATTTCATCTACACCCCCATCTCAAAAAGTCACACAAAACATTTCGTAAATCACAACATCGTTCACTCCAACCCAACCAAATGTCAACAAGGGAAACACATTCCTCAATGCTCTTCAATCACATCCCCTTGTTAATAATCAAAATATGGACACAAATACCATATTGGAACAAAACATACCCAAAAACCCCTTACACAAAAATGTTCCTCTCACATTTCAACATGATCCATCATCATCATTTTTTCACGCAATACCACAAACACCTCTTCTCACAAATTCTCAAGAAGAGGGAGATACGTTCGGACTAGGGGGCTTATTCGACACCACGACATTTTCACAACAACTCACACCCCTTACATTTCCACCTCTTCTGCCATTTCCATTATCATCTGCACCACTCCTTGGTTTAGGGCTTCCTCCCCTACCAAGTATCAATCAAACCTATATCCCAACCACCAATCAAAGCATCACACCAAACACTCAAAATTTATCATTGATATCGCAACAACAAATGATTAATACACAAGCAATGGCAACATCATCAAACACATGCCTAACCTCACAAAGCATGGTCTCATAAGGACCAATCACATCAATACCATTATCCAACATGCAAAACATCAACACAACATCATCATCTACCACCATTCCAAATCCACCACCACCTCCACCACCACCAACTTTCACCACATCAAATCAATATGATACAGCATTGCAAGCCGCTTTCCAAAGAGGATACCAATAAGTCCAGAAACAAAAAGCCATGCAACAAGCTTCCAAAGCCGCACAAGCCACAATACAAGCGCAACAAGCCGCACAAACTCAAGCTTTATTGCAACAACAACAACAAGCCACCCAAGCCGCACAAGCATTACAAGTACAAAGGGTCGTGCAAGCACAACTTTTATTACAGCAATAAGCTGCACAAGCACAAGCAGTACAAGCTCAAGCCCAAGTGCAAGCCTAAGCGCAAGCTCACTATCAAACATAGCAAGCACAAGCAAAAGCACAACTTCTTGCACAAGAGCGCAATTGTAGGCATATCAACAAGCATTGAGGCAATACCAAGAGCAACAAGAATCAATAGAATTAGCAGCCCAACAATAAGCATTGTTGGAACAACAACAAGTGTTGCTGGAGTAGCAACAAGTGCAACAATAAGCACAAATCCTAGCACAACAATAGCAAGATCAACAACAGGCATCATTCATACAAAAGCAAGTATAAGCCTACTTCGCTCGATAGAACATGTAGATACCATCAAACAACGGACCAACCAACCCATCCATCCAAACCATGATTCAAACACCTCAAAACACTTTGATCCCATCCCCTGATCCCCAAAATGATGTGACGACACAACTCAGGTTGCTCTCGCAACAAGTGCTCGACCTTCAATCAGGATGGACAACCAAAATGCCAAGCAACTTGTGTCCCTATCCATTTGATAGGAGCCTGGACACGAAACCATTCACTAAGGGATTTGAAATCCAAAAATTCGACAAATATCGAGGGATGGGAAACCCTGAAGATCACATCAGGAAATTCCAAGTTCATTGTATGGAGGTCGCATATGACGATACTTATCTGATGTGGCTATTCCCTAAGAGCTTGGCAGGTCCCATTAAAGAATGGTTCTCTCATTTACCTTCAAGCATTAGAACATTCGAAGAAATTAGAGATGCATTCATTAGGAATTACGCATGTAACATTGCCATGGATGTCAGTCTCAAAGAATTATCAGCTCTAAAACAAGGGAAGAATGAGTCTTTCACCTCATTCCTTCAACGATGGTGATCCAAGGCCAATCAGAGCAAGTGGACCATTCTAGAAGAACAGAAAGTATGCACAATCATAACCAACCTTGAAAGGCACCTAGCGTTTCATCTCAAGGTACATAGAATCACCACATATGAGCAATTGATCTCCAAGGCACTTATTATCGAAAGAGCCCTTGTGACTCAACCCGCTAAATCAGTGTCATATCATGAACAACAAAACAATCACCCACCATCAAATTACAATGATAAACCTCAAACATTGGCAAGAAACAAGAACATCACTAATGATGGCATCGTTGATGCCAAGGTGGTCATTAGTGGTCCACGCCAAAATACACCCTCACCACAAATCCAATCACAACGCCAAAACATTCATCACACAACATACCAACCCAATAATCCCACCATCAATAACCTCACTGACCAAAGGGGACCTCCCCAATGCAAAACTTATCCAAAATGCAAATACGCTATTTTGGGGGAACCATTGGAGGATATAATGAAAAAATTGATTGACGAAAAAATCATCAAACATCCCACATTCAAAAACTACCAAGAACCCGATGTCAAACCCCCTTGGTATAACGAGAATCAACTTTGCAAATTTCACAAAATAAAAGGTCACACACAAAAAATTGCATGAGACTCAAAAACATCATCCAAGATCTCATTGACGAGAAAATCATAAACGTGGAACAACCTACCAAAAATCAGGACCTTAAAATCTACACGAATCTGATGCCGAATCATGGCAACAAAGGGAATAAAAATGATAAAGGGAAGGGTAGTGTAAATCATGTGTATGAAATAGTCATTGCTTCTCTAAATGAGGACTGCATGGTCATCACCATCAAGGGCGTCCATGCCGAAGATTGTGGAGTCACCACAAGAGGCAACAAAGTCACCATTGCAGGATCATCCCAACCTAACAGAGTCCCTTCATCTAGAGCCATTCCGCATACCTACAATGTTGTAGAGCAACTCAAGAGAATGCCAACACACATCTCCATCATGGAGTTGTTAAAAATCTCATCAGCACATAAAAAAATCCTTGAGGAAGCATTAGCCTCATCCACTATTCCCGAAGATCTCGATGTAGAGCAATTCCAAGCTATGGTCAGAAATATCATAACGCCTAATCTCCTTACATTCTCTAACCAAGATTTCCCCACGCAACCATCTCACAACCGTGCACTTCACTTAGAAGTCATTTTCAACAAGAGCAAAATCAAAAGGGTCTTGGTGGATGGAGGTGCAGGTTTAAACATCTATTCTCTCAGCCTCATCAAGTAGTTGAAAATATTAGAAGATTCCATCGACAAAGGAAAGGGCATAAAAATGAGAGCATATGATGACCAAGAAAGAGTATCTCAAGGCATGATTAAGCTCCCTATCCAAGTAGGGCCAACGCTTATGGAAACCACCTGTCAGGTCTTGGACCTCGAACTGCCATACAATATCCTCTTGGGACGCCCATGGATTCATGTGATGAAAGTTGTAGCATCAACCTTCCACCAATGTGTGAAATTTACACATCATGGACAAGAGGTTACTGTCCATGGAGATCCTGAGCCGTTTTCATATTGCAAAAATATTGAATCCAAGTATTACAAAATACCCCAAGTGCCAAAGAATGATGAAGGCCCATCCACACCATACATCGACCCTACAAATCTCGCATCCACTTATGCGACAAAGACACATGCCTTCCCCACCATCCCCACCATCTCCAATATCAAGCTCATCATCTAGGAGGATGGTTGTGGAAGCTAAAAAATCCCTAACAATGCTTTTGTGATAGGAGAGTTACCACAATCCCCTAGATCACGGGGACGCCCACAAGAAAATCAATCTTCCACATCTCACAAACCTATCCTAAAAATTATCTTGAATTTACAAGATGGGGAGACCTTGGTCATGAGGTTATTGAAGCAGATCCATCTCACATGTTGTATCAATATGAAAGACCGGCAGCTAATTTACCAATGGATGAAAGAAGCAATGGCCTACACATGATGCTTGCAATGGGCTATGACTGAAATCAAAGACTGGGACAAAATGAAAATGGGCTCATAATACCTATCATGCCAGAGATGCGACCCATAACAAATCTTGGTCTTGGATGTGCCACTCTGAGAATAATCATACGTGGCCGGAGTCCTCTAGTTAGAATGGTTAATATTTCTCCTCAGCCAGTGCTAGTACAAGTACACTCACCAATAGTCATAGGTAGGGACACACATCACTTTATAACTGAGCCCTACATTAGTAGCGATGAAAAAGATACCTTATCCAACCTACCTAGGCTATTTGAAGATACCACCTTGTGTATGATTAGTACCATATCCTTTGAACCAGATAGTCAAAATCATGAGATTCATTTAGTCTACCCCCAACTGATCAACTATGACCAACAAGGACCACCAGTTCTCAATACATTCAAAAATGATGAAGTGCTCTCAAAATTCATGGGATTGAGGGATAACATTCCATATGGAGACCACAAGGCAAGGTTTATAATGGAGTTGGACACACATGCCTATTACGGGGAAATGATTGAATCCTTTAGTTGCAAAAGTGAGAAACTAAGAATCATATTCAAGTCCTTGAGTGAAAACAACACTGTGGCACTCTCTGACAAGAAAATAGTAAAAAGAAAGGAAGTATCCGATAGTGAAAACCTCTCAGAGGTGCCCAAGGATGAAGGATTCAATCTTCCTCTAAGAGCTCTTCACCAGAAGAAGTCAGCAGTCTTGGCCGAAAAATGCAATCCGGTCAACATAGGAATAGAGGAGACCCCACATATCACATTCTATGTGGAATCACTATTAACAGAAGAACAAGAACTCCTAGCAGCATTCCTAAAGGAAAGACAAATAAAATTTTCATGGAGTTATGCTGATATGCTAGGGCTAGATCCAGAGACTGTGGTCCATCATTTGGCAGTATATCTAAAGAAAAGCTAGTCAAACAAAAGCTTCAAAAAATGCATCCCCAAATCGCTTTGTTAGTCAAAATGGAGCTCAAAAAATTGTTAGATGCAGGATTTATACGACCAATTGATTATCTCGAATGGGTGTCAAATTTGGTACTTGTATCAAAACCTGAGGGTGCTATCAGAATCTGTACAGACTTCAGATATTTGAACAAAGCATGTCCCAAGGATGATTTCCCGCTTCCCAACATCAACATGATAGTAGACATGATACCAGGGCATGAGATGCTATCACTAATGGACAGATTTTCAAGATACAACCAGATCATGATAGCAAGGGAAGATCAACATAAGACTGCCTTCACTTGTCCATGGGGGACCTACTATTGGAACATGATGCCATTCAACCTAAAGAATGAAAGAGCAACCTATCAAAGGACCATGACACTAATATTCCATGACATGATTTATAAAACAGTCGAAGACTATGTCGAAGACATTCTAGCTAAATCAAGGAAAAGACAAGATCATATAGCAGCCCTAAGTGCTATCTTTGACAGACCAGAGGAATACAAAGTAAGACTAAATCCCAAGAAGTGCATCTTTGGTGTACAATCAGGTAAATTTCTAGGACACATAGTCTCCATGACGGGTATCGAGATGGATTTGGCAAAGGTGAAAGCAATCCTTGAGATGGAAGCGCCAAAGACATTAAAACAAATGAGAGGCCTCCAAAGCTGACTACAATCCATCTGACGGTTCATAGCACAATTGGCAGGCAAGCAGAATCCATATTCTCACTTGCTCCACAAGGGGGTAGCATATAAATGGGATACAAAATGTGAAGAGGCATTCAACAAGATCAAGGAATATCTACTGACACCACCAGTGTTAATGCCACCTATCTCAAGAAATCCATTGATCTTATATGTGTTAGCAACAACAACAGCCCTTGGAGCTCTCCTAACTCAACATGATGAAAACGGAATGGAGAGGGCTATCTACTATATCAATAGAACAATGGTCAGTCACGAGCTAAATTACTCATTCATCAAGAAAGCTTGCCTCACAATAGTGTTCGCATCCCAAAAATTTAGACATTACATGTTGGCACACAAGATAAAGCTCATCTCAAAAATTGATCCCCTCAAATATCTCCTATCAAAGGCAATGCTCACAGGCAGAATGGTAAAATGGGTAATGATATTATCAGAGTACAACATTAAGTATGTGGAGTAGAAATCCATTAAAGGTTAGGTTATTATAGATCAACTAGCAGAAGCACCTATGTATTCTGAAAATCCCCTTGTCTCAGAGTTTCTAGATGAGTCTATTTTTAACCTCAATGTCACTAATCACTGGAAACTATACTTCGATGACTCATATACACAACATAGATCAGGAGCTGGTGTCTTCTTCATCACCCCATAGGGGGACTGCATACCAAGGTCATACAAACTAGCATTTCCTTGCACAAATAACATAGCAGAATATGAGGCTTTGACTATAGGTCTCAGGATAGTAGTGCTATGGAATATCATAGCCCTCAAAGTCTACGAAGACTCTCAGTTGATTATAAATCAGGTCAATAATGAATATTAGACTAAGGACGATAAGCTCACTCCATACAAGAAATTGGTGGAGACTCTAAAGGAATCGTTCATTGACATAACATTTGAGAAAATTCCAAGAACCAACAACAAAGCAGCAGATGTGATGGCGACAATTGGATCCTTGCTGAATATCCCTAACAATGTCCCATGATACAAATTCTTGATTGAGCAACTTCTCATTCCCCCATTCGAGGTACCAGAATCAGAATTCGTGTGTGAAATCGTTGGTCCTGGTGATCCCTGGTACCATGATATCTACACATATCTTCGCATAAGAGTCATACCCCTTGACCTCCCATTAAATCTCAAATGAACCTTTATCAAAAAGGCATCCAAATTTGTCATCCTAGGTGATTCTTTATACCATAGAAGCATAGAAGGTACCTTGTTACGTTGTCTAAATGTTGAGGAGGCATTAACTACTCTAACCGAGGTTCATAACGGTATTTGTGGCTCACACTCGAGTGGAATGACCATCGCCAAGAAACTGCTGAGGATGGGGTATTATTGGCCCACAATGGAAAGAGAAGCACATGATCATGCTAAAAGGTGTTTACAATGTCAGCAGCATAGGGACCTCATCCATGCTCCAACTCAAGAGCTTCACCCGATCATCACACCATGGCCCTTCTCACAGTGGGGACACGATCTCATTGGAAAAATCACCCCCACCTCATCCAATGGCCATAAGTTCATCATAACTACAAATGAGTACATCACTAAGTGGGTGGAAGCCATACCCATGACGTATATCACTGGGAAGCAGATCTCAAAATTTATCTTGAACTATCTCATCTGTCGTTACGGTGTCCCATAAGCCATTATCTCAGATAATGGGACACCATTCAAAAAGCATGAGGTTCACAACTTGTGTGAGAAATTCAAAATCCAGCATCGCTTCTCCACCCCATATTATCCCCGAGGCAAAATACAAGTAGAAGCCATAAACAAAACCATCCTCAAAATCCTTAAGAAAACAATCAATGATGCAGGTCCTGACTGGCATCTGCAGCTTAATCCCGCCCTCTAGGCTTATCGAACCAACATCCGCACAACCACTGGCACCACCCCCTTCTTCTTGGTCTACGGATCAGAAGCCGTACTCCCCATTGAGATCGAGCTCCCATCCCTTAGAATATCATTGCAGAACCTCATCACTGATGAGAACTATCGGGTGTCAAGATTAAACGAGTTGGATTTACTGGATGAGAGAAGGACCAATGCTTTGAATCACTTACAAGTCCATCAAAATAGACTCAAACAGAGCTACAACAAGAAAATCAGAAGAAAAACTTTCCAAGTTGGAGAATTGGTCTTAAAAGAAAATTAGAAGAATGTCCCAAATCCCAGCAGCAAAGGCAAGTTCAAACCTAATTGGCTAGGACCTTTTGTCATAATAGCAAGTTATAAATCAGGGGCACATCAGCTATCAACACTCGAAGGGGAACCTCTGCAGGAGCCCATGAATAGCTCCCATCTCAAAAAGTTTTATGCCTAAACCTTTCAAGGTATAGAACCAAAAAAATCCAAAAAATAAAAAAGTCCTAAAAAAATGGTTACTTTGGCAAAAACCTGGAAAACAGGTGTCTTGGTGACAAACAAAAAAATCAAAATTAAGATCAAAAATCATCCTCTAGTGAAAACCACTTTGGTGGCACTTTGGGCAAGTACCTTGGTGAAAACCTAGCAAACAGGCACCTTGTGTAAATAAGCACTGTCCATC
Organism: Sequoia sempervirens; assembly: GCA_007258455.2. Lineage (NCBI taxonomy): Eukaryota > Viridiplantae > Streptophyta > Pinopsida > Cupressales > Cupressaceae > Sequoia > Sequoia sempervirens. The sequence continues at coordinate 94,321,468 of VDFB02075321.1, read as the reverse complement.
CACTAGGATCTCTACAACTTGTTGGCATCATCCATCCATTTCGCTTCCACCATCCATCGTATTCAGGTCTCCATCCATCACTCACCCACTTGCATCTGCACCGTAGCTTGGTCCTGTGTTCGTATCATGATCCCTCCTAGTACTACTCGACCCATCCTGAAGGTCAGTTTGTCCTGCCTTTATCGAAGTAGTCTATTACATCATGCTGGGGGCATGTTCTCATCAGATCGAATTCATGTATGGTCTTAAAGTTCTCAACATCAAAAAATCCAAAAACATCAAAACATCAGAAAATCCAAAAACATTAGAAAATCAAAAAAATCCAAAAACATTCAAAATATATCAAAATCCAAAAATAGGTCAAAAAGATCATGCGAAAATCCAAAAGCAGGGTCATCTTGTTGAACTACGTTGTCTCTGAGCTTGAACGTAGGCAAGGTTGATCTTTGATCATCCCCCGACACATTTAGGTCAGTCCTATAGGAGTTCGTCATAATAAACTAACATCTCATCATGTATGTCTTCATTTGTAAATCGGTCGAGTCATGAGTCAAACTACGTGGTCTCTGCATGTATAACGTAGGAAAGGATAGTCTATTGACCACCCCTCGAGACCCCTAGGATAGGTCTTTAGGTTAGTCCCTTGGTCAAAATCTTAGAAAATCCCAAAAACATTCAAAAATAAAAAATCAAAACATTTGAAAAATAAAAAAATACTAAAAACAGCCTCAAAACATTGCAAAACATCAAAAAACATCCAAATATTTCAAAAAATCCATCTGCCTCATCTCACTTGCACCCGCAATAAGCACCATCCACAATAAATTAACTGTCATCCTCAACCTTTGGTGAAACAATTGGAAACAACTCTAGCAGTTTAAAAGCAGAGCTCAAAATGTCAAGTCTTAAGTCTAAGTCAGTGCCCAAGTCAACTGGTTATCTCTTCATATCGGTAACACATCATCTAAAATGGTCTTATATCAATCATCCTTTATAAATGAAATGACGTGCCGCCATCCACTAACATGTCCTAGGATGAATCCTTCCTACAATGGGCATTATCTTTTGGCAATAAGTTTCGTTCATCATCCTTAGAAAACACATCCTCTTTCCATTAGCGGTATTGAAGAGCATCAGTCTGTTTGTTTACTTGGTCTTTATCTTTTGACTTATCTTATTTTCACTCGTTCCAAGGATGTCTCGATGATATCCCAAAACAGAGGATTTAGAGAAATAGGAATGGGGCAATGATCATTATCTTTTTTCTGCTGTGCTTGTTGGACGCTCTTGCAATATAAACTTGGAAAATACTTGCTTTGTTAGGTATGTGTGGAAAAAGTCTCGGGAAACTTGTTGACTATTACAGGGATAGGTTTACCTTTCCATTTTTTGGTCTAAGGTGTCTGAAAATTCTGAAGTGCATCCTAGCAAGGTTTCCATATGTCAGGTGTGAACAAGAATACTCCTATCTATTTGTTGAGTCAAAATCCATCACACTAGGTACCACACCATCCTGGTTTGCTAGACCTTGATGTATCATACCACGTGTGTTATCAAACATAAGAAAATTTTTCCCTTTGAAAATCCCAATTCCTTGGCAAGTAATCATCATCATCATCATCATCATCATCTGCATTTGTTTCATCTTGCATCTTGTTGAAATGACTTCTTCTTTTACTAACCGCACTAACAAAGTACTATGACAGTTGATCACCATCACCATCATTGTCATCGATCCTGCATCCACAAATCATTAGCACATTGCATAACATATCATATAGGAAACATACACATTGCATTTTAAATAGGTGCATTCATGACATCACATTCCACCCGTTACGTGGCATTACAATGATCATTGCATAAATTATTCATTTGCATTTCATAACCATTACATAAATCATCGCATAATATGAACAGAAGCATCTCATAATCATCATAATCATAAGCAATAGGTATATAAGCATTCATTCATTAGGCATACATATGATCGCATTAACATATCATTGCATCACATACATCATCATTTAGGATATTAACATTTGTTATTCTAAGCATCTCATACCATCATTTCATTTGCATCATATCACGACCATTACATCATATCACATTCATCCATAAATCATCTCATAATAACCATTTTCACACACTACCACGTATACCATAGATCATATCATATATCACATTTTGCATTTGGCATAAAATAAATCATCATATAGATAACATTATTGCACATCGTATCATAGGTTAGCATAATATACATCTATTAGTCATAATCATCGCATAAACATCGTTAGAAATAAATGCATCCATAGGAACATCATTGCAAAGCATATAGAAAAAAACCATCCATGTATAAATTAAAGTACACAGTACATCTCATCAAAATCGGCTCATATATATATCATACCATCAACTGTCATAGTACAAATAATAATCAGATCACTATACATATGTGTCAATCAGTACAAAATGCCCATCGGGCTATCAAAAATGAGCCCATAAAGCACAAAAGGTACATCATAAAATCTGGATCAAGCCCAATCTCTGTGGATGCTGCCCTTGCCCCTATCACCATGACCCTCTGGTGGTCTTTGACTGGCCCGCTCTGAGTACTTTGGGACCCAATCTGCTCTAGGTACATGGTCGTGGTAGGCCTAGCGATAGTACTTTATCTCTCGGATAGCATCTCTATAAGATCATACTGACATAGTACCCTGGGATGAGGAGGCTGTCATGCTCTCAATCTGTTGCCTATGACCTAGCTCTATTGTTGCCTATAGCTCTGCAGCCTGTCTCTGCTACATAGCCTGATCCCTCTCTGCTCTAAGCTGCTCCCTCATAGCCCGTTCCTGCTCTCTCTCGGCCATGATTGCCTGTACCTATGCCTGTAACTGCCAAACCAAGGCATCCCGTATGTCTGCCTACCCTACTAGCTGTGCCCATGGTTGCGCATGAACTTGACCCTCACCCTCAGCTCGTGGTGGTGGGACTAGCGGATCCTACTACTGGTCCTACATGGGGACATCCTCATGACCTGTGGATCCTGTCAGATCTCGATCCTCGGTCCTCACCCTCGAACTCGTCCTCTACCCCTACCTCTGACCCTGTATGCCTCTAGATCCTCACCTGGAATAGTAAATCGTAGAGGAGGTTTGAACCAATCTCTGTAGGCCTGTGTGGTGCCTGGATCTGCCAAACCTTGATCGTAAGCCCAAAGTCAGACCACCAAGTGTCAAAAACTATCAACCACCTCCATAGTAGGAATACCAGGCCCCCATGACACCTGTGTCATGCTACGTGCAAAGACGGCCACATAACCATCATCAGGCCAATCCTGCGGCTCCCCAAATTGATGTTGTACATGCCCGGGCAAGTATCTCTCTATCATCGTGTGCTCTTGGCCCTAATGTATTGATCCTGGTGACAATAAAATAGTTGGTCTACATCATCAGCCCATCCAGGCTAAGTGAGGTATGGTCTCCAAGTGAAAACAAGCATCTCATCTATGACCCGCCTCCAGTAGGGGATCCCGTGCTTTCTAGTGTGTGTGAAGGACACACCACCTCTATATAGTGTCACCAGGGCATCCTCTGCCCCCATCGGAACTAGAACAACCTATGGACGTAGGAAAGAAATGTGCTCCCATGCCCAAACATGCAGAAGTGTCACCCCAACTCCCAGCGCTCTGCCATCCATGTATGCATACTCGTGGAGATCCCTGTAAAGTGAGGCCAGAAGGACAGGCCCCCATACTAACTGAACTAGCCTATCCCAGACCATCCTCTCCTAGTAGTATCCCCATCTAGGACTGAAATACCACCCTCATCTATCTAGGGTAACCAAACCCGAAATGATCATTGCAATGGCCCAGCAGAAGGGAGGTGCTATAACTTTGTACCTCTCCAACTCGATTTGACCCTCACTGTAAATAATATCTTGAGTGGCAAGGACTCGGGTACAATAGATCACCCGACAGCCATGAATGGGCAATTGTAGTATGCACCAGATGTCCTCCAATGTGACGGTCACCTCACTAGTGAGAAGATGAACGACGATGTCTCGCTGTGCCACCTCTTGGCTAGCGCTGATAGCATCCTGAGGTGTGTGCGCACGGGTGCCACATACGCAATATGCCATAGTCCTACAGCTCCCAGCTAATCCTGGTCTCTATCGCTAAAGTCCCAAAGAACGCTCGCTAGATCCTGTGACCAGTGCTCCCGAGAATAAAGCTCCTTGGACCCGTTCTGCAGCACGCAAAGTTGGCATGTTAATTTTTTTTGGAAAATTCCTGACCTAACGCTCCAAACTCATTCCTAGCGGCGCAGTTTGTGAAGGCGTCGCAGTTTGAGTTTTCTCAAACTCCGATGCTAGACCCAAAATTTAGCCAAGTAGTGCCGCCGCAGTGCACTTTAGCCCCCAGCATCGCAGTTTTCATGAAAAGGGCACCGCCGCGGTGCACTTTCCCAAACTGGCCCACCGAGTCTGAGCTGAGCCCGAGCCCAGCAGTGGAGTTTTTAAACTCCAAATTACACCGCTACAGTGCTAAACAGTGCCACTGCATGCAAAGAGGAAATTAGCGATGCACTTTAAACACCGAGTGGCACTATAATAGCACTGCTGGAGGCAAGCTCTCCTTAAAAGCAGTAATAAATGGGTTAAAAATGAAAAAATGAAGGTTTAGTTAGGGTCACATACCAGGGCACCGATGCCAGGTGGCCGCTGGTAGGTCTAAAATTAGTCAAAAATATGCAGAGGAAGTTGTCGTTGCGCCATATCATCAAGAGGTTAGAGCTCAAATCTTGAGGTTTGCTAGCGGAGGTGTGTGAAAATGACTTGAAAGTGACCCCTCGGGCCCCTTTTAAGCCTAAAAATTAGGCTTTTTCTAACCCTCTAGGGCTGTCTTGCTAGGGTTTTGGACCCCTGAACATGTTTTCATCTGTTCAAGGCTTATTTTTCATCGTTTTATTGCATTTAGACACGTTTTTGGCCTCTCGGACCCCTTTCGGACCTGTTCGGTACTTGGTCACCTTTTTTCGCGAAATCACCCAAAAAATTGAAATTTTCGTCCGATCTCTCGAGGGGGCATTATAATGGCATGTTTTCTCTTGCCATGCAGTAGTGGGGCAAGTTTTTAAATATCAAAATTTTTTGCCTTTGATTGAGATCATTTATTCTTTGAACCAACACGAGTGCATTGCTTCAAAGAGGGGCAAAATGTAGACATCGAAAATATACTGATTGACATCATGCATCCGATCCTAACTTACTAACATCGTTTCTTCCTAAATCATCCCTCGGTCTAACCATTTAATCAAATTCCCCTATCTGATTAAATTCATCAATATCCTCTCTTAGTTGAATAAATCACTTTATCTAATTAAGTCACTTTCTCTTGATAATTAAATCAACCCATCTGATCTAATTATCCCTATTTAATTAAATAATCAATTTATTTAATTAAATAATCAATTTATTTGATTAAATCCCTAAATTCTATCTATTAAATTAAATAAATTAAAACCTTATTTGATTTAATCTAACATCAGCTCCTTTTAATTAAATAAATCAAAATCTTTATTTAATTAGCCTTTTATCATATTCCTCTTTTATCTTATTTAAATAAATCCATAAATCTAAGTCAAATAAGTCACATCATCTAATCTCCTATTAAATTAATTAACCCTTGATTAATTTAATCTAATCTCATGTCACAACCTCTAGATAATTCAAGTTGCACATTAAAATAGATTTAATTCATTTATTAAATCTCTATTTTCCTCACAAGGCATCTTTTGGAATATTCCCTCAATTTGAATTCAAAAAATTCCAAGTCAACATGTACATCCAACAAGGCATTTAGAGCCTCTTACATGTCATTTTCCTTGAGCCAAGTGGCATTTATTGCATTTTCCCTTCCCTCTTACATGTCATTTCAACAAATTTGAATTTCAAATATTGGTATTTATTGGCACAAACCCCAAATCTTGCACAACCATCATCCATTCATAGTTTGACAAGTGGCACCATATCATTGGATGAATGTTAGTCCCACATTGCTCAAATTTAGGCATTCATCCATCTTGAAATCCTATAAATGAAGAGCTCCTCTCCTCATTTTATCATCCACAATCCAAGCAAAGTTATCATGCCAAAATACTTAGCCATTTCCATCCATCATTTGAATTCTTAGCTAGGCTTTTTGCAGATTTAGCTTGGAGTCTTCATCTTTCATCAACAAAGTGGATCAAAAATCTCTTCAACATTCGAATTTTGCATCATTGGGATTGGGAAAGGGCCAATTTTCACATCAAATTGGCACCAATTCCCCCATGGGATCAAGTGTTTGCTATTTAAATTAGGATTTAATCTTTGGTTTATCAATTTCATTGTGTTCTTGCTTATTTTCTTTCCTATTTTGAGTTTGCAAATGGATTTCATGGGGAATCCTTCTTTTAGCTTGCAAATCCTTTTCTAACCTGTTTATTCATGTTGTTTTGCAGGTACTAGGAAAAGGGTTCGCACACCTTATATACTCCTATGGTAAAGGGTGTTTCCTAGGATGAAAAACCAAGATGGTTTCTTGACAAAGGTTCTTTTTAGGCTTGATGGTAAGTCAGTAGGTAGGACATCTATTCGCAGGTAGGTATAAATGTCATGCTACCAAAGATCATTGGGACCAACGATTCACACAAAAATTATGACTTTGGTACCTCGAATGTGGGCACAAGAAGTTGCTATACTAATAATTCATGCTTTGGGACATTGTGAGGAATGTCCAGTAGGGATCCAATTGTTACCATGGCGTATGTTGCTCTATTGTTTTCTCTGGGAAATTGCTCAAATGTGATATCAATGAATGATTCTTTGAGGCTCTCTTCCAACTTTTTGTATGGAGTCAGCTTATCATCCTTTGTTTGATACTCATCATTCACTTGATTGATTATCATCTGAGAGTCTCTATGTATACTTTGAGGGTCATGATGTGCCACTGTACTATTATTCTAAGACCTATGGTTAAAGCCTCATATTATGGAATGTTATTAGTACAGGGGAATGTCAATTTGTAGGATCTAGGTATATAGTCCCCCTGTGGGGTGATGAAGAAGACACCAGCTCTTGAACCATGCTGCGTGTAGGAGCCATCAAAGTATAGTTTCCAGTGGTCAGCTATGTTGAGATTGAAGATGGATTCATCCAAAAATTCTAATGAGTGGATTCTCTGAATAGATGGGTGCTTTTGTGAGCTGATCTACGATGACCTATCCTTTGATTTCTTTTCATTCCATGTACTTGATGTCATATTCAAATATAATCATGAACCACTTGTCCATCCTTCCTATGAGTATTGCATTTGATAATAGGTACATGAGGGGGTCGATTTTGGTGATGAGTTTGATTTTGTGTGCCAACATGTAATGTTTGAATTTATGTGAAACAAATACTATTGCTAGACATGATTTTTCAATGAATGAGTAGTTTAAATCATGTCTGACCATTGTGTGGATGATGTAATAGATGGCCCTTTCTATCCCATTTTCATCGTGCTAAGCTAGGAGAGTTCCAAGGGCTATTGTTGTGGGTGATACATAGAGGATTAGTGGCTTTCTTGGGATCAGTGGCATGAGGACCAAAGGTGTGAGTAGATATTCTTTTTTTTTTTGAAGGATTCCTCACACTTGTCATCACATTTTTATGCTACTCCCTTGTGAAGTAGGTGAGAATATGGCTTTTTCTTGTCTACCAGTTGTGCTATGAATGTGTAGATGGATTGAAGCCTACCTTGGAGGACTCTTAACTATTTCAATGTTATGGGTGCCTCCATCTCGAGGATTTCTTTTACCTTGGATGGGTCTATTTCAATACCCCTCATTGACACTATGTGTCCCAATAGCTTTCCTGATTGTACACCGAAGACGCACTTCTTTGGATTTAAGTAGACCTTGTATTCCTCTAGCCTATTGAAAATAGCACTCAAGGTTGCTATGTGATCTCTCCTCTTTTTGGATTTTTCTAGTATGTAATCAACATAATCTTCGACAGTTTGTGGATCATGTCATGAAAGATTAATGTCATGGCTCTTTGGTAGGTGGCCCCAATATTCTTTAGGCCAAATGGCATCATGTTCCAACAGTAGGTCCTCCATGGACAAGTGAAGGCTATTTTGTGTTGGTATTCTTTGGCAATCATTATTTGGTTGTACCCAAAGAAACCATCCACTAGAGAAAGAATTTCATGTCAATGTTAGGCAATGGGAAATTATCTTTCAGACATGCCTTATTTAGATCTCTAAAATCCGTGCAAATTTAGATGCCCTAATTAGGTTTTGAAACAGGAAGCATATTTGACACCCACTCTGGGTAGTCAATTGGTCATATGAATCATGCGTCAAGTAGCTTTTTCAATTCCATTTTGACCAGTAAGGCTATTTGGGGATGTATCTTTCTCAATTTTTGTCTGACATGCCTTGCTTCAGGATATACTGCTAGATGATGGAGCACAATCTCCAGATCAAGTCTGGGCATGTCAGCATAGCTCCATGCAAAATTAACTTGTCTCTCTCTTAAGAAGGCTGCTAGGAGCTCTTGTTCTTCTAATAGTAATGACAACATAGAATGTAATGTGCAGTGTCTCTTCTATTCCTAAGTTGACTGGGTTGCATTTTTCAGCTAGAACCACTAATTTTTCTTGATGTAGAGCTCTGAGAGGAAGATTGAATCCCCATCCTCAGGTGCCTCTGAGAGGTTTTCACTATCGGATGCATCCTTTATTTTTACTATTTTTGGGTTGGAGAGTGCCATAGTGTGGTTTTTACTCAAGGACCTAGAGATTATTCTTAGTTTTTCACTTTTGCGACCGAGGGATTCAATCATTTCTCCATAGTATGCATATGTGTCTGGCTCAATGATAAATCTTGTTTTCTGATCCCCACATGGAATATTATCCCATAGTCCCATGAATTATGAGAGTTTCTCATCATTTTTGAATGTGTAAAGAATTGGTGGTCCTCGTTGGTCATGATCAATGAGTTGGGGGTAGACCAAATTTATCTCATGGGATTGGTTTTCAGACTCATAAGATAGGGTACTAATCATAAAAAGGCTAGAGTCTTCAAATAGTGTGGGTATACATCTCTTGGGTTCATCATCCTCACTACTAGATACCTCAGTGACGTCAAAGGTAAAATTGTATAATGGAAGACCTGTGGATACAAACAATTTAAGGGCGATTATCATTTGCCAAGGAGTTTTAACCTTCTTAATTGGGGGATTTCAGCCATGTATGGTTATACTTAGAGGATTACATCCAAGGACAAGATTTCTCATTTGTGTCTCCAGAATGATGGGTATTAGAAGCCCGTTGTCATTTTTCCCTAGTTTCTAGTTTTTGTTATAGCCCATGGTCAACATCATTTGCAAGCCTTTGCTACTATCATCCATTGGTAGATGGGTTGTCGGTCTATTGTCTTAGTACATGAGATGGGATTGGTCCTCCTCTATTACTTCTTAGTCGAGATCTCCCCAACTTCTAAAGTTGGAATATTCTTCAGGGGATGTTTGGGATGTGGAGGATTCATTTTATTGCAATCATCCTCATGATCTAGGATATTGTGGTAACTCTCCTACCACAAAAGCATTTTTGGGAATTGTATAGTTTCTACAACCATTGTCCCAGATCATGAATTTGAATCAGAGATGGTGGGAATGGCGGGAGGGGCGGGTGTCCCTATCGCATAAGTGGAAATGAAAGTGGCTAGATCAATGTATGGTGTTGATGGGCCTTCATCATTTTTAGGAACTTGAGGGATCTTCTAGTATTTTTCCTCTAGGTTCTTGCAATAAGAGAATGGTTTGGGATCCCCATGGATGGTGACCTCTTGGCCTTCATATGTGAATTTGACACATTGATGGAAGGTTGATGCTATTGCTTGCATTCCATGAATCCAAGGACATCCCAGGAGAATGTTATAAGGTAGATCCAGGTCAAGTAATTGACAAGTGGTTTCCATGATTGCTGGCCCTACTTGAATAAGGATTTGGATTGTGCCTTAGGACACTCTTTCTTGGTTGTCATACACCCTGATTGTGATGCCTTTGCCTTTGTTGATGGAATCCTTAGAGATTTTCAAATTCTGTAGGAGTTTAAGGGAACAAATGTTCAAGCCTTCACCTCCATCCACCAAGACTCGCTTGACTTTTTTTATGCACCAGGACCTCTAGATGGAGTGGGCGGTTGTGAGATGGTTGGGTAGGAAAATATTGATCAGAGAATGTAAGATATTCATGCTAATAATGTTTTTGACCATAGCTTGGAATTGTTTGACATCAAGATCTGTGGGGACAGTAGATGAAGCTAATGCTTCCTCAAGGATCTTTCGGTGGGTGGATGAAATTTTTAGGAATTCCATGATGGAGATTTGTGTTGTGGTTCTTTTCAGCTGATCAAGGAAACTATAGCCATTGGGAATGGATCTTGGGTTGGAATTGGGTGCTCTATTTGGCTAAGATGGCCCTACAATGGTAATTTTCCCACGTCTTATGGTTACTCCATAATCAACACGAGCTCCTTTGATGGTGATAGTAGCGCAATAATCATCCAAGGATGCAACGACATGGTCATATACATGATTCACACTCTTGAAGGTGCCTTTTTTCTTATTTGTGTTATTGTTCCCTTTGTTATTGTGACTAGGCATCAAATTCATGTATATCTTGAGGATCTGATTTCCTACTGGTTGCTCCACATTTATGATTTTTTGATCAATGAGGTCTTGGATAAGGTTTTCCAACCTCATGCAACTGTTAGTGGTGTGCCCTTTGATTTTTTGAAAGTCACAAAGTTGGTTTTTGTTGTACTAGGGTGGTTTCACATCTGGTTCCTGGTAATTCTCATAAGTGGGAGCCTTGATGAGGTTTTTGTTTATTAATTTCTTCATGATGACCTCGAGTGGTTCTCCAAGAGTAGTGTACTTCTGCTTGGGGGAGTTTTTGTTTTGTTGGGGTGGTCCCCTTTGATCATTGATGTTGTTGATTGCTTGATTGTTTGTTTGCTAGTGTTGTGATACCGCATTGGTTTGGGTGTTGTTCTGATCATTGTTTTGCGATTGTGGGTAGGTTTGGGTGTTTTTCCTTGGAGCACTGATTACGACCTTAACATCAACCACACCATCATTTGTGACATTTTTTTTCCTTGCCCATGTGTGAGGTTTGTCATTATAGTTGTTGGATGGGCGATTGTTTTGTTGTTTCGGATATGTAGGTGATCCTCCTTGTGAAATAAGGGCTTGTTCGATGTTGAGCCCCTCAGAGATCAACTGGTCATATGTAGTGATACCTTGCACTTTAAGATGGAATTCCAAGGCACCATTGAGATTTGAAATGATAGTGCAAACTTGTTGTTCTTTTGGCATGACCCATTTGCTTCGATTTTCCTTGGATCACCATTGTTGTGGGAAAGAAGCAAATGATTCATTCTTACCTTGTTTTAGAGCTAATAGTTCGTCTAAACTAACATCCATACCAATATTGAATGCATAGTTTTTGATGAATGCATCTACTATTTATTGGAACTCTTGATGCCTAGGGGAAGGCGAGAGAACCATTCCATGGCATGGCCAGCCAAACTTCTAGGAAATAGCTGCATCAGATAGGTATTGTCATATGCAACTTCCATGCAATGAAGTTGGAATTCCCTGATGTGTTCTTTAGGGTTTCTTGTCCCATGATATTTATCAAATTTGGGGATCTCAAATCCCTTTGGGAATGGTTTCATTACAAGGCTCCTTTCAAATGGATAAGGACATAAGTTGTTGGGAATTTTTATGGTTTTTCCTGAATTAAGATCAAGTACTTGTTGTGACACTAACTTGATTTGTGTTTCTACATTGTTTTGTAGAATAGGGGTTGGGATGAAGGTGTTTAGTGGTGGTTCACTTGTTTGAGGGATGGGCGGATTGGTGGGTGTTTGCATATTTTGTTGTTCCGGGTATGCTTGTATTTTTTTATTGTACCAACAATGCTTGTTGTTGGTCGTATTGTTGCAGCGCTAATAGTGCATGTTGCTAGGCTTGTTGTTGTTGTGTTGCTAATCCGACTGCTTCTTGTTGCTTTTGGTATTATTTTAGTGCTTGTTGATATGCTTGTTGTTGGGCTGTTTGTTGTTGTGTGAGATATTGTGCTTGTGCTTGTGCTTGCTGACCTTGGTATTGGGCTTGTGCTTGAGCTTGAGCTTGCACTTAGGCTTGGGCTTGAGCTTATGCTTGTTGGGCAGCTTGCGCAATTTGTGCAGCTTGTGTGGCTTGAGCAGCTTGTTTTTGTTGTTGCAATAAGGCTTGGGCTTGTGCAGCCTAGGGTGCTTTTTGTGCTTGTAGCGCTTGTTGTGTGGCTTGAGCGGCTTCAGTGGCTTGTGCTACTTGTTGTTCTTGTTGTGCTTGTAGCACTTGTTGTGCGGCTTGAGCGGCTTGAGCTAGTTGTTGTGCTTATTGTGCTTGTAGCACTTGTTGTGTGGCTTGAGCGGCTTGTGTTACTTGTTGTGCTTGTTATGTGGCTAATTATGTCACTTCTCAGTTTTGGATTTGCTGAAGTTCCTTCTAATAGGCAGCCTACTGAGTGGCTTGCAACGTAATGTTGTATTGGTTTGATGTGTTTGAATTTGGTGGTGGTAGTGGTGGAGGTGGGTTTGGAATGGTGCTTGTTGTGGTGATGAGAGGCACCGTCGTATAAATGATTAGGATGGTGGTGGATGGTGTTATTGATATGCTTGGTCCTTGAGAGACCATATTTTGAGATATTTGGGGGATAGTTGATGATGTGATGATTGTTTGTGTGGTTGCCAGATGTTGTTGCGATATTGATGACAAGATTTGAGGATTTTATATGGTGCTTTGATTGATGCTTGGTGGGTTGATTTTATTTTTTTGATTGATGTTTGGTAAAGGGGGAAGCCCTAAATTGAGAGGTGGTGTGGATATTGATGACAATGGTGGAAGTGGTGGAAATGTGAGTGGCATACTCCCTTGGGGAAATGATGAGGATGTAGTGTGAAAAATACCCCCTAGTACAAATAAATCACCTTCTCCTTGTGAGGTTATGGGGAGAGAAGTTTGAGGTTTTGTGTGAAATGATGATGATGATTGGTCATTAGGGTCATGGAAGGTGAGGGGGACATATGGATGTGATGGGTTTTGGAGTGTGGTCTACCCCAAGATGGTGTTTGTGTCGAAATCTTGATTATTTACAAGGGGGTGTGTTTGTAAAGCATTGGGAAATGTGCTTCCCTTGTTAACAATGGGTTGAGTTGGAGCAATGGATGATGTAATTTGCAAGATGTTTTGAGTGACATTTTAGATTGGGGGTATAGATGACATCAGAGGAATGGATGAAATTGGAGGGATGAACCCAAAAGATGGTTCCACAATGGTAATCACATTGAAATCATAAGGGAGTTTAGCCCCTTGATTTTCTAATTCAAGAATGTATAGTGAGGGATTGAGTCTCATCATTATGTTGATAATTCTATGATATTTAGGATTTTGGACCGTCTCAAAAATCTCATCTTGTGACATTCCAAAGAGGTTATTGGTAATATCCTCCACTTGGCCTTCCTCTTGAGGATTTTGTGATGATGAAGGAAAGTTAGTTAGAGGATTGCTTGATCCAACGGGATTCATTTCAGAATTTGTTTGACTTAGGCTGGTTGAAGTGGATGTTTATTTGTTGGATTCTTGTTGAGATCTAGTTTGCACCATAAAATAGGGATCAATTTTCAAGAATCTGGGAGATGAATCTCTAATTCTTTGGATTGATCTAATCTTAGATACAAAAGAGAAAATTTAGGATATTTTAAGGATCAAAGGTGTGATAATGAAATGCGTGAAACATGGATGATGTGGATGATTGAACTCTTAAAAGATCTTTAGGGGATGCTAGACTTTTGGGACTTTTTGGATTCTTGGATTTGTTTTGGATTTTGATTTTGGATTGCTTTGATTTTGGATAATGAACAAATGGATCCCAAGATGTTGGATTTTATCGATGGGATAAAATTGTTCACCAAGTGATAATTTCACTAAGTGTAGGAAGAATGATGCATCTACCCACACCTATTCAAACAAGATGATAATTCAACCAAGTATATGGAGAAGGATGCATCTACATATAGCTATCTAAAAAAAATGATTTGATAATTTTGACTAAGTACATGAAGAAGGATGCATCTACATATACCTAGCCAAAGATGATTTGATGTTTTGATTCAAGGATACCAAGGATTTTGATTTGCCAAAATCCTAGCATGAAGGATGGTTTCAATATTTTCAAGAGTTGTTGGTGAGATGATTTTGGTTTGATGTTTCGAAAGATGGATGAAAGTTCTAATTTTGATCCTAGGTGTACCTAAAAAGAATCTTGTTTACAAGACATCAGTTTTGAAGAACATGCTTTACTCTAAACAAGGTGTTCAAATTATCAAAAAATATTTGTATTTTTTTGACAAAAGAACTCATACAAATTGGGATTGTTTCTCAAAGCTCTTCTATAAAAGTTAAAAAGTAATCTTCATTTTAATTCGTAGAGCGTTGAGAGATGCTTTTGATTTTATTTTGGACTAAGAGCTTTTGATCTTGGTTTCTAGATTTTGATCTTACGTGAAATCATTTGAGACAAATGTGTGGGATTCAATTATTCTTAGCTTTGCTTAGTGACTTCTTTTTATCATAAACAATCTCTTGATTAGCTTTTGAAACTAGATGTCCAATGTCTTAGCTTCTTCTTATCCCACAAAATATGTTATGTGGAACTTTGATGAAATCAAGGCAAGGGTTACCTATTGTTGACTTTAGTAAGAAAATTGAGATATAAATCCAAGTGTTTAGAAACCTCTAAGGATAGAATCCCAAGGGCAAGCAATAGCACTTGAATTTGGTCAATTGTACTTGTTTCCTAAATGGTTTGACATTTTGATGAAAATGTTGAATGTTTGTTTCCCCATGTTTACGAACAAGCAAAGTGTTTTGTAACCAAGAACAACTACACCCCTATGGATATGAAAGACTGTATTTGTTGAGTCCCCACTTGGACAAGTCTAGCTACACTTATTTTTAGCAAATGGTTAGATGTTTGACCCCATTGGCTCCCCTCCATGACACTCACTTATACGGGGAAGCCAAGCATCAACACCCATGAAACTCCCATGGAATACTTTCCATTTCTAATAAAAATCGTAAAAGTGTGGGGTGGCTTTAGAATGACCATTCCTACACCAACAAATAGATAGGGATTTTGGCCTTTTCTACACAAGGGTTTTAATTCAGACTTTCCATTCGTATGGATTGATCCATGTGGTGAGATACCATTGCTTCCCTTCTTGTCGAAACCAACAGTGTGATATAGGCCTTTGTTCCAAATCCACACTTATATACCAGCTGGAAATACACTTGGCTTTAGCATGTTACCAGCTGGGTCGTTCCCTTCGGTGAGTACTTTTTCCCCAAGGCAGGCCCTCTAGGATAAACAAAAGCGAGCAAGTAATATATGTAACTCAATCAATCTTTGTTGCAACACAAAGAGAGAGAATATACACAATACCCTCCACTCACACTTGCAAGATGTTTTGTTCAAATTTAATCCCAAAATGAAATGTGGAGGCAATTACTTTACCCAACTTAAGATCACCAAAAGGCCTTTTGATTCTCAAGATCGCCGTGAGGTGCAAGAGAAGCACATATGTCCTTTCGATGGTATTATTTTGGGTAAGCAATTACAAAACAAAGTAGCACTTATTCATTTTAAGTCTACAAAGAAATGATTTGACTTCCTTTTAAGCACCAAAGGAAATGTGAAAATTTTCCTTGTTGAATTGTTGATCCTCAAACTAAATCTAGTGAGTTTGTCCTAAAGTTCATTTTAGCCCTTTGTAACAAGAAATTGAAATGTTATTTTTAGAGCCTAAAAGAAAATTAGTAGGTCCTAAGCATATGAAAGATAACAAATTTTTAAGAGAAAATTGTGAATTCTCTAAGAGTGTTAAACAAACACTAAGGTGTTCAAAAACACTTAGTATCATGAGAGAGTAATGTCATCATGCCTCTTTGCTCATTTCCCTTTGATCAAGCCAACCTACAAGAAAACTAGTTAGACCTACAAAATAGAGGTCAGGAAAGCAAGTAATAACCAAAATGATCAGAATTGAAAAAGGCACGTCATAAAAAATTGAATTTCACCTTTTACTTTACTCCAGTGGTGGAACTTGCACTGGCAGTGCAATTTGAAAGATCCAATAGTGCTATATAGAACTACTTGTTAGTCAACATCATTCTGTAGCAGGAACCAAGAGTGTGATAGTCTCACTATATAGCCCAGTGGTGTAGTTTGGAATTTGAAAATTCTAGCAGGTGAATATATACCTAACGATGTAGTTAAAGATTTTGAATTCTGGGTGGGAACACTAAAGCGTCGTTGTTTGAAGTTTATAGTGGTGCTCTATGGTGACACTAGGATGCCAATGGTTCTATATTGCAGCACTGGTTTGCTAGCAATGGAGTTCCTTGTAGACACAAAAACAAAGAAAAAAAGTAAATAATTTGATGAAAAAATGTGATTTAAACTACTGGTTAGCCCTCCCTTTAGCACCAAATGTATGAACCAAGATCCTACCTGCAAGACACAATAAACACACACATTAGAAGATTTAAATGCAAGTTAAGACATAAGTTCCCCGTAAAATCCATTAACAATGCTCAAAATAGGAATGAAAGCAAGAATACAATGAAAAGAAAGGAAAATAGATTGAATCCTATTAAAAAGAATGCAAACTCTTGATCTTATGGGGGACTTGGTGCCAATTTGATGTGAAAATTAGCCCTTTCCCAACTCCTATGATGCAAGATTGATGTGTGATGAAGAGTGATCCACTTCGTTGAAGATTCAAGTGTGCTCCATGATGAAATGAATGATAATTGTTATGCTTCAGTATGGTTTTGAGTATAGTAAGTTTGCTCAAATTGTGGATGATGAAATGAGGAAAGAATCCTCTTATTTATAGAATGATAAGATGGAGAAATGGCCAAAATGAAGCAATGTGGGACTAACTTTCAACCAATGGCAAGATGCCACTTGTCAAGAGATGGATGGATGAAGGATTTGCACATTTTGATGAATGTTCCCATAAATTCATTTAGGTGAAATTTGAAAATAATGAAATGACATTGAAGAGTGAAAAGGAATGACTTAAATGCCACTTGAATCAAGGAAAAAGGACTTGTAAGATAAAATAAATGTCTTGTTGGAAGGACTAAGTCCACTTGGAGGGATTTTCAAATTGAAGGAATATTCCTCTATTATACCATGTTGAGAGAAAATAGGGATTTAATAAATGAATTAAATCTATTTTCATGTGCAAGTGGAAAAAGCTAGAGGATGTCACATGGATTAGAATTAAATTAATCAAGGGTTAATTAATTTAATTAGATGATGTGAAAATTTTAACTTAGATTTATGGGTTAATTTAAATCAAAAGATGAGAAGAATGTGATTTTAGAGATAGTTAAATAAATATATTTTTTAATTTAATTAAAGAGGATGATTAGGTTAGATTAAATCAAATAAGGTTTTAATTTATTTAATTTAATGAGATAGACTTTAGAAATTAATTAAATAAAATTGATTTATTTAATTAAATAAAGAGCAAGGGTTAATTAGATCATATTGATTGATTTAATTAATGAGGGAGAATGACTTAATAAAATAAATGATTTATTTAATTAAGAGAGGAAAATTGATGGATTTAATCAAATAAGGGTATTCGATTAAATAGTTAGATAGGGGGATGATTTAGGATGAAACAGTGTTAGTAATCGGGATCAAGCATCCAATGTCAATCGATACACTTTACATGTTTATAGATTGCATATTTACAAAGCATAATTTTCAAGGCATCATTCAAGGTATCATTGTTCATGTTTTATGTGCTATGTTCCATGTTTCATTTCCTTTTTTCATTGTTTCATCATCTAGTTTAATTACCTCAAGGGGGTTTGACCAAGGAAAATCCCTATTCACTAATAATCAACAAGTTTTTCTCCTCTTTATATGTGTGATTGTAGATCTAGGTGTCTGTGAGTATGCAATACCTTTGAAGATTGGGTTACAAGCTTTGAGAAAGTTGTTGGAATTGTCCCTTCATTTGCAAGGTTGTAATCTTCACTAAAAAGTCACCTACAACCTTGAAATTAGGGTTTCAGATCCGGAAACAAAGTGGAACAGAAAGAGCAGACATTGAAGACAAAATTTAGACTTTGAAGTTCCAAAAAACTCTAACTAGACTCATACACTAGTCTTGGTGTATGATTCTTAGTTTAGGTCATTTTTTAGATTTTGGCAGTTTCAGATACCCTTTTCCCAAAAACTAATTCCTACATAGAAACCAAGATCTAGGACTGATATTCCCAAACTGGCATAGAGTCCCAATAGGCCTAAATTTTAGGTAATTTAGAATTTCAAGCCTCCATTCAAGCTCTCTTAGGTTTCGAGGTACTCCTTTGTACTTTTCTAGTTTGTTGTTCTAAGTTATTTACATTTTTAGTTCATTTAGTGAAGTCACTTGCATCATTGAGTTAAATCATTAGATCTTGCATTTCATACATTCTTCCAATCCCTAGCTTGGTGGTGAACCCCTCATTAATCTCTAAACATAACCTAGGATACCTTATTGTCATATCTCTTTCCTCTTCCTTCATTGGATTGAGATCTCTAGGGCATCCTTGAGTGTATCAATTGTTAAATAGCAACCCCACCCTTATGCTCCATTCATCAAAGATAGGGTATCATTTTTTTGATGTTACAGGAACAAACAAAAGGGATAGGATATCAAGTTCCTTCTCCTGACATTAGTGTCTTCCTTCCTAAAGAACAACTAATGCCTCATAAGAATGATAGGATCATCTCAGGTCTTCCTTCTCAATATCCACCTCAACAAGTTGGTGAATCAAGCAAGAAACAAAAACATTACAAACTAAAAAAAAATCCATTCTTACATTACTAAAATATAAATTGAATGAAATATGGCACAACTCCTTTAAAAAGTTTGGATTAAATTTCCACCTCCTATTAAAAGTAACATACCCAAGAAAAGAATTAATTATTGCACATATCATAGAAATATTGGGAATCTTACTGATGAGTGTTGTGCATTAAAATTGATATTGAGTGATTTTTACTTCGATGATGATGATTGTTACCAAGTGGTTGCATAGCATGTCATGTCACTCCTTTCCATGCAATAGTTGTAGGGTCATAGCATTCTCACTATTACATGTTACACATTCATTACAAATCATTCTTTTTATCATAAGGAGTCATTCTCATTACTTATTTCGGCTCACTCTTGTCTTGCACTTAGTGGCGGAAAGGGGTTAGATAGCCTTGTCCTAGTTTTGGCACTTAATGTTGTCCCTTTGGCTAGTTTTTTTCCTTCTGTATGTACCATCCAAGATTGGGATGCGAATGACCTACTATAGGTTAACTCACATGTGCCTTACTAGTATCTTGTATTTTTTATTTTTTTTTCATGTATCTTTATGTGGTTGCATGTGTGTAAAGTGATCCCCTTGTGATGTTTCATTTTACGTATCTCTCTCTCTTTGTACATTCCTCTATATGTATCTGCATTCTTCTCTATTTCATGAAAATTTTATCTTTTTTTCACTTGTCTTGTGTTTTCCTTATGGGGATGACACAAGAAATTGAGACATTTAGGTCTCTTCCATGTTGATCCAAAAGTATTTTTCATTGCTTTCACTCTCTTTGTGTCATTCTTCTAGTTCTATGAGTATTTGGGGAATGATGACATTTTTGAGCTCTATAACACTATTGTAGCAAAGACACAATGACCCTGAATCCATATACACCTTCCATATTTCTAGGGGCATGCCGTCCATCCTTTTTCATGATGTAGCTTTATTTCAGGAACATATGACTTGGCGTAGGGCTTTCCAAGTAACCTCCCATGTATGAGGAGAAAAAAGTGGCTATTTTAAAGTAGTTGCTTGTAGCAATGGTGTTAGCAACTGCTTTAAAGTGGGGGCATACATTGATAATATCTTTCAACATTTTGCATGTTTCATGGTGTGATTTTATTTTTTCTTGTGATGTGTCCTTTTATTGGTGGTGTCAGTGGGTTTGATTTCCTCCAATAGTGTGATATTTCTTAGCATACAACTTTCTCTTAGTGGCTTGATGTGACACGAGGCATCCCCTAAGTGGAAATTTTTTACTCTTGACTTGTCCTCTCTTGGAGACATTATGCACGATGATCCCTAAGAAGAAGACCTTTAATGGAGGAAGCAAGATCCCTTTGAATAAAAACCTATAGAAATAATTTTCATAATTTTTTAGCATTGTGGTACCTTATTGAAATTGTCAGGAGGTTAACTTTGATATGGTATTGGATCCTAATATGATTCTCTCATTTTCCACCCATTTTTGGATACTCACATAATGGATGGCCTGAGGTTCCACTACACTAGAGTGAGTGTGTGTGTCCTTTGCATAGTGGACTTTAAGTTTTTCTTGTGACCATCTTCGAACAAATAGTTGAGACATGTTCTACATTGTGTTGGACAATTGAAGCTTGATCCTTTCCCCTTTTCTTGGACAAAATGTTGAGACATTTTCCACATTGCGTTGGAAAGTTAAGGGTTGATCCTTTCCCCTTTTCTTGGACAAACAGTTGAGACATGTTCCACATCACATTGGATAGTCAAGGCTTGATCTGCATCCCTTTTCTTCTTGGTCTTTGATAGTGTATGATTGTGTATCTTTGTCATTGCTACATACATAAGTGTCTTGAATGTCTACTTTAGTGTGAGTCTAACATGGGGTCATACTCTCACTAAAGTGGGGGCCAAATGTAGTAACGAAAAATGTTTCCCTTTTTCCTTAGTTTGGGAATGAATAATTAATATTAAAATGAGCTTAATATCACCTTGCTTTAGTGTTGTAAAGTGTTTCTTTACACTTTCACCCTTATCTCAGGATTTATTAATTAATTGAGCTTAATTGGCCTCTTTAATTCAAATCCAAGCCTAATTAATTATAGATTCTGAGGGATAAAGCTCTACATTCATAAATAATATTACACAACGCTTAATTTTGTGAGGTATGTTGGAATCAAGGAACATTGAGAGGGGGGGTGAATCAGTGTTCTACAATTTTTAACTTTATTAATCTGATATTTAAAGTAATGATAACATTCAACCAAAATAAATATGCATGAACAGAAAGAAACCAAAACACCATAACACAAGGATTTTTATGTGGAAACCCTAGTAGGAGAAAAGCCACAGTGGAGGTCAATCCACAATATTATTTGAGTATACTCAAAAAGATGTTTACAAAATGGGAATGCACTTGCATTTAGGCACACTTCCTAGAGCTCACTTCTCAAAAACAGAAAGGCTTGCTTCCTTACAATCAATTTCAAAAGACAACTAGAGTGTTGAACTATGAAATAGCATCTACAAATTCCTAAGAATAGTTCTAGTTAAGCTCATCAATCAAATTCTTTGACCTTTTATCCGATTTTTCTCTTTTGCTCTATCTGCTTCAACTCACATCACAAAAACCTTTATGCACAAGTGAAACTATGCATAATTTCTCTAACTTTTGCAACACACAACACACTTTGTACATACATCAAAATGATATAATTGATCACTTATAGAGTATGTGTAGGATCGTGATGGGCCAAAAAGTGGTGATATGATAGGTATGCGTAGGGTATGTGGCTGACGACTTTTTTTTACCCAAAATTGATGAAACGAAAAGGATTTTTAAAGGAGATTCTCAACTTTTCACCAATATAAATTATGATATACTTTAAATTAAATAAATAATTATTATTCATTTTCTATTTGAATTACGATGAAAGTCCTGATTGATAGGCTTATTGAAAAAAATTTATAGCTTTCAAATGATATCACATTTTTTGAATCTGAAACATATATTACATTATATGCTTCACATACTACATGATTAAAAGAAAGAAAAAATGAATTTCATGAAGTTTTGACCAAGTGAAGGTGGTTAGACATACAAGTTTTTATATTTTTAAAAATTGTAATAAAAAATTCATAATTAATTATTTACTTGGAAAAAAATTACAAAAAAATACGGATCACATCCGGACATGAGTCCTCTACTTATATATAAAATATTATAAAAAAGTATTATCATTTTATTCTGGTTAGGGAGGTCAGATAGGAACCTACTTCTTATATTTTCCCTAAAATTTAAGTACTACTGCATTGAAATTTCAAATTTTCACCAAATAGATTTTTTCCCTTTTAAATAAACCTAGTAGTTTAGAAACTACATTAAATTTTCTACATATTCTGTTCTTACATAATTTTGAAATAATATAGAGAATTTATTAAAAAAATTATGTCAAGTTGCCTAACTCTGATTTTTCAAAAAAATTCACCACTTAAGGGCCTATTTTTTCCATCATGATCCTGCACATACCTTATATATATCCACAACTAAAGATTTAATCACTATATGTCGGCTCCAACAAAATATGAAATATTTACAAAATATCAGCTCAATCCATAATTAAATTTCAATGTGTACCAACCAAAGTTGGCCAAAACTTAGTGAGGACCCAAATCAACATGCTCAAACACAAAAACACTTAAAAAATTACTCCCCAAATATCCACAACGACTACATTCACTTAGTTGGCCTTCATACACTATTAAACAAAAAATTAATCAACCAAATCTCCTAACTTGCACACGGATCAATATGAGGCTCTAAGATTCAAGAATAACATAGATCATATACCAAACAACCTTCCCTGAGATGCACAACTCAAAATGATAACAAAAAATTGCATATGAATCGATGAACACAATTCTGTAGGATGTTCTATTCTAGCTTGCCAGTTAATTATTGATCTTAAATCTAACATTCAGTATGATCAAATGATGATGTGTGGATCGAATCACTAACTAGGGTTTCCATCAAGGACAACACCAGATAATAATCTCTCCCTTTGGCATTGATGTCAACACTTAGTGAAAAATGACTAAGTGTTAGATTAGTACCAACATGAATACACTGCCAACCTTCAAAAATACAAAAACATAACCCCCCCTAAGATGATTAAGGAATTTTTCATTGTCCCATTCTCCCCCTTTGACATCAATGGCAAGGGTAGGAATCTGCATACCAAAAATTAAACAAAATTGTTATGAACAAACTACATATGTACAAACAGGCTTCTACAACTTACATAAACTTGAATAGATCTACAAAATTGTTCTTCAATGGGTACAAAATTGCATCGCAACTCTTTTTAAAACTCTCCAATATAGTCATGTGACCACAAAATAAGTAGGATTTCATTTCTATTGATTCAAGGTTCACCAGATCACCGACTGCCATAGCATCTTGTGCTTCCGTCAATGCACTCAACATTGTTTCCATCTTAGGACCAATTAGTCCTCTAATCTCGCAAAACCTTTCAACCATTTTACCTTCTCCATGCTTCAAAATTTTGATCTTGTCAAGCAGGGATATGAATTGACCTTCTTGCTTTCCAACAAAAATAGTTAGAGGATTGAATGCTTGAGTGATATTTGCTAACTATTTCTCACACTTTCATTTTATTTTGATGTCCTCAATCAACTTAGATAAAGATAAACATGATTTATAAATGTTACCACCTTCAAAGAAAGCATTTTGAATATTATTTATGCAAGTAGCTAATAGATATTTATCATTAGCTATCATCCCTTTCAACCTACTAAACCTTTTAGTATCAAACTCTTTCTGAACCTTATCCATAGCTAACTTCTCAAGTGACTCAAAATGAGTACTTTCAGAGTTTACAAGCTTCTTCAGCTGACCAGATGGAGAATTGGATGAATCCTTGACATATGAAGGCATGATATTCTCCAGAATATTGGATGCAAGATTCAACAACTCACTATCTTCAATATGTGATATCAAAATCTCTTCTCTTGCCTTGGCTTGTGCAAACGATGCAACTTTCATTTTCTCAATTGGAGACAAAGTAGCCAAGTTGATAGGACCTCTAATCAATTCAAGATCAAACTCTTCCTATTGTACTTCTAAAAACTCCTTCACTGCCTTAGCAGTGTCTCTTACTTCCACAAGAATCTCCTTCACTTCATCCTTCTTCTCTTCATTCATTGATTCTTGCATGGCTTCAGGAATCTCTTTTTCTTCAATTGACACAACTTTAGGAGCTTCAGACTCCATAGGAATTTCAGCATCATGTATATCTACATGATTTAGAGTGTCATCAAATGTATCTTCTTTTCCCTCTTCTTCTACCAGACCAGATGAGACATCTTCATCATGGACTTCTTCAAAAACAACATTGTATCTATTCTTTAACAAAATTTCCTTGAGGATTTTCTCATTATCCTTTCAACTTCTTTAGTCTGACCAAACATCAGCTTGTTCACCCTTCTTTTTCTCTTGAAATCCATTTTTGCTTCATTTAGTATATTCTTCATTTCTTCTAATGAAATCACCGGACACAGATCAACAAGTATATGTTCTCTCATTTTCTCTTTTTCTGTCCTTGCACTCACTCTTCTCATTTATAAAAATTCATATAGAACTTTACGTAATAAAAACATTATTTCAATAAGAGTCATATTGAAATTATTCGAGTACTTTATTGAAGCTTCCTCAAGAACTCTTTGACTAGTACTATCAAAGGTGTAATACCATTCACAAAGAGGCTTAAAATTACCATCCTTAAGCAATGCCTTCTCCACTTCTTCTATAGACATACCTGATTTGTCTGTTTTCATCTTTTTCTTTCCTTTTTCTTCACCAGAGTGCTTTCCCTTAGAGACTAATGTTTCCTTTGTTCCCTTTTGCTTGATTTATCTTATCTCTTCATTAGATTCAATCTCTTCATCTTTAGAAACAACAACCTAAACTCTTGTGCTCTTGTCCTTCTTCCTTTTTCCTTCTCTCTCGAATGACTTGGCTTGAGATTTCACAGGACTTGACTTCTTTGCATGACCAGATGAGAGAGTAGAGCTCTTGTAGATCTAGTTTGGGTAGAGGATGTTGTGGGAAAAGAAGATTCAATTCTAGCTGACTTTCCTGATTCAAATTCTCTCTTTCTTCTATCTTCTCTCACAGCTTCTGTAGATATACCCATGCTCTCTACAAAGGCTTCAACTTCCTTCCTTACTCTCTGAACTATCATAGGTTTCTTCAACTGCTCATGTACTTGCATATATTTTTCTTCATAGATTCCAAACCTCTCTTCTGTTCGATCTTGGAATTTACTCAACAAATGTTGTGCATATAGTTCCAAGATGTGTTCCTCAATGTCATAGCCCATTGGCATAATCCAGACCGTTATAGGTTCTTTTCTCTAGATTAGAATTTGATCGTCGAATCACTTTCAAACTTGAATCTTTGCCAATATTCACCAAAGTTTTCTTCACAACTTTCCAAACTTCTTCTTCTAAAAGTGAAAAGTGACAAATGAAGAATACAAATGACCTTTTATCATTTGCACACCTAACTTTTTGTTGCAATAAATGATTTTTCCCTAACTCATTCAAATTCCCTGTTTCCATACTCTATGAAGGATAACTCTTCTATGGACCTTCAACTCTACATTTAAATACTCTCTCCAACTATTTCAACAACATTTGTAGATCATCAATGTGATCACTACACTCATCCACATCCTAGTACCAACTACTAACAGGGGGTTTGAAGAATTTTCTTGAGAACTCCCCCTAGGCCAGAGGCCTAAAACAAATTCCTAGAGGAATTACCAGATCCAGGATCTAGTGTGGAATCATTTCCTAATACAAAGGGACTCTTCTTCACCCATATCTTTTTCATTTTCTTCTTGATCTCATCTGTAGTAACCTTTCATTTTCCTGTTTCACCCTTCTGCATGTTTTTCCCTTGATTTACCAGACCCTTCCTGCTTCTACAAAATCTAGCAATATGACCAGATTTGTTGCAATTGTAGCATACCACATTTCTTTGTCCAGACCAGTTGTTCCATTGATTTTCTCTTCATTTGCACTGGCTAGCAATATGGCCAAATCTATTGCATTTATAACATCTAACATCTCTATAAAAGTTGTTCATCATGTTTCTGAATTCATTTGACTTATGACCATACTTATTATAATTAAATGACTAACCTGAGAATGATGGACCACTTGGATTAATTTTTCTTCTACATTGAGCTACCATATGACCAAAATTATTGCAAAAAAAAATAGTAACCATTGGGTGCTGCCACAATAGTGGTTTACAATTTCTGGGAGATTCTAATTTTTGGTGAAATCACATATTTTTTGAAAATATAATAATTTAAGCCTTGAAATGTTCCATTTAAAGGATTCCAATTGAAGAGGGTTTGATCAAACCACCTTAGACCAAACCCCCTTGGATATAACCCTGCTAGTTTTAAACCATACCTATAACGGAGTCTCCTTCACACCTATCAAAATGTTGATAAAAAACCACTTTTTATTTACCTTTTGGGGGATCAAATGAATTAATTTAATTTATTTTTTTAAAGTATGTAGTCCTTATTATAAGCTTCCAAAAAATTACAATTTTAATTAAATTTAATTTGATTATTATATTTATTTTTTATTTCTTGTGAATGTAGGTTTTTCACTGAAAATCAAGCTCTTTGTTCTACACGTAGAAAAATAGCATATTATCAACAACAAAAAAATTGAAAAATATGAGTGCACTAGATATTTAAGTCCTTGATACAACAAATAATGAAAAATTGAATTTTGATACATACAAAAAAGGTTACACGTTATACAGTCATGCTATGTCTAAATTGTAATTAGTTTGAATTTGAAACTTGATTAAAGAAAAAATATTCAATAAAAAACTATCTAACCAAGTGGAAGCACTAGATATCAGAGTTACGAATCTAAATTTGAAAGAATTAGACTTTTATCCTTCATGGAGAAAAAGTTATGTGTTATACGGTGAGCGTCACTTTTTAAAAATGTTGTTTTCTAAAAAAAACTATTTTTTGAGGGAGATGGAAAAAGAAGTGTAATCTGATTCCAAAAATTTTGAAAAAAATATATTTAGAATCTGTAGAAAAAATTTCATGAAACTATAGTTTTCATAATCTACAAATTCTTCACAGTTTAGCTGCTATAGGTGCCCGAAAGTGAAGATTTAGTTAAGAAAATTTATTTCAATGTCCAGTTTGGCCAAAAATTGTAAACCACTATTGTGGGATCACCCTTGAACCTTTGAGCATTAGGTTTTTTTACTAGATACCTTCAAGCTTTGTTCATCCAATTTCCTTCCTTGAATCTCCTTTGTTCAGATCTGAAAAATTTCTCCTTCCTCATATCCAAGACCTCACTTATCACCTTCATTCCTCTGAATTTTATTCAATTCATCAAGCTTGGCTAAGCTAACCTTGAACTTCTTCTTGAATTCATTTGTAGTATCTAGTTCATCTCTAAGATCAACAATCTTCTTTTCAAACTCTTCTTCATTATTTTTGCATTGTTCCAATTGAAGCTCCAACTAATTGAATCCATAAGTAATTTAGTTGCATTCTTCATATTTTTCTTTCAAAGACTGAGCAAGCTTTTTTTATTTCTTCTTCCTATCTTAAGTCTCCTTGGTCATCCTCATCATAATAGATTCCATCTCATGCTTCAAGATAGCATTATCTCTGGTAAGCTTTTCACGCTCTTCTATCTTTTCCTTTATGGCTTGACTCAATTGTTCATATTCAATGCTTTTACTCTCTTTCTGGTTGATCTGATAACAGAGTTCCCTTCTCTTCTCCCTTGACTCATAAATTTTTTCTTTCAATGATTGAATGAACTTCTTAGCATTCTTGAGACTTTACTATAAATCTTGGACTTCATATTTTGACTAATCAAGATCATATAAGGCCACCAAAATTTGTTGTTGAAGACTACTTGAATCCATTGAATTACTTTCCTAGATCTTCCCCAAGCTTTTAAACTTCTTTCGAGGAACTAAGCTCTGATACCAATTGTTCAATCAAGGAACACTGAGAGGGGGGGTGAATCAATGTTCTACAATTTTTAACTTTATTAATCTAATTTTTAAAGTACTGATAACATTCAACCAAAAGAAATATGCATGAACATAAAGCAAGTAACCACAACACCATCACACAAGGATTTTTATGTGGAAACCTTCTTAGGGGAAAAACCATGATGAAGATCAATGCAGAATATTATCTAAGAATACTCAAAAAGATGTTTACAAAATGGGAATGCACTTGCATTTAGGCACATTTCCTAGAGCTCACTACTCAAAATAGAAAGGCTTACTACCTTACAATCAATGTCAAAAGACAACTAGAGTGTTGAACTATGGAATAGCATCTACAAATGCCTAAGAATAGTTTTGGTTAAGCTCATCAATCAAATTCTTTGACCTTCTATTTGATTTTGCTCTTCTGCTCTATCTACTTCAACTCACATCACAAAAACCTTTATGCACAAGTGAAACTGTTCATAATCGCTCTAAATTTTGCAACACACAACAACACACTTCATACATACATAAAAATGATATAATCAATTATTTATATATATCCCCAACTAAAGATTTAATCACTATATGTTGGCTCCAACAAAATATGAATTATTTACAAATTATTGGCTCAATCCATAATTAAATTTCAATACACACCAACCAAAGTTGGCCAAAACATAGTGAGGACCCAAATCAACATGCTCAAATACAAAAACACTTAAACAATTACTCCTCAAATATCCGCAATGACTACATTCACTTAGTCAGCCTTCATGCACTGTTAAACAGAAAATTAATCAACTGAATCTCCTAACTTGCACATGGATCGATACAAGGCTCTAAGATTCAATAATAATAGAGATCATATACCAAACAACCTTCCCTGAGATCCAAAATTCAAAATAATAATAGAAAAGTGCATATGAATAGATGAACACAATTCTGTCGGATGCTTTATTCTAGCTTGCCAGTTAATTATTGATCTTCAATCTGACTTTCAATATGATCAAATGATGGTGTGTGGATCGAATCACTGACTAGGGTTTCTATCAATGACAACACCAAATGACTTCTGTAATGTCTCTTTCCAACAAGACATGTGTCCTAGGTTAGTGACCTAGGACCTATTCGCCACCTAGCAAATGGGTACTCACTATGTCCTAAGATCTCTTATTACATAACATTTCATATTTCCCAAAGTGTGTCCCAATTAAGTGTTCTAGGACCTTTTCACCCTATGGAGAATGGGTCCTCACTTAACCCTAGGAGCCCCCCTTTTAATATGTTTTTGGAGGTATTTTAATGATTTCAAATCCTAGATCTAATTTCAGCTTGTGCTACTTGAATTTCAAGATTTAATCTAAGTTATGTATAAATATAAGGTTGTTTCACGTAGTTTCAACTAAGAATTTTCAAAAGTGAATCCAAGAATTTTCATGAGCAATCAAAAGTACTTTTCACAAGAGAATTATAAAGCATTCAAGAGCATTTGAAAGGAATTCAAGGGTAGAATTATTAAAGTTCATTGTACCAATCAAATATCTCTTTCAGCATGTCAAAGTCATGCATGTTGTTGAGCTAATGTGATGTTGTAGCATTGGTGATCAAATTCAAGTCTTCAAAGCCATTATCTTATGTCAAGTCCATGATCAAGATCTATACTCATTGAGGTCATTTCATGCTGAGTTTGAGATTTTCAATCCAAGGTTCACTTGATGATTGGTGAGTAGTGACATTGCTTTATTCATTCATCATTCCATTTTATGCATTGTTTCATTTCAATGTTTAATTACCAAAATAGTGTTTGAGCAAGGAAAACCACTATTCCCTAACAAAACAGCATTTTTCTTCTCATCTTTGATGTGTGATTGCAGATTTTAGGTTGGAGATCAAGTGGAGAGAAAAAGTTGCAAAAGTCGTCAAAAGTTGCAAAATTGTCAAAATTGTCATATTTCTTGCAAGATCATGGAAAGTCTTCTACAAAATTTATTTTTGACTTTCGAAAGCTGAACATCTAGGATCTGAGAGTCCAAACATTCAAGAAAAGAACCCAAAAATTGATTTTCAACAACCCTAGTAGTGACCCATTCACCATTGGGGAGTCCTTAGTGAGGCCCAAAAAATCACTTTTTGCAACAAGTACACAATATTTGACCCTCTTAAAACCTGCGTTTTGATTACTATATTGTTTAGGTTTGATTTCTAATATTCCTTTTTGCATTATAGCGCTCATAAATTGAATAAAACAACTAGTTAAAATTAGGGCCATCCCTTTGGTGATCCATTTGGGGTGAACCTCTTTTTCTTTGTTTCAACATATATATATTTATATATATATGTATATATACATATAGGTATATATATATATACATATATACATATATATGTATATATAATGTATATATACATATAGATATATTTACATGTATATTTGTACATATATGTATATATATACATATACATATACATCTACATACACACACATACATACATACATACATACATACATACATACATACATACTTACATATATATATATATACATATATATATACATACAAATATATATATATATATATATATATATATATATATATTTATATGTATGTATATATATATGTATGTATGTATACATATATATATATATACATACATATAAATATATATATATATATATATATATATATATATATATTTGTATGTATATATATATATATGTATATATATATGTATGTAAGTATGTATGTATGTATGTATGTGTATGTGTATGTGTATGTGTATGTGTATGTGTATGTGTATGTGTATGTGTATGTATATGTATAATAGAGAGAGAGAGAGAGAGTAAGTACATGCATGTTATACACAAGACACCACCTCCAAGCAACACCCATCCATATCTTTTTATTTCTAAAAGAAATAGATTACATAATAATGGTTGAGTCCTTTGAATGCTTTTGGGTAATGTTTTACAATATTGTATATTCCAACAAGGTTATTGGTGATGAACCAAATTATCATTACCAAATATTTGAAGAAGGAATAGTACAAATAAGATTGTAGTTGACACACTCACAACAACAACTACAGACTATGAATAAGTATAATGACATTAATGTAGAATTGAATTATGTCCTACCATTCATGGCCTAGTATATTAAAATTACTTGAAGATTATATCTATAGGGAAATATGCTAGAAAATAAATCTCCATTAACATTAAAGAAACCCACAATTTAGAGAGAAATAAGTGTTTATAGTTCAATGAATAGATGACTTTTGGTTAAGCTCATATCACCTAGTGATTGAACATGAGGATTGCAGATATAGACTCACAATAATGAAAGAATATAGTCTTTTATTTATGTCATGCAATCGAGGTGAATTTGAGGATGTATTCCCAAACAAATTTCTTGGTATACTAACAAGGTGAGAATTTAATTTTTCAATTGATATCTATCTTAGAATATAACCATAACTGAATGCACCTTATTGCATTAACACTATTGAATTATTTTAGTTAAATACGTTGTTGCCATAAATTTTAGCCAAAGGGTTGATTTGACATAGAGTGTCTTTTTGGGGACCACCAATTATATACTATATTTATGAAATGTCATGTTCAAAACTCGAATGTGTTTTGCAGCTAAGGCACATGGCTCTGCAACTAGCTAGGTGTCATCGTGTTGGTCATTGTTATTAGGTTGATAATTGGAGTATGCAATGTCAATACATAAAGGGACTCTTGCCCACTTTTGAATTATGTATATTGACTTCATAAAATTGCAAATATCCTTGACATCTATGAATTTATTCATATTGTAAAGCTTAAGTTCTGTGTTTATTGCTAGCAAACAAAATTGTAATTTCATGGTTATAATTTTTTATTCAAATTTATAGAACTAACTTTACTTTGATTTTTTAGACCAAATTGATAAAGCATAATTTCCTTGAATCTTATATTTGAAATATTTTATATTTACTTAATATTTTCATATGTCCATGTTCAATGATTTTTTATTTTATTCTATTTTTGACTCCAACTATACTTTTTGATAACTATACTTTGTTGATCAATGTGGAAATAGATAGGTGACATACAAATAGGTGTAAAGTATGGAAAGCAAATGATATTCTAATTTCTGCTGTGTGTTTCCTGGAATGTATCAGTCTTGGGCTCTTTTTGACTCTATCTAATTTCAGGTCTTTCCTCTGTGTTTTGCTGGAATACATGTGTTACATGTTGTGTCTGTGTTGAGGTACGCCATGCATAAAGTCTCGTAGTAAAAAAAGAAACCATAGATTTGTTCAAACAATTTTTCCCCACTAAATATTTTTCCGACGATGGAATGTGTTCCACTTCTTAGAAATGCCTTTTTCCTTTGAAAGCAATATGGAATCTAGAAGTTTGAAAATATATCTTTGTAGTACCAAGTTGCTTTCTCTTGTTGGAAAGTTTTAATTCGCTT
Organism: Sequoia sempervirens; assembly: GCA_007258455.2. Lineage (NCBI taxonomy): Eukaryota > Viridiplantae > Streptophyta > Pinopsida > Cupressales > Cupressaceae > Sequoia > Sequoia sempervirens. The sequence goes on along the minus strand of VDFB02075321.1, from coordinate 94,288,923 downwards.
CAAAGTTTTGGATTGAAAAGATAAAAACCTAGATTCTTTTAAAGCTTTGGATTACAATGATTTCTTTTTAGTATCATATCATTTTTAATTTTTCAATAGTTAATTTTAGATTTCTTACAATGTTTTGGACTACACAGATTTTAAGTTATATTTTCTTGTTGATAAGTTTTACGTATTTAAAGATTTTTTCAAAGTTTTAAGTTATATTTGGGTTTTATTTTTATTGTTTGGTCTCATTTAAATTCTTTATGATAGGATACTAAAGTGATAGGAATTTATTTTTAAGCTAATGTCAAATAAATCTATGGTTTATATTAAGACAGTTGGACATTTGTCACCCTTCTTTAGATAAAGGTACTATGAGCTTAATTGATTTGTATTGATAAATTATTGTGCTTTCAACCAAGCTAATTGTCTATGTCATTGAGGATTGTGAGGCTTAAAAAGTTCTTCTCAAGTATTGTATCAAGGTTCATTCTCTCTATGGTAAGAACTATTGAAAATGTGAAGAACGATGTCTCAACCTTGTTTGTAATGTTCAGTATATGAAGAATACAATTTTCAAACTATGAAACATAAAAACTCAATACCTAGGCTATAGATTGTATTTTTGACAAAAAAGGGGAAGGATGCTTGTTATGTAGATCTTTTTAAGCTCTATAATTTTAACAAAAAAATCCCAATAGCCTCTTGGATCAAAAGTAATGATCTCTAGAAGTTTTTCTTACTATTCAATTGAGAGTGTAAAAACATATAGGACATAGAAAAGAGTTGTAAGAGGTGATTAAATTTATTGACTTATGGTGCATGTTATGATTAGTCATAGTCCTTTTTGAAAAGAGATAATGAAGCTAAAGTAGAACTGTTAGTTGGCCAAATTTGCACCCCTTTGCCAAGCTGTGAAAGCACTTAGCAAATTTGGACTAACATGGTACTGCTGTCAGGTTGTGGGTGTCCTATTTTGAAAGCACGCCTCTAGATTATGGGCTGGCTCCCCTTTTGATGTCACCTAACTAATGATTTTTGAGGAAAAGGGTAAAAGATGCATAAAAATGAACATTTAACTGAAACTGCTAAGGGTGATACACCAAAACCTAACTAAGACCTGTAAACAGCTTATTCACATTCAAAACAATGACTTAGAACCTTGTTCACACAACTCATTTTCACATGCATTTTCACATAAGTAATTTATAAGGAGGTTTTTCAGCATAACTCTTAGAAGGAAAAGAAAATCTCACAACTAACAACACTTGCTTTAACTAGTACAACTTATAACTTGTAACAATGCATTTTCTGCTAAATAGGTGCTTAACCATGAGACAAGACTACAAGGAAAGGTAAATTTCACAAATAATTTGATCAATCACTAACAACACACAATAAAACATGAAATGAGAAGGTAAATGTTCAATTTCATTGATTCAAAGTACTCACCATCATTACAAGTCCATCTGAGTTATAGTACTACTCCCACTAAAAGGGATAATTCCAAAGCCAAGCTATCACTCTGCTGGAAAGAAAGAACTAACTTCAATCACAAAGATTGAAGTTACTTAAGCAAGAAACAACCAATTCCTCTCACACATGTCCATCTAGAAGGTTCTGGTCAGATGCAATAGAAAAGTCCAAAAAGAACCTTCTAGAAACTCTGCAAACTATCCTCCACATAAGAAAAGTCAAGCCAAATCAATAGTCAGACTAAAAATGTGACAAAATGCCTCCAAACAACTCCTTTTCCTCTAAAATCAGTCAAAACAACCTCTCACACATCCCTCATGCCTACCAGTCATCATTGGTCTTCACACAAGTATTGACCCACACTTTTAATGCCCTTGGAAAATACAACACTCTAATTTGCATTCAAAACAATAATAATCAGATTAAGTGATTTATAATACATCACTTAAAACAATTACTTTACATTTCAAAAGAATGCAAAAAGACGTCCCACCACCTCTTTGGATTACATCAATATTTTCATCAAATAAATAACATTAAATAACAGTGATTTACAAATCACTTGAATAATGTTTTGCAATTAACAATAATGCCAAATAATGATACACTTTAAATGCTTGTAAAAGCATTAAGTGAAACCAAACTCCTCCAAGGCATTTGATAAATTTTGACTTACCTCTACTTCTGCATTTGAGAGCCAAGCACTTGGTCAACACTTTCCTGATTTTCAATGGCAAACAAAAAGACCCATAATTTTGCCTATGTCAGCATAAAAGGATTTAAACATCCTTGGAAGGCACATTTTGAAGTCCTTACATGTTTCAAAGGCATTACATGTTTCAAACATGGAGGACTTAGCATATTTTAGAAAAAAGGCATATGTGTTCAATATGAACCATAAGGAAAAAATTTCCTAAGTCATAACTTCATCATTCAGCCCACATAACACATTAAAATCTATTTCATTTTTAAAAAAAACAAGAGAAAAAATCCCATCGGCCTCCACCATAGGGTTTCTAACCCTAAACAAAAGATGGGAAAAGGAAATAATTACTTTCATTTTGCTTTCAACTTCTAGAGGATTCTCACTTGGCCACCATGAGGGTTTCTTTGAATGAACCAAAAATATGATTTTTTGACTAGTTCTTGGCATATTTCTTGATGAAATCCATAGAAAATAACAGGTAATGAATTTTTGTGAATCAAATAGATTTTTCCACATATTTTGAAAGCTATTTTGTGAGCTCTAAGGCCACAACCATAACATGTTTCTGATCTTTTTTTGTTTGATTCTTCTTTATGTGATGAATCATTCTTCTTTAGCCACCATTGGCGATTCTCTGAAGCTTGAATGGAAGCTTTTGTATAAAAATGCTTTACATATTGCAAGTAAATGAGCAAAATAAATATCAAGTAAGCTCCACCAAACCCATTCCTTTCTGATTTTTGAGCAAAAAGAGCTCATTTCGAGCCTCCATACTTGAAGAATAAAGCAAAAAATGTCAATTTTCCTCTGTATTTGAAGTTAGAACCCCAATGTATTTTGTGATTTTATGAAGAAATTATGCTCTTTTTGGTCGCAGCCATGGAGAATAGACTAGGGTTTTCATATAATTTTGTTTTGTTTCAAAAACTTCAGGATAGCTTTTAAAATATCTCTATATCTGAACCTCCATAATAAACCCAAATGGGTTCTTTGATTTGTAGAAGAAAACTTGGCTTTCCTTTGCCATAGCCTAAAAGATTGACCTGGGCTTTAACATTTCAATTTTCTTCATGACATTTCTTCAAACTTTTGTATTTTCAATTTTAAAAAACAAAGCCAGATGGGTTTTTGTTGTTTTGAGAAGAAAACATGATTTGTATTCTACATTCCACATGAAACCCCAAGTAGGTTCTTTGATGTTGGAATAAAAACCAGATCTTTGGCCATGACTGTAGAGAAATACCTATGTTTTGATATGTACTTCAATTTTCTTACAAAGGGTTTGAAACATTTTGTTGCTCTTAAACACCTCATTTAGATTTCTCTTTCACCATCTTAGAAGTTGTAATTAAAATAAACCCAGATGGGTTCCATTGCTTTCTTGTATTCTAAATTTTAAAATAAAACCCCAAGTGGGTTCCTTTAGTTCATGAAGAAAATATTCCTTCCAAGCAGGGCCTCTAAAAGGAATGAAATGGTTTTTTTGTATTTTCTATTTTTAGTGAAGCCTCTCATTGTGTGCCTATTTCTTTAGAGACCTTTCCCTATTATTACCCTCCTCCAACCATTGACTTGTTCTTACTGCATTAGATAACTCCAAATAGTAATATGTTCTAATTGGGATTGAGACTGTGAAGTGAACTCTAAATCTCTAACTTGCTTTGCCAACAATGCATTTGGTCCTTCAAGAAATTCCAAAAATGCATCGTTGTTTGATTGCAATATTTATAATGCATCAAGAAACTTTTGGACTTCTAAAGATGTAATTTTAATTACAAAAACCCAAATGGGTTTTGTCAATGTGCAAGAAAGTGGATTTTATCATATGAATGATGGTGGGATTTCTCAAATCATGTTGTGACAATGCTCCTTTAAAATGGATTTTCGTCATTATTCCTAATTATTCTTTCATATGACTCATGATTGTTGTCCTTGTACTATTTGATTCCTTTTCATGCATGGTCTTAGATCTATCAGCACCAAATCTACTTAAACCTTAATGTGATTATCATATAAAAAAAAGATTGCTTCAGTAAGAAAAAAAAAGTTTTTCTTTCTTTCATAGTCAGTGAACACTGTATCATTACATTCAAAGAACTTGATAGGGCTATTACATAGATTTTTGCCTTAACTAACAATCTGCCCACTTCTCTTGTAAGAATGTGGAAATTTGTATTCAAAAAATGAGAATCCCTCTTTATTCAAGAACACATATGCCTCAAGATTATTCATACACACAACACTCTTGTGCTCCTTTAATTTTATTTTCTTGTCTAAACTCTAGATGATCATCCTGCCTAAGTGCCATCATGAAAAAGTGTTTTTCTTTTCCAAATACAACATTAGAATAATAATCCCACTTGTAATCCATAGCAATTTCCTATGTTTATTCCTTTGTTATATTAGCAAGGTTTTCATGCATGTTTGCTTCACTTGTGAATAGTATCATGAAATGTCAACACTATAGATATAGGGATGAACCCTATTTTACTTTGAAACTTAAAGTTGGCAACAACTCGAGTAGGGATCTTACTGCCAATCATGGCAGTCCTGTAGCATTCTTTGTCACTAAACATTGAAGAATAATGCAAGACATGATAGATTGCATTACTATGTTACACTCAATGCATCATTTGTTGTATCAAATGATTGAACTCATTTGTTGATTATTTCTTAATCATGTTGGCTTGGTCTTTAAATGAAACATTTAGACTTATCGATAGGCAACAACCTATTGACCTCCTGAAAGAAACAAACATATGAACAAGAAGATTCCTATCTTAAAAATGAATTAGAATTGTATGTTTAGTACCTTATCTCTCACTGCTTGATTCCTTTTGCTTGTTCTCCAGATGTTTGTGGCTGATAATTTTGAAATGATTGTAATAATTCTACACTTCTAGTGTATGTTATTTCTACCATTCTGCTCATAGTTGTTTGGAATGCATTGTCCTGATTCTAAAGGTGCCTAGCTATAGATAGTGACAAGGCCACTATGTTTGTTTCTTTCACTGCCCTCTCTTATTATCATGACATTTTAGAATCAAACCTTCATTAAACCATATGTTTTTCATGCTGATTTCATTTCATTTTCCCAACAAAGCATACTAGAATTCTATTATTGGTCTATCAGTCCACATATTCAGCTCTTTTGTTGGGTTGCCATCTAAAATCTTCATGCTTTCATTTTCATACATGATTGTGCTTGATGTAAATGAATCATCTTCATTATTTGATACTTTTCAACATGCTTTATTTTATCATCATTGAATGTAAGTGGTTGATCATTCTGTTGGAATATTGTTAGCTCCATTGGAGCACTACCATACACCACTTTGACTGTTAGCATTGCTTGTGAAATGCATTCTCTTTACATAGCCATTTTATGATCATGCTTTGGGTTGCTCCATTGGAAGACATTTTTGCTTGAAGTGCATTGATATTGTGAAGTGATTTGCTTCCATTTTGTTCATTATGTTCTAAAATACATTATCTTTTGGACCCTGTTGTCTAGAAGCATCAAGTGTTTGTTTCATGCCTCTGTTGAGTGACTGATGCTTGATTTTTTCAATGTGAACAATGTATAGTTCTTTGATTTCATGTAGACTTCAATGTGTCTAAACACCATGTTATTTTTCTTTACTTTGTCACTGACTCTTGTCACAAAAAGAGTTTCCAATTGATTCTTGTTGTCCCATATGCTTCTTTGATTGTTGTTGTCCTATAGCATGAAAGGTAGCATGGATTTTTCCTTTCAGATTGCCCCAATGTTCATGGATTCCCTAAAAGTTGCTTGCTACCCGCAAAGGTTTTTTACTTGGTCTTCACAAACATTTAGGTCTTTTTTTATCTTGTATAAAAACAACACCATATCCTCACTTTAATCCTAGTGGGCAGACACATGTCACTTATGTTGATCACCTAAAAGCTCGCCATCCTAGGTGATGTGTGGTTGTCCAATAGGATTTCGATGATATGAACTTGATAGTACCTTGATCTATTCCTTCTTGCTGCCCCATATGCCTCATCATGGCTTTAGGCATGCCTTGATTTCTCCTTCATTATTTTAAGAGATGAATAAATGAACTTGATGCATCTTTGAAATCATTTACTTATTTTAATAAAATGTATCTTGGATCCACATAAGATGATTGAAAGACATGTCCAACAAAATTTACCTTCCTTTTGACATGATAGCAACCTATTGATTGATTCACTATGAAAAGATGAAGTATGAATTGCTTGACAAGTCACATTATGTGTTGCATCTTTTGAATATGATAATGAGATTTGATTAACTGGTGTGATTACATATTGGTTTAATGCTTCAATAGCATGTTTATCATTGATTTGATCAAGGTGCTCAATTTCGTATACCTCTTAAAACATCAGAGGGCAACATGTTGAGCTATACCCTAGTGGGAGTCACATTTTACCCCACATGTTATAATTAGTCGAATCAGCACAGTAACAAGACTTGTCCTAATTCTGCACAAGGAAAAAACTAGTTAGATTAACAAAGCATATCATAGGTGTGTTTGATCACTCCTTTCTCTTTCTCAGGGACACTTATGGTATGTTGCTATTTTATTACTTGTAGACATTAGCTTACAAATTTATGGATGATTTTCATATAATTTTGATCAAGGATCTTTCATTTCTCTAACACCAGTACTTTTATCCAATGTAGGAAACTTAGGAGCATCGAGGAGGGTGTCAAACAAAAGCAGAGTAGTGGGAAGGATCGAGATGATGTGAGGCCAAGTCAATAGGATTCCTCATTCCACTAGGCAATAACGGGTCCCTTTTCATTTTATATGCAATTTATCTTTTGTTATCTATATGCATATAATATCTTCTTTACTACCATTAGAATAATTAGTCCCTTGGCTTGTGAAGGACATTATACGCTCATGATTATCAATAAATATTACATTTGGAATGCATATTGGTTCTCTTTCTTATTTGTTTGTAAATGTAAAACTAGAATAAATGCAATCTGTTTTGACAATTTTCTTTATGCACATTAATGAACATAGTAGAACATTATGTATATTTTAATGTTTAAATAAAAACAAAAAAGAATAAACACTAAGTTATCCGATTTCAGCTAAAAGCTAAAAATCAAGTAATAATAACACCCAATTATGTGAGTGGTTTATGATATGCTTATGAAAGGTGGAAGGAATATGCTATTTCTATAATATGAACTCAACTTGTGATGTGGGTGTTGGGTTTCTAACTAGGTATTTAAGTGCAACTTGATTTGAGTGGTTCTAGCTCATGGTTTTGTAAAAATCCTTTGATGGTTATGTGTACTACTCCTATTTATAGGGTGCTTGAGATAGAGTTATTCATATTGACTATGTAGATACTATTATGTTTCTTGATGATTTGAAAGTGTATTATAATTATGTTTAAATTAATGAATAAAACATTAGATTTATTTAGACCATTGGATTTCTCCACTAAAAAGGTTTTCCTCAAGTACACCTATGTTATGATAATCTTTTGGTTTATGTTTATATGTGTTTCTCCTTTCCCTAATTATAAAGATCGAAAATTTTCATTATACTCTCCTTTGAGATTACCTTAAGACGTGTTTACACATGCCTTACTTCTTGAAAGGTAGCCACATATATACGAAAAGCATCTTATATCAATATAAGTGATTGAAATAATGCAATTTTTTTAAATTAAACACTTAACAGGGTTGAAGGGTATAAATTTGAAAATACAAAAAAATCAAACAATGATAAAAAAACCCAAAAACATGAAAAAAAGGATTTAAAAAAGTAAAGAAAAAAAATCGTCCTCTAGTGAAAACCACTTCGGTGGTACTTTGGGCAAGTACCTTTGTGAAAACCTGGCAATCAAATGCCTCACATAAATAAGCACCTCCATCTATCTTTGGTTATTTATCCTATCATTCTCTGCATCGCATCCATCCATCACATTATTCATCCTATTTATTCAATCACCCATCCACATTTGTATCATAGCATGATATTGTTAGGTATCATATCCCCTTTTAATACTATTTGGCATATTCCTAAGGTTAGCTTGTCCTACCTATATGGAGGTAGTCTATTGTATCACATTTGGGGCAATTTGTTATGAATCAAATCGGGTTCTTGTATATCTTAAGGTTATTGAAGATCTCATCAAAAAATCCAAAAAAATTAATAATCTTGTACATCTAAAATCCAAAAACATTCATAAAAATGTAAAGTCAAAATTCAAAACATCCTAAACACATCAAAATCCCTAAAAAGGTCAAAAAATCCAAAATCCAAAAATAGTACCACGTTGAACTATGAGTCTCTGAGCATGAACATAGGAAAGGCCATCATTGATGTGCCCCCAAGACACCCTAGGTCAGTCCTTTAGGAATGTCATAATAAACTAACAATCCATCAAGTGTTCATTTCTCTTCAACATTAAGTCAAGTTAGTTGAACTATGTGGTCTCTACATGTATAATGTAGGAAAGGGTAATCTTTGATCAGCCCCCGAGGCACCTAGGATAATCTTTGAGGTTAGGTTCTTGGTTGGAAAACTTAGAAAATCCCTAAACATTTGAAAACATAGAAAGCCCCTAAACAACTGAAAACTCAGAAAACACAAAAACATCAAAAAACATAGAAAACAAAAAATGTAAATAAAAATTGAAAACACAAAAACATTTGAAATTTTGAAAAAACACAAAGACATTGGAAAATATTGGAAAACCCTAAACAACCTCAAAAAAAATAGTGAAAACCAAAAACATTCACATAAACTTTTAAAAAGACCAAAAACATTTTCAAAACATTTTCAAAACATAAAAAACATTGAAATATTCCAAAAAATCCAAAACCACCCATCCCATTTCACTTTCACCCGCAATAAACCTTAGCCCATAATAAATTGATCATCACTTTCAGCCTTTGGTAAAACAAATAGAAATCAAGTATCGCAAGTCGTAAAGTGAAAGTATATGTGTCAAAAATCTAAATTCTAGATCATAGGTAAATAAGTCAGTGAATTTTGTATCAATGACTTATCACAGACTTCATCCTAATCAAAACATATGATAAACTTGCCTAGGATGCATCCTTCTGACAATGGTCAAAAACATCAGACATCACCTTAGTCATATTAAACTGGAAAGAGATATAGATAACAATTAGTGTTTGTCTCTGATCTTTTCTTTTGATGTATCTCAATGACCCATTCCAAGGACCTCTGGATGATGTCTACCAAAATGATTTATTGAGAAAGGAATGGGTAATTGATCATAATCTTTCATTTTATGTGCTTGAGGGTATTCTTGTAAAATAATCTTGGTCCATACTTACTTAGTTGTGTGTAGGGAGGTTTTTTGAAGTAGATTGTTGACTATTACGTATGCTTAGGTCTAATATATTCTAAACTTCTAAATTACATTCCAACAAGGTTTATGTATGTCAAAGTTTGAACAAGAACTATCCTATTTATTTGAAAATTCAAAATCCATTAGACTAGATACAATATCATCCTTGTTATCAATACCATGATGCATCATGTCTATGTGTTACATCAAACATAAGGAATGACATAAAGTCCTAATCCCAATAAATGAGTAAATCATTCATCTCATCACCATATCAAATAAAGTCTCACTAGATCCCGTAAATTTTGTTGGAATTTTTCAAAATCGTTGGTCAAATCATTCATCTTATTCTTCTATATTCTTTCCATGCTAACATGGTATCATGACAGTCAACAAAACCCTCATCATGAATCTATCCTACATCCACAAAATATTCAGCATGTATACATCTCACATTGTCACAACATATCATAATAATGGAAAACATAATCCACTACATCATCATTATCGTTTAAGTTGCGAATAATATAGATTTGTTATTCTAAGAATCTTAATCCATTGCATTATCACTCATGAACATTCATAACATGATCCATACTATAAGAATCAGCCATGTATACATCTATCTACATTCATATCAATAAATCCTTCATCATGACATCATAAATCACATCAGAAAGTACACCAAAAGAAATGCATCTATCCATATCACCTACATAAGCATATCATATCATAACATCCATCCCATAACATATCATAAAAAGATACTGAAAAAGAAGGTAACACATCCATCCATTGCATCCCATATCATAACATAACATCATATCATATCATGAATTTAAGGACATCACATCATAAATCTGAATCATCTCTTATATATATCAAAAAATGATTGTCATGGTACAATATCTAAATCAATGTGTATATCAATATCAAAATTACAATATCCATGAGGCTATAAAAAATGATCATATAAATGTATATCTATATAAATAATTAGGAAAATAATCAAAAAGTGTGTACAAAACGGTTGGCCCTGGTGGATGCTCAACTCCCCTCTAACTAATGGTTGATCCTCAACCCTAGGAGGTGCTCTACTGCTCTATAAAAAAATTAGGTTGCCTCATCACTTGAGGGACATCTATACAATAATGCATCATATAGTATGCATCCTCTGTGATGGCCTCCATATACAAGTGTGTTGACACTATTCGTCCTTGGGATGCTACTATTGGGTATGTGTAGGATCATGATGGGCCAAAAAGTGGCAATATGATGAGTATGCGGATGAGGAATTTTTTCTTACGAAAAATATGAAACGAAAATAGTTTTTAAAGGAGATTCTCAGCTTTCCACCAATATAAATTATGTTTTACTTTGAATTTAATAAATAATTATTATTGATTTTCTATTTGAATTACAATTAAAGTCCTGATTGATATGTTGATTGAAAAACATCTATAGCTTTCAAACGGTATCACATTTTTTGAATCCAAAACATGCATCACATTCTATGCTTCAAATAATATAGGATTAAAAAAATAAAAATTGAATTTCATAAAGTTTTGACCAAGTTAAGGTGGTCAGACATAGGAGTTTTTTATATTTTTTAAAAATTGTAATAATAAATTCATAATTAATTATTTACTTGGAAAAAAATTACAAAAAAATATGCATCACATCTAGACATGAGTCGTTTACTTATATATAAAATATTATAAAAATTATTATCATTTTATTGTGGTTAGAGTGGTTAGACAAACACCTACTTATTTTTTTCCGGAACAAGTACTAATCAAGATTGAATTGGAATTTTCAAGAATAGATTTTAAAAATAAAAAATAAACCTATAGAAGCTTAGAAACTACATTCAATTTTCTATAGATTCTATTCTTACACATTTTTAAAATAATATAGATAACTTATTCAAAATTTTACGTCAAGTTTCCTAACTCTAATTTTTTTGAATTTTTTGCTACTTAAGGGCCTATTTTTTCCATGATGATCCTACACATACCCTATCACTTCCTCAAGCTACTACCCCTGCCCAATCTCTTCGGCCATTTGTAAGTCCAATTTTTGTCATAACTAAACCTCATAATCTCTCGGGGAAGTCATATCCTATAGCTACTACCATAGCTGATCTCTCTCAGTTGTGAGAGCTTATGCCTATGGATCTGGCTATTGTAGGGGTGGACGAGGCAGTGGTGCCCTCAAAAATTTTCCATCCTATTTCCCTAGGTCTTGGTGACCCTAATCTAGCTACTGCTATTGATTCCCATCCGCTAACACTTGTGCCTTGTCTTAATCCTGCTATTTCCTTCGGCCTCACCCCGCATATCGGCCTCCATCTTGGTCATAATCTCGGCCTTTACCTCTACCTCTACCTCTAGAGTATCCCCTCCCTGGGTCTGTCAGGTGCTCAAGTGGCCTAAATCATGCATCGTATCTTGGCATAGTTCCTACATTTGGATGCCCTAGCCATAAGCCCTTTGCTGAGAAACAAGCTATCTAGACCCATTGACTACTACTGCAAGGTCAATCTGTGCTCCCCACTAAACCTCCCTCTGAGATCTCATGAAGAAAACTATATAATCACTGAGAGGAATATCCTATACCTCCCCAAACTATTTGGTAATGCAGTCTAGGAAATACCCCTATATCATTGTATGCTCTTTCCCCTACATATAACGGGTCTGGCAAGCAAAATATAGCTATTTTTAGTCATCATACATTGCAATAACTTGTAGCCACGTACTCCATTGAAATATGTTCATGTCATCAATGACACAATTCCAATATGGTAGACCTATAGGAATTGTGT
>VDFB02075321.1:93915458-94269476 GCA_007258455.2 Sequoia sempervirens | reverse complement strand
TTAATCTCTATACTTGAGCTTCTAAAATTTCACCAATGCATAAAGAAATCTCAGAGAAAGCTGGCATTGAATCTTCATTGCCTAACGATCTTAACATTGATCAATTTCAAGTTATGGTTGGTATGATCATTTCACCCCATAACTTGATCTATTTTGAAAAAAGACCTTCCTCAAATAACCTTTCATAATCAAGCTTTTTATGTCAAGGTTTGTGTCCATAAACACAAGATCAAGAGAGTCCTAATAGATGGAGGTGAAGGATTAAACATATGTACCCTAAAAATGTTAAAATAGTTAGGATATTTTGATGACATGATCGATAAGAACAAAAGTATCACTATAACAACCTATGATGATGTGGAAAAAAACTTTTATGGAATAATAAGACTTTTAATTCAAGTAGGGCTAGGAATAGTAGAGACAACTTGTTTGGTAATGGATCTTGATTTACCTTATAACTTTCTCTTGGGATTTCCATGGATCCATGCAATACAAGTAGCACCTTCAACCTTTAATCAATTCATAAAATTTCCTTACATTGATAAGGAAGCTATAGTATATGTCAATCCCAAACCCTTTCATTACTACTCAAACTTGGATAAGTACAAAACACCCCTTCAAATACCTAGTAACAACACATCATTCCATTATTTTTGCTATGTTAATCCAAGATCACTTGCTTCATCCTCAAATCCATCTATACCAATTGTACCTCCAAAATTCTACTCAAGAACTAGGTGCTTGAAAAGGGCTATGGAGAATACTATTTCAAACAATCCTTCTACATTGGGGAGCTTCCCCTATCATTGAAATCCTATGGGTGACCAAAGGAAACAAAGCATGTTCAATATATCACCTATGAATTCAAACCTACTATCTTCTCCAAGTGTGGAGACATGAAGGATGAAGTGGTATTTGAAGAGGACCTCTCATCATGGGTCTATAAAGAAGAACAAGAGCAATAGAAATATCTGCATCCGCTTCTTGTGGATCTTAGCAAAAAAGGTTATTAGATATCAAGAAATATGGGATACACTAAAAAAGGTGGCCTTGTTCTACATGAACAAGGTATAAGAGAACCCATCATAATAGAACAATATAATAACATGGGACTAGGTTATGGTTCGATAGATGTGGTTACCCCAAAAATTGAAACTACCAATTTTTAGGAAATAGCTCCTTCTACCATCGTTGAGACATTAGATAACTACAATATTATTGACGATGACCTAACAATCACATACCTATTTGAAGACTTTGGCATAAATGACATCAATACCCATTCCTTCAAACCTACAATTAATGACTACCATACTAAAAAAACTCAAACAAATGGGAATGGGATTCCTATGCCTCTAGTGACTATGACCTAGATACCCTTTGGGACCTGGACAACTCCACTATCTTTACCCTTTCACCATCCACATCCACCATAATTTTTTCTAATAACAATGATAACCTACCCTTACTTCACCCATAGTTGATTGATTGGGATCAACAACATCACACACCTGTTGTGGACCTATTCTAGAAAAATAAAGCTATTATGGAGTTCATGAGAATTCAACAATGTATCCAACAAGGAGATCATGAGGATGGTTATGTCATAGAACTAGAAAATAGAGCATACTTTGGAGGGGAAATTGCATCCTCTAGTCACAAAATTGAAATGAAAAATCTAAAAATAAAAAATGATACCCCCTAGGGAAAACCACAATGTGGCTCTATCGTATCATGAAAAAGGAAAAACAAAGGATGTATATGAAGGTGAAAACCTCTCTAACACACCTAAATATGGAGGATTCAATATCCCCATCATAGAGTATCAAGAACAATCAACAACATTGGTTGAATATTTTGAACCTATCAATGTTAGAACAACAAAGACACCTAAGGTAACATATCATGCAACTTCCTTAGATCCTAAGGGAAAATTCAACTTCTTGCCATTCATCAAATAATGTAAGATCAAGTTCACTTTTATATATGTAGATATTCCTGTGCTAGATCCAACTTTAGTGGTACACCATCTAATAGTATTCCCTGCATCAAAACTAGTTAAGAAAAAGCTTCAAAAGATGCACCAATCGATAGATTTATTAGTCAAGGCGGAGCTTCGAAACTACTAGACGTTGGATTCATCAAACCCATAGACTATCCTAAATGGGTATCCAACCTTTTATCAGTATCAAAACCCATTGGTGGCATATGAATCTATACATACTTTATAGATATTAACAAAGCATGCCTTAAAGATTACTTCCCCTTCCCAACATTAACATAATAATGGATCTAACTATTGGTCATAAAATCATTTCACTAATGGATGGATTTTATAGGTACAATTAGTTAAAGATAGCCCTTGAGGATCAGATTCACAAAATGGATTTTACCTATGCTTGGAGAAATTTTTGTTGGAATGTCATGCCATTAAACTTGAAGAATGTAGGAGCCACATATCAACAAGAAATGACTACTATATTCCATGACATTTTTCACATCACAATGGAGGATTATGTAGACAATTTGTTGGCTAAATCAATCACAAGAAAGGAACACCTGGATAACTTACCTAGGATATTTGACAGACTAGAGGAGTATAACTTGCATCTAAATCCAAACAAATGTCTGTTCAACATAACATTTATGAAATTATTGGGCTATATTGTATCCAAAATAGGTATTTGGGTGGATCCCTCTAAGGTCAAGGCAATTGTGGAAATGCCTCCCCCAAGAACATTGAAAAAACTATGTAGTCTACAAGGAAAACTTCAGTCTATTAGAAGGTTTATTGCACAACTTGTAGGCAAATGTCATCCATTCACACACTTTATCCACAAAGATGTTGAATTCAAAAGGGATAGAAGGACTGATCAATATTTTCAACATGTAAAGGACTATTTTCTCACTCCCCCTCTAGTGATGCCTCCAATTTAGGATAAAGAAATGATTTTATATGTATCCACAAGAACAACAACTTAGGGAGCTATATTGACAAAAATGATGAGGAGAATAAAGAACGAGCATTTTACTACATTAGGAGTGCATTGGTCGGCTATGAGTTGAATTATACACCCATTGAATAATCATGTCTATCAGTTGTCTATGTAGCACAAAATCTTAGAAATTACATGTTAAACAAAAAAGTCAAGTTGATATCTAAGATATACCCCTCAAAATATCTATTGGAAAAAGCAAATCTTATAGGAAGAATCACTAAGTGGGTTGCGATACATAGTGAATTTGATATAGAATATGTTGATAGTGTGCCATAGAAAAATGGCTCCTTGTCATTTTCATGGCCTTTTAGGTCTTGTTTCATGGTGTTTGATCTATTTTGCTCTAGTTTCATGATGCAACATGGCTTGAACATGCATAATATTTACTAAAATTCAAATAATGACATCTTGTGAAGGTGTTGTAAGACATTTCTACACTCTTCTAGACTCTATTCATTACAATTTACCTAAAAATCATCTTTTCATCACTAAACAAGTCCTATTTTGAAGTGTTGTAAAATATTGTAACAAGATTTCATGCTTTTCTAGGCATAACTTTACCATTTACCCCTTTCTTATGCTTTATTTGGTCCCTTTATGTCCTCATATGATTTAATTAGGTGTATTTTTTAATGTTAGCCCGAAAAACAACATTATATACAAGATAATTCCCGGCACCCATTTTTCAGGTCCTAGGTGGGACCCATTCACCATGGGTGGTGAATAAGTCCCCCTTGGCTCCAAATTCAAAATATTTTAAATTTCCTTTAAGGTTTTTATTTAAAAACACTTGATGTTGGCCTATGATGAGGTATGAATGGGTTACTAAGGCACAATATTGTATAAATAAGTTATTTTCACCTCATTTTACATCCTCCAACATTCACATTTCTTATTCACGTGATCTCAAGAATTCAAGCATATTACAACATCTTATCAAGCATTATTCAAGCACTTTGGAGCATCCATTGACATTACTTTAGATTTGCATAATCAAGGGTTTGGTAATTTGATAGCATTTGCATGTTGTTAGTTTATCATTCTCTTGTATTTCATTATTTTATTAAGGGTTTGATTACCAAGGTGGGGTTTGACCAAGGCAAACCCCTATTTTCTAACCCTCAACCATTTTCCCTCTCTTGCATGTGTTTTTGCATACCTTTTTATGCAAATTTTATAAGCATTTAGGTGATTGATGTTTGGTCAACAAGTCAACTAGGTGCTTCAATTCAAATCAAATTTGGAGAAGATTTTCTATCCATTTCCCGCATAATTTACTTCATAAACCCAATAAGCAGACATTCCAGATCTGGTGTTGCAGAGTTGTCTCTTGATTTCTCAGAATTTCGGGAGAAGGCTAATTCACCACTAGTGGTGAATGAGTCCCACCTTAATACTAAAAATCTAAATTTTGTTAGATTCTGGATCCCGACAGTCAAAAACTTGTTTCTGACACTTTTTCACTAGTAGCAGGACTAATTCACCACCTTGGGTGAATGTCCCACTGTGGAATTTCAGAAAATTCAGAAAGAATTCATGACATTCTAGATTCATCAAATCTTTCCTAAGTGTAGTTTGTTTCATCTTATTTCTTTCTATTATGCATTATTTGATCATTTAGTTCATCATTTGCATATCACAACATGTTTTCGAACATAGTTTAAATCTTAGTTTTGCATTCATAAGCATTCATTTAAATCATATAATTGCATTTAGTTTACTTTATTTAGCTTAGAAAACATTACTCATAACATAATTTAAATGAATTGTTAGCATTTTTGGGCCCTATCTCTCTCC
This sequence comes from Sequoia sempervirens, assembly GCA_007258455.2. Lineage (NCBI taxonomy): Eukaryota > Viridiplantae > Streptophyta > Pinopsida > Cupressales > Cupressaceae > Sequoia > Sequoia sempervirens. Next base: position 94,264,680 of record VDFB02075321.1, on the reverse strand, counting down.
ATTTAGGTGAAAAACCCTAGAAGAGCTAGAGAAGTCTATAGGAAAGAAAAATCTATGGTTCACTTTGGTGAACCTGCATTTTTTACACTTTGCATTTCTGATTTCATTTGGATATTGCATCCTAGATTACACTTGCATTAAAATTCAATTAGGACATTGTTTTGTTTTTACATTATAGGTCTTTTCATATTACATTAGTGAAAGCTTTGTTTAGGTTTCATTTTTTCATTGCATATCATTGAAAAAACTGAAAAACTACATTCTGCATCCTTAATTGCATTCTATAGAGCATTAAAATCGCATTAAAATTTCTAAAAAATACAATTTTTTTTTTATATTGGGACTCATTTGCCACCATGGGTAAATTAGTCCCTCTACACTTTTAAACAACATTTCTGGCATTTTTTTAGCATTTTCCTGGATTTCTATTTTCTGTAGTTAGTTTAGTTAACATAATTTTTGTTCTTTGAATTTAGAACTCCTAGATTACTTTGCATTTGCATTCACTGCATCCTTTGTGGTACTTGTATGAGTGTTTTGTGCCCCATTGATAATACTCTAGTGAGACAAAATTCTAGACTCATGGCTTCCCACAATAGCACTTTTGTTGTGGAATTTGGGATCTCAAGAGCTCCTACAGTATGGACAATGGTGCATTAGGCATTGAGAATAACACTTTTATGCCTTCACCTTTCCATCCAATGAATGTTGACACCCAAAAAAACTCCCTCCCACATGAAAAGGTAATTAATATTCATGGGGATTTTGCACATTTACAAGAAGACTTGTCACTTGAAAACATTTCCACCACTACCATACCCTTCATTGAAAACTTTCATCGTTTGATTGAAAGTGATGATGGCTTGCAATTTATGACAAAAATTTCCGAGATTTACAATAAACATGCCTCCTCTAATATCCAATCCACAAACATTATTTTAAGTCAAGGAGGACCTCAAGTTCCCCCCCTTCAACCATAGTATCCATACCAACTTATACCAATCCGCAAGTCCACACAACTATGCACTAGGTTAATTATGTGGCTACTTTTTTCCTAATTCCAACTAGCATTACTACTTCTCTTGTGGCATCGCAAGTCCCCTCCACCACCTTCACCCACCTTAGAATTCCTTGCACTTTCCCTAACATTACTTGCACTCCATCAACATTTTCTCTTCCACCTCAACCCACTTAGCATGACCCTGTCCTTACACAACTCCTTAAGACCATTTCCTCCATGCAACACCAACTTTCCACCATTAGCCAAGGTCAAACTATTCCAACCACATATCATGTCTGTAGCAGCCTTATAGCCAAATCTTGTGCACCTCAATGCCACAAGGGATAGAAATGCCTCAGTTTGAGAATAAAGAGGTAAAGGAGACCATATGAACCATGTTAATGCTTATACAAATTTATGTAGTGATTTTGTCCTTGATGATAAAGTTTTAGCCAAACTATTTCCAAGGACCTTGAAAGATTCTACATTAGAGTGGTTTTCCAACTTTCCCAATCATTCCATCCATTCCTTCAATGAATTGGTGGATGCTTTCACAAGTCACTTTCAAGATCACATGACACCTAAAAAGACAATGGCTAACCTCATGAGATGTGGATAAAACATAGAAAAAAAAGTAATTGATTTTATCTCACGATACCAATCCTTGTATGCTCAAATTGATGTGAAGATTCCTGATGCACATATGAAAAAGATGTTTATTGAAAACATGCACACAAACCTTCAAGATAAACTAACTATGATGAAATTTCGTTCGTTTATACATTTATGCACAACCTTGTGTGAATATCATAACTCAATTTCAAGTCATGATTCAAAATCCACTTCAAACTGAGTTAAGAAGGATGAACACAACAATCAAAACCACAATTGCAATAAAAACTTTCTCAAACCAAATAGAGGCATTTTACAGTTTGATCTGCCTCCTCAAATACAAATGCAACCAACCCAACCAATTCAAAATCAAGTGGCAGATGTTAATGCAGTGGTATCTTATACTTATGGGGACCCAAAGAGACAATTTACACCCTTACCCAATATCCTCCATAACACAATGAACCAATTACTTCAACAACGCATGCTCACTTTGCCACTTGTTAGACCACTTGATCTAAATCAACCCTTACCACCAACCATCAAACCTAATTCTTATTGTCATTTTCATTTCCAAAATGGACATGACACTGAACAACACAAGCATCTAAAACTTTTAGTTCAAGACCTCATTGATTCGGGCCATTTGTCCATTGTGGGTGTTAATGATCAATACAATAAGTTTGTTCCACCCCTTAACCAAAATTTACAAATTTTCACCAATCCCATGCCTAAACACACTATTTCATTTGTCAAGGCTATTGAACCTTCAAACACTGATGTAATGAATGTTGATACAAATAATGAACAACATGATACAACTCCACCTATTACCCAAGATAATCTTATGAATAAACTTGTGGTTGCGATAAATGTTATCCCTCGTAAGGGACAAACCACTAAATCTCTTGATATCACTTTTTCCGCTAAAGGAATACTACAAAAAATTCCTGATGGTCTTCTCTACATAGCAGGAAAAATATATGATAAGCCCACTAATGGGATATTAATATATCCCACTTGTGGTGAGAACGTGATCACAGAGGAATTTCTAGTATTGCATGATCTATATCAAGATGATTATAATAAACCAACTGCATGGATTAAGACACATACTCATTTTGCATGCCCTACAATCGGATCGATTGTACTTCCCTTACAGGTAGGACCTAAAATGTTAGAGGTAACATTTTCAACTATTCCACAATTGAACCAATTTCATTTGCTGCTAGGCCACCCTTGGCTTCGCTCAATGAAAACAGTCCCATTAGTGGTTCACAAGTGTTTGAAGTTTCGACATGGCAATGAAATATTTACCATACACCATAGTGGCTTTAATCCCTTATCATATAAAGGTAACTTTTCCTTATAAACCTTTTGGACTGAACCTATGGAACCCATCACCCCTTGAAAGGACTTCTTTTTCATAACCTACCAAAACTTCAAAACCAAATGCGTAGCTGAATTGTCTCTTCATAACATGTCCCCATCAACTTCCACACCTCCTATCATTGATGAAACCATGCTTCAACCTAAGTCTAACATTGAACAAACCATACAACCTCATGACCAACAACCCTTAGATATTTGTCTGCCATCATTTAAAAGACCAAGGAAAATGAAACAACTCCTATCATGCCTCCTCTCATTAAACAAGTGTATAAAGCCAAACAGAAAGTGATTAACCTGTCCTCTTCATTTTCTCCTATTCTTCCTTCTTCTGAAGTAGAAGAACCTATGATGAGTCAATCCACTCTTACATCTCAAAAACTCCAAAACAAAATTAAACGAAACCATGGTGCTAGGGAATGTAAGTGTCGTCATTGTCTCCTCACTCGTTAATCTTACATAGAAGAAAATAAAGAAAATCAACCTATACCTTTGAAAGGAGTAATATATGACCACCCCCCTTCTCCTGACCCACCACAAGATAGTCCAATGCAAACTCCACAATAAAATGAACCAATCCAAAAGCCACAACTTTTGATACATCCTTCCTTGGAAATTACCCTTCGTCCTCCCGTCATTATCAATCTTGATGATGATGATGATTTGACGATAGAAAAAATAGATGAAGAAGTGTAAAATGACCTAAACTCTTTATTTTCATCTACAATGAGCTTAAAAGATAAATCTTCTCTACCAAATGAAGAACCTGGTACAACTAGTTCGGTGCTTGCAATTATCCCTTTGGATAGTCAACCGCCCTCGCATTACATTGAACATGATTGGGAGGTGGATAACTTGTTAGATGGTTGAATTGCATTCGCCTTGCTATCATTTTCCATGTTTCTTTTATTTTATTTTTTCTTTCATGTGTGTATCATGTTCCCCCGTAACATGAGTTTGATTTTTCTCTCTTTGTACAATTCTTGTATTTGTACCTCTCTTCTTCTATTGTCTTTTTCATTTTTGTTTTGTGTTCTCATTTTGTGGATGATGCAAAGTGTAGAGATGCCCTATGTCTCTTCCATGTTGACCCAAAAGATCCTTGTCTTTTTCATTTTTTTTTTGTGTTCTCCTTTTGCACACATGACGAAAGCATAGAGATGTCTCTGTCTCTTCCATGTTGACCCAAAAAGGTCCCTATATTTTTTCTTTGTTTGTATTTTTCCTTTTAGATGACATAATTGAGATGACAATGTATCCTTCAGTGTAATAACTCCAAAGTTTTTCAATTTTCTTTTGCCTTTTTGTTTTTTTTTTGTTTGTGTTTTCCTTTTGGGGATGATGCAAAGCGTTGAGACCGCAATGTCTCTTCCATGTTGATTCAAAACAGACTTTATTTTCCTTTGTTTTTTCTCTATTTGTGTCATTCTAGTTCTGCTTTGGGGAATTAATATATTTTGAGCTCTTTTCATAAAAAAACATTGCAGCAATGACCATACTAACCCCAAATTCATAAATCCCTTATGTATTTGGTGTATTTTCATTTCTGGGGGGAAACTCCCTTTCTTTGTTTTTCATTTTCCTTGACATGACACAACCTAACTTTGAAACATATGACTTGGCATAGGAATTTCTAAGTTGGATCTCATCTCTTGTTTTCTTTTGCATTTTCTTCCCTTTGTTACTTTTAAAGCAATTGGCTCTAATGTGAACAATGTGTAGCACCTTTGATGTAGGGCATACATTACCATAATTCATTTACTTTCTTGGTTCCTAGTGTAGCCTTGTCCTTTATATGATGTGTTTCTAAATTTTTGGATGACATTGGGTGTGATTTCCTTCATAAGTGTGATCTATCTTAGCACATTGCATTCCTCTTGGTGGCTTGATGCGACGCACTGCATCCCCTAAGTTGTGAATATATTATTCTTTGATTGGTCCTCTCTTGGAGACATTAGACACACTATTCCCTAAGTGACTAACCTTGCATGAACCTAACAAGACTCCTTTGAACATCTCTCACATGTTACATTACATTTTACATTTTTTCCACCTTGCATAACACAACTTGCATGCCTATGGTACCTTGCTTTTTGTTCATGAGTTCTAAGCATACAGAGCTTTTCTTGTCTCATGGAGCATGAACTAACATTTCCTTTTTCCTTGTGGCACGTTGTTAAATTTATTAGGAGGTATAACTTTGATATGGTTGAGCTGGAATTCCACCTAGTGGCATGACTTTTCCCCATAGCCACCTTTTTTGTTGTGAGTGCATACCAACTAGTGTGTGTATCTTACATTTTGGGCTTTCTCACCCCATGGATGACCAAAAGTTTTCTAGCCCTAGTGTGAGTACATTTGGGCCTTCTCACCTAATAGACCATCATGATTTCTATCACCCTAGAGTGAGTATACATTCTTAATCAACCTAGATATAATCCACAACTAGTTTGATAGATGATCAAAGCTTCATCTGATTCTCAACACTTGCGTGTTCCTTTGTTCTCATGTTTAGTTTTCCATGGGATCTTCATCCTGGGGGCTTGATCATCCCTCTTGATCGTTGTCATTCCATCTTGCTAATGTAAGTACATTTGAACCCTCCTTTTGATGTTCATGGCTATGTTAGTGTGAGTTTAAAGCAAGTTCATGCTATCACTAAAGTGGGAGCTAAATGTGTTGTAGAAAAATTGCCCCTTGTCATTTTCATGGCCTTTTAGGTCTTGTTTCATGGTGTTTGATCTATTTTGCTCTAATTTTAGTGATGTAACATGGCTTGAACATGCATATTTAGGGTACTAAATTTGAAATAATGACATATTCTCAAGGTGTTGTGAAGTGTTGTAAGACATTTCTAAACTTTTATAGACTCTATTCATTACAATTTACCTAAAAACCACTTTTTCATCACTAAACAAGTCCTATTTTGAAGTGTTGTAAAGTCTTGTAATAAGATTTCACACTTTTCTAGGCTTATCTTCACTATTTACCCATTTCTTATGCTTTATTTGACCCCTTTATGCCCTTATATGCTTTAATTAAGGTATTTTGAATGTTAGCCTGAAAATAAATATTAAATACGGGAAGATAATTCTGACACCCATTTTTCATGTTCTAGGGACCAGTCACATGGGTTGCAAATGAGTCCCCCTTGGCTCCAAATTCAAAATTTTTAAAATTTCCTTTTGGTTTTTTATTCAAAAACACTTGATGTTGGCATGTGATGAGGTATGAATGGGTAACTAAGGCACAAGATTGTATAAATAAGTGATTTTCGCCTCATTTACATCCTCCAACATTCAAGCATTCAAGCACTTTGAAGCATCTATTGATGTTACTTCAGATTTGCATCATCAAGGGTTTGGTAAGTTGATAGCATTTTCATGTTCTTAGTTTATCATTCTCTTGTATTTCATTATTTTATTAATATTTCTATTACCAAAGTGGGGTTTGACCAAGGAAAACCCCTATTTTCTACCCCTCAACCATTTTCCCCCTCTTGTATGTGTGTTTACAGACCTTTGTATGCAGATTTTAGAAGCATTTTGGTGATTGAAGATTGGTCAACAAGTTAACTAGGTGCTTCAATTCAAATCAACTTTATTTCAAGCTTGGAGAAGGTTTTCTATCCATTTCCCATAGAATTGGCTTCAGAAGCCCGACAAGTAGACATTTCCAGATCTTTTGTTGCAAGGTTGTCACCTAATTTATTAGAATTTTGGGAGAGGTCTGACTCAGCACAAGTGGTGAATGAGACCCACCTTAATACAAAATCTAAACTTTGTCAGATTCTAGATCGAGATAGTTAGAAACTTGTTTCTAACACTTTTTCACCAGTAGTAGGACTATTTCACCACCTTGGGTGAATGAGTCCCACTATAGAATTTCAGTAATTTCAAACAACATTCACAACATTCCAAATTCATCAAATCTTTCCCAAGTGCACTCTTTTTCATCTTATTTCTTTCTGTTTTGCATTATTTCATCATTTAGTTCATCATTTACATATCACAACATATTTTCTATCATAGTTTAATTCTTAGTTTTTCATTCATAATCATCTGTTTAAATCATATACTTGCATTTAGTTACTTCATTTATCTTAGACAACATTAATCATAACATAATTTGAATGAACCCTTAGTATATTTGGGCCTTATCTCTCTCCTTTTAGGTGAAAAACCCTAGAATAGCTAGAGAAGTCCATAGGAACCAAAAATCTACAGTTCAGACAAGAAATTCATCAAGGGTTAGGTGATAGTAGATCAGTTAGTAAAAGCACCAATTGAATATCATCAACCACTCATAGAAGAATTTCCAAATGAGAGCATCTTGCTAACAACTCATTCAACTCGTTGGACCATGTACTTGGATGGATCCCAAAATCTGCATGACTCAAGGGCCAGTATCCTATTACTAAAACCATTCGGAGACAATATACCAAAAGCATACAATATTTATTTTTCCTATAGAAACAATATAGCCAAGTATGAAGCATTGATCATTGGGCTGAAAATGGCAGTAGAATGGAAAATTAAGGAATTACAAGTCTATGGTGATTCCCATTTGGTGATAAGGTAGGTCAATGATAAATACCAGACTAAAGATGACAAGCTCATGCCATACAAGAGAATGGTGGAAATTTTCAAACAATAGTTTTTGGTCATCATCTTTGAATAGATCCCAAGTGTTAACAATAAAGTAGTCAATGTTATGGATACTACTAGTTCATTCCTTGGCATACCTAAGAACATTCCTAGTGGAACAATTGCTTATACCAATATTTGATATCCTAGAATCTAAACTCATATGCAATGTTGTTGGTCCTGATTCACCTTGGTATGAAGACACAATTTCCTATATCTAACACATAATCATACCACCCGACCTAACGACCAATCAAAATAAAACTTTCATCTATCAAACTTCCTAATTTACTATCCTTGGAGTTACCTTAAACTGGTGAAGCTTTGATGGGTCATTACTCTAATGTCTTAATGTGAAAGAAGTGTAAACTACCTTGGAAGATGTACACAAAGGTGATTGTGGATCCCACACTAGCAAGCCTAACCAAGTCCAAAAGTTTCTACAAAAGGGGTATTACTGATCATCACTAGAGAAAGAAGCAATTCATTTTTCCAAGAAGTTTTTTTAATGCCAACAACATGGAGATTTTGTGCATGCACCCGCATAAGAGTTACCTCTTATCACCACTCCATGGCCCTTCTCTCAGTGGGAACTTGAATTAATAGGAAAGATATCATTCACCACATCCAATGGACACAGATTCATCTTCACTACTATAGATTACTTTAGAAAGTGGATAGAGGCTATTCCTTTAACCTATATCATAAGGAAAAAAATAGCTAAGTTCATTCTAACTATTTGATCTATTGATATAGTATCCCACAAACTATCATAATATATAATTGAACTCAATTTAGGAACCAACATGTCCATGAGCTCTACTCGATATTCTCTATCCAACACCATTTTTTAACCCCATATTAACCTCAAGGAATCAAGTAAGTTGAAGCATGTAATAAGACCATCCTAGAAATCCTAAAGAAAATAGTTAATGATGCTGGTTGTGACTGGCACCTACAACTAAACCTAGCCTTATGGGCCTATAGAAGCAACATCCACACACCTACAGGTGTGACTCCATTTTCCTTGGTCTATGGATCTCAAGCAATACTACCTATAGAGGTTGAAATCCCATCCCTGAGAGTGTCATTGAAGGATCTTGTTAGCAACAAAGAGTATTGGTTATCCAAACTCAATGAGCTTGAAATCCTATGTGAAATATGCTTGAGTGCATTGAATCAACTATAGGCCTATCAAAATCAGCTCGAGTGAAGCTACAATAAGAAAATAAAAAATAAGAACTTTTAGGTTGGTGACTTGGTCCTATTGGAAAATAAAAAATCTAGCTAAATCAAGATGGGAAAGGTAAGTTTTAACCAAACTTGCAGGTACCTACACCATTACAACAAGCTATAGCTGAAGAGCATATTAGTTGGCTACTCTGAAAGGAGAACCTCTAGCTAAACCTCTTAAAATAAGTCATCTCAAGAACTTCTACAACTAATCATATTAGAATATCCTAGGAAAAAAAGTGAAAAAAGCAAAAAATCAAAAATCAAGAAAAACAATAAAGAGAAATAAAATGTCCTTTAAGTGAAAACCACTTTGTGGTGCTTCTTGAATCGGTGTCATAGTGAAAACTTGGTAACATGAACTACACTTGAATAAGACTTGCATCCTCATCTATCGACACTATCCATCTGCTAGGGCATTCACTCCACCCATGCATAATAAAATTTGCACCTAACCATGGCTCGATAACTGATCAAGTGTTTAACCATTCTACATAATCTCTATCCACCATCCATTTTATCCACCTATCCCTAATAAAACCTAATCCTATTGTGAACTAGGGGAAACCTTCTAAACTTGGTAATGAATTGGATCCCTGTTCATCCCATCACTTACAAAAAAACTAAGAAAATAAAAAATATCTAGAAAATAGTCAAAATCCAAAAAATTGTAAAATAAAAAATCCCAAATACATTGTAGGATGTCTCTAGATGATCAGCACCGAGTCAATATAGTTGAACTACATTGTCTTTGATCTTGCACATATGCAAGTCCATCATTGATGAGCCCCTAAGTAACTAGGTCATTCCCCTTAGGTGTCCCTTTGGGTTTCTAACTTAGTAAAAAATCCAAAACATTCAAATATCTCATCAAAATCCAAAAACATTCAAATACCTTATCAAAATCCAAAAAAATTCAAATACCTTATCAAAATAAAAAAAAAAACATTCAAATATCTTATCAAAATACAAAAATATTAGTAAAGGGTTAGAAAAATCCAAAAAAATTGTCACTTAATAAAGTCAAACTATAATGTCTTTGCATTCATCACGTAGGCAAGGCCATCATTGATGAGCCCCCAAGGCACTAGTCCAGTCGATTTAGGTATCCGTATTTGTCTCTAAATCTCTCAAAAACATAAAAAACAACATCAAATAACCACAAAGACATTAAAAAAATCTAAAAAATCCTATCTTTGTTATCACCTACTTGGAATAAACAATCATCACCATCAACATTTATAGAATGTAATCAACAAACAAAGTAAAGATCAAAATCTGAAACTTCCAAGAAAAGAAACAAAATGACTAGATTATTATCATACTAAAATAATAATTATGTATTAATTACCCTACCTTTTGAGAAATCATCATCAACATCCTGACATATGTCTTAATGGGTAAAATGTTCCTACAATAGACAAGATCAATGGGTAAACATCTTGAAACACCAAAAAAACTATGGAAAGTGATAGAACAACATTATTTATCTTATGTGATCTTATCTTTATGATTTATCTTATTGTCACATTCCTAGGATCTCTCAAGGATGTCTGTATTGATTTAGAGAGAATGGAATGGGGTATTTATCATTGATTTTTCTATTTGCTTTGTCTATTGGATATTTTTTTAAAACTACCATGGTCAATACTTGCTTTGTTTTTTGTATGGAAGAAGTTTTGGGGCAATTTCGTGTAAGTGGATACATATTAGGTACTCCATACCTTTTTTTGTATCTACTCTAAAATATTTTGAAACTTCTCACCCATACACTTTAACAAGGTTTTCTGTATGTATGGTATGACCAATAATACTCCTTGTTTGTGCAAACAAAGTCTACACAATGTATATAAAGCTATCTTGGTCATTGAAAAGGTAGAAAAATAGGTGCATCAATGGGAATGAAGGGAAATAGGGTTATGATGGACCTATCTTCCTTTATTTCCTTAGGAAATGAGATCCACACAAAGAATTGGCTTACAAACCTTAGGTAAGTCAACTCAAGGTGTGAATCTGTAGATTTCCTCATGATTGAAGAATGGGGGTCAAGGTTAAACAACACTTTGGGGAGAAAAACTAAATATAGTAAACTAACACCAAAATGAAACTTCACACTTTAAAAACTAAAATTAAGCTCAATATTAATATAACATACAATCAAATTGTAGATCAAAGAATGGAATATCTAAGTGTACCTTTCATCAAAAGTGAGTTTTCAAAGGATGACTAGGATTCATTCACCTAGTGGAAAATGGGTCCACTATCAGGGATTTTCTACAAGTCTTGGGATCCTTTCCTATCAATCTGAATCTTTCAATTTTTCCAAGTGGCAGTGTTGGAATGTTGAAAATAAATTTAGTAGATGAGTTTCTGTGAGATGATGAATTTTATGACAACTTTTGTAACTTTGTCAACTTTTTCAAATTTTCTCTTCAAGATATCTTGAAGCTTTCTTCCACCTACATCTGCAAATAGAACATGAAAGGGAAAAATTGTTTATTTTGGTGAATGGGGGATTAACTTGGTCAAGCCTTGTTTTGGTAATCAAACCTTGAGATGAAATGAAACATGAAAGAAAAAATAAATAATGAACAAATCAATGTTACCATTAAAAAAAAACTTGAATAAACCTTGGAATGTAAATATGTTACTTGCATAAAATGGATTCAATGGATGTGTATCTTGAACTTTGAATCTTTCTTTAAATAGTGTTTTGAATCCTTGATTTTATCATGAAACTTACATCACCATATTAACTCCAAAAACATGCATGATGCAAGAAGACTTTGACATGAAAATTGGATCTTGAATGTTGGAATAAAACTCTAATAAATATTCTCTTGAATTCCATTGATCACCAGTTTAGCTCTTGTAATTAAACACTTCAAAATCTAGGTGAAACATAGTGAAATAACCTTATATTTATAGATATGTATCCTCAATTTTGTAAAATTTAAATATCATAGGCCGAAATTGAATCATAGATTTGAAAACAATAAACTACCAACAAAAACATAATTTAATTTTAGGTCCTAAGGTCTAGCAAGGACCCGTCCAACCATGGGCGAATGGGTCCTAGGTACATAAACCTATGACACACATTGTTCATTGTGAAGAGTTATGTTTAGGAATTAATAAATGCTAGGTTTCCTCTTCAAAAAATGTAATTATATAGGCTTGGTAAATCAATTAAATAGAAAATTAAGGAAAATTAAGCTCAATTAATTAAAGGAGCCATAAATAAGTGTCAAAGTGTAAATAAATACATTTTACAACACTAAATTAAGTCACAATTAAGTCAAATTTAACTAGGAGGGTCCAAACAAGTGGTAAAATGTAAAGGGATACATTTTTTGTCACTACAGTCATTAATACCTTAGTGCATCATGTCTATTTGCTACAATAATAAGGATTGCTAAAAAATTACTTAGTCCTCTGTGAAAGAAATTTTTTTTTTGTCAATGCATATAATCACATATCATCAATGTATAACATCAATCATGTCACCAATCATCTCATCTATGCATATCATCATAATCATGATCCATAGATTTTGAAAAAAAATAGATCAAGCATCTAACACTTTTATCTATCTATCTCTAATCATACTAACATATCTTTTGAGTAGCATTTGTATCCTGCATAAAAAATTCATTAGTACCACATGCATCCTACATCCATAAAATCATTAGTGCATATCATGTCCATCATATAATAAAACATCATACATCATAACATAATCCATAGCATGCATACATAAATAATCCATCCATCCATATCATATAAATGCATAAAAAAGTACAAAATCATGAGCATATAATCATAATTTATCTATCATATATGTTTAAGCATCCATGAACATCCATAAAAATATCATAACACATCTATACCACAGAAAAAAATGGTATCTTGTATATCATAAAAATTTAGAGTGTCATGTACATCATCAAATATCATGTGTGATATCAAAATATACAAAATATATACAAGGACTCCATGGGCCAATGAAAGTATATACAAAAACATGTCTACATAGAGTCTCTAATACAATAACACAAAAAAATGGATCATTAAAACATCTACCTTGCTTATCCTACTTGAGAGGGGGTTGCTCCCCATCATGATGGGACCTATGATGGCTTTGAGTGGGAGATAGTTGAGGATAAATGATGGGATGAGAAGGCTATCATGAAATTGATGGACCACCTGAGGACTTTTCTCTTGTACGTAAGTTTGGAACCCCATAATGAGGATGTCTTTGAACTCTAGGAATGAATGACTCATATACAGTCTGATAATAGGTCACCTCAACAATAAACCAGTCATGCCCAACCTAATACTAACCTTGGTGAATTGAAGAAGCCAATGTAATCTTTGCTATCATCTATTACTACCTCTTAGTAGCTAGCTTCTAACAAAGGGCATCAGGGTCATCTCTAAGTGCACCCCTCTCTGCAGTCAAAATCATAAACTATGCATTAGTGGCCTATCACCGAGAAATATCGATGTCCCTCACCCCATCCCAAATATCTCTATCAACTATTAGCTGAGCAATATTTTATTCCATCTCCCCTTATGGGGGAGGTGCTTGTGATCCATGTTGCTACTAATCCTACTGATCGTGCTATTGATTAGCATCGCCCTACCCATCTTTCACTCTCTATAACTACTCATGAGAAATCCATAACATTTTCCTATCCCCCCTTCTCCATGCTATACATGTCATCCTCTTGACTTTTCTAATGACCAAGCTAGTAGAAGCAAGAGCTATAAACCTCAAGGGATAGTGGTGGGCCCACCACTATATGTATTATCTAGTAGTACTTGCATCTAGAGGACCAAATTCCCATCCCAATCCAATAAGTTCCAATGCTCTAAAATCTTCCATGACTACCCCAGAATCAACTCTGTGTCCCCATGGATTGACCTCTTAGGTCGTGTGTCCAATGTGAGCAATATATGCATCTAAGGGGAAAGTCTACCTCTCACAAAACTATCTTATGACCTTGTATAGTAGATACCATTCTAGAATAATGTTGGCACAACCTATTATCCATTCAGTCTTCTTGCAAAATGTTAGCTAATCATGATCATCAACCCAAGCCTCACAAGCCATGAAAGGTCTCCAAAGAAACTCAGTAATATCATCATAAACCAATTACTAATGTGTTATTCTTCCTAGTAGGGCATCGTGAAAATAGTCAAAATATAAATATATAAATGGATCACCCTCATCTCATTGAGTCATACCATCAAGATAGCTCACAACAATATGCTCCCATGACCAAACATGAAGAAGGGTCATCCTTGCAAAAATAGGATTTCCACCTCAAAACATGGCCTCATGCATGTCTCTATATAGGCACCAACACACACGGGCCCCAAGCATACACTGTACCATGCTCGATAATCTTCTCAATGCAGATAACCCAACCAATATGAAATATTCTCTCCCAAAAATTAGGCATCAAAGGTCCAATGATCAACCCTACTAAAACCATGGTCATAAGATCATCACCATTTACAAATGGAGTCAAATCAATCTATAAGTCCACCACTTGCAATTGCTATACACCTAGAAGCCTCTTCATGGCCTAGGTACCCATGTAGACATCGTATGTGACCAACTTTACCTAAATCAAGATCCACAGGAACCTCCATACATCCTCCAAAGTGATCATACACTCTCTTATAGGTCAATGAAAGAAGAGGTCTCCAACCTCCATCTCTCGACTAGTGCAATCATCATGGCATTATGTGCTTTGATCTTAGGGATGTAGAAAATGTATCGAAGTCCAATCACATTGAGTAATTCCCTCTCCAACTCCTCAAATTCAACAATAAAATCATGTAGTTTTCATGGCTAAATTCTCTCTAGAATAAAGCAGTTTGAGAGCTCCCAACAATCATTCAACCCACAACATCAAAAAAATTCTTGAAAATCAAATCAAGAACTTCAAATTACAAAAAGTAGCTAAATTATAAATTTTTAATAATAACGATCCTTTCTAGGACAACAAAAACCCTATTTTATAATAGTGATCATTTTTTAGGATGATAGTAGTTAGTTTTTGAAACAAAATAAATATGGTGTCCCACCTTTTGGAAGATGGAACTTAGGACATATTTTTCACTTTAGTTCATTAGGAAACCAAGATCCCTCAACCAAGTCACTCAATTGAGGGAAGGACTATGGGTTTCCTTGTGAAATGAAATGGGGGTGCACCATTAAAACAAAGTTCCAAAGTAGGAATGCAAACACTCATGTACTAAACCGTACAAAATTAAAGACATGAATCTAGATTGATAAATAGAAGGATACAAAAAGGTACCCAAAAAGAATGGAGAGATAAAAAAAAAGGTCTAAAATCCTTAGAAATTGTTGTTTCAAGTTGTAGTGGGATTGATACACCAAGTCGAGCGATTTCATCCTGCTACATGAATCAAGGTAGAATCTGGATTCTTTTGGTAACTATTCAAGATCTATAGAAAACTAGCAAATGGGTTATACTGGGACTTATACATCCTGAGGAGTGATTTATTCCTAGTATTAGGGTTTGGCTGATATTTTTTTAGCATCTAGTGATCTTTTGTAGCTTCCATCTTGTCTAATCTTGAAGTAAAAAAAGTTTGAATTATGATTTGTAGGTGAGTTTTTGTGAAGATGACAACTTTTGAAAACTTTGAAAACTTTGGAAACTTTATCTTCAAAGTATCTTCAAGGTCCAATTTACCTAAATCTACAAACACACATCAAGATGGAAATTTTTTGTTTTGTTATGGAATAGGGGTTTGCATTGGTCAAACCCTATTTTGGTAATTAAACCTTGAAATGAAATGAAATAGCATGGAGGAATGATGAATGAACAAATACAATGTTCCAACTCACCAAACCCTTGAAATAAGGGTTGCAAACTTGGGTGAAATGGCTACAATGGATGTAGATCTTGACTCTTGATCTCGATGTGAGATAGTCTTTGAGTGCTTTCTTGAATCATGAAAAACCTACATCACAAATGTTAGTTCAAAAACACACATGATGCATGAAGACTTTGACATGATGCTTGATGATTTTCTTTGGAATGCTCTTGATCTCAAAATTTCTATAATGCTTGAATTCTTGAAAGCTTAGATCTTTTTAGGAGAAATAATGTGAAATATCCTTGTATTTATAGTTCTTTATGCAATTTTTTTTTGAGATTATAACTGTATAGGAGAATTTTTTCACCCTTTAAGAAAATTCCCCTTTTACACTTCCTTGCCTTAGAAAACCAAATTCGAAGGTGAAAATACACATTAGCCTATTGCCTTCATTCCACTTTGTGTTTGTTTTGTGCATTAGCGGAATAATAACTATCAAGGATGCTCATGCAATGTGTAGACATCCATACGACACACTTACATCCCTGATGGATTCCTATGTCTGAAGCTAGCTAAGGCATTAAAATTTCCATTGGGGTTAATTTTTAATGCCCCTCTTCAAGCAACTAACCTGAATATGGTCATTTTTCTCATCCCACCTTCAAATTCACTCTTCATTCCTTCATTTCATCCTTTTACAATCCTCTAAGAATTCAGTTCATCTTGTTAACAAGCTCAAGAAACCTTCTAAGAATTCACTTCTTGCGGTCTCAACTCTCAAGCAACACTTTTCACTCCATAGCAACAACCAAAACACTCCATCAACTCTATAGAACAAGTGTGGAACAACACCATTGTAGCAGTGGCTTGATTTCTCTGATTTTCTCCTCCATTTGCTAGTGAGCTCTTGGTGGAAATGGTAAGATTTTTCACTCCTATCCTTGACAATTTGGTTTAGTAAACTATTACTATTTTTAGTGTTATTGTGTTCTTTACTTTCATTCTCCTTTATCATAATTTTCCTCCATAAGTTGATATCTTGGTTATTCGTGGAGGTGGAAACACCAAAATGGGGATCTAACTAAGGCAGACCCCTATACATCCCCACAATAATTTTCCTCCTTCTTGTGTGTAGGTCGATGTGCTTTGTGGAGCTCACTCATGAACAAGTACCTTTGTGAGATCATTCTTGTCTCCTTAACTCTCATATATTTTATTTATCATATTCGTTCATATTTTGATTAATTTATAGCTCTGTTTTGTCCCTTTGCAAGTGACTAGCTAGGTTGTTAGCCTATTTTTTGGTAGTTCACATTATCTTTTTGGTGCTTTGGTTGTAAGGACACCAGCGCACATGAGAGGCCCTAGTGTGGTGCACTATTGTCCTAGAACCACACTCTCATCCTCAGGAAGAGAGCTACCTAAGGCACATTGTGGAACCCAAAATCTAGCTTGCCTAGCCCCATTATGTGTTTCAAGTCTCTAGAGTAGTTGAAGGACATCATAGTCCTCATCATTCTCATCCCTCATTTCAAAAATACCCTTTAAGTTGAGGTAAAGTTATGAAATCCTTCCTCTCTTGGCTCTCCGTGACCTAGGGCCTTGAATGTGGTTGGTCCCCCTCTCTTACATTTTTAGTGAACCTGCTGTGAACCAAGGTCTTCTCATCCATTGGTGTTGAAAAATTTCCCTTATACCTTGTGATCATTGTGCCCCTAAGTGGGATGAACATTTATGAGCATCACAACCCAGTCGAAAACCTCCAAGTATATTGTTAGGAGAAGTATACGACACCTTCCAATGGAGAGGACAAAGGTCACTACTGGTTTCTCTATAGGTCCTTTTTTTGGATCCATTGTTGGTCTTGTTGCACAAGAGAAATTGTCAACGGGCAAGTTTAGATTCTTAGAAAAGACTGATTACAACCCTAATCCTCCTACATCTCCTAGACCATCATCAGTCAATGAGCATGAAGCTATTCACATTCCTTCAGAATATGTCTTCACCCTTAGTAAAGGGTTGGGTGACTTGGAACATCACCTAGAAAGAGACCCGAAGCTGGCTAGGGCTGCTCTAGTTATCAATGAACTAAAGTATATTGTGGGAAAAGAACGAACATGCATAGAACTCTTGGTTAGTCTCTCTAGTCTAACTGATGCATGTGCTCCTCCAACCAATCATAACATTATACGAGGAGCCACTTATGAAGATCATGAAAGACAACTAATACTGTTGATTCCCCCTATGTCTGTATACATGACTGATACCATACCATCGATTAGCATCCCTTCTGCCACTGAGGGATCTAACACTATTAAAGTGAACAAGATCCCCTTGGGTTTTAGCTTCACCCCTCCTGTCACCTTTAGCGGTGGAGGTTTTGGTGGGATGAGTTGTGGTGGCTTTGGTAGTGGTAGTGGCTTCAAAAATAGAGATGGTGCTAGTGGAAGTAGTTCAAGTGGAGGTCATGGTGGTGGCTTTGGAAGCAGAGGTGGCTCTGGTGGTGGTTCAGGTGGAGGTCACATTGATGGTTCTGGTGGTAGCTTCAACGGTGGTTCTAGAGGAGGTTCCTCTGGACCTCTATCTTCTAATGACCCTATTTTGAATACTCTTCTTCAAAATATGGGTAAGATGCAGAGCCAGTTAGTGAGTCTCTCCTAAGCCTCTACCCAACCTATCTTCCAACCCTTCTTTCAACATAGCCCATTTTTAGTCACGATTCTGAACACTACCTTCCCTCAAGGAATGGAGATCCATAAATTTGAGAAATATGGTAGAAAAGGGGACCCACAAACACATGTGTCTACCTTTAATGCCCTATGCACAGATTTCTTCCATCATGATGTGTTGATGTAAAAACTATTCCCTCGATCTCTCAAGGATACAACACTTGAATGGTACCGTTCCTTGCCCGATAATTCCATTTTTTCATTTGATCAACTTGTAAACCAATTTCTACGACAATTCCAAGCTAACATTGGGTTGAAGATGACCTTTTCAGTTCTTGTCTAATTCAAACAAGGTGATAATGAAAAGATCACTGATTTCATAGCATGGTATTAGGTGCTCTTCTCACAAATCTCATATCCACTACTCAATTCTAACATGGAAAAGGTATTCATAGGGAACTTGCAAAGAACTTGGCAGGAGAAGTTCACCCTTATGAAATACCCTTCTTTCATGCATTTATGTGCAGCCCTACAAGAGTATCAACATACAATATTTTAACTCGAGGGATCCTCATCACACTCCCATTCTGAAGGAAATTCCATCATATTGATCTATAGGAAAGGTAAAGCCATTGCAAATGTAGTAGCCACTGCAGATGATAATGGCCTTTAATGGAACCAAAATTTCATAACCTTGTTGAACCCTAGACCTCTTAAGGAACCTTACCCTAGTTTGTATGATGCAAGAACCTATTGTCAGTACCATCAAGTTAATGGACATGATACTGAATGTTTTATGTTCTGGCATCATGAGATATAGGACCACATCAACAATGGTACTATTCATCTTGATGGAAGTAAGCAAAATACAAATAAATCGATGGAAAAAGAAAATAGTGAATTGTAGATATACATAGACCCATTTCTGTCGCATTCTGCTAACATAATTGTTCATCCCACTGATTCTATCACTCTGCTCGAAGCGTATACTAACATGGTCATGGTTACCTCTACCACACAACCTA
This sequence comes from Sequoia sempervirens, assembly GCA_007258455.2. Lineage (NCBI taxonomy): Eukaryota > Viridiplantae > Streptophyta > Pinopsida > Cupressales > Cupressaceae > Sequoia > Sequoia sempervirens. The sequence continues at coordinate 94,245,245 of VDFB02075321.1, read as the reverse complement.
TTATTGGTTTGTCAAATTTGAAATTCACATCACAAGACTTACCCATAAATAGCAAGCCCTCTCCTCTCTATATTCTTGCTTGACTTAATGGCAACATTGTGACAAGAGTCTTAGTAGACCTTGTGAGTCAATTGAATGTTATTATAGAAGAGACGTTGTGGCTTAACTCACTACATAGAAAAGAATATGAAGAAACAAAATCCACCATCCGTACAAATGATCTGGTCTCTCTCTAAAGCCATACGGCTCAATAATCTTTTCCATCTTGGTTGGACCTAGGGCTGTTGACATAGTTTTTGATGTCATCCCAGAGTTGGATTTGTTCAAAATTAAGCTAGGAATACCTTGGCTAGCTTCCATAAAAAAAATTGTCTTTGTTATCTATAAATATCTAAAGTTCTCCCATGAAGGTGTTGTGCATGTAGTGCATGACATTGGGTACTATCCTGTACCATAGAAAAATAGATCTTCAAAATTTCCATGGTCTTTTAGGTCTTTTTTCATGATGCTTGGTCTATTATGCTTTGATTTAATGTTGTAATGTGACTTTTGAATTCAAATTAAGTCCTTAAAATTTAAATTATGACATCTTGTGAAGGTGTTGTAAAATGTTTCTACACTTTTCTAAACTCTTCTCATTATAATTCATCTAAAATTCACCTTTTCATCCCTTATCAAGTCCTATTTTTAAGTGTTGTAAAGTCTTGTAATGATATTTCACTCTTTTCTATGCTTAATTTCACTATTTACACCTTTCGTATGCTTTATCTAACCCCTTTATGCACTCATAAGACTTAATTAAGTGTATTTTTTAATGTAAACCCAATAATCAACATTAATTGTGACTTAATTCCCGACACCCACTTTCAAGTCCAAGGTGGGACCTGTCTGCCATGGGTAGTGGTGAATGAGTCCCTCTTGGGTCCAAATTAAAAATATTTCAAATTTTCTTTCGAGTTTTTATTCAAAATTACCTTATGTCAACCTTTGATGGGGTATTATTGGATTAATAAGGTACAAGTGTGTATAAATAAGTGTTTTTCTCCTCATTTTACATCTCCTCATTCACTTGCATTCACTAAACATCAATTCAAATTTGAGCACTTTGCATCATTCAATCAAGCATCTTCGAGCAACCATTGACACAACTTTGTATTTCTTCAACAAGACTTGTGTATGTAGATTTGTCAAGAAATTAGGTGTTGAAAGGTGGTAAATGATTCAAAAAAGTGTTTCAAGTCAACTACATCCTATTTCAAGCTTGGAGACAACCTACAGTCTGTTTTATGCAAATTTGACTATGTCAACCTGACAAGAAGACAAGTGTAGATCTAGTGCTACTGAATTGGTGCCTGATTTCACAGAAATTTTGGAGAGGAGTGATTCACCATCAGTGGTGAATGAGTCCCACTTTAATGTTGTAAAACTAGATTTTGTCAGATTCTGAATCTCGACAGTTAGAAACCAGTTTTCAGGAGTTTTTGCTAGAAGTAGGACTGATTTGCCATCAGTGGCGAATGACTCCCACTAGTGATTTTAATTGATTTTTGTTAGCATTCAAGACAGTATAGATTTAGCATTCACCACCCAGGTGGACTCTGTTTAACCTTGCTTAATTATGTTTGCATTAGTTTACTTCTCCATTGTATTTTCTGCATATCACATTGTGTTTTCAATCATTACACATTCCTTAGGTTTTGCATTCATAATCAATAAATTTGCTTAGTTGCATTTAGATCAACTAATTTAGCCTTAATTACAACACATATACATTAGATTGAGTGAACCACTTCAATTTTGGGGTTATTCTATCTCTCTCCTTTTAGGTGGAAGATCCTAAGAGTGCAAGAGAAGCCTATAGAATTCCAATCATAAAATTGTTGGTTCATTTTGATGAACCTACATATAGAACACCTTATCTTTTGCATCTTGAATTCTAGGTTTCATTTGCATCAACATTCAATTAGGTTATTGCTTTGTTTTTGCATCCTAGGGTTCCTAAAATTGCATTAGTGAAAGACTCATATAGACTTCATTTATGCATATCATATCATTAAAAAATTGAAACTTTGCATTTGCATCCTCATTTGGCATCTAAAAAGCATTAAAATAATTTTAAATTTATTGAAAAACAAAAAATAATATCATACTTCCAGGACTCATTCACTTCCCTAGGCGAATCAGTCCACTTACACATTTTAAACTGCATTTTCAAGCATTTTCTAGGTATTTTCTACATTATAGTTTTATGTAGTTTTTTCTATTTTACTTTCCAAATTCTTCTTTTCTTCTATTTCTTACATATTATTTTACTTTCATCATGGCTTTTTCTTTTAATAATTTTTGGAATTCATTGAAATCCTTAGTAGACATGTCCAATTGTGCCTTAGGTTGTGATCCTAATGACCTTGAGCTTCCTCATGCTCCTTCAAATCCTCATGATTCTCCTCCTCGTGATGAAGACATCATTGGAGAAGATGATGATAGAATGAACAAGCTCTTAAACAAATGTCTTAATAACCTTGAAGCCAATGCAACCTTTTACCCATCCATGAAACCACAAGATCTTCCTACTATTGCACCTCTTGACCACTTTAGATACTTACATCCTGAAATTAATGAAGGACCTAAGTTCCCTCCATCAAGTGGACCTAGTTCCTTTGTACACAAACACATCCTCAACCATTTTATGATCAAAAAGTTACAAACACTCCCATCAAACTTGAAGAAACATATGGAAAAGGCTTTACTATCTTAAGAAAAAAGGGGTGTGATACAAAAAATGAGCATAAAATTCATCAACTTCTAGAACAAAAACCAATAGAAGAAAACACAACAGGGTAAGGATATCAAGATCCCTCTCATGATGATGGCATGGTGATCTTTGATCACCCTCCCAACTTGGATATCCTCCTCCCTCATGAAGGGCCAATGCTTCTAAAAAATGAAGAGCTTCTCTTTATTTTGTCTCCTCAACCTTCATTTGATGAACTTAGATAATATAGCCAAAAACACAAACCTTATAAATTCATAGATCTACCCTTTATGCAAAATCCCACAACTATGGAACAAAAATTTGAAGCACTTGTTACCAGAGGATGGACTTCCATGCCTCTTCCTACAAGAACAAAACATCCTAAAATTGACAAATATTGTGCATATTATAAGATGCTAGGACATCTCACTAATGAATGTCATGCTTTACAAAAAATACTCAAAAGACTTACCCAACTTGACATAAATCCCTAAATAAAATCCTCTCCTCATGCTATAGTTGTAGAATTTTCTATTCTAACTATTGCATGATCCTTTCACATCACCAAACTCAACTCATTCTTTCCCTATACTCAGTGGGGGGCAAGAAGTTGTTAAACTTGTTGGGTATATGCAGGATCATGATGGGCCAAAAAGTGGCAATATGATGGGTATGTGGCTGACAACCTTTTTTTTACCCAAAATTGATGAAATGAAAAGGGTTTTTAAAGGAGATTCTCAGCTTTCCACCAATATAAATTATGCTTTAGTTTGAATTTAATAAGTAATTATTATTTATTTTCTATTCAAATTATGACTATAGTCCTGATTGATAGGTTGATTGAAAAACATCTATAGCTTTCAAACGATATCGCATTTTTTGAATCCAAAACATGCATCACATTCTATGCTTCACATACTATAGGATTAAAAAAATGAAAATTGAATTTCATGAAGTTTTGACAAGTTAAGGTGGTCAGACATACGAGTTTTTTATATTTTTTAAGAGTTGTAATAAAAAAATCATAATTAATTATTTACTTGGGAAAAAGTTATAAAAAAATATGCATCACATCAGGACATGATTCCTCTACTTATATCTAAAATATTATAAAAAAACATTATCATTTTATTGTGGTTAGGGTGGTCAAACAGACACCTACTTCTTATTTTTCCACGAAATTTAAGTACCACTATATTGAAATTTCAAATTTTCACCAAATAGATTTAAAAAAAAAAAAAAAACCTAGTAGTTTAGAAACTACATTCAATTTTCTATAGATTCTATTCTTACATATTTTTTAAATAGTATAGATAACTTATTGAAATTTTTATGTCAAGTTGCCTAACTCTAATTTTTTTGAATTTTTTGCCACTTAAGGGCCTATTTTTTCCATGATGATCCTACACATACCTTGTCCTTGTAATGCATTTGTCTTTGTATCTTAACTACATTATTCATTTTCTGCTTATAATACTTAAGATTGAGAAACCAATAACTAAGTTAATGGTTGACTTACATTTACATTACTAGCTCCTTTTACATTTTTCATTAGTTTCATGTCTGTATCGTTTTCCCCCGTAACATGTGTTTGATATTCTCTCTTTGTAGACTTCCTCTATTTGTACCTCTATTCTTCTATATGTTGTACATTTCCTTTTTTTCTTTTGTTTTGTGTTCTCCTTTTGGGGATGACGCAAACCGTAGAGACGCCTAGTGTCTCTTCCATGTTGACCCAAAAGGTCTGTTTACTTTTTTTTCCCTTTTTTTATTGTGTTTCTCCTTTTGGGGATGACGTAAAGTGTAGAGATGCCCAATGTCCTTTCCATCTTGACCAAAAAGGTCCTTTTACTTTTTTCTATTTTTGTTTTGTGTTTTTCAATTTGGGGATGACACAAAGTGTAGAGACACCTAATGTCTCTTCCATGTTGACCTAAAAGGTCCTTTTACTTTTTTGCATTTTTTGTGTTTCTCTTTTTGGGGATGATGCAAAAGCATTGAGACACCCTATGTCTCTTCCATGTTGACCCAATCATACCCTTTTTCCTTTTTACTTTTCCTTTTTCTTGTGTTTTCATTTTGGGGATAAAGCAATGTCTCTTCAAATTTTATGTGATTTGGGGAATAACGATAGTTCTAAGCTCTTTAATCAAAACCATTGCAACAACGAACATACTGACCCCAAATCCATAGATCCCTTATGTGTTTGGTGTGTTCCTTTCTATGGGTCAACTCCCTTTCTTTTGTTTTCTTTTTCATTTACATGAAGCAACCTAACTTAGAAACACATGACTTGGCATAGGAGCTTTCCAAGTTGGCTCTCATGTCTTATTTTATTTTTGCAATTATCCTTCACTTCTTTAAAGTAATTTCTCACAAACCAGTGTGTAGCAATTCATTTAAAGTGGGGGGAATACATTAGCATAATTTCATTTGCATTATTGGTTCTTAGTGTATCCTTTTCACTTCATACGATGCGTTCATCCATTTGTGAATGATATTGGGTGTGATTTATTTTATAAGTGTGATCTATCTTAGCATATTATATTCCTCTTGGTGGTTTGATGCGATGCACTGCATCCCCTAAGTTGTGAATATTTTATTCTTTGATTGGTCCTCCCTTGGAGACATTAGACAAAATGTTCCCTAAGTGACAAATCTTGCATGAACTTAACAAGACTCCTTTGAACATATTTTAAATTTTACACTTTTACATTTTACATTTTTACATTTGACATCTTTTCCACCTTGTATAACATAGCTTGCATGCCTGTGGTACTATCCTTTTTGTTCATGAGTTCTAAGCATATGAATCTTTGCTTGTCCCATGAAGCACGAACTGACATTTTACTTTGTGGTGCCTTGTTAAAGTTATCAGGAGCTACAAATTTGATATGGTTGAGCGAGAAGCCTATTTAGCGACATGACTTTCCCCATAGCCACATATGTTTTTGTAAGTGCATACCAACTAGCGTATGTATCTTATCTTTTTGGCCTTCTCATCTGGTGAACTGCCATGAGTTATGTCACCCCAAAGTTAGTATACATTCTCTTTTTCTTACAAACAACTTAGATCGAATCCACAACTAGTTGGAAAAATGATTGAAGCTTGATCCGATCCTCCCTTTTCTCCTTCTAATCCACAAGTGTGTTTCTTTGTTCTTATATTTAGTTTTCCATGGGATCTTCATCCTCTCACTAAAGTGGGGGCTAAATGTACCATAGAAAAATGGATCTTTGACATTTTCATGGTCTTTTAGGTTTTTCTTCATGATGCTTGGTCTATTTTTATTTGATTTAATGTTGTAATGTGACTTTTGCATTCACATTAAGTCCTAAAAATTCAAATTATGCCATCTTGTGAAGGTGCTGTGAAGTGTTGTAAACCATTTCTACACTTTTCTAAACTCTTCACATTATAATAAATCTAAAAATTACCTTTTCATCCCTTATCAAGTCCTATTTTGAAGTATTGTAAAGTCAAGTGTAACAAGATTTCAGACTTTTCTAGGCTTAATTTCAATATTTACACCTTTCTTATGCTTTATTTGACCCCTCTATGCACTCATAAGACTTAATTAAGTGTATTTTTTAATGTAAACCTGAAAAACAACATTAAATGTGACTTCATTCCTGACACCCACTTTCCAGTCCAAGGTGGGACCCATTCACCATGGGTGGTGAATGCGTCCCTCTTGGCTCCAAATTCAAAATATTTCAAATTTTCTTTTCGGTTTTTATTCAAACTTACCTTATGTTGGCCTATGATGTGCTATTATTGGGTTACTAAGGTACAAGTGTGGATAAATAAGTGTTTTTCTCCTCATTTTACATCTTCTCATTCACTTGCATTCACTAAAGATCAATTCACATTTGAGCACTTTGCATCATTCAATCAAGCATCAATCAAGCATCTTTGAGCAACCATTGACATAACTTTTGATTTCTTCAACAAGACTTGTGTATGTAGATTTGTCAAGCAATTAGGTGTTGAAAGGTGGTCAACAAGTCAACAAAGTGTTTCAAGTCAACTACATCCTATTTTAAGCTTGGAGATAACCTATAGTCTATTTTTGACAGATTTCACTCTATCAACCCGACAAGAAGATGAGTGTAAATCTGGTGCTATAGAATTTGTCCCCAACTTCACAAAATTTTGGGAGAGGATTGATTCACCATTAGTGGCAAATGAGTCCTGTTACATATTTTTTGCCTCAGCTCAAATGGACGAGCTGGCTGATTGTTATTTATCATAAGGTGGAATTGCATTTATGTTCAAATGTTGATTCATAGTTTTATCATTATTCATTGAGTAACAGTTATGCTTTTAAGGAGAAATGGAGTTTTCAGAATGCCATTTAGATGTTACAGAAATGGCAAAAATATAGAATTGAACAAATGAGCAAAATAGCATTTTAGATGCTTTCATTTATTTCGTAAAAATACTCATATTTTACAAGGCTTCATTTGATTTCACAATAAGAATGATATTACAACATTGCATGAAAATGCATTTTATTTTCAATTGAAAAGAAGAATTGAAATAAAAGATCCACACAAGCCGTGGATATAACTCTGACAATACATTTCCAATAGCACATTGTACTATTAAAGATGCAGAAAGTAAAACACATAAGTGACGGCATAATCATCATTGCCTGATTATCGACGTTTGATGTTGGATGGTGCACCTTGCCTTCTTGAGCTCTGTCGACCTGTAAGAGGAAAGGAGGGGTGTCAGTGGCTCTGATTATGAAGAAACCTATATGAGGCACCCACAATAGTACAACATACTATTAGAAATGCATTGAAAGAATCAATCAAGTGTAGTACGAAAGAAGTGAACTGAAGGAGAAATAACAATATCATGATCAACATGTTCTATTTTTATGCTAACATTCTTTGTTTCCTTATGCAGATATAGGTGAAATCACAAAGTTGAACATTATTCAAAGACCAAGCATGTGGAGTAAAATGAGCTCCCACAAGGTTAGAGCTCGGCATGCTGCCCTATTCATTAAATGGGCTGATGTTAAAGGTCACATCATCATATTTATCAAAGAAAGTAATATACAACCAAAGGAGTAAAACAAAGTTTGTATTTCAAACCAACTGTTCACTCATAACAGTCAAAATGTTTCTGAAAGTTACATGCAAATAGTGGGTTTAATCAGCTTAGTCAATTCAACTGAGTATAGTGCATCATCTTCATGGTTTAAATCATAGTGTTTTGTTTCTTATGGGTGAACAGGCATACATAATTCCTAATTACAACAAGCACTATTCAATAAAGGAGATAAAGGTAGGAATGAATTTCAATTTTTGTTCATTCAGGAAAGGTATTCATACATAAAACGGTTTATTCATACATAAAACGGTTTTGTTATATAATCAAGACAAGGTTAAAAGAATGATTCAGCAACAAATAGTCAATTTCATTATGACTGGAAGTGCAAATGACTGCTGTGAGTGGAGTCTCAATATCACTATTTTTTGAAGGAAGAAAACCAGAATACCTAATGCTATCCTATCATCCACTTGTTTACTCATTCAAATATACCTTTCAAAGGTAAGCTACACAAGAATTGTAACGTGAAGGTGTTTCCTCCAGAATGAATAGAACTCAGACTGGACATAGCATAAGCGAAAGTGCATGATCGTGAATGCATAGGTAGCAAGATGGACCAGAAATCTTCAGACTCAAATCAAAGAGATTTCTGTGTGAGAGGTTGATGTGAGTTGTATGAACATGATAGTTGAAAGATCTTCAAACAAATACAGATATATATAATGGATCTTTGTTAGAATGTTGAATGTAGCAAGTGCCCAACTTCAATCAAATATTCATATGAAGCTTCAGATTTAATGTTCTATTTTTATCATGTTGCAGTGTGGCCTGATTGAGAAATAATCCATATTTCTTCAAGGTTCTGATTTCTCGTTTAGATCATCTACATGAAGGGACAATGCTATGAATTTTTTTCATTTTTTGAATACCGCACTAGGGTTTTGAGTTGAATGCAGTATATTTGAAGTACGGGGGGGTCCATTTGAGAAGATGAATTCAAGACATATGCTTCAAGATTTCAAATACTTAGAGTTTCAATATGTTTCAGGTTTTGTCTTTAGTATTCTCATGGAGAAAACTGAGTAAACAAAAAATATCGTGTGAGTAAGGCCCATATTATTATACATACAGGTTATGTTATTCTTGTCATGAGTTTCAACTGGGTATTTGGTCAGTTTTGCTCTAATTCCGAATAGTGTTGGTTATGTGATAGTTCAATCTGCCAATGAGGATACATTCTTTTCATAAAAAAAAAAAAGAATAACAAGGAGGTAATAGTGGATATTTATTACTGGGTCAAGGTTCAGAATGCACAAAACCATGGAGCTTTACATTTTCAGTGAAGCCCATAAGAAGATTTTTTTTTAAATCAATAACATAAATAAATGCAGAGAACTAGTGGTCGGGTTCTGAAGAGAAATCGAAATAGAGACATTTTCTTCAAAGTTTACAAACATTTGCTTCAGGACTACAAAATAAAACTATGTCCGATTTTCACAATACCCATAAAAGAGATAGCAGTGAAAAGCAATGAAACACAATTTTTGTGATAAATCGATCCCAAGAAAGAAGAAAATACAATTCTTTTTTGAGATTTCAAATACCCACATCTGGTTTTGTTCTTAAAATACAGAAGATACAATAACCATAACAACCCATGTCAAGATTTTGCAACTGAATGGAGAAGTTACAGTCTTGTTCAAATTTCAAATACCCACAATCAGATATACTTTCAGAAAGGCATAAAGAGGAGTTTGTTGTTATGAGTCGAGCCCAAAATTTTAAAAGAAATTGTTTCCTATAGTGCTCATTTGGCATGATTTGAATATGGCTAAAAATTCATGAGCAAAGAAGAGTTTTTTTAAAGTCTTAGAGAACCGAAGAAAGTAAAGGAGGATTACCAGTTCAAAACCGAAGTAGAGACTCTAGCCATGGCTTGAGTTATTGATAGCTTCCAGAGGCAAGGGTTTGAGTTCTTAAGTGATGGCCGAGCTCTCACGATGGAATAGAGCACAACAATAATAGATTTGAGCACAAAAGAACAAGAAAATAATGTTATTAGACCATGTATAGCCGCAGCCTTAGGGCCAGAAAAACAAAATGTTATGCCAAAAGCTATGAAGCCATGATAGGAGGTTTACCTCTGCATAGTAAAGGTAAGCAAAAATAGAAGTCGAGCTTTCATGGAGTGAACTACAGAGTTCGAGCTCGAGCTCATTATGGCATGGAGGAGCAAAGGAAAGAAAAGAAATCAGAAACCAAGCTCATGCAGGCCGTGACTTGATATCCTTTTGGTGTTCAATAGAAAGTGAAGGAACTTCAATACAAATAGCGCAAGTCTTACCCACTGAAGTTTTCAGACCACTGGTGAACATGGAATAGTTCCTTATGCATTTTTGAGCTCAAACTTGACAGAGTCATGGCGGTGGCAGAGGGCGGCGGAGCTCTTTCTTGCAAGTGGAGTTTGAAAATGAGTGATAATTAGGGTTCAATTCTATTTTGACCAAACCCTAATTCGAACATCATCGTCCAGAATGTTCATTCAAGGCATGTGGAGAATATCAAATGGAGGCCGAAATTCATTATGTTTCATTGTGACTTTATTAAAATCCAAGTTTAATACTTATGTGGGGGCCGAGTTTCTTTGTTAGGTCGAAGGTTAAGTCTTTTAGACTTATTCATTCCTTAGTATTTTTGAAGGGATTGAATATTGAAATTCAATTAAGGATGAGTTGTGAATACCCTATGATTTAGGGTCATTTATTCTTTAGGGATTTCATTTTTGATTGATTTTGAAGAAATCAATTGTGGAATTGAGGATAGAGAGAGATAATAATGTGTTTTATTTTAATGATTTTTTGGGAAAATAAAATATTGTAAGTGGTGAATAATGAGAATTTTTTTTTTTGCTAAAGATTTTTAATCTTTAATTGCAAAAATAAGACAAATTATAAAAAATCAGCGTCTTGTAAAGCAGAATCATAAAGTAATATTCTATAAATTGCTTTATGTTTTCTTGCTATTTTTAGCGGATCTTTGATTGACTTTTCCTCTTGGTCGGATTTCTGACTTATCTTGGAAAGATAAGTTGTTTTTGAGCTTTTAAAATAGATTCAGCCTATTTTTAGAGGCTTGACAAGTTCATCATGAAAGCATTGTGCTTTTTTCTGCTTTTAAAGCAATTTTTGAGATTGTTTGGAAAAAATTTTCCTTGAGCTTTTTCTGAGCTCGGATTAGGGTTTTCTTGAGAGTTCTTTTCAAAGACTTAGTCTTTTTAGCTCTCCATTCTCAGCAGTTTAGATTAGAGTTTCTTGCCCTTACACATTTTGGGGAGCTTGTAAACTGATGTGTGCTCAGATTCTGAGAAGTTCCACTCCATCATTCAATAAAATAGCAGAGTTTTCCTTTCTCATTTTCTTTTTTCATGACTTGGAATAGTAATTTGATTTGATTTGTGATTCAAATTTGTTGGATCCTTTTCTTTTCTTACGATTGTCAAGTGATTTGCAGGAGTTACATGCTAGTTAAGGTTATGCCTTGTGTTAATTTAACCTTTGCATAAATCACTGGTTGAATACATGTGTTGTGAGATTGTGAGATTTTTATTTTAGAGAGTTGGTGGGAGTGAGTTTTTTTCAGGGTCTTCTGATAGTTGATCAATATTTTTAGGGTGATAGAATGCAAGTTTTAGATTTTAAGTCCAGTTTATCCTTCCATCCCTTTTCCTGGAAAGTCGCTTAGAATAGAATTCATCATTTGGAGAAGCAACTCACTCTGGAGATTCCTCTTTTGCATAGATCACCCACATCTGAAAGAGGTTTCCATGTTTCAGTAGTTTGTTGAATACTACATTCAGTAGGGTGCAAAACTATTGATAACAATTTTTGGCACGCCCGGTGGGACTCTAAAATTCAATTTCAGAGAAGTTTTAATCCTTTAAGGTTGCTATTTGGTGTTTGCAGCGAGTTATTCAGCCTTTTGGAATCCCTTTTCAATATACCTGGCGACTCCGTTCTCTGATTTTCAAGCAGATCCAGTGTGAACAACGCACAAAAGAACACATACTGAAGGGTCGGGTGTTCCCTTAAGAATTATCAGCCTTTGGAGGCATTGTCATCAAACACCATGGCGACTCCGAGAAGCCTTTTCTGGTTTCAAAATGATGAAGTGATGGTATGTTGTTAGAAATTCTAAGTTCTTGCTCATTTTTAGCCTTTAGATGAAAAAATATGTCAATATTTCATGGGCATGCATCATATCACCCGTCATATCATGAAGATGCCGCTTACCCATCTCCATATCAGCCACATTCACTTAATCATGCGATTGATTCTAGTTCCATGGATTTTCAAAGCCAACATGCGCAGTATAGTTGCCACCCACCCACCCCTGCTCATTATTCATCTCAGCCATCCTATGTTAAAAATTAGTCCCAAGAGATCGAAGACTTGAGTTTAAAAAAAATAAGGCTGAACTATGAAAGGAAAAAAATTGAAATAGATCAGTAGGAGGGGATTGCAAGTATAAAGAGCACATTGCTTGATTACATGAGTTAGCTGGAGGAGATCAAGAAGCAGCTTGAGTATAATCCACAGCAGGAGGAGCTGGCTTATCATGCCTATCTTCGTGACCAAGAGCTGGAGACTCAGAGAGCACAGTTTGGGGAGGATTTAGAGAGAGAAGCAACCGCACAAAAAAATCTTCTTCTTGCTCAATATCAAATGCATGAACCCCGAACAACTCCTACCATCTCAGAACATCCTATTCAAGAAGAGGTTCATGAGTTTAAATTTCCAAGTTTAATAAAAGTTGCACCCCCTAAGCCTACTAAAGTCAAAATTCCTAGCTTTAGAGATTTTTTACCTTTGCAAGAATCTAGGTTAGAACTTTCTGAACCTATGAGCATTCAAGACCAGTTCATTAGGAAGCAACCTCCTTTCCTCCAGGAAACTCCAAAAATCCCACAAGTTTCCTAGCCAAATAATTCTGATTGTCCCGTCACTATTGAGGACAGACCTATTGTCTTGGAAAATGACTCATCTTTCGCCATGGAAGAAGCTAGAGTAAAATTATTGCATATAGCTATGGAAGAATATCGCTTGTAGCAACAAAAGATTGAATGAGAGGAGTATTGTTTTGTGGGGGACAATGGAAAGTTTTTAGAGTGCACTCCTTTCTTGGTTGAGCCTGAGAGTGTTGCATGTGCAGAGGAAGTTGATTCTTTGGAACAACAGAATATTGACGATTATTTCAAAGTATCCAATTGGTATAGCGATAAAGAATGTCAGGAGCAGTTGCTGCAGGAGATAGAGGAGGTTGTGTTTGAGGAACCACAAATTCAAGATCAAGAAATGGTTGACAACTTTCAAGTTCTGCCTGATTCGTTCAATGAGTTACCATTTTTTGTGGATAATGAGGAAAGCTCATCTAAGATTACACCAATACCCACTCTAGAATAGCAGGAAGAGATTCAAAATTCTAATGTTTTGATACCTCTGACGAGCTGTAGCAAAGTAACAAATAGTCCTCTTCCATTAATGACTGAAAATGAGAGGGAGGAAGACACGTTTTGGGATGACCTCGAAGCTTTTGTTTCAAACTAGGATACCAAACACTCATCTTTTGAGGGAGAAATTTTGGAGTAGCAGCTTGAGGAGACAACAGGGGGTGCCCAAACTCAAGGCGGGGAAGGCATGGATATCGAATGTCAGAACCCCGATGAACCTGGTGCAATAGCTCAAATAGAACGAGATCAAGTTGTGCATAAGCATGACACTGCTATATAAGGTAATGGCCTTGATATCTTTATAAGTTTTCAAGAATGTAGTGAAGAGGACACCGCAAGGCCTATTATGCATACAAAAGATAATAATGGGACTCACGAGGACTTGTACGCTAATATAATTGATGAGTTTTTCTCAAATTTGGATGATATGTTTTCAAATGATCCTCATCAGAGAGATGAGATGGAGATAGTAGGTAATAATATCTAGCAAAGAGCTAGTGGTGCAAGTTTTGGTTTCACCCTTTCGAGAGGCTGCCCCATCAGACACCTAGCCAGGGTTTTTGGCAGGGTCCAAAGGGTTTCCAGTGCTGCACCTAAGGATGAGATGGCAGTCGAGGGGCAGCAAGTCCCACTTATTCATTCTAGGAAAACTAGAGGTATTTTTGACTAGACTCACATGAATTGTGCTTTCAGTTTTTTTTACAAGTTGCAGTATGACAATGTACAGGAGGCATCTTCATTTTTCACCTTTTAGTACAAATTTGTGAGCATGCAAAGGATCCTTGGTTGATTAGGAGAGGCAGTTATTTTTCCAAGCTCATAAATGGTTTTGTTTGAGTGCCTTTTTGCTGGTTAGAGGAGAGTAGTTTGCAAATAAGTGTGTTTCACACATTTCATTTCAATAGTTTGCTTTCTCTAAGCACTGTTGCGCATTGTTCTATTGGCCATTAGGGCCTATTAGTTTTCTTTCAGTTTTGTTTTGTTTTTTTGTTGCTATTTGGAGTGTTGTTGTTCAAGTTTTTGAGTTTCAAGAAGGGGTAGAATTGACTCCGCGCCCAATGAATTGCTTAAAATCCACTGATCTTTGCTTAGCAGGCAAGCATATAGCGGAAATCTCCAAAATGTCACATATTTTTCGCCTCAGCTCAAATGGAGGAGCTGGCTGATTGTTATTTATCATAAGGTGGAATTACATTTAAGTTCAAATGTTGATTCATAGTTTTATCATTATTCATTGAGTAACAGTTATGATTTTAACGAAAAATGGAGTTTTCAGAATGCCATTTAGATGTTCCAGAAATGGCAGAAATATAGAATTGAACAAATGAGAAAAATAACATTTTAGATGCTTTCATTTATTTCGTAAAAAACTCATATTTTACAAGGCTTCATTTGATTTCACAATTAGAATGATATTACAACATTGCATGAAAATGCATTTTCTTTTCAATTGAAAAGAAAAATTGAAATCAAAGATCCACACAAGCCATGGATATAACTGTGACAATACATTTCCAATAGCACATTGCACTATTAAAGATGCAAAAAGTAAAACACATAAGTGACGGCATAATCATCATTTCCTGATTATCAATGTTCGATGTTGGATGGTGCACCTTGCCTTCTTGAGCTCCGTCGACCTGTAAGAGGAAAGGAGGGGTGTCAGTGTATTCGATTATGAAGAAACCTATATGAGGCACCCACAATAGTACAACATACTATTAGAAATGCATCGAAACAATCAATCAAGTGCAGTACGAAAGAAGTGAACTAAAGGAGAAATAACAATATCATGATCAACATGTTCTATTTTTATGCTAACATTGTTTATTTCCTTGTGCAGATATAGGTGAAATCACGAAGCTGAACATTGTTTGAAGACTAAGCATGTGGAGTAAAATGGGCTCCCACAAGGGTAGAGCTCGACATGCTGCCCTATTCATTAAATGGGCTGATGTTAAAGGTCACATCATCATATTTATCAAAGAAAGTAATATACAACCAAAGGAGTAAAACAAAGTTCGTCTTTCAAACCAACTATTCGCTCATAACGGTCAAAATGTTTCTAAAAGTTATAGGCAAATAGTGGGTTTAACCAGCTTAGTCGATTCAACTGAGTATAGTGCATCATCTTCATAGTTTAAATCATAGTGCTTTGTTTCTTATGGGTGAACAGGCATACATAATGCCTAATTACAACAAGCACTATTCAATAAAGGAGATAAAGGTAGGAATGAGTTTCAATTTCTATTTATTTAGGACAGGTATTCGTACATGAAATGGTTTTGTTATATAATCAAGATAAGGTTAAAAGAATGATTCAACAACAAACAGTCAGTTTCATTATGACTAGAAGTGCAAATGACTGCTATGAGTAGAATCTCAATATCACTATTTTTTGAAGAAAACTAGAATACCTAATGTTGTCCTATCATCCACTTATTTAGTCATTCAAATATACCTTTCAAAGGTAAGCTACACAAGAATTGTAACATGAAGGTTTTTCCTCCAGAATGAACAGAACTCGGACTGGACATAGCATAAGTGAAAGTGCATGATCTTGAATGCATAGGTAGCAAGATGGACCAGAAATATTCAAACTCAAATCAAAGAGATTTCTATGTGAGAGGTTGATGCGAGCTGTATGAACATGAAAGTTCAAAGATATTCAAACAAATACAGATATATATAATGGATCTTTGTTAGAATGCTGAATGTAGCAAGTGCCCAACTTCAATCAAATATTCATATGAAGCTTCAAATTTAATGTTCTATTTTTATCATGTTGCAGTGTGCTCTGATTGAGAAATAATCCATATTTCTTCAAGGTTCTGATTTCTCATTTAGATCATCTACAGGAAGGGACAAGGTTATGACTTTTTTTCATTTTCTGAATACCGCACTAGGGTTTTGAGTTGAATGCAGTATATTTGAAGTACGAGGGGGTCCATTTGAGAAGATGAATTCAAGATATATGCTTCAGGATTTCAAATACTCAAAGTTTCAATATGTTTTAGGTTTTGTCTTTAGTATTCTCATGGGGAAAACTGAGAAAACAAAAAATATCGTGTGAGTAAGGCCCTGATTATTATACATACAGGTTATGTTATTCTTGTCATGAGTTTCAACTGGGTATTTGGTCAGTTTTGATCAAATTCTGAATAGTGTTGGTTATGTGATAGTTCAATCCTCCAATGAGGATACATTCTTTTCATAAAAAAAAATAGAATAACAAGGAGGTACTAGTGGATCTTTATTACTGGGTCAAGGTTCAGAATGCACAAAACCATGGAGCTTTACATTTTCAGTGAAGACCATAAGAAGAGTTTTTTTAAAATCAATAACATAAATAAATGTAGAGAACTGTTGGTCGGGTTCTGAAGAGAAATCAGAATAGATACATTTTCTTCAAAGTTTACAAACATTTTCTTCAGGACTACGAAATAAAACTATTTCCAATTTTCACAATACCCACAAAAGAGATAGTAGGGAAAAGCAATGAAACACAATTTTTGTGATAAGTCAAGCCGAGGAAAGAAGAAAATACAATTCTTTTTTGAGATTTCAAATACCCACATCTAGTTTTGTTCTCAAAATACAGAAGATACAATAACCATGACAACCCATGTCAAGATTTCGCAACTGAATGGAGAAGTTACATTCTTGTTCAAATTTCAAATACCCACAATCAGATATACATTCAGAAAGGCATAAAGAGGAGTTTGCTGTTCTGAGTCAAGCCCAAAATTTTAAAAGAAATTGTTTCCTACAGTGCTCATTTGGCACGGCCTGAATATGGCCAAAAATTTATGAGAAAAGAAGAGGTTTTTTTAAGTCTCAGAGAACCAAAGAAAGTAGAGGAGGATTACCAGTTCAAAACAGAAGTAGATACTCTAGCCATGGCTTGAGTTATTGATAGCTTCCAGACGCAAGGGTTTGAGTTCTTAAGTGATGGTCGAGCTCTCACGATGGAATAGAGCACAACAATAATAGATTTGAGCACAAAAGAACAAGAAAATAATGTTATTAGACTGTGTATAGCTGCGGCCTTAGGGCCAAAAAAACAAAATGTTATGCCAAAAGCTATGAAGCCATGATAGGAGGTTTACCTCTATATAGTAAAGGTTATCAAAAATAGAAGTCGAGCTTTCATGGAGTGAACTGCAGAGTTCAAGCTCAAGCTCATTATGGCATGGAGGAGCAAAGGAAAGAAAAGAAATCAAAAACCAATCTCATGCAGGCCACAACTTTATCTGCTTTTGGTATTCAATAGAAAGTGAAGGAACTTCAATAAAAATAGCACAAGTCTTACCCACTGAAGTTTTCAGACCACTGGTGAACGTGGAATAGTTCCTTATGCATTTTTCAGCTCAGACTTGATAGAGTCATGGCGGTGGCAGAGGGCGGTAGAGCTCTTTCTTGCAAGTGGAGAGTGTGAAAATGAGTGATAATTAGGGTTCGATTCTGTTTTGACCAAACCCTAATTCAGACATCATCATCCAGAATGCTCATTCAAGGCACGTGGAGAATATCAAATGGAGGCCGAAATTCATTATGTTTCATTGTGACTTTATTAAAATCCAAGTTTAATACTTATGTGGGGGCCGAGTTTCTTTGTTAGGTCGAAGGTTAAGTCTTTTAGCCTTATTCATTCCTTAGTATTTTTGAAGGGCTTGAATATTGAAAATCAATTAAGGATGAATTGTGAATACCTTATGATTTAGGGTCATTTATTCTTTAGGGTTTTTATTTTTGATTGATTTTGAAGAAATCAATTGTGGAATTAAGGATAGAGAGAGATAATAATGTGCTTTATTTTAATGATTTTTTGAGAAAATCAAATATTGTAATTGGTGAATAAGGAGATTTTGTTTTTTTGCAAAATATTTTTAATCTTTAATTGCAAAAATAAGACAAATTATAAAAAATCTGCATCTTGTAAAGCAAAATCATAAAGCAATATTCTATAAATTGCTTTATGTTTTCTTGGTATTTTTAGTAGATCTTTGATTGACTTTTCCTCTTGGTCGGATTTATGACTTATCTTGGAAAGATAAGCTATTTTTGAGCTTTTAAAGTAGATTTAGCCTATTTTTAGAGGCTTGACAGGTTCAACATGAAAGCATTGTGCTTTTTTTTGCTTTTAAAGCAGTTTTTTAGATTGTTTGAAACCTTTTTTCCTTGAGCTTTTTCTGAGCTCGGATTAGGGTTTTCTTGAGAATTCTTTTCAAAGACTTAGTCTTTTCAGATCTCCATTCTCAGCAATTCAAATTAGAGTTTCTTTCCCTTACACATTTTGGGGAGCTTGTAAATTGATGTGTGCTCAGATTCTGAGAAGTTCCACTCCATCATTCAATAAAATAGCAGAGTTTTCCTTTCTCATTTTCTTTTTTCATGACTTGGAATAGTAATTTGATTTGATTTGTGATTCAAATCTGTTGGATCCTTTTCTTTTCTTACGATTGTCAAGTGATTTGCAGGAGTTACATGCTAGTTTAGGTTTTTCCTTGTGTTAATTTAACCTTTGCATAAATCACTGGTTGAATACATGTGTTGTGAGATTGTGAGATTTTTATTTTAGAGAGTTGGTGGGAGTGAGTTTTTTTCAGGGTCTTCTTATAGTTGATCAATATTTTTAGGGTGATAGAATTCCAGTTTTAGATTTTAAGTCAAGTTTATCCTTCTATCCATTTTCCTGGAAAGTTGCTTAGAATAGAATTCATCATTCGGAGAACCAACTCACTCTGGAGATTCCTCTTTCGTGTAGATCACCCACATCTAAAAGAGGTTTCCATGTTTCAGTAGTTTGTTGAATACTACATTCAGCAGGGTGCAAAACTATTGATAACAAGTCCCACTGGCGAATTTTCTATATGCATAAAATTGGTCATGTCTAATTAATCCTGGCATTTAATTAAATATTTATTATTTAACAAATTTCTCTAAAGTCCTCTACATATGATTAAAGTTCTCTACACATGATTAAATTTAGTTAATTTAATTATATTGTTCATTCACTTTATTCTTCCACCTTAATTAAATAAATTCACTTTATTTAATTATTTCATATTCATATGTTTACTTTTTTCTTTTTTTATTAGATTGCAGGAATTGGGTAGCATGACCCCCTATAAACTGCAGTGCACCTGGTAAAATTTTTAACGTGATCGGTGGCACTGGCGCGACACGCCCTCTGGTACCATGGGGGTGGGGGAGACTAGACCTTGTGACCAACTTCTTGAAATAAGAAGGATTTAGCCAACAGAGCTAGGGCCTCAACCCCATAATCATATGTCTATTTAATTAATTAAATAAATACCCTTTATTTATCTTAATTAATTATCACCTTTTGAATTTAATTAAGTCTTTTGATTTAATTAAATTTAAAATATTTCCTTTCTCCTATTCAAAATCTTTCTTCTAATTAATTAAATATTTTATTTAATTATGAAATATTTTATTATTCTTCAAATCTTAATTAAATGATTATTTAATTGAGAAAAATCTCCATGTCACCCATAAATAAATAATTGAATTTATAATTCATTATTTATCTTCTTAAATCTTTCCAAAATCCTCTAAAAAGATGATTTTTTATCATCTCATCTTATCTCTTCCATAAATAAATAATTGAATGTATAATTCATTATTTATCTTCTTAAATATTTCCAAAATATTCTAAAAAGATGAATTTTATCATCTCATATTATCTCTTCATATCGTTAATTAAATATCTTTATTTAATTAAATATCCTTCATATATTTTCAAATCATAATTAAATATTTTATTTCATTATGAAATCCTCCATTATTCTTCAAATCTTAATTAAAAAAATCTTTCATGTCACCAATAAATGAATAATGAATTTGATAAATTCATTATTTATCTTCAAAATCTTTCCTCAATCTCACAAAAATATGATTTTACAATTCATCTTTATCATCTCATCTTATCTCTTCCTCGAAAAAGCAAGCAAATCTTGATTTCTAGTTTTCTTCTATTTTTCTCTCTAGTCTTATCCATCTTCAACCATTCGATCTGCCAAGAATTTTCACATCCATTGATCACAATAGCCAATCAAAATCTGTTGAAAGCTCTATAAATACCCTTTCAAATCCAAGCATTGGTTACTTATAGATATACACGCATTAAAGCTTAATTGCATTCTAGCATTCTAGCATTCTAGGATTGCCATTATGAGCTTTAGTATTTATAGCATTTTGTAATCTTACATTTCTAGCAATCATGCATGTTAATCATATCATAGCATAGAATACAATCACCATCTTTAATCTCGTTCTCTAGGAAGACTGTTTGTTGAGCCTAGCACAAGATCTGAGAGCAAGCTAGAATCGACAAAAACACTGGAGATAGAGGACAATTAAACATCTTTGAAGAATAAATAGAGTTTGCATTTCTTTCCTTTATTTTATGCTTTGATTTAAAGTTTCATTGGTGTGTTTGATTTGTTTTTAATCTACAATTATACATTTATTGTGCACTTAAAATCGATCACACATTTTTTGGCTCCCACCATGGGGCTGTTTCCCCATTTTTAACATCTACTTGCATGTTTTCTAATGGGTTTTCACATTCTGAAGTTTGGATTTTTGAAAAACAAATCACATTTTAGTGCATTTGTGGGTTTATTTAGCGCATCCAAGGCTTCTTTCAGTGCTTTTTGCAGGTCTTTCGATGCATCCAAGAACTATTTTAGCACATCTAGGGAACAAAAAGGCACATCCATTTAGCTCACTTCATTTAAAATTGTAAAAAAAAAAATTCTTTGCATTCTTAGATTAGTACATTTAGGATTTCTTTTAGTGCATTTAAGGTTTTCTGTAGTGCTTATGGGTTTTGTTTTATCACATAGACTATTTGTTTTAGTACATTTGTATGATCTTTTAGCACTTATAGGTTGTAACTAAACAAATTTCTGAGTTTGATGCCTTCTGCAGATAGAGCTTTTTCTAGTTAAAAATAGGCAACCCTAGGGTAGACACAACAATTTAAAATGAACCAATCCTAGGATAGACATAGAATTTAAAAAGAATCAATCCTAGGATAGTCACCACACATTGATTTTTGTAGTTAAAATGAATCCCATGCTTGTTGTGAAGCAACATCTTCACATAGATTAAATCATTGTTATTTGGGCTCTAAAAAGAACACTGTCTACTTTGTCTATGGCAATAGGTCTATGCTCTCCCATTAAATAGGTGATCAGAATACCATAATTTCCTTTTCAATTTCTACAATTTTAATGCTTTATTACATCCTGTAGAGGGGATGCTCTTATGGGAAAAAGTAATCACCCAAGAGGAACGACCCAAGTGGATTCAAGCCAAAGCCAGGCTATTCCACCCCACCATAAAATTTAAAACAAATCTGGGGAAACCCACTTTTTCCAATAGTGTGCAAGATAACCATCCCCAAAGCCTTTGTTCTAAAGGTTGGGAGGTCTCCTCAAGGAGTTTATTATTGCCACACCGAATGGAAACCCTTACTATGAACCTAGTGTAGTAGCCAACTGTGTTAGTTTCTGAACATCCTGATAATCAAGTGCGAGGGAGGGAAGAATCTGCCCCCCAAGACACTCACCATATAACTGCCAAGGACCGTTTTCTCAGGGGATTTGGTACCCACTTCCGTCACTCCGAGTACATGCCTAGAAAAGGAAAAAACATGGGCACCCCTTTGGGGGTGACATGACTGTGTGAGTCGACATAGTTCTAAGATGTGGGTTGTGGTTATTATGATGACCTACTTGAGTACTAAGAGTGAGTCTATCTGAATTGTCTTTTATTGGAAAAACCTGTGAAAACACTTTTTGAAAAACATTTTGAACATACACTTGATGTTTAGTATAGGGCTTAAAAACAACTATTTTTAGAATGTTTGATGTGTTTTCAATCACACTAATTTAGATAAAAGATCATCCAAGATGAACATGCAAAAGTTCAGCTAAAATTGTTTAAAAACTATTCAGAAAACTACTTTAGAAAACTGTTTTAGCGCATCTAGGGGATATCTTAGTGCATATAAGGTCTATTCTAGCACATTCATTGGTTAGTTCAACATAGTTAGAGCCTATTTCGGTGCATAGGTTGAGTATTATATGAACAATCTTGGTCACTATCAAAACATTTTTTTGTAGCACATATAGGACATAGAGTAGCACATCTAGGGTTTGTTTTAGTGCATTTGACTATTTCTCTGGTGCATGGGCCTATTTCCATAGTGCATATAGGGTGAAAAATAGCGCATCTATCACTTTCCAAGATTATTACTTTTGACAGATCTAAGTTTGTAACATCTTTGGTCCAGTAGCCTTTTGACATTTCTCTCATGCTTAGAGAGTGGAAATCAACCAAATTGTCAAGAAATCAATTTTCAATAGGATCAAGAAACCCAAGAAACATTTAGGTTACAAGAAAACCTTGCAACATAGAAATTTTTTGTATAAAAGTCAAAATTTCTTGCTCCATTACCACGAGTTCATCCATAGATACCAAGATTTTGCTAGGGGATTTACCGATGAGTACAGTGTAGAACCTTTATATTCACGAGCCTATTTTCAGAGAAGAGCTCTATCACAACGACACAATCAGAATCAACCTCTCAAATTCAATTATCTACCACAACCTTCTATTGAATATCCAACACATCCCAGTCAAATCCTTCAGTGAGTTTAATTAGGCAATTTGATATACTTCAAAAATAAGGATCAAATCTTAAAAGTGCACCTTTCAAACAAATTTCTAATTATTGATTCAACTTCCCTAATAGGATTCTGATATCCTTTATCATTGGAAGCCACAATCAAGAATTAGGAACTTCTTTTGATGATATCATAATATTTTCATCTTATCGGATCAAAACATCATCATTGTTGCACTTAGCAAATTGTGATCTAAGTCTAGAAGAAAATTTCAAAATCATATGCCTATTTACAATAAGCTGAAAGAGGATATTCAACAAGAAGATCATACCCAAAGAACTCAAGAAGAAGGTGAGAATAGTAATCCCCTTTATAGTGTGAGTCAAAATCCCCTCTTTAATGACAACATGGATGAAAGAGAAAAATATGTGTTCCCTTCCAATAAAGACATGAGCAGAACTCCTGTAGATAGTGATTATGAACGCGATGAAGAACATCACCTTAGAGAGGCTGAGCAAGATTCCAAATTTCATAAATCCTTAGAAAATATCTTAGAGCACAACAAAGAGAAATATTTCCTATATTTGGCTAACAAAGGAGCTAAATTTCCTCATGATTTTAATACTGAAAACTTTAAAAGGAGTCTTGATGACACACCCTTGTCTGATATTAGTAAATTGTCTCAACAGGTTAAGGCACTACATGAGAAAATTAAAGACATGCAAGGGGGAACCACAACGAAGACATATGCTCTTGATGACATATGTCCTTATCCTTTTTACTGACGTCTCAACATGATTCTGTTTCCCAAACATTGTGAAATCCCAAAGTTTGATCGTTACAATGGGAAATCGGATCCAATTGATCATATTAGGGACTTTCAAAATATGACTTTAGAGTTTTCTCACAAGGACACATACTTGATGTGTTTGTTTCCTAGAAGTCTCAGAGGCCAATCAATGGAATGGCTATCGAAAATCACACCACCTGTCAAGACATTTGAGGAATTGATTAACGAATTCATATCACAATATTCCTAAAATATACAACACCAAATAACCATGATTGATATCTGTAAGGCTAAACAAAAACTTGGTGAACCATTTATTACATTTCTTCAGAGATGGAGAAGATTATTTGCTAGATATCCATGCCATGTTACTAAAAAGGAAAAGATCACCACTTTCATAAATAGCCTAGATCAAGAGATGAGATATCATCTTAATCTTCATTGTCCTCCCTCTTTCTAGAAATTTATTGAAAATTCCATCACCATTGAAAGTTCCTTGGTCCAAAGAGGGATAATAAAACTTGATAAGGACAATCCTAGCTTGTCAAATCACCACAATCACAAATCTAAATTTTCAACTTGCAACAAAAACATGGTGAATGATGGTGTTGTAGATGTAAATAATGTCTCGACTAAGCCATTTAATCTTAGTACTCCAAGTGCTCCTCACAACAATAAATATAACAATGTCAACTTAGTCACAAATAAAGGAAACAATCCTCCCCCGAGGAATAACATGAATCAAAATTTTACTCCCAATCAAGGTTATCTTGGAAACAAAAACAATACCTTAGGAAATACCTCGAACACAAATCTACAACAATCTTCATTTTTCTCTAGTAGAAGAAATTTTACTGCACTAGGTCAATCTTTAGAATTTGCATTCAAAGAGTTTATGGCTAAAAATGTTCTTACTTTGCCGCCTCAACACAACTTTGAACCTAGTGTGAAACCTCCATCATGGAATGATGCATACTATTTTGACTATCATCGATGCAAGGGCCATCATACAAATAATTGCAAGCCTTGAAGAATGTTGTCCAAGATTTTATAGAAAATGGCACCATCACAATAGAAGGACACCAACAAACAAATGAAGATAATCAAGCATTTAAAGACCCTCTTCCAAACTATGAAAGAGGGGAATCTTCTTCATCAAACAACAAAGGAAAGAATGTAAACTATGTCTATGAGACTACCATTCTTAACTTTTATATAGTTCAAAATAAAATTCATGATAAACAAGACATTATACTAGCTAATTTGAAGGCTTTTCAATCCCAAGCTATGGTGGGATACTCCACCGCACCTCATTACCTATAATTTACTGAAAATGATGATACATCACTCACCCATCCACATAATGCTCCACTTCATATTGAGGTTTTGATCCATAAATTTCTATTCAAACGTGTTCTAATAGATGGAGCTGGTTTAAATATCTACTCTTTAAAGTTTATATATGCATTGGGATATTCAGAAGAAGAAATTGATTCTAGTAACAAGAGTACCATGAAGGCATATGATCAAGAGGAATGTTCATCTAAAGGATCAATTATTTTACCAATCTGAGTTGGCCTTGTGGTGAAGGATGTGATTTTCCAAGTCCTTGATCTCCCGTTGCCTTATAATATTCTCCTTGGAAGACCTTGGATACATGAAATGCAAGCAGTGTCCTATACATACCATCAATGATTGAAATTCCCTCATGATGGAGTTGAAATCACCATACAAGGAGATCTTAATCCTTCCATATCTTGTCATAATCTCAATTCTAAAGCTTAAATCACCATTCCTAGCAAAAGTGAAGCACTACATACTCAAGCATTTTTTGATCCTAAATCTTCAAAAACATCCACTGCAATATCAAATTCTAAGGTCCAAATCCATGATCTGGGAAATGGAGAATACCGTTTGGACAATTTTCTAGTAAAAGATACTGCTACTATTGTTGAGAAGGGTCAGAGTTCTAAGAATGATGTTGAGACAACTACATAAGGAATACAAAAAGATGACTATGCTGAGATTGAAACCAATTGGGATCTTGATAATACACCTACCTATTCTATATCTACTACCACTCAATCTTTTCATATCACTGATAATCCACTATTTGATCAAAACTTCTATGATAACCCACTCTTTGATCATGATCCCACTGAGTATATCCAACCATCATCCTTCCATTCTACTTTCCCTAGACTAAGAGATGAATATCCTATTGTGGCATCAACAAATCCATCTGCCAAGTCGCTAAGGATGTGCAAGCTTCCTTTGATGTTAGTCCTACCAAAAAGGATACTCTCAAAGACTTTGTTGATGACATCACTAATCCTTCCATCTCACCTACATCCATCCATCTTATAGACATGGATCAACAAGTATCATTCAAAGAAAATATAAAGGAGGTAAGTCAAGAATCAAAGGTCAAAGTGCATTTTTCAAAGGGAGATCTAAAATCAAAAGAAAGCTTGCAAAGAAAGAAAGATCAAGAAAAGTCCCTTGGCCAATATAAAAAGCTATTGGACAAATCAAAAATAAAGAAAAATCCATACAAGTCCACTAGCCAAAATAAAAATCTATCCGACAAATCAAAAATAAAAGTCAAAAATAAAAGTAAGCAAAAGTCAATCTCCAAACATGCCTCCCCCTCAAAAATCACTGGGGGCATCTATCAAGAAAGAAAATCAAAGAAAGAATTTGTTGATCTAAGGTCTTCATCCATCTCATTATCACTCATACCATATAGTCCTTTCCACCCATCCATGTTCACATACCCATCATATCATTACACCTCCATTGGTGATGTCTTTTGATGCATCTTTGATGATGACCCCTTCACGTACTATAACTCATTGGTTGTTCAAGCTCCTTTTTTACTAACGCCTGATGGCCCATGTAGTGTGCACATTAGGGATCCTATCCTAGCCTCTTCCATTTTCTATATTTATCGTCCTTCATACTTTCCACTTGTACTCCTCATTCCAATTAGGTCCTTTCATACAACATGGTCATCCACACATGAGAGCGATATCATCAAGGCGGTCTACAAATCTGGAATTTATCAATTCTATATCTACCTTCAGAGTGCACATAAAAAGTCCTGAAGAAATACAAAAAATCATAAAAAGTCCTAAAAAAATAACAAAAAT
Source organism: Sequoia sempervirens (assembly GCA_007258455.2). Taxonomy (NCBI): domain Eukaryota; kingdom Viridiplantae; phylum Streptophyta; class Pinopsida; order Cupressales; family Cupressaceae; genus Sequoia; species Sequoia sempervirens. The sequence goes on along the minus strand of VDFB02075321.1, from coordinate 94,218,312 downwards.
AGCAGAAAAAGTCCTAAAAAAACACAAAAACATCTAGAAAAAGTCCTAAAACAATAACAAAAACAACATAAAAAGTCCTAAAAAAAATCAAAAATCAAAAATAAAAATAAAATAAAAATAAAAAAAATTGTCATAGGGTGAAAACCTGGCAATAGGTAGTCTATTGACAAGAAAAATACAAAAAAAATAAATCAAAAGGAAATTAGAAAAATGCAATAATAACAAATAGTGAAAATCTGGCAAACAGACGCTATTTGTAGCTCTCCATCTATTAGATCATGTTTTGCACTTAGCTTCTCATCTTGCATTCCATCATCTTAAAACCGTAATCGCATCATACTGCCATCATTTTCCTAGAGTGATAACATCTTACCATGGCTTGATCATTGTACATATCCTTTTTAGCAAGTTGTGTTGATACTAGGGGAAAACATACTAGGGGCACTCAACTTTCAAATTCTACCAAAACAACTAGAAAATGACATAAAATCTAATCATGCAAACAAACAATCAAATCCTATGAGCAGCTATCCAATCATTGATCCATATCATAACAATTTTCAGCAAATACCATATCATGACTCATATCTAGATGATCTAAAATATGAATAATGTTTTGAATAGTAGTATTATATTTTTGAACAATGGTTGTTTGACTTTCGATATCATTACTCTAGAGCACACTCGATGATTTCTTGAACTAGAGTGGCAAGGAGGATGTTTTTCTTTGTCTGTTGTCTTGAGGGTAATTATCAATCTATTGCAAATATGTCGCGAGACATGATTTTCCAAACATATCATTGATGATAGTTCAAAATTTGCATCAAAAAGTGGTTAATATTTGTCTATTTATGCAAGAAATACTTAGGTTATCTTGGTTCAATTATACCTCAATGCTTGTGTTCACTTGCTATATTAAAAATTATGAACATTGTACTCAGGTCATCATTGGTGCTAATTTCCCCTCTAAAGCTTGTACATACTTCCAACATTTTAAAATTCTCTATGATGATTCAAGAAAGCTAACAAAAGGCTCAACAAATGGTTGGTTTCATTTCGTTGCATTTCATTTAGATCATTGTACATATGTGCATACTGGATTTGCATCAGAGCTTTAAAGGGTTGACCAATAACATCAATGACTGTCATGTCTCTTTGGACTAGTTGAGGAGGACATTCGAACATTTATCATCTTTCATCTTCATCATCATTTCATTATCATTATCATTTCATCTGGGTCCTATACATATCATTATCATTTCATCATTTATCATTATTTTATCATATCATTTTCATTTATCATTTTATCATTTTCATTTATTATTTCATATCATTATCATTTATCATTTATCATTTCATCATCATTTCATTACATCATACATTTCATCCCATTATTGCACTCGTCTATCATTTTCATATCATTTATCTATCATGACATTTTTCCCATAAACATTTGACTCATTTCACATATCATTTCTTTTCCTGAATCATATACATACTACAAATTCATGATGCATCTCGTAAAAATGAACATCCATTTTTCATCACATCATTATTATTTCTTGCATTTGAAAAATCCGATAACAAACATTCCATGCATACATTACATTTCCACATCATTTTTCATAAACATATCATATATCTCCATGCACACTCTCATAATCAAACATCCTAGGTCATCCACCTACATGACATCATTAGTACACATCACAAATCGCAATCATAGCATGAATCATCCTACATATCATGTTAGTCATCAAACCATCAAAAGCATCAAAAATCCATCTCATAACATATGCAAACATATGCATATACATATCATCGCATCATCACATAAAAAATGCACATCATCAAAACTCATCGCCGCTGCATATCATCACTCATAAAAAATACATACAAATGTCCAATGTCCAATGAAACTGAAAAGTCTAGAGAGATACATAAGATATGATCAGAAACAATGTACATTCTCCAAAAATGATGTATATATGTGAAGTACATCCATAATACTACATCAATAAAAAAAATCACATATCAAGGCTGGCTAGTGGTGCCCCCTGATGGAGTTGGTCTAGAGGATGGTGGCCTACCACTACCCCCTACGGCAGGATCCTATCGCGGCCCTGTGACCCCTCTGTTCTGTGTTGTAGTCCGCAATCTATTCCTAGATCTAATGTGGGATCGAGGGTAAGTCTCTTTGCATTCGGGAGGGCACAACTCCTCGTATTTAATCAGATAATGCTCAGCCTCCCTGGAAATCTATCATTTTTGGAAGTCCACCACCTCTTGCACCTCCTACCCCAGGATTTCTGTGTGGTCTCGACACACTTCAACTATGCAAAGGTCAATCTAAATCTCTCTATCTATCAATGATTCATATCATGCGATTTATCTGTCAATGCCTCATATCATGCAATCATAACCCATATCTATCTATCAGTGATCCCTATCAGTGAACCATATCAAATGCTCTATCTAAGTGACTCATATCATGAAATCAATGCAAAATCTATCTATCTGAATATGAAATCAATCTACTCTATCATCATTTACTGTTTGTTCTCTTTTTCAGGAAATAAAAATTATCAACAATCAAATCATCTTCCTATTTGTACTTCAGTCACGAATGCAAATATATTTTCAATCACATCATCTACTATTTTTTTCTATCGCAGAAAGTAAATTTATAAGAAGTCATATCAATCATTCTACTCTTTGTTTTTCATTCAATGGAAACAAAGTTATTAGCTATCTACTCTTTGTTTTCTATTTTGGGAAAAAAAGTTATCAATTCATCATTTATCAGATCTTCTATCATTTATATCCATATCAGCATGATGACAAGACAATTTATCTATCTATTGACCAAAGAAGCAATATACATCATCATTATTTCATCAATTATCAGGAGCTAAATTACTGCATCCCTCTCATCCTCTGAATTTCATCATCAACTGAACATTTTTTCTTATTAGATCAGTGATTTACCTCCCGAGTGGGCATCATCAATATTAGGCACATTTTTTTTAATCAGGGGCATATTAGTTAAAATTTTCTGACTAATGGCAAAATCAAGTGCAACAAATTTCAAAAGAAGCAATATTTTCTTTGAAGCAATGCGTTTCACACATCACTTCAAACAGGGGCAAAATGTACATGCATAAAATTGGCCATGTCTATTTTTTTTTTTTTTTTAATTATAGGGGTAAACGCTTTTGACCGGAGCTATGAATGGGATACAACCATTCAACAATACCACCCCAACGGGGTTTGATCGTTGGTGACAAGAACAACAATGCCACCTATAAACCATCACACCATGCCAATACCGGCACCATGTCTAATTAATCCTGGCATTTAATTAAATATTTATTATTTAATTAATTTCTCTAAAGTCCTCTACATATGATTAAATTTATTTAATTTAATTATATTGTTTATTCACTTTATTCTTTCACCTTAATTAAATAAATTCACTTTATTTAATTATTTCATATTCATATGTCTACTTAATTAATTAAATAAATAACCTTTATTTATCTTAATTAATTATCACCTTTTGAATTTAATTAAGTCTTTTGATTTAATTAAATTTAAAATATTTCCTTTCTCCTATTCAAAGTATTTCTTCTAATTAATTAAATATTTTATTTAATTAATTTCATCTACATGTCATTTCTTAAAAAAATTAATTAAATATCTTTATTTAATTAATATCCTTCATATCTTTTCAAATCATAATTAAATATTTTATTTAATATGAAATCTTTTATTATTCTTCAAAACTTAATTAAGTGATTATTTAATTGAGAAAAATCTACATGCCACCCATAAATAAATAATTAAATTTATAATTCATTATTTATCTTCTTAAATCTTTCCAAAATCCTTTAAAAAGATGATTTTTTATCATCTCATCTTAACTCTTCCATAAATAAATAATTGAATGTATAATTCATTATTTATCTTCTTAAATGTATCCAAAATCTTCTAAAAAGATTATTTTTCTCGTCTCATATTATCTCTTCATATCTTTAATTAAATATCTTTATTTAATTAAATATCCTTCATATATTTTCAAATCATAATTAAATATTGTATTTAATTATGAAATCCTCCATTATTCTTCAAATCTTAATTAAGAAAATATTTCATGTCACCAATAAATTCATAATAGTGGTTTACAATTTTTGGCCAAACTGGACATTGAAATTATTATTTTTAACTGAATCTTCACATTCGGGCACCTATAGCGGCTAAACTGTGAGGAATTTAAAGATGGTGCAAACTAGAGTCTCATCAAATTTTATCTTTAGATTCTAAAAATATTTTTTTCAAAATTTTTGGAATCAAATTGCACTTCTTTTTCCATCTCCCACGAAAATTGATTTTTTTTCAGAAAACAACATTTTTAAAAAGTGACACACACCGTATAACGCATAACTTTTTTTCCATGAAGGATAAAATTCTAATTCTTTCAAATTTAGATTTGTAACTCTGATATCTAGTGCTTCCACTTGGTTAGATAGTTTTTTATTGAATATTTTTTCCTTAATCAAGTTTCAAATTCAAACCAATTACAATTCAGACACAAGCGACCGTATAACACATAACTTTTTTTGTATATGTCAAAATTTTATTTTATTTTTTTTGTTGGATCAAGGACTTCAATATTGGTGCACTCATATTTTTCAAATTTTTTTTTTTATAATATTCTATTTTTCTACATGTGAAGAACAAAGAAATTCATTTTCGATGAAAAACCTATGTTTAATAAAACTTAAAAAACAAATACATAAAAAACCAAAACATATTAAAATTATATTCATTGGATAGCTTGTTCTAAGGAATACCATAATTATTTTAAATAAATTTTAAATGAATTCATTTGATCCCCAAAAGCTAAATCAAGGTGATTTTTTATCAGCATTTTGATAGGTGTAAAGGAGGCATTTATAGGTATGGTTTAAAGCTAGCGAGGTTCTATCAAGGGGGTTTGATCTAAGGTGATTTGATCAAACCCTCTTCAATTGGAATCCTTAAAATGGAACTTTTTAAGGCTTAAATTATTATATTTTCTAAAAATATGTGATTTCAGCTAAAATTCATTCCTCTCAGGAATTGTAAACCACTATTATGAAATTTGAATTTGATAAATTCATTATTTATCTTCAAAATCTTTCCTCAATCTCACAAAAAAATTATTTTTACAATTCATCTTTATCATCTCATCTTATCTCTTCCTCGAAAAAGGAAGCAAATCTTGATTTCTAGTTTTCTTCTATTTTTCTCTCCAGTCTTATCCATCTTCGACCATTCGATTGTCTAGGAATTTTCATAGCCATTGATCGCAGCATCCAATCAAAATCTTTTGAAAGCTCTATAAATACCCTTGCAAATCCAAGCATTGGTTACTTACACATATACACACATTAAAGCTTAATTGCATTCTAGCATTGTCATTATCAGCTTTAGTATTTATAGCATTTTGTAATCTTTCATTTCTAGCAATCATGCATGTTAATCATATCATAGCATAGAATACAATCATCATCTTTAATCTCATTCTCTAGGAAGAATGTTTGTTGAGCCTAGCACTAGATCTGAGAGCAAGTTGGAATCGATAAAAACACTAATGATAGAGGACAATGGAACATCTTTGAAGCATAAACAAAGTTTGCATTTATTTCCTTTATTTTATGCTTTGATTTAAAGTTTCATTGATTTGCTTGATTTTTTTTTAATCTACAATTATACATTTATTTTGCACTTAAAATCGATCACACAATTTTCACAGATTTTTGTTAGCATTTAGGACACTCTAGATTCATCATTCACTACCCAAGTGCACTTTGTTCAACCTTTCTTAATTATGTTTTCATTAGTTTACTTCTCCATTCTATTTTCTACATATCACATTATATTTTCAAACATTTTACATTCCTTGGGTTTTTCATTCATAATCAATCAATTACATTGCTTAGTTGCATTTAGATCTGCTCATTTAGCCTTAATTATAACACACATACATTATATTGGGTGAACCACTTCAATTTTGGGGTTATTGTATCTCTCTCTTTTTAGGTGGAAGATCCTAAGAGTGCAAGAGAAGCCTATAGAATTCTAGATACAAAATTGTTGGTTCACATCCTTTGGTGTCCCATGGGGGATATTCATTAGACCACTTTTGACCAACCTTGGTTGATCTACTTGCTCCAAGAATGGACCTACTTTACAAAAACTATGTGAAGTATAAGACTGGTGACAAAGGACAACCAAAGTTGGCTCTTCCTGTAGCACAAGAGCCAGCTGCTTACTCTTCTCGAAAGGGAAGGAAAATTTTGTCTCCTCTCAGGATGAATCATCCTCTCCCCTTTCTTGGGAGGAGTATTGGATGAGTAAACCTGAATTATGGGTATGTGCAGGATCATCATGGAAAAAACAGGCCCTTAAGTGCCAAAAAAATAAGAAAAATTAGAGTTAGGGAACTTGACATAAAAATTTGAATAAGTTATCTATATTATTTCAAAAATATGTAAGAATAGAATCTTTAGAAAATTGAATGTAGTTTCTAAACTACTAGGTTTGTTTAAAACAAAAGAAATCTATTTGGTGAAAATTTGAAATTTCAATGTAGTAGTAATTAAATTTCAGAGAAAAAATAAGAAGTAGGTGTCTGTCTGACCACCCTAACCACAATAGAATGATAATATTTTTTTATAATATTTTAGATATAAGTAGAGGACTCACGTCCCGATGTGATGCATATTTTTTGTAATTTTTTTCCAAGTAGATAATTAATTATGAATTTTTTATTACAACTTTTAAAAAATATAAAAGACTCGTATGTCTAACCACCTTAACTAGGTCAAAACTTTATGAAATTCATTTTTTCTTTTTTAAATCCTATAGTATGCGAAGCATAGAATGTGATGCATGTTTCGATTCAAAAAATGTAATACCATTTGAAAGTTATAGATGTTTTTCAATCAGTCTATCAATCAGAACTTTAGTCGTAATTTGAATAGAAAATGAATAATAATTACTTATTAAATTCAAAGTAAAGCATAATTTATATTGGTGGAAAGTTGAGAATGTCCTTTAAAACCCTTTTCATTTCATAAATTTTGGGTAAAAAGTCTTCAGCCACATACCCATCATATTGCCACTTTTTGGCCCATCATGATCCTGTGCATTCCTGACTTTTCCTCGGTAATTCCAATGATCCCTCCTTGGCATAGACCCAATTTTAGGATATCAGGCCTCCCTACTAAGCCACTAGAACCTTCTTACTATTTGTATGGTAGAGGAAAAGGTCCCTGCATGGAATCCTCTGTCTCAACCTCTGTAGCCTCCTACCGCTACTGCTCCAAAAGAAATAAATGGGAAAAGGCCTACTACCGAGGCACTTGAGCCAAATATCCCCACTACTTCTCAACTTGATCCTCCTACTCCCATTCATGAGTCTATTCCTCCACTAGAAACAACTATAGTGGACACTCCCTTGGCTGAACAAGATCCTTTTTTTCCTTCAGTGCCTCCGACCTCCAGTTCAAAGAGTTATAGAAAGCACATTGCAAATGAGTGCAAGTGTTGATGAAAGGTTCTTGTGTCTGAGCAGGCTTCGTTATAGAGGAAGGAAGAGGAGAGGACTGACCCTGCATTAGGGCCTCCTGCCACGTCCTCCTCTCTCCTCCCCTCTGCTTTTATTCAGTCTGGTTTTGTATCACTTGTAGCTTCCACTGTGAGTATGAATGTGATTGACCCTAAAAAGGTGCATGTGTTAATCACTCCTTTGATGGAGCCACCTCTGTTGATGTCCCTTCTAGATGTCTCACCTTTCCCAAAACTCATAGATATGATGAACACTTCAGTCGTATCGACTGTGGTTCTCTCTTCCTCCTCTTCCTCTACACATCTCTCGCCTCATTTGTGGGGAGTTCACATCCCTCGATGGAGCAGAAGGTGGAGAGTGGTCCTTCAAGCAAAGGACATAAGAGGATCCCACCTTCTCTGAAAGGTGGTCCTACATTAACTTGTTCTATTCTAGTGACTGAACCAGTCCTAACTTCCCTTGAGTTTGTCACCGCTCCAGAATCACTCGACAAGCCTAGTGGTGAATCTCGGGTGCAACCTTGTCCATTGATTGAGGTAAAAAATGGCACTCCTATTAAGTGCATGTTTAACTCTTTGGATGTGGTTTTGGCCTTGTCGGTGAGCTTTTTGAAATCACTAACCTTAGCTCCACAAGAGCACAGTGGAGAGGACCTTATGGAGCCCTCTTCCTTATCCCTTGTTGGCAGAGAGTCGAACGCTCCTCCTCTTAAAAATCCACCATTGTAGGCTCATCCTCCTTCTCCCTACGATGATCTAGAGTGGGAAGTAGATGACCTCTTGGTTGAGCAGTGTTAGGAGGAGGCCCATTCTTTATCTTTTGATTAGATGTGTGTGTGTGTGTTGTGATGTGATCCCCCATTATCATGCTATGTGTGCCTGGATGACCCTTGTCACCCCTGTTGGTGCTTGGATACAGGTGTGGTTTTTGTGTCATGAACCTTCTTCTATTTGTATCATCATTCTTCCATGTTTGTGACTTGATTTTTGAAAAATTGGGGATGATGCAAAGCATTGGGGGCATTTAGGCTTCCCTTCCATCTTGACCCTATTTTTTAATTTTTACTTTGTCTTCTCATGCATTCTTCAGATGGTCTGATATAGTAGGGGGTTGATGACAATTCATTATATATATATTTATAAGTAGTTTTGACCCCAAAATATCAGGCTACCCCTATGCCTTGTGTTTATATTCTTTTCTTGAGTTTTCCCTTTCATGTGTGACAATGCCACTTCTACAAAATTTTGAGTTTTGAAAAATGCATTCGTTGCCAATGAATCTTTTCTCAAGAATATTCACAAAATTCCTTTCAAGAATCACATTCTCAACTTGAAACCCTAATGGAACATGTTTCCTTCATCATGGGTTTGTAAAGAAAGAACTTGAGAACCTTCCCCTCACGTGGGGGAATCTTCTTCCTTTTGAATTATTTGATGAAGTGAACATATTTCAAAAGGATTCCTTGATGATGAATCAATTCGAGAAAGAAGCATCTCTTTCATTCTTTCAAACAATGTTCCCCTTGAGTGGACCCCTTCTTTACATCAGGTTCCTGAGGGACCTCTTTGAATGTTTTCCAACTTGTTGATGGTTTGTGCGACTATTTGCTTACTTTCCCACATGGTCGCTTTCTAAAATGTTCTATCTATGAGTAAACATGTTCCTTCATAGGTGTGCCTTTTAAGCCAGTTTTTGACTCTGTAGAGTCCCCTTTCTTGGGTTTCCTCAATGTGAGAGATCTTGGGCGATATCTCTTTGTAGGTCTATAGGCCTGTAAGGCACTTTCCTGGGTTTCCTTCATGTGAGAGATCTTGAAGGACACTTTCCCTACAGTTCTATGGGTTTGTAGGGAACTTTCCTAGTTTCCTCCATGTGAGAGATCTTGTGGGATGCTTCCTTATAGGTCTGCAAGTCTATAAGACACTTTTCTTAGTATCTTTCATGAGAGAGATCTTGTAGGATGCCTTCCTTATAGGTTTGCGAGCATGTGAGGTGCTTTCTTCTTGAAGCTTCCTTAATGTGAGAGATCTTGGGGGTTTCCTTCTTGTAGGTCCACGAGCCTGTAAGCTACTTTCATTCTTCTTGAAGCTTCCTTAATGTGAGAGATCTTGGGGGTTTCCTTCTTGTAGGTCCACGAGCCTGTAAGCTACTTTCATTCTTTAGGTTCATTGCTCTATTGCGCTATGAAGTCATTTTCCTACCTTACGCATTTGAGTTTGTTAGATCACAGTTTGCTTCCTTGATGGTTTAGGTATACATTTCTAACTCTACTACCTTTCCAATCTACTTTACCAAAGCACTCATCAGTATTCATGCTTGCTAAAGTGGGAGAAAAATGTATAGGAGTGTATTTGCACTCCTTAAGAAAATTCTCCTTTTACGCTTCCTCACCTTAGAAAACCAAATTCAAAGGAAAAAATCCACATCAACCCACTGCCTTCATTCCACTTGGCATCTATTTTGTGTGTTGGTAGAAGAATAACTATTAGGTGCACCTACCAAGAACACTTACGTCCCTCACAAATTCCTACATTTGAAGCCAGCAAAGGTGTTACACTTCCCATTGGGGTCGATTTGTAATGCCCCTCTTCAACCAACCGACTTGAATATGGCCATTTTTCTCATCCCACCTTCAAATTCACTCTTCATTCCTTCATTTCATCCTTCTACAATCCTCTAAGAATTCAATTCATCTTCTTCACAAGCTCAAGTAACCTTCTAAGTATTCACTTCTGACACTTCCAACTCTCAAGCAACACTTTTCACTCCATAGTAGCAGACACAACACTCCATCAACTCCATAGAGAAAATGTGGAACAACACCAAATATTGCAACAGGGGATTGAGTCCTCTCATTTTTTACTCTATTAGGTAGTGAGCTTCTGGTGGAGGTCGTAAGCTTTTCACTCCTATCCTCTAAGATTTGGCTGATTAGCACATTACTATTTGTAAATTTATTGTGTTCTTTACTTTCATTCTCCTTTGTCATACTTTTTCTCCATACGTTGCTATCTTGGCTATCCATGGAGGTGAAAACACTAAAATGGGGGTCAGACTAAGGAAGACCCCTATATAGCAACTCAAAATTTTTCCTCCTTCATGTGTGTAGGTGGATGTGCTTTGTGGAGCTAGTTGGGGAATGAGTACCTTTGTGAGATCATTCTTGTCTCCTTAACTCATATATTTTCTTTATCATACTCATTCCTATTTGTCTTAATTTATAGCTTTGTTTGGTCCCTTTTGAATTGACTAGCTAGGCCATAAACCTATTTTCTAGTGGTTCACATTGTTTTTTTGGTCCTCTAGTTGTAAGGACACCAGCACATTTCAAAGACACCAACGTGTCGTGCTATCATCCCAAAACCATGCTTTTGTCCTTAGGAAGAGAGCTACATAAGGCACAGTGTAGTTCTAACCCAAAACTAGCTCACCTAGCCCCATTCTGAGTTTCAGGTCTCCAAAGTGGTTGAAGGAGCTTATAGTCCTCATCATTCTCATCCCTCATTTTAAAAATACCCCTTTTAGCTAAGGTAAGTTAGGCCAGCCTTCCGCTCTTGGCATTTCATGACCTGGGGCCTTGAACATGGTTGGTCCCACTCTCTTACAATAACACTGCAAGACAACATCAGATCTAGGGAAATGAAATCCCATCAAGAATTTTATTTAAAATAGGTCCAGATTAAAGCAGGACTCATAAGCCATGTTTGGCGTATGAGTCCAAGTGGTTAAAACTTGGGAGAAAATCTCCAAGAACTGTTAAGTTCAATGCAAAACTTAAAATCAAGTCTCGTGACATAGGTGGGACCCATATACCCAGAGGGGCGTATGAGTCCTAAGTCCCTCGATTTGGCACACATAACCTCAAAATTTAAATTATGATTTGTCATTTGTGATATGTCAGGATTATCTTAAGAAAAATGCATATAATTAATCTTGTGGATACAAAATAGGACCAATTAAGACATAAATAAACCTAATTTTAACAAAGAGGGCCAAAACAAGTCTTAGATTGTCAAGGGATACAATTTTCTACACTACATTTAGGCCCCACTTGTGTGAGAGGATGACCTTGCGTCAAACTCACACTAAAGTAAAAAAATTCACATCAAATGGGTCCAAGTGTGCCAATTCTAGTGAGATAGGATGGAAATGATCAAGAGGGACGATCAACTCCCCAAGATCGAGATCCTATGGCAAACAAAAATAGGCACAAAAGAACATGCATGTGAATGATGTATGAAGCAACAACAAGATACAAGCATACACTTCCAAAGACAAGGAAAAATGAAAAAGAAAAAGAGGGTGGATCAAGCCTCAAATATTTTTCCAACTCGATGTGGATCAAATCTTAGTTGCTTTTCCAACAAAAAAAATCACAAGTGGAACATGGTGTCCAGTATGCAGAAAAAATACATGCTCAGACGAACTAGTGGAATCTAGTATCCATTAGGTGAGCTCATAGTGAGAAGTGAGAAACATACACACTAGATCTAGTATGTTCCCACATAGACAATCAAGTGGCTATGGGAAAGTCATGCCTAAGGTTGACTCCTATATATACTAACCATACTAAAGTTATAGGGTATGTGCAGGATCATCATAGAAAAAATAGGCCCTTAAGTGGCAAAAAAATTAGAAAAATCAGAGTTAGGCAACTTGACATAAAAATTTGAATAAGTTATCTATATTATTTAAAAAATATGTAAGAATAGAATATGTAGCAAATTGAATGTAGTTTATAAACTACTAGGTTTATTTAAAAATAAAATCTATTTGGTAAAAATTTGAAATATCAATGCAATAGTACTTAATTTTTAGGGAAAAAATAAGTAGGTGTCTGTTTGACCAACCTAAAAACAGAAAATGATAATATTTTTTATAAGATTTTAGATGTAAGTAGAGGAATCATGTCCCAATGTGATGCATATGTTTTTGTAATTTGTTTCCATGTAAATAATTAATTATGATTTTTTTATTACAAGTTTTAAAAAATATAAAAACTCGTATGTCTGACCACCTTAACTTGGTCAAAACATCATGAAATACATTTTTTTTAATCCTATAGTACATGAAGCATAAAATGTGATGCATGTTTTGGATTCAAAAAATGTGATACTGTTTGAAAGCTATAGATTTTTTTCAATCATCCTATCAATCAGTACTTTAATCATAATTCAAATAGAAAATGAATAGTAATTATATATTAAATTCAAAGTAAAGCATATTTATATTGGTGGAAAGCTGAGAATCTCCTTTAAAAACACTTTTTGTTTCATTAATTTTGGGTAAAAAAAGTGCCACATACCCTACACATACCCATCATATCACCACTTTTTGGCTCATCGTGATCCTACACATACCCTATACCTCCTGATAAATTTGATAAGGTGGGTATGTGCAGGATCATGATGGGCCAAAAAGTGGCAATATGATGGGTATGTGGCTGATAAATTTTATTTTACCCAAAATTGATGAAATGAAAAGGGTTTTTAAAGGAGATTCTTAGGTTTCCACCAATATAAATTATACTTTACTTTGAATTTAATAAATAATTAGTATTCATTTTCTACTTGAATTATAACTAAATTCCTAATTGATAGGCTGATTGAAAAATGTCTATAACTTTCAAATGGTATCACATTTTTTGAATCCAAAATATGCATCACATTCTATGCTTCGCATACTATAGGATTAAAAAAAATTGAATTTCAAGAAGTTTTGACCAAGTTAAGGTGGTCAAACATATGAGTTTTTAATATTTTTTAAAGGTTGTAATAAAAAAATCATAATTAATTATTTAATTGGAAAAAATTACAAAAAAATATGCATCACATCTAGACATGACTCCTCTACTTATATCTAAAATCTTATAAAAAATATTATCATTTTCTTGTGGTTAGGGTGGTCAAACAGACACCTACTTCTTATTTTTTCCCTGAAATTTAAGTACTACATTGAAATTTCAAATTTTCACCAAATAGATTTTATTTAAAAAAAATAAACCTAGTAGTTTAGAAACTACATTCAATTTTCTACAAATTATATTTTTAAATATTTTTGAAATAATATAGATAACTTATTCGAATTTTTGCGTCAAGTTGTCCAACTCTGATTTTTCTGAATTTTTTGCCACTTAAGGGTTTTTTTTTTTCATGATGATCCTCCACATGCCTAGGTGCCACACAACATGAACAACAAGATTCATGAGGCAAGGAAAAAATTTTATGCTAACACCCATGAACAAATAGGATGGGTTCATAGGTAAGCAAAGTGTGCTATGCAAGGTGGCCATATAGCAATTATTGTAAATGCAAAATAGTGTAAGGTACTTTCAAAGGGGTTTTTCTTAGTTCATATAAGGTCTTAACTTAGGGAACATCATACCTAATGTCTCCAAGAGAGGACCAATAAGAGGATATAAGTGTGACCAATGACATAATATAGGCTAACTACACTTGATCCATAAGGATTTGAAGCAAAATTAAGCCACTAAGCATCAATCCAATAATATCATTCAATTTAAACAAAGACAAAGAAGCCATTAAAACTAAGATATTTAAATATGAAATCTTGATAAACATCTACTCTAAGGCATTGAAAATTTTGCTATTAGGGGAGTGTTGTCACATTGATGTGCAATGGCAACCCTTTCCCAATCCCTTGGATAATGAGCTTGTTTTGATCGATTCTATTGAAGAGAATCGATGAAAGATGTGTTGTAAAACATGATGAAAGATATTTTAACATGATGGATGCTATAATGATCGATGTATGTGTATGCAAAGTTATTCTAAATGTGTGCAAGATTTTAAAATTAAAACCCTAATTTCAAAATATACTAAATGGATGCAACTAAGTTACCATGGAATCCATTAATGTATGCTCTAAGCTAATATGATGCAAGAAATTAACCTAAAACACCTTTAAAACACAAAATATGGATACAAGATGAGAGTGATTTTAACAACATAAGTTTACTATTAAAATATGGATCCCTATTCAATAGATGCAAGGTCTATATATAGAATAGGAAAAATGAAACTGATGGTCAAGATTGAAAGAATCAATCAACGGTCAAAACATAGAGAAGATGGAGGCATTGATCATGGATTCCTATCAAGGGTTAAGGGTGCATGTCGATATTTAATCAAGCGCTCACAATCATATAAAAAAACAAAATTTCAAAACTTGCACAAGAAGTTTGTTGAAATTTTGTTACAAGGAAGAATATTCCATTTTCAAATGAGTGCAAAGGGAAAGAATATTCTCCTTATGGAGGAAAATTAGTGATTTAGTTAATTAAAAAAAAAAATTAGTGTGCAAAGTGGAATGAATATTCCATGAGAATATTCCTTTTAGGAGGAATATGCAAAGGATGAATATTCTCTTGGAATATTCTCTTACAAGTGGGAGGATTAGATTTAATTAGCAATTTGATAATTAAAACCAAGTTTTAACTATCCAAATTAGGGGAATTATATGATATTCATTAAATAAATGATTTAATGTAAATAGAGATATGATATGATATTTAATTAGATAGCTTAGGGTTATTTAATTAAATAAGAAGACTTAGGTATTAGATTAAATAATTTGTATTATTTAACTAAAGGGTATGTGTAGGGTATGTGGCTGATGACTTTTCTTTTACCCAAAATTGATGAAACAAAAAGGGTTTTTAAAAGAGATTCTCATCTTTCCAGCAATATAAATTATGTTTTACTTTGAATTTAATAAATAATTATTATTTATTTTCTATTTGAATGATGACTAAAGTGCTAATTGATAGGTTGATTGAAAAACATCTACAGCTTTCAAACGATATCACATTTTTTGAATCTGAAACATGCATCACATTCTATACTTCTCATACTATAGGATTAAAAGAAAAAAAATGAATTTCATGAAGTTTTGACCAAGTTAAGGTGGTCAGACATACGAGTTTTTTATATTTTTTAAAAGTTGTAATTAAAAATTCATAATTAATTATTTACTTGGAAAAACATTACAAAAAAATATGCATCACATCGAGACATGAGTCCTATACTTATATCTAAAAACTTATAAAAAAATATTATCACTTTATTATAGTTAGGGTGGTCAGACAAACACCTACTTCTTATTTTTTCCCTGAAATTTAAGTACTACTACATTGATGTATACGCATAAAAATGGTCATGTCTATAATCCTGGCAATTAATTAAATATTTATTATTTAATTATTTCTTCTAAAAGTCCTCTACATATGATTAAATTTATTTAATTTAATTATATTGTTCATTCATCTTATTTCTCTTCCATAATTAAATAAATCTATTTTATTTAATTATTTCCATAAGTCCACTTAATTAATTAAATAAATACATTTTATTTATTTAAATTAATTATCACTGTTTGAATTTAAATTAAATCTTTTGATTTAATTAAATCTAAATACCTCATTTTCTTCTATTTAATTTTCTTCTTCTAATTAATTAAATGTTTCATTTAATTAATTTCATAAAAGTGATTTAATTAAATAAATCTTATTTAATTAAAAATATCTTATGCTTTCTTTCTAAATCAAAATTAGGTATTTTACCTAATTGTGCAATCTTCTCATATCATAATTAAATATTTTATTTAATTATGGGATATTCTGCTTTTTTTAATAAAACATGATTAAATCTCTCTTCTTATCACAAGCTTTCTTCTGCTTTTAAAAGCTTAATTAAAATATTTTATTTAATTAAGAAAAGTTGAATGTCCTCCACAAATAAATAATTAATTTTTTTAATTAATTATTTATCAGCTTTAAATCTTTCTTTTATTCTTTTAAAGAAAGATGATTTCTTATCTTCTCTTCTTTTTCCTCTTTCATAATAAAATAGAAAAATCTTATTTTTAGGGTTCTTCTATTCTTTCTTCAATTTCATCTTTCTTCAACCGTTCGATCTGCCAAGAATTATCATAGCCATTGATCATATCAGCCAATCAGAAGCTTTTAAAAAATCTATAAATACAACCTCTCACAATTCATTTAGGGGGTTGATTCTTAAGTATCCTCACTCTGTCAAAATTATTCTTCAAATATTCTATCTTTCATCCATCATTCTCCTTCAAACCTTCACTATATCATTATGCTGCAGAATTGAGCAACCAACATTCCTCCATTATCAACCTTCAAAATCTTGCATTCTTAATATAGTATGCATTTCATTTATATCTCGTTCTTCAGTAGCCTACTTCGTTGAGCTTGGCATTCTAGATCTGAGAGCAACTTGAGCAAAGATGAAACGCTGGAGATAGAGGACAATAAGACGACTTCGAAGAAACTGCCATTAACAGTTTGCTTATTTCTATTTTTCTTTTGGTTTCTTTGATTTAATGTTTTATTGATTGTGTTTTTATTGATTTAAATTGATCATATTTTCATACACACATAAATTGGTGCCCACTGTGGGGCCTTGCCCCATTTTTAACATTTATCTGCAGGTTTTCTGATAGGATTTGGCGTTCTGGAATTCAGCTTTCTGACAAAAATTATCATTTTAGCAAATCTGAGGGTTTCTGTAGTGCATAGAAGGGTTTATGTCATGCATACGAGGCTTTTAATGGTGTTTTTTTGTAGGTTTTATTGACTTTGTTTTGCAGATCTGCCAATTTTTGGACAAAACTACAGGTTTTACAAAGTTCTTCATATCTTCTACACAGCTACGAATTTTTTTACAAGATTTTTATAGAACTTTGCACATCATTTCAAGAGGCTACAGTAAAAAAATTTAGGGTTTATAATCACTTTTGTGGAAGTTATTTTGATTTTAATTATTTTCATAAAGGTGATTTTCTGGATGCAAATCGATGAATTTTTCATAACTTTTTACATTTTTAGAAATCTCATGAAATTATAATAGGGGTCTATGTTTTATAGATTTATTTTGGAGGTCAAATATAATGCAAAAAAATTTGATCTTCATTTTCTATATGGTTTTTATAAATCCGCATTTCTGAGAGCAAAACAAGAAATTTTTCTTACTTATTTACATTTCTGGAAAGCTCTCAGAAAATTAGCAGGGGTCTCCTCTTTTATTTTTCATTTTTCAAATCAAAAAAATCATCAAATACTAAAATCTAATTCATCTATGTCAAAAGTATCTGAAATTGAAATTTTCTGATGAACTTGTCTTTTTCTTTTCTTTTTCTTTTCTTTGGCTGCATTATAATATTATTTTTTATCTTGTAGGTGATCATAAGGAGCTCTAGTAGCAGCAATATCACTCACAACAACAATTTGGAAAGCAAAAATAACCAGGTGCACTCGTTTTATCCTTCATCTCTTAATCTTGTTTGTCATATTTTTCAATTTGCGACATAAAATCAAATCTTGTTTGATGATATCATTGCAATTAGTTTAAAAAAAAAAAAATCTTTTCTTCAATCACATTTCAAAAATTGGGTCTAAAATTAATCATTGTCTTCCATCACATCTTGATTTGGGATCTAAAAAGAACGAGTGCTTCATTGTTTTATTCTAAACATTTCAATTTTCTAAAGGGAAATTAATCACTGTGAGCGTGAATCAAGTGTGTGTGTCTTCCAAAACACCTCACTTGGTTTGCTTTTGTCATACCCTTTATAGGAGGCATGCTTGGAGCACACACCCCTCCAAGGGACGACCTCAATCAAAGTGTGAATCGAAAGACACGCTTGTTTGGAAGTTGGAATCTTGTCACTCTGAGCTAAGCCCCAAAGAACTTTATACCTTTGGGAAGTGAAGGTGAAGGGTGGGTTACCCCTTTTTCCCGGCTTATTGGCAGAATTTTTCTTTCAAATCATTCCTTAGTCAACCTTGTGCAAACTAGCTTGAGACTTAACTGGACATACCTCACTTGACTAGTCATAGGGCTTGTTGGTGTGTCTTCTATGTGTGCTTGTTATTACATTATTCAAACTTTCTTATGTGTCTTGCATGAGTGATTTATGGTTGTACATGTGTGATTCATTTAAACATTATCCAATCAAGCTAAAAACCAAACACATAAAGTCACTCTACACATTCTTCCAACACATTCATATCCAATCATCATCAACCCTAATCAATCCAAGTCTTCCAATCTAATAGATTTTAGTTTTTTTTTAAAATAAGCCTAGTAGTTTAGAAACTGCATTCAATTTTCTATAGATTCTATGCTTACATATTTTCGAAATAATATAGATAACTTATTCAAATTTTTACGTCAAGTTGCCTAACTCTGATTTTTCTAAAATTTTTGCCACTTAAGGGCCAATTTTTTCCATGATGATCCTGCACATACCCTAAACAAGAAGAAATGTTAGTGTGGAAGTGGGTGAATTAACCTAATTTGGTCAATTAGATTAATAGATGAAAATGATGCAATTAATTAAATAGCTAGAATAATTTATTTGATTAAGTGAAAAGAGGATGGATTTTAGGATGAAACGACGTTAGTATATCATATTCAAGTGTGTGATATCAATCAAGAAATTTTTAACTGTCCACATTTTGCCTCTCTTTGAAGCAAGGTACTTTCTACGTTGGTTCAAAGACTGACACCTTTCAGATTAAAACTGTTGCTTAGATAAAAAAAAAATATATTCAAATTTTTGGATGCCCCACTGTTGCCCTAGTGGAAGGAATAAGTTGGTTCCCTGCCCCCTCTAGAGATCAGGATTTTTTTTTGAATTTGCATTGATCTCTTGATAAAGGTAAAATATAGGTTCAGGTGCTAAAATAGGCCCCAATATTTCAAAAATGGCCTCAAAAACACAAAAAATGACTCAAAATAGGTTGCACATTGTGAAAATAGGTAAAATAGGCCAAAAACCCTAGCTTTTTGCTCAAATTAGGCCAAAAAAACTATAATTTTTAGGCTTAAATAGGTGAGAAGGGTGCACTTCCAATTCATTTGTGCATTCAACCTTTAGATATTTTGAGCATTTGGAGATCTTCCACCTTGGCAAGATGGCTCACTATGTGCTTCCTCTTCACCTTTCCAAGCATCTTCGAGAGTACCAATGTCGAGCAAATGCAAGACCCCAGGCATGTGATTCAAAACTTGCCTTGATTTTTGCATTTAGGTGCATTTAATTTAGCACATCAAAATTAGGTTTTTAGAAGAATCACTATATATTGACGTGCAAAATGCATTGCAAGCATCACTATTGATGTTTTACTTACACACTTACTATTTAGCAGTGCACCACCTTTTTTTACTCTAGTGACATGTTTGATTAGGGTGTCACGATTTTAATATAGTGACACAAGAATTTTAGGTTGAACAACACTCAAAAGCAGTGGGTGACACACATATCATATGGTGATGCACCCCAATTTTTAGTTTTAGCGATGCATACAAATGTCGATTCACTATTGAGTAACGCAATGCAAGTCACTAGATTGGAAATGCACCTCCCAAATTGATGCAATGGCACACACCAAAAACAATGATGCTATTGATTTCAATGACACTTTTGATGTTTTAGGGTGCAAAGTCTCACATTTTGATAAGTTTTTCATTTAAAAAAAAAACTTGATGTCGTGTGTGCAATGCGTGTAGGAGGATGGACTTTGCCATTGATTTTGGGAGAGCACCATTCTAAAATTTTGGGAGCAACTAGATACTTCTTATGACTTAGAGGTGAAGTGACTAGGGATGCTCGGACTAGGTTCCATCTCTTTCCTTCCAGAGGTTGGAATGCATTTGGTGATGATGAATGTGCTTATTGAGAGATGGTAGAAGAAGACCTCTTCATTTCATTTTTCCACTGACGAGGCTACTATCATACTTGAGGATGTGTGGCACTTACTATAATTGGCGATACATGGAGAGCATTTCATCTATGGCACTAATGCCAAGAGGGATTTGTGTTGCTCTCTTCTACACAAAGGTCAAATTATTTTGGTGAGCACGCAAATAGATCTTGATCTATATCATGGGTGGGTGCCAATTTTTATATTGCTTGTTGCAACACTAATTTTTGGCATGATTTCCCCCAACTAATAGGTAGAGGCTTTAGTCTTGACTGGGGGTTGTATGGGAGGTGATGATCAGCAGGATTGTTATGTTCACATGGGGTCCAATTCTTCTTGTGAGTTTGTACCATGACATGCACCAAGATGTGTACTATGAGGGTAGGAGCATCAGAGCAGATGTTACACTACTACACATTTGGGCATATGAGCATATTGCGGTGTTGAGACCACTAGTTGTTTTAGAAGACATTCATGAGGACGAGCCCATCATTTTTAGATATTGCGTTCCATTGAAAATATAGCACACCAATCCTATAGGTCTACCATATTGGCATTGTGTCATTAATGACATGAACATATTACGATGGAGTACGTGCCTATAGGTTATTGCAATGTATGATGACCAACAATAGCTATATTTTTCTTGCTAGACTCGTTATATGTAGGGGCAAGAGAATACAATGATAGAGTGGTATCTCCCATAATGCATTACCAAATAGTTTGGGGAGGTACAAGATATACCTCTCGATGATTATATAGTAGTCTTGATGAGATCTCAGAGGGAGGTTTAGTGGGGAGCACAGATTGACCCTGCAGTCATAGTCAATGGGTCTAGACAGCGTGTTTCTCAGCCAAGGGATTATGGCTAGGGAATCTAGATGTAGGAATTATGCTAGGATACGATGCATGATTTAGGCCACTTGTGCACCTAACAGACCCAGGGATGGGATACCCTAGAGGAATAGGTAGAGGTAAAGGCCAAGATTGTTACTAAGATGGAGGTCGATATGGGGGGTGAGGCCGAGGGAAATATCAGGATCAAGACAAGGAACAGGTGCCAAGGGATCGGCATCAGTAGCAGTAGCTAGATCAGGGTCACCAAGACCGACGACAATAGGATGGAAAATTTTGAGGGCACCACTGCCTCCTCCACCCATACAATGGCCAGATCCATAGGCATAAGCTCTCACAATTGAGAGAGATTAGCTATGGTACTAGCTATAGGATATGACTTCCTAGAGAGATCATGAGGATTAGTTATGATAATAATTGGACTTACAAATGGCCTAGGAGATTGGGGAGAGGTAGTAGCATGAGGTAGTGATAGTAGCATCCCAAGGATGAATAGTGTCAACATGCTTGTATAGGGAGGCTGTCATAGAGGATGCATACTATATTATGCATTATCACAGAGATATCCCTCAAGTGATGAGGCAACCTGATTTTTTATAGAGGAGTAGAGCACCTCCTGGGGTTGAGGATCGACCATTAGTTAGAGGGGAGTCAAGCAACCACCAAGGCTAGCTGGATTGTACACACTTTTTTATTATCTTCCTAATTATTTATACATATCTACATTTATAGGCTCAACCTTTATAGCCTCATGGATATTGTAATTTTGATCTTGATATACACATTGATTTAGATATTGTACCATGACAATCATTTTTTGATATATATAAGAGATGATTCAAATTTATGATGTGATGTCCTTAATTTCATGATATGATATGATGTTATGTTATGATATGTGATGCAATGGATGGATGTGTTACCTTCTTTTTTCAGTATCTTTTTATGATATGTTATGAAATGGATGTTATGATATGATATGCTTATGCAGGTGATATGGATAGATGCATTTATTTTGGTGTACTTTCTGATGTGATTTATGATGTCATGATGGATGTATTGATATGAATGTAGATAGATGTATACATGGATGATTCTTATAGTATGGATGTTATGAATGTTCATGAGTGATAATGCAATGGATTAAGATTCTTAGAATAACAAATCTATATTATTCACAACTTAAATGATAATGGTGATGTAGTGGATTATGTTTTCCATTATTATGATATGTTGTGACAATGTGAGATGTATACATGCTGAATATTTTGTGGATGTAGGATAGATGAATGATGATGGTATTTTTGACTATCATGATACCAGGTTAGCATGGAAATAATATAGAAGAATAAGATGAATGATTTGACCAATGATTTTTAAAACTTCCAACAATTTCGGGATCTAGTGAGACTTTATTTGATACGGCGATGAGATGAATGAGTTACTCATTTATTGGGATTAGGACTTTTTGTCATTCCTTATGTTTGATGTAACACATAGACATGATGCATCATGGTATTGATAACGAGGATGATATTGTATCTAGTGTAATGGACTTTGAATTTTCAAATAAATAGGATAGTTCTTGTTCAAACTTTGACATACATAAACCTTGTTGGAATGTAATCATTTTTTGATATATATAAGAGATGATTCAAATTTATGATGCGATGTCCTTAATTTCATGACATGATATGATGCTATGTTATGATATGTGATGCAATGGATGGATGTGTTACCTTCTTTTTCAGTATCTTTTTATGATATAAATTTTGATGAATGTTATGATATGATATGCTTATGCAGGTGATATGGATGGATGCATTTCTTTTGGTGTACTTTTTTGATGTGATTTATGATATCATGATGATGGATGTATTGATATGAATGTAGATAGATGTATACATGGATGATTCTTATAGTATGGATGTTATGAATGTTCATGAGTGATAATGCAATGGATTACAATTATTAGAATAACAAATCTATATTATTCACAACTTAAATGATAATGATGATGTAGTGGATTATGTTTTCCATTATTATGATATGTTATGTTAATGTGAGATGTATATGCTGAATATTTTGTGGATGTAGGATAGATGGATGATGATGATTTTGTTGACTTTCATGATACGTGGTTAGCATGGAAAGAATATAGAAGAAAAAGATGAATGATTTGACCATCGATTCTGAAAAAGTACAACAATTTTAGGATCTAGTGAGACTTTATTTGATACGGTGATGAGATGAATGATTTGCTCATTTCTTAGGATTAGGAATTTATGTCATTCGTTATGTTTGATGTAACACATAGACATGATGCATCATGGTATTGATATCCAGGATGATGTTGTATCTAGTGTAAAGGAATTGGACTTTGCAAACAAATAGGATAGTTCTTGTTCAAACCTTGACATATAGAAACCTTGTTGGAATGTAGTTTAGAATTTTAGAATATATTAAACCAAAGCATACATAATAGTGAACAATCTACTTCAAAAAACCTCCCTACACACAACTAAGTAAGTATGCACCATAATTATTTTACAAGAATACCCACAAGCATACAAAACGAAAGATTATGATAAATTCCCCATTCCTTTCTCTATAAATCATTTTGGTAGACATCATCCAGAGGTCCTTGGAATGGGTCATTGAGATACATCAAAAGAAGAGATTAGAGACAAACACTGGTTGTTATCTATATCTCTTTCTAGTTTAATATGACTAAGGTGATGTCTGATGTTGTTGACCATTGTCAGAAGGATGCATCCTATGAAATTTTATTAGACTTTTTGATTAGGATGAAGTGTGTGATAATTCATTGATACAAACTTCACTAACTTATTTACCTATGATATATAATTTATATTTTTGACACTTATGTTTTCACTTTATGACTTGCGATACTTGATTTCTATTTGTTTTACCAAAGGCTGAAGGTGATGATTGATTTATTGGGTGAAGGTTTATTGTGGGTGAAAGTGAAATGGGATGGATGGTTTTGGATTTTTTGGAATATTTCAATGTTTTTGATGTTTTGAAAATGTTTTGAGGCTGGTTTTGGTCTTTTTAATTTAGTTTATGTGAATGTTTTTGGTTTTCAATATTTTTGAGGTTGTTTAGGGTTTTCCAATATTTTCCAATGTCTTTGTGTTTTTGTAAAATTTCAAATGTTTTTGTGTTTTCTATTTTTTTTTGTTTTCTAAGTTTTTTGATGTTTTTTGTGTTTTCTGAGTTTTCAACTGTTTAGGGGTTTTCTAAGTTTTCCAACCAAGAACATAACCTATAAGACTATCCTAGGGGCCTCGGGGACTGATCAAGGATTACCCGTGCCTACATTATACATGTAGAGACCACATAGTTCAACTAACTTGACTTATTGCTGAAGAGAAATGAACACTTGATGTATTTTTATTTTATTATGACAGTCCTAAATGACTGACCTAGGGTGTCTTGTGGGCACATGAATGATGGCCTTTCCTATGTTCATGCTTAGAGACTCATAGTTTGATGTGGTACTATTTTTTGATTTTCAAAATTTTGACCATTTTAGGGATTTTGATGTGTTTAGGATGTTTTGGATTTTGAATTTACAATTTTATGAATGTTTTTGGGTTTTATATGTACAATATTATGATTTTTTTGGGGGTTTTTGATGAGATTTCCAATAACGTTGAGATATACAAGAACCTGGTTTGATTCATAAAAAATTGCCCCAAATGTGATACAATAGACTACCTCAATATATGTAGGACAAGCTAAACATAGGAATATGCCAAATAGTATTAAAAGTGGATATGATACCTCACAATATCAAGCTATGATACAGATGTGGATGGGTGATGGAATAAATAGGATGAATGATGTGATGGATGGATGCGATGCAAAGAATGATAGGATAAATAACCAGAGATAGATGGAGGTGCTTATTTATGTGAGGCATTTGATTGCCAGGTTTTCACCAAGGTACTTGCCCAAATCACCACCGAAGTGGTTTACACTAGAGGATGATTTTTTTTCTTTACTTTTTTTAATCCTTTTTCTCATTTTTTTTGGATTTTTTTATCATTGTTTGATTTTTTTGTATTTTCAAAATTATACCCTTCAACCCTATTAAGGGTTTAATTTAAATAATTTACACTACTTCCATCACTTATATTGAGATAAGAGGCTTTTCGTACTTATGTGGCTACTTTTCAAGAAGTAAGGCATGTGTAAACACTTCCTAAGCTAATCTCAAAGGAGAGTATAATGAAAATTTTATATCTTTATAATTAGGGAAAGGAGAAATGCATAGAAACATAAACAAAAAGATTATCATAACATAGGTGTACTTGAAGATAACCCTTTTAGTAGAGAAATGCAATGGTCTAAATAAATCCAATGTTTTATTCATTAATTTAAACATAATTATAATACACTTTCAAATCATCAAGAAACATAATAGTATCTACATAGTCAACATGAATAACTCCATCTCAAGCACCCTATAAATAGGGGTATTACACATAACCATCAAATGATAATTACAAAACCATGAGCTAAAACCACTCAAATCAAGTTGCACTTAAATACCTAGTTAGAAACCCAACACCCACATCACAAGATGAGTTCATATTCTGGAAATAGGATATTCCTTCCACCTTTCATACGCATTTCATAAACCACTCACAGAATTGGGTTTTTGCATTACTTGATTTTTTAGCTTTTAGCTGAAATCAGGTAACTTGGTGTTTACTCTTTTGTGTTTTTATTTAAACATTAAAAGATACATCATGTTTTGCAATGTACATTAATGTGCATAAAGAAGATTGTCAAAATAGATTGCATTTATTCTAGTTTTATAATTACAAACAAATAAGAAAGAGAACCAATATGCATTGAAAATGTAATATTTATTGATAATCATGAGTGTATAATGTCCCTCACAAGCAAATGGACTAGTTATTCTAATGCTAGTAAAGAAGATCTTATACGCATATAGATGACAAAAGATAAATTCTATATAAAACAAAAAGGGACCCGTCATTGCCTGGTGGAATGAGGAATACCGTTGGCTTGGCCTCCCATCATATCGATCCTTCACACTACTCTAATTTTATTTGACACCCTCCTTGCTGCTCCTAGGTTTCCTACATTGGATAAAAGTAGTGCTATTAGAGAAATGAAATATCCTTGATCAAAATTATATGCAAAACATCCATAAATGTGTAATCTAATGTCTACAAGCAATAAAATATCAACATACCATAGTGTCCCTCAGAACAAGAAAGGAGTAATCAAACACACTTATGATATGCTTTGTTTATCTAACTAGTTTTTTCCTTGTGCATATTTAGGACAAGTCTTGTTACTGTGCTATTTCGACTAATTACAACATGTGGGGTAAAATGTGAATCCCATTAGGGTAGAGCTCATCATGTTTCCCTCTGATGTTTTAAGAGGGATATGAAATTGAGTAACTTGATCAAATCAATGATAAACATGATATTGAAGCATTGAATCAATATTTAATCACACCAGTTGATCAACTTTCATTATCAAATTCAAAAGATGCAACACATAATGTGAGTTGTCAAGAAATTCATACTTCATCTTTTCATAGTGAATCAATCAATAGGCTGCCATCATGTCAAAAGCAAGGTACATTTTGTTGGACATGTCTTTCAATCATGTTAAGTGGATCCAAGGTGCATTTTATTAAAAAAATTAAATGATTTCAGAGATGCATCAAGTTCAATTATAGATGCATCAAGTTCAATTATGCATCTCTTAAAATAATGAAAGAGAAATCAAGGCATGCCTAAAGCCATGATGAGGCATATGGGGCAGCAAGAAGGAACAAATCAAGGTACTATCAAGTTCATCTCACCGCAATCCTATTGGAAAGCCACACATCACCTAGGATGGTGAGCTTTCAGGTCACCAACATAAGTGGCATGTGTCTTCCCATTAAGATTGAAGTGAGGATATGGTGTTGTTGTTGCACAAGATAAAAAAAGACTTAGATGTTTGTGAAGAACAAGTAAAAAAACTTTTGGGGAAGAAAGAAAATGTTAGGGAAGCCATGAAGATTGGAGAAGTGCTAAAGGAAAAATCCATGCTACCTTTCATGCTATAGGACAACAACAATCAAAGAAGCATATGGGACAACATGAATCAATGGGTAGCTCTTTGTGTGACAAGATTCAGTGACAGAGTGAAGCAAAAGAACATGGTGTTTAGACACATTGAAGTCTACATGAACTCAAAGAACTATACACTATTCACATTGAACAAATCAAGGATCAATCACTCAATAGAGGCATGAAACAATGACTTGATGCTTTAGGACAACAGGGTCCAGAAGATAATGTATTTTAGAATACAATGAACAAAATGGAAGAAAATCACTTCACAATATCAATGCACTTCAAGCAACAATGTCTTCCAATGGAGAAACCCCAACCATGATCATAAAAGGGCTATGTACAAAGAATGCATTTCACAAGCATTGCTAACAGTCAAAGTGGTGTAAGGTAGTGCTCCAATGGAGCTAAAAAAAATTCCACAGAATGATCAGCCACTTACCTTCAATTACAATTAAACAAAGCATGTTTAAAAGTATCAAATAGTAAAGATGATTCATTTATATCAAGCACAATCATGTATGAAAATGAAAGTATGAATATTTTAGATGGCAGCCCAACAAAAGAGCTGAATATGTGGACTGATAGACCAATAACAAAATTCTAGTATGCTTTGTTGGGAAAATGAAATGAAATCAGCATGAACAACATATGTTTTAATGAAGTTTTGAGTCCAAAATGTTATGATAATATGAGAGGGCAGTGAAAGAAAGAAACACAGTGGCCTTGTTACTATTTGTAGCTAGGCACCTTCAAAATTAGGACAATGTATTCCAAACAACTATGAGCAGAATGGTAGAAATAACATACACTAGAAGTGTAGAAGTATTACAATCATGGAAAAATAGTCATCCACAA
Organism: Sequoia sempervirens; assembly: GCA_007258455.2. Lineage (NCBI taxonomy): Eukaryota > Viridiplantae > Streptophyta > Pinopsida > Cupressales > Cupressaceae > Sequoia > Sequoia sempervirens. The sequence goes on along the minus strand of VDFB02075321.1, from coordinate 94,190,099 downwards.
ATATCTAGAGAACAAGAAAAAGGAATCAAGCAGTGAGAAATAAGGTACTGAACATACAATTCTAATTCATTTTTAAGATAGGCATCTTCTTGTTCATATGTTTATTTCTTTCAAGAGGTCAATAGGTTGTTGCCTATCGATAAGTCTAAATATTTCATTTAAAGACCAAGCTAGTATTATTAATAAATAATCAACAAATGAGTTCAATCATTTGATACAACAAAGGATGCATTGAGTGTAACACAGTGATGGGTATGTGCAGGATCATCATGGAAAAAATAGGCCCTTAAGTGGCAAAAAAATTAGAAAAATCAGAGTTAGGAAACTTCACGTAAAAAAAAGAATAAGTTATGTATATTATTTCAAAAATATGTAAGAATAGAATCTGTATAAAATTGAATGTAGTTTCTAAACTACTAGGTTAGTTTAAAAAAAAAAAAATCTATTTGGTGAAAATTTGAAATTTCAATGCAGTAGTACTTAAATTTCAGGGATAAAATAAGAAGTAGGTGTTTGTCTGACCACCCTAACCATAATAAAATGATAATATTTTTATAATTTTTTCCAAGTAAATAATTAATTATGACTTTTTATTACAACTTTTAAAAAAATATAAAAATCATATGTCAATTCACCTTAACTTGGTCAAAACTTCATGAAATTAAATTTTCACTTTAATCTTATAGTATGTTAAACATAGAATGTGACGATGTTTTGGATTCAAAAATGTGATACTATTTGAAAGCTATAGATATTTTTCAATCAGTAAATCAACTGTGACTTTAGTCATAATTTGAATAGAAAATGAATAATAATTACTTATTAAATTCAAAGTAAAGCATAATTTATATTGGTGGAAAGCCGAGAATCTCCTTTAAAAACCCTTTTGTTTCATTAATTTTGGGTAAAAAAAAAGTCATCAGCCACATACCCATCATATTGCCACTTTTTGGCCCATCATGATCCTGCACATACCCTAATGCAATCTATCATGTCTTGCAGTATTCTTCAATGTTTAGTGACAAAGAATGCTACAAGACTACCATGATTGGTAGTAAGATCCCTACTCAAGTTGTTTCCAACTTGGAGTTTCAAAGTAAAATAGGGGTCATCCCTACATCTATAGTGTTGACATTTCATGATACTATTCACAAGTGAAGCAAACATGCATGACAACCTTGCTAATCTAACAAAGGCATAAACATAGGAAACTGCTATGGATTACAAGTGGGATTATTATTCTAATGTTGCATTTGGAAAAGATAAACACTTTTTCATGATGACACTCAGGCGGGATGATCATCTAGAGTTAAGACATGAAACTAAAATTAAAGGAACACATGAGTGTTGTGTAAATTCATTATCTTGAGGCAGATGTGTTCTTGAATAAAGAGGGATTCTCATTTTCTAAATAAAAATGTCTGCATTATTACAAGAGAAGTAGGCAGATTGTTAGTGAAGGAACAAATCTATGTAATAGCCCTATCAAGTGCTCTGAATGTAAGGATACAATGTTGATTGAACTATGAAAGAAATACAAACTTTGTTTTGCTTACTGAAGCAATTTTTCTTTTATATGATAATCACATTAAGATTTAAGTAGATTTGGTGCTGAAAGATCTAAGACCATGCATGAAAAGGAATCAAATAGTACAAGGACAACAATCATGAGTCATATGAAACAACAATTAGGAATAATGACATAAATCCATTTTAAAGGAGAACTATCACAACATGGTTTGAGAAATCCTATCATCATTCATATGATAAAAGCCACTTTCTTGCACATTGAAAAAACCCATTTGGGTTTTTGTGATTCAAATTACATCTTCAGAAGTCGAAAAGTTTCTTGATGCATTATAAATATTGCAATCAGACAAAGATGAATTTCTAGAATTTCTTGAACAACCAAATGCATTGTTGGGAAAGCAAGTTAGAGATTTAGAGTTCACTTCACAGTCTCAATCCCAATTAGAACAAATTACTATTTGGAGTCATCTAATGTAGTAAGAACAAGCCAATGGTTGGAGGAGGGTAATAATAGGGAAATGTCTTTATAGAAAGAGGAACACAATGAGAGGCTTCACTAAAAATAGAAAATGCAAAAAACCCATTTCATTTCTTTTGGAGGTCGTGCCTAGAAGGAACATTTTCTTCATGAAGTAAAGGAACCCACTTGGGGTTTTATTTTAAAATGTAGAATACAAGAAAGCAATGGAACCCATCTGGGTTTATTTTAATTACAACTTCTGAGATGGTGAAAGAGAAATTTGAATGAGGTATTTAAGAGAAACAAAATGTTTCAAACCCTCTATAATAAAATTGAAGTACATCTCAAAACATAGGTATTTCTCTATAGTCATGGCCAAAGATCTTGTTTTTATTCTAAAATCAAATAACCCACTTAGGGTTTCATGTGGAATGCAAAATACAAATCATGTTTTCTTCTCAAAACAACAAAAACCCATCTAGCTTTGTTTTTTAAAATTGCAAATACAAAAGTTTGAAGAAATTTATGAAGAAAATTGAAATGTTAAAGCCTAGGTGAATCTTTTTGGCTATGGCCAAGGAAAACCAAGTTTTCTTCTACAAATCAAAGAAACCATTTGGGTTTATTATAGAGTTGCAGATACAAAGGTATTTTAAAGGCTATCATGAAGTTTTTGAAACAAAACAAAAGTATATGAAATCCCTAGTCTATTCTCCATGGTTGTGACCAAAAATAGCATAATTTCTTCATAAAATCATGAAATACATTGGGGTTCCAACTTCAAATACAGAGGAAAATTGACATTTTTTGCTTTATTCTTCAAGTATGGAGGCTCGAAATGAGCTCTTTTTGCTCAAAAATCAGAAAGGAATGGGTTTGGTGGAGCTTACCTAAGATTTCTAAATCTTTTCCTCATTTACTTGCAATATGTAAAGCATTTTTATACAAAAGCTTACATTCTAGTTTTAGAGAATCACCAATGGAGACTAAAGAAGAATGAATCATCACAGAGAGAAGAATCAAACAAAAAAAGATCAGAAACATGTTATGGATTTGGCCTTAGCTCACAAAATAGCTTTCAAAAGATGTGGAAAAACTAGATTTGATTCACAAAAATGCATTACCTGTTATTTTCTATGGATTTCATCAAGAAATATGCTAAGAACCAGTCAAAAAATCATGTTTCTTGTTCATTCAAAGAAACCCTCATGGTGGCCAGGGAGAATCCTCTAGAAGTTTGAAGCAAAATGAATGTAATTCTTACCTTTTTCCCATTTTTTTTAGTGTTAGAAACCCTATGGTGGAAGCCGATGTGATTTTTTCTCCTTTTTTTTAAAGAAATGAAATAGATTTAAATGTGTTATGTGGGATGAATGATGGAGTTATGACTTAAGAATTTTTTTCCTTATGTTTCATATTGAACACATATGCCTTGTTTCTAACTCTACTACCTTTACAATCTACTTTACTAAAGCACTCATGAGTATTCATGCTCGCTAAAGTGGGGGAAAAATGTATAGGAGTGAATTTTCACCCCTTAAGAAAATTCCCCTTTTACACTTCCTCACCTTAGAAAACCAAATTTGAAGGAAAAAATCCACATCAACCCACTGCCATCGTTCCACTTGGCATCTATTTTGTGTGTTGGCAGAAGAATAGCTGTCGAGGACACTTGTAAAGAACACTTACATCCCTCACAAATTCTTGTATTTGAAGCCAACAAAGGCATTACACTTCCCATTGGGGTTGAGTTGTAATGCCCCTCTTCAACCAACTAACCTGAATATGGCCATTTTTCTCATCTCACCTTCAAATTCACTCTTCATTCCTTCATTTCATCCTTCTACAATCCTCTAAGAATTCCATTCATCTTCTTCACAAGCTCAAGGAACCTTCTAAGTATTCACTTCTGACACTCCCAACTCTCAAGCAACACTTTGCACTCCATGAACTCCATAGGGAAAATGTGGAACAACACCATTGCAGCAGAGGCTTGAGTCCTCTCATTTTTTCCTCCATTAGGTAGTGAGCTCTTGGTGGAGGTGGTAAGATTTTCACTCGTATCCTCTACAATTTGGTTGATTAGCACATTACTATTTGTAGTGTTATTGTGTTCTTTACTTTCATTCTCCTTTATCATACTTTTTCTCCATACATTGTTGTCTTGGCTATCTGTGGAGGTGAAAACACCAAAATGGGGGTCTGATTGAGCCAGATCCCTATACAAAAACCCAAAAATTTTCCTCCTTGTGTGTAGGTGGATGTGCTTTGTGGAGGTAGTTGGTGAATGAGTACCTTTGTGAGATCATTCTTGTCTCCTTAACTCTCATATATTTTCTTTATCTTATTCATTCATATTTGTCTTAATTTATATCTTTGTTTTGTTCCTTTGGAAGTGGCTAGCTAGGCCATCAACCTATTTTCTAGTGGTTCACATTATATTTTTGGTCCTTTGGTCGTAAGGACTCTAGCGCACCACGTTATTATCCCAAAACCACACTTTTGTCCTTAGGTAGAGAGCTACCTAAGGCACAGTGTGGAACTCGAAAACTAGCTCACCTAGCCCCATTATGAGTTTCAAGTCTACAAATTGGTTGAAGGAGCTTATAGTCCTCATCATTCTCATCCCTCATTTCAAAAATACCCCTTTAAGTTGAGGTAAGTTAGGACATCCTTCTACTCTTGGCTCTTCATAACCTGCGTTCTTGAACATGGTTGGTCCCCCTCTCTTACAATAACACTACAAGCCAACATCAGATCTAGGGAAATCAAATCCCATCAAGAATTTTATTTAAAATAGGTCCAGGTTAAAGCGAGACTGATAAGCCATGTTTGGCGTATGATTCCAAGTGGTTAAAACTTGGGACACAATCTCCAATAACTGTTAAGTTCAATGCAAAACTTAAAATCAAGTCTTGCGACATAGGTGGGACCCATATACCCATAGGGGCATATGAGTCCTAGGTCCCTAGATCTGGTACACATAACCTCAAAACTTAAATTATGATTTTTCATTTCTGATACGTCAGGATTATCTTACGAAAAATGTATATAATTAGGCTTGTGGATACAAAATAGGAACAATTAATACATAAATAAACCTAATTTTAACAAGGAGGTCCAAAGCAAGTGTGAAAGTGTCAAGGCATATATTTTTCTACACTACACTTAGGCCCCACTTTAGTGAGAGGATGACCTTGCGTCAAACTCACACTAAAGTAGACAAATTCACATCAAACGGGATCCAAATGTGCCAATTCTAGCAAGATAGGATGGCAATGATCAAGAGGGATGATCAACTCTCCAAGATCAAGATCTTATTGGCCAACCAACATAGGCACAAAAGAACATGCATGTGAATGATGTATGAAGCAACAACAAGATACAAGCATACACTTCCAATGACACAAGGAAGAAAGAAAAAGAAAAAGAGGGTGAATAAGGCCTCAACTATTTGTCCAACTTGATGTGGATCAAATCTTAGTTGTTTTTCCAAAAAAAAGGTTCACAAGTGGAACATGATGTCCACTATGCAAACAAAATGCACACTCACACGACCTAGTGGAATGTAGTATCCATTAGGTGAGCTCATAGTGAGAAGTGAGAAACATACACACACAGATAGTATGTTCCCACATAGACAAGCAAGTGGCTATGATAAATTCATTCCTAAGGTTGTCTCCCATATATACTAAACATACTAAAGCTATAGCGTATGTGCAGGATCATCATGGAAAAAATAGGCCCTTAAGTGGCAAAAAATTTAGAAAAATCAGAGTTAGGCAACTTGACGTAAAAATTTGAATAAGTTATCGATATTATTTCAAAAATATGTAAGAATAGAATTTGTAGAAAAATTGAATGTAGTTTATAAACTACTAGGTTTATTTAAAAATAAATAAATCTATTTGGTGAAAATTTGAAATTTCAATGCAATAGTACTTAATTTTTAGGGGAAAAATAAGAAGTAGGTGTCTATCTGACCACCCTAACAACAATAAAATGATAATATTTTTTTATAAGATTTTAGATGTAAGTAGAGAACTCATGTCCCAATGTGATGCATATTTTTTTGTAATTTTTTTCGAAGTAAATAATTAATTATGAATTTTTTATTACAACTTTTAAAAAATATAAAAACTCGTATGTCTAACCACCTCAACTTGGTCAAAACTTCATGAAATACATTTTTTTTTAATCTTATAGTATGTGAAGCATATATTGTGATGCATGTTTTGGATTCAAAAAATGTGATACTGTTTGAAAGCTATAGATGTTTTTCAATCATTGTATCAATCAGTACTTTAATCGTAATTCAAATAGAAAATGAATAATAATTATTTATTCAATTGAAAGTAAAGAATAATTTATATTGGTGGAAGGCTGAGAATCTCCTTTAAAAACCCTTTTTGTTTCATTAATTTTGGGTAAAAAAAAAGTTTCCAACCACATACCCTACACATACCCATCATATCGCCACTTTTTGGCCCATCATGATCCTGCACATACCCTATACCTCCTAATAAATTTGATAAGGTGCCACACAACATGAACAATATGATTGATTAGGCAAGAAAAACTTTGTATGCTAACACCCATTAACAAATAGGATGGCTCCATAGGCAAGCAAAGTGTGTTATGCAAGGTGGCCATATAGCAATTATTGTAAATGCAAAATAGAGTAAGGTACTTTCAAGGGGTTTTTCTTAGTTCATGTAAGGTCTTAACTTAGGGAACATCATACCTAATGTCTCCAAGAGAGGACCAATCAGAGGATATAATTGTGATCGATGACATAATATAGGATAACTACACTTGATCCATAAGGATTCAAAGCAAAATTAAGCCACTAAGCATCAATCCAATAATATCATTCAATTTAAACAAAGACAAAGAAGCCATTAAAACTAAGATATTTAAATATGAAATCTTGATAAACATCTACTCTAAGGAATTGAAAATTTTTCTATTGGGGGAGTGTTGTTACATTGATGTGCAATGGCAACCCTTTCCCAATCCCTTGGATAATGAGCTTTTTTTGATCGATTCTATTGAAGACAATCGATGAAAGATGTGTTGTAAAACATGATGAAAGCTATTTTAACATGATGGATGCTATAATGATGAATGTACGTGTATGAAAAGCTATTCTAAATGTGTGCAAGATTTGAAAGATTAAAACCCTTATTTCAAAATATACTAAATGGATGCAACTAAGTTACCATGGAATCCATTAATGGATGCTCTAAGATAATATGATGCAAGAAATTAACCTAAAATGCCTTTACAACACAAAATATGGATGCTAGATGCGAGTGATTTTAACTGCATAAGTTTACTATTAAAAGATGGATCCCTATTCAATAGATGCAAGGTCTATATATAGAATATACAAAATGAAATTGATTGTCAAGATTGAAAGAATCAATCAACGGTCAAAATGGAGAGAAGATGGAGGCATCGATCATGGATCCCTTTGAAGGGTTGAGGGTGCAAGTTGATATTTAATCAAGGGCTCACAATCATCCAAAAAAACAAACTCTCAAAACTTGGACAAGAATTTTGTTGAAATTTTGTTACAAGGAAGAATATTCCATTTTCAAATGAGTGCAAAGGGAAAGAATATTCCCCTTTTGGAGGAAAATTAGTCATTTAGTTAATTAAAACTAAATTTTAATGAGCAAAGGGGAAGGAATATTCCATGAGAATGTTCTCTTGGAATATTCTCTTACAAGTGGGATGATTAGATTTAATTAGCAATTTGATAATTGAAACCAAGTTTTACTATGCAAATTAGGAGAATTATATGATATTCATTAAATAAATGATTTAATGTAAAGAGAGATATGATATGATATTTAATTAAATAGCTTAGGGTTATTTAATTAAATAAGATGGCTTAGTTATTAGATTAAATAATTTGTATTATTTAACTAAAGGGCATGTGTAGGATCATAATGGGCCAAAAAGTGGCAAGATGATGGGTATGTGTAGGGTATGTGGTTGATGAATTTTATTTTACCCAAAATTGATGAAACAAAAAGGGTTTTTAAAGGAGATTCTCATCTTTCCACCAATATAAATTATTCTTTACTTTGAATTTAATAAATTATTATGATTCATTTTCTATTTGAATTATGACTAAAGTCCTGATTGCTAGGTTGATTGAAAAACATCTATAGCTTTCAAATGGTATCACATTTTTTGAATCTGAAACATGCATCACATTATATGCTTCAAATACTATAGGATTAATAGAAAAGAGAAAATTAATTTCAAGAAATTTTGACCAAGTTAAGGTGGTCAAACATATGAGTTTTTATATTTTTAAAAAGTTGTAATTAAAAATTCATAATTAATTATTTTCTTGGAAAAAAATTACAAAAATATATGCATCACATCAGGATATGAGTCCTATACTCTTACAGAAAACCTTATAAAAAAATATTATCATTTTATTGTGTTTACGGTTGTCAAACAGACACCTACTTCTTATTTTTTCCCTGAAATTCAAGTACTACTGCATTTAAATTTAAATTTTCACCAAATAGATTTTTGTTTAATTTAAAGAAACCTAGTAGTTTAGAAACTACATTCAATTTGCTACAGATTATATTCTTACATATTTTTGAAATAATATAGATAACTTATTCAAATTTTTATGTCAAGTTGCCTAATTCTGATATTTCTGAATTGTTCACCACTTAAGGGCCTATTTTTTCCATGATGATCCTGTACATACCCTAAACAAGATGAAATTTTAGTGTGGGAGGGGTGAATTAACCTAATTTGGACAATTAGATTAATAGATGAAAATGATGCAATTAATTAAATAGCTAGACTAATTTATTTGATTAAGCAAAAAGAGGATGGATTTTAGGATGAAATGATGTTAGTATATCATATTCAAGTGTGTGATATCAAACAAGAAATTTTTAAGTGTCCACATTTTTCCCCTCTTTGAAGCAAGGTACTTTCTACATTGGTTTAAAGATTAACACCTTTCGGATTAAAACTGTTGCTCAGATAAAAAAACAAAAACATTATAATTTTTGGATGCCCCACTATTGCCCCAGTGGAAGGAACAAGTTGGTTCCCTTCCCCCTCGAGAGATTGGGAATTTTTTTTTGAATTTGCATTAATCTCTCGAAAAAGGTAAAATTTAGGTTAAGGTGGTAAAACAGGCCCTGGGATTTCAAAAATGGCCTCAAAAACACAAAAAATGACTCAAAATAGGTTGCACATTGTGAAAATAGGTAAAATGGCCAAAAACACTAGCTTTTTGCTCAAATTAGGCCAAAAAAACTATAATTTTTATGCTTAAATAGGTGAGAAGGGTGCACTTCCAATTCATTTGTGCATTCAACCTTTAGATATTTTGTGCATTTGGAGATCTTACACCTTGGTGAGATGGCTCACTATGTACTTCCTCTTCACCTTTCTGAGTAGCTTCAAGAGTACAAGTGTCGAGCAAACGTAGGACCCCAAGTATGTGATTCAAAACTTGCCTTGATTTTCACATTTAGGTGCATTTAATTTAGCACATCAAAATTAGGTTTTTAGGAGAATCACTATATATTGACATGCAAAATGCATTGCAAGCATCACTATTGATGTTTTACTGACACACTTACTATTTTGCAGTGCACCACCTTTTTTTACTCTAGTGGCATGTTTGATTAGGGTGTCATAATTTTAATATAGTGACACATAAGTATTTTAGATTGAGCAACACTCAAAAGCAATGGGCAATACACATAGCATATGGTGATGCACCCCAATTTTTAGTTTTAGCGATGCATGCAAATGTTGATTCACTATTGAGTAATGTGATGCATGTCGCTAAATTGGAAATGCACCTCCCAAATTCATGTAGTGACACACACCAAAAATAGTGATGCTATTGATTTCAATGACACTTTTGATGTTTTAGGGTGCAGAGTCTCACATTTTGATAAGTTTTTCATTTTTTAAAAAAATTGCTGTTGTGTGTGCAATGCATTCAGGGGGATGGACTTTGCCATTGATTTTGGGAGAGCAACATTCTAAAATTTTGGGAGCAACTAGATACTTTTATGACTTAGAGGTGGAGAGATTAGGGATGCTCGAACTAGGTTCTATATGTTTCCTTCCAGAGGTTCAATTGCATTTGACGATGATGACTGTGCTCATCGAGAGGTGGCACAACAAGACCTCTTCATTTCATTTTCCCACCGATGAGGCTACTATCATACTTGAGGATGTGTGGTGCTTACTGTAATTGCTGATACATGGAGATAATTTCATCTATGACACTAATGCCAAGAGGTATTTGTGTTGCTCTCTTCTACACAAAGGTCAAATTATTTTTGTGAGCACACAAATAGATCTTGATCTATATCATGGGTGGGTGCCAATTTTTATATTGTTTGTTGCAACACTAATTCTTGGCATGATTTCCCCCAACCAATAGGGTAGAGGCTTTAGTCTTGACTAGGGGTTGTATGGGAGGTGATGATAAGGAGGATTGTTATGTTCACATGGGGCCCAATTCTTTTTCTGAGTTTGTACCATGACATGCACCAAGTTGTGTACTATGAGGGTAGGAGCATCAAAGAATATGTTACACTACTACACATTTGGGCATATGAGAACATTGCGATGTTGACACCACTAGTTGTTTTAGCAGACATTCACAAGGATGAGCCCATCATTTTCAAATACCATGATGCAATGAGACTATAGCACACAATTCCTATAGGTCTACCATATTGGAATTGTGTCATTGATGACATGAACATATTTCAATGGAGTACGTGGCTACAAGTTATTGCAATGTATGATGACTAAAAATAGCTATATTTTGCTTGCCAGACCCGTTATATGTAGGGGAAAGAGCATACAATGATATAGGGGTATTTCCTAGACTGCATTACCAAATAGTTTGGGGAGGTATAGGATATTCCTCTCAGTGATTATATAGTTTTCTTCATGAGATCTCAGAGGGAGGTTTAGTGGGGAGCACAGATTGACCTTGCAGTAGTAGTCAATGGGTCTAGATAGCTTGTTTCTCAGCAAAGGGCTTATGGCTAGGGCATCCAAATGTAGGAACTATGCCAAGATACGATGCATGATTTAGGCCACTTGAGCACCTGACAGACCCAGGGAGGGGATACTCTAGAGGTAGAGGTAGAGGTAAAGGCCGAGATTATGACCAAGATGGAGGCCGATATGCGGGGTGAGGCCGAAGGAAATAGCAGGATTAAGACAAGGCACAAGTGTTAGCGGATGGGAATCAATAGCAGTAGCTAGATTAGGGTCACCAAGACCTAGGGAAATAGGATGGAAAATTTTTGAGGGCACCACTGCCTCGTCCACCCCTACAATAGCCAGATCCATAGGCATAAGCTCTCACAACTGAGAGAGATCAGCTATGGTAGTAGCTATAGGATATGACTTCCCCGAGAGATTATGAGGTTTAGTTATGACAAAAATTGGACTTACAAATGGCCGAAGAGATTGGGCAGGGGTAGTAGCTTGAGGAAGTGATAGGGTATGTGTAGGATCATCATGGAAAAAATAGGCCCTTAAGTAGCAAAAAATTCAAAAAAATTAGAGTTAGGAAACTTGACGTAAAATTTTGAATAAGTTATCTATATTATTTTAAAAATGTGTAAGAATAGAATCTATAGAAAATTGAATGTAGTTTCTAAACTACTAGGTTTATTTTTTATTTTTTAAATCTATTCTTGAAAATTTGAAATTTCAATGCAGAGTACTTACATTTCGGGAAAAAATAAGTAGGTGTTTGTCTAACCACTCTAACCACAATAAAATGATAATAATTTTTATAATATTTTATATATAAGTAAACGACTCATGTCTAGATGTGATGCATATATTTTTTGTAATTTTTTTCCAAGTAAATAATTAATTATGAATTTATTATTACAATTTTTAAAAAATATAAAAAACTCCTATGTCTGACCACCTTAACTTGGTCAAAACTTTATGAAATTCAATTTTTATTTTTTTAATCCTATATTATTTGAAGCATAGAATGTGATGCATGTTTTGGATTCAAAAAATGTGATACCGTTTGAAAGCTATAGATGTTTTTCAATCAACATATCAATCAGGACTTTAATTGTAATTCAAATAGAAAATCAATAATAATTATTTATTAAATTCAAAGTAAAACATAATTTATATTGGTGGAAAGCTGAGAATCTCCTTTAAAAACTATTTTCGTTTCATATTTTTCGTAAGAAAAAATTCCTCATCCGCATACTCATCATATTGCCACTTTTTGGCCCATCATGATCCTACACATACCCAATAGTAGCATCCCAAGGACGAATAGTGTCAACACACTTGTATATGGAGGCCATCACAGAGGATGCATACTATATGATGCATTATTGTATAGATGTCCCTCAAGTGATGAGGCAACCTAATTTTTTTATAGAGCAGTAGAGCACCTCCTAGGGTTGAGGATCAACCATTAGTTAGAGGGGAGTTGAGCATCCACCAGGGCCAACCGTTTTGTACACACTTTTTGATTATTTTCCTAATTATTTATATAGATATACATTTATATGATCATTTTTTATAGCCTCATGGATATTGTAATTTTGATATTGATATACACATTGATTTAGATATTGTACCATGACAATCATTTTTTGATATATATAAGAGATGATTCAGATTTATGATGTGATGTCCTTAAATTCATGATATGATATGATGTTATGTTATGATATGGGATGCAATGGATGGATGTGTTACCTTCTTTTTCAGTATCTTTTTATGATATGTTATGGGATGGATGTTATGATATGATATGCTTATGTAGGTGATATGGATAGATGCATTTCTTTTGGTGTACTTTCTGATGTGATTTATGATGTCATGATGAAGGATTTATTGATATGAATGTAGATAGATGTATACATGGCTGATTCTTATAGTATGGATCATGTTATGAATGTTCATGAGTGATAATGCAATGGATTAAGATTCTTAGAATAACAAATCTATATTATTCGCAACTTAAACGATAATGATGATGTAGTGGATTATGTTTTCCATTATTATGATATGTTGTGACAATGTGAGATGTATACATGCTGAATATTTTGTGGATGTAGGATAGATTCATGATGAGGGTTTTGTTGACTGTCATGATACCATGTTAGCATGGAAAGAATATAGAAGAATAAGATGAATGATTTGACCAACGATTTTGAAAAATTCCAACAAAATTTACGGGATCTAGTGAGACTTTATTTGATATGGTGATGAGATGAATGATTTACTCATTTATTGGGATTAGGACTTTATGTCATTCCTTATGTTTGATGTAACACATAGACATGATGCATCATGGTATTGATAACAAGGATGATATTGTATCTAGTCTAATGGATTTTGAATTTTCAAATAAATAGGATAGTTCTTGTTCAAACTTTGACATACATAAACCTTGTTGGAATGTAATTTAGAAGTTTAGAATATATTAGACCTAAGCATACGTAATAGTCAACAATCTACTTCAAAAACCTCCCTACACACAACTAAGTATGGACCAAGATTATTTTACAAGAATACCCTCAAGCACATAAAATGAAAGATTATGATCAATTCCCCATTCCTTTCTCAATAAATCATTTTGGTAGACATCATCCAGAGGTCCTTGGAATGGGTCATTGAGATACATCAAAAGAAAAGATCAGAGACAAACACTATTGTTATCTATATCTCTTTCCAGTTTAATATGACTAAGGTGATGTCTGATGTTTTTGACCATTGTCAGAGGATGCATCCTAGGCAAGTTATCATATGTTTTGATTAGGATGAAGTCTGTGATAAGTCATTGATACAAAATTCACTGACTTATTTACCTATGATCTAGAATTTAGATTTTTGACACTATACTTTCACTTTACAACTTGCGATACTTGATTTCTATTTGTTTTACCAAAGGCTGAAAGTGATGATCAATTTATTATGGTCAAAAGGTTTATTGCGGGTGAAAGTGAAATGGGATGGGTGGTTTTGGATTTTTTGTTTTCAATATGTTTTGAAAATGTTTTGTTTTTTGTTTAGGGTTTTTGGTTTTCCAATATTTTCCAATGTCTTTGTGTTTTTTCAAAATTTCAAATGTTTTTGTGTTTTCAATTTTTATTTACATTTTTTGTTTTCTATGTTTTTTGATGTTTTTGTGTTTTCTGAGTTTTCAGTTGTTTAGGGGCTTTCTATGTTTTCAAATGTTTAGGGATTTTCTAAGTTTTCCAACCAAGAACCTAACCTCAAAGATTATCCTAGGTGCCTCGGGGGCTGATCAAAGATTACCCTTTCCTACATTATACATGTAGAGACCACATAGTTCAACTAACTTGACTTAATGTTGAAGAGAAATGAACACTTGATGGATTGTTAGTTTATTATGACATTCCTAAAGGACTGACCTAGGGTGTCTTGGGGGCACATCAATGATGGCCTTTCCTATGTTCATGCTCAGAGACTCATAGTTCAACGTGGTACTATTTTTGGATTTTGGATTTTTTGACCTTTTTAGGGATTTTGATGTGTTTAGGATGTTTTGAATTTTGACTTTACATTTTTATGAATGTTTTTGGATTTTAGATGTACAAGATTATTAATTTTTTTGGATTTTTTGATGAGATCTTCAATAACCTTAAGATATACAAGAACCCGATTTGATTCATAACAAATTGCCCCAAATGTGATACAATAGACTACCTCCATATAGGTAGGACAAGCTAACCTTAGGAATATGCCAAATAGTATTAAAAGGGGATATGATACCTAACAATATCATGCTATGATACAAATGTGGATGGGTGATTGAATAAATAGGATGAATAATGTGATGGATGGATGCGATGCAGAGAATGATAGGATAAATAACCAAAGATAGATGGAGGTGCTTATTTATGTGAGGCATTTGATTGCCAGGTTTTCACAAAGGTACTTGCCCAAAGTACCACCGAAGTGGTTTTCACTAGAGGACGATTTTTTTTCTTTACTTTTTTAAATCCTTTTTTTCATGTTTTTGGGTTTTTTTATCATTGTTTGATTTTTTTGTATTTTCAAATTTATACCCTTCAACCCTGTTAAGTGTTTAATTTAAAAAAATTGCATTATTTCAATCACTTATATTGATATAAGATGCTTTTCGTATATATGTGGCTACCTTTCAAGAAGTAAGGCATGTGTAAACACGTCTTAAGGTAATCTCAAAGGAGAGTATAATGAAAATTTTCGATCTTTATAATTAGGGAAAGGAGAAACACATATAAACATAAACCAAAAGATTATCATAACATAGGTGTACTTGAGGAAAACCTTTTTAGTGGAGAAATCCAATGGTCTAAATAAATCTAATGTTTTATTCATTAATTTAAACATAATTATAATACACTTTCAAATCATCAAGAAACATAATAGTATCTACATAGTCAATATGAATAACTCTATCTCAAGCACCCTATAAATAGGAGTAGTACACATAACCATCAAAGGATTTTTACAAAACCATGAGCTAGAACCACTCAAATCAAGTTGCACTTAAATACCTAGTTAGAAACCCAACACCCACATCACAAGTTGAGTTCATATTATAGAAATAGCATATTCCTTCCACCTTTCATAAGCATATCATAAACCACTCACATAATTGGGTGTTATTATTACTTGATTTTTAGCTTTTAGCTGAAATCGGATAACTTAGTGTTTATTCTTTTTTGTTTTTATTTAAACATTAAAATATACATAATGTTCTACTATGTTCATTAATGTGCATAAAGAAAATTGTCAAAACAGATTGCATTTATTCTAGTTTTACATTTACAAACAAATAAGAAAGAGAACCAATATGCATTCCAAATGTAATATTTATTGATAATCATGAGCGTATAATGTCCTTCACAAGCCAAGGGACTAATTATTCTAATGGTAGTAAAGAAGATATTATATGCATATAGATAACAAAAGATAAATTGCATATAAAATGAAAAGGGACCCGTTATTGCCTAGTGGAATGAGGAATCCTATTGACTTGGCCTCACATCATCTCGATCCTTCCCACTACTCTGCTTTTGTTTGACACCCTCCTCGATGCTCCTAAGTTTCCTACATTGGATAAAAGTACTGGTGTTAGAGAAATGAAAGATCCTTGATCAAAATTATATGAAAATCATCCATAAATTTGTAAGCTAATGTCTACAAGTAATAAAATAGCAACATACCATAAGTGTCCCTGAGAAAGAGAAAGGAGTGATCAAACACACCTATGATATGCTTTGTTAATCTAACTAGTTTTTTCCTTGTGCAGAATTAGGACAAGTCTTGTTACTGTGCTGATTCGACTAATTATAACATGTGGGGTAAAATGTGACTCCCACTAGGGTATAGCTCAACATGTTGCCCTCTGATGTTTTAAGAGGTATACGAAATTGAGCACCTTGATCAAATCAATGATAAACATGCTATTGAAGCATTAAACCAATATGTAATCACACCAGTTAATCAAATCTCATTATCATATTCAAAAGATGCAACACATAATGTGACTTGTCAAGCAATTCATACTTCATCTTTTCATAGTGAATCAATCAATAGGTTGCTATCATGTCAAAAGGAAGGTAAATTTTGTTGGACATGTCTTTCAATCATCTTATGTGGATCCAAGATACATTTTATTAAAATAAGTAAATGATTTCAAAGATGCATCAAGTTCATTTATTCATCTCTTAAAATAATGAAGGAGAAATCAAGGCATGCCTAAAGCCATGATGAGGCATATGGGGCAGCAAGAAGGAATAGATCAAGGTACTATCAAGTTCATATCATCGAAATCCTATTGGACAACCACACATCACCTAGGATGGCGAGCTTTTAGGTGATCAACATAAGTGACATGTGTCTGCCCACTAGGATTAAAGTGAGGATATGGTGTTGTTTTTATACAAGATAAAAAAAGACCTAAATGTTTGTGAAGACCAAGTAAAAAACCTTTGCGGGTAGCAAGCAACTTTTAGGGAATCCATGAACATTGGGGCAATCTGAAAGGAAAAATCCATGCTACCTTTCATGCTATAGGACAACAACAATCAAAGAAGCATATGGGACAACAAGAATCAATTGGAAACTCTTTTTGTGACAAGAGTCAGTGACAAAGTAAAGAAAAATAACATGGTGTTTAGACACATTGAAGTCTACATGAAATCAAAGAACTATACATTGTTCACATTGAAAAAATCAAGCATCAGTCACTCAACAGAGGCATGAAACAAACACTTGATGCTTCTAGACAACAGGGTCCAAAAGATAATGTATTTTAGAACATAATGAACAAAATGGAAGCAAATCACTTCACAATATCAATGCACTTCAAGCAAAAATGTCTTCCAATGGAGCAACCCAAAGCATGATCATAAAATGGCTATGTAAAGAGAATGCATTTCACAAGCAATGCTAACAGTCAAAGTGGTGTATGGTAGTGCTCCAATGGAGCTAACAATATTCCAACAGAATGATCAACCACTTACATTCAATGATGATAAAATAAAGCATGTTGAAAAGTATCAAATAATGAAGATGATTCATTTACATCAAGCACAATCATGTATGAAAATGAAAGCATGAAGATTTTAGATGGCAACCCAACAAAAGAGCTGAATATGTGGACTGATAGACCAATAATAGAATTCTAGTATGCTTTGTTGGGAAAATGAAATGAAATCAGCATGAAAAACATATGGTTTAATGAAGGTTTGATTCTAAAATGTCATGATAATAAGAGAGGGCAGTGAAAGAAACAAACATAGTGGCCTTGTCACTATCTATAGCTAGGCACCTTTAGAATCAGGACAATGCATTCCAAACAACTATGAGCAGAATGGTAGAAATAACATACACTAGAAGTGTAGAATTATTACAATCATTTCAAAATTATCAGCCACAAACATCTGGAGAACAAGCAAAAGGAATCAAGCAGTGAGAGATAAGGTACTAAACATACAATTCTAATTCATTTTTAAGATAGGAATCTTCTTGTTCATATGTTTGTTTCTTTCAGGAGGTCAATAGGTTGTTGCCTATCGATAAGTCTAAATGTTTCATTTAAAGACCAAGCCAACATGATTAAGAAATAATCAACAAATGAGTTCAATCATTTGATACAACAAATGATGCATTGAGTGTAACATAGTAATGCAATCTATCATGTCTTGCATTATTCTTCAATGTTTAGTGACAAAGAATGCTACAGGACTGCCATGATTGGCAGTAAGATCCCTACTCGAGTTGTTGCCAACTTTAAGTTTCAAAGTAAAATAGGGTTCATCCCTATATCTATAGTGTTGACATTTCATGATACTATTCACAAGTGAAGCAAACATGCATGAAAACCTTGCTAATATAACAAAGGAATAAACATAGGAAATTGCTATGGATTACAAGTGGGATTATTATTCTAATGTTGTATTTGGAAAAGAAAAACACTTTTTCATGATGGCACTTAGGCAGGATGATCATCTAGAGTTTAGACAAGAAAATAAAATTAAAGGAGCACAAGAGTGTTGTGTGTATGAATAATCTTGAGGCATATGTGTTCTTGAATAAAGAGGGATTCTCATTTTTTGAATACAAATTTCCACATTCTTACAAGAGAAGTGGGCAGATTGTTAGTTAAGGCAAAAATCTATGTAATAGCCCTATCAAGTTCTTTGAATGTAATGATACAGTGTTCACTGACTATGAAAGAAAGAAAAACTTTTTTTTTCTTACTGAAGCAATCTTTTTTTTATATGATAATCACATTAAGGTTTAAGTAGATTTGGTGCTGATAGATCTAAGACCATGCATGAAAAGGAATCAAATAGTACAAGGACAACAATCATGAGTCATATGAAAGAATAATTAGGAATAATGACGAAAATCCATTTTAAAGGAGCATTGTCACAACATGATTTGAGAAATCCTATCATCATTCATATGATAAAATCCACTTTCTTGCACATTGACAAAACCCATTTGGGTTTTTGTGATTCAAATTACATCTTCAGAAGTCCAAAAGTTTCTTGATGCATTATAAATATTGCAATCAAACAACGATGCATTTTTGGAATTTCTTGAAGGACCAAATGCATTGTTGGCAAAGCAAGTTAGAGATTTAGAGTTCACTTCACAGTCTCAATCCCAATTAGAACAAATTACTGTTTGGAGTTATCTAATGCAGTAAGAACAAGCCAATGGTTGGAGGAGGGTAATAATAGGGAAAGTTCTCTAAAGAAATAGGCACACAATGAGAGGCTTCACTAAAAATAGAAAATACAAAAAACCCATTTCATTCCTTTTAGAGGCCGTGCCTGGAAGGAATATTTTCTTCATGAACTAAAGGAACCCACTTGGGGTTTTATTTTAAAATGTAGAATACAAGAAAGCAATGGAACCCATCTGGGTTTATTTTAATTACAACTTCTGAGATGGTGAAAGAGAAATCTAAATGAGGTGTTTAAGAGCAACAAAATGTTTCAAACCCTTTGTAAGAAAATTGAAGTACATCTCAAAACATAGGTATTTCTCTACAGTCATGGCCAAAGATCTGGTTTTTATTCCAACATCAAAGAACCTACTTGGGGTTTCATGTGGAATGTAGAATACAAATCATGTTTTCTTCTCAAACAACAAAAACCCATCTGGCTTTGTTTTTTAAAATTGAAAATACAAAAGTTTGAAGAAATGTCATGAAGAAAATTGAAATGTTAAAGCCCAGGTCAATCTTTCAGGCTGTGGCCAAGGAAAACCAAGTTTTCTTCTACAAATCAAAGAACCCATTTGGGTTTATTATGGAGTTGCAGATACAGAGGTATTTTAAAAGCTATCTGAAGTTTTTGAAACAAAACAAAAGTATATGAAAACCCTAGTCTATTCTCCATGGCACGACCAAAAAGAGCAGAATTTCTTCATAAAATCACGAAATACATTGGGGTTCCAACTTCAAATACAGAGGAAAATTGACATTTTTTGCTTTATTCTTCAAGTATGGAGGCTCAAAATGAGCTCTTTTTGCTCAAAAATCAGAAAGGAATGGTTTGGTGGAGCTTACTTGAGATTTATTTTGCTCATTTACTTGATATGTAAAGCATTTTTATACAAAAGCTTCCATTCGAGCTTCAGAGAATCGCCAATGGCGGCTAAAGAAGAATGATTCATCACATAAAGAAGAATCAAACAAAAAAAGATCAGAAACATGTTATGGTTGTGGCCTTAGAGCTCACAAAATAGCTTTCAAAATATGTGGAAAAACCTGATTTGATTCACAAAAATGCATTACCTGTTATTTTCTATGGATTTCATCAAGAAATATGCCAAGAACTAGTCAAAAAATCATATTTTTGGTTCATTCAAAGAAACCCTCATGGTGGCCAAGTGAGAATCCTCTAGAAGTTCAAAGCAAAATGAATGTAATTATTTCCTTTTCCCATCTTTTGTTTAGGGTTAGAAACCCTATGGTGGAGGCCGATGGGATTTTTTCTCTTGTTTTTTTTAAAAATGAAACAGATTTTAATGTGTTATGTGGGCCGAATGATGAAGTTATGACTTAGGAAATTTTTTCCTTATGTTCATATTGAACACATATGCCTTGTTTCTAAAATATGCTAAGTCCTCCATGTTTGAAACATGTAATGCCTTTGAAACATGTAAGGACTTCAAAATGTGCCTTCCAAGGATGTTGGAATCCTTTTATGCCAACATAGGCAAAATTATGGGCCTTTTTGTTTGCCATTGAAAATCAGGAAAGTGTTGACCAAGTGCTTGGCTCTCAAATGCAGAAGTAGAGGTAAGTCAAAATTTATCAAATGCCTTGGAGGAGTTTGGTTTCACTTAATGCTTTTACAAGCATTTAATGTGTATCATTATTTGGCATTTTTGTTAATTGCAAAACATTATTCAAGTGATTTGTAAATCACTGTTATTTAATGTTATTTATTTGATGCAAATATTGATGTAATCTAAAGAGGTGGTGGGACCTCTTTTTGCATTCTTTTGAAATGTAAAGTAATTGTTTTAAGTGAAGTATTATAAATCACTTAATCAGATTATTATTGTTTTGAATGCAAATTAGAGTGTTGTATTTTCCAAGGGCATTAAAAGTGTGGGTCAATACTTGTGTGAAGACCAATGATGACTGGCAGGCATGAGGGATGTGTGAGAGGTTGTTTTGAATGATTTTAGAGGAAAAGGACTTGTTTGGAGGCATTTTGTCACATTTTTAGTTTGACTATTGACTTGGCTTGACTTTTCTTATGTGGAGGATAGTTTGCAAAGTTTCTAGAAGGTTCTTTTTGGACTTTTCTATTACATCTGACCAGAACCTTCTAGATGGATATGTGTGAGAGGAGTTGGTTATTTTTTGCTTAAGTAACTTCAATCTTTGTGATTGAAGTTAGTTCTTTCTTTCCAACAGAGTGATAGCTTGGCTTTGGAATTATCTTTTTTAGTGGGAGTAGTACTATAACTTAGATGGACTTGTAATGACAGTGAGTACTTTGAATCAATGAAATTGAACATTTACCTTCTCATTTCATATTTTATTGTGTTGTTAGTGATTGATCAGGCGATTTGTGAAATTTACCTTTCCTTGTAGTCTTGTCTCATGGTTAAGCACCTATTTAGCAGAAAATGCATTGTTACAGGTTATAAGTTGTATTAGTTAAAGCAAGTGTTGTTAGTTGTGAGATTTTCTTTTCCTTCTAAGAGTTATGCTGAAAAACCTCCTTATAAATTACTTATGTGAAAATGCATGTGAAAATGAGTTGTGTGAACAAGGTTCTAAGTCATTGTTTTGAATGTGAATAAGCTGTTTACAGGTCTTAGTTAGGTTTTGGTGTATCACCCTTAGCAGTTTCAGTTAAATGTTCATTTTTATGCATCTTTTACCCTTTTCCTCAAAAATCATTAGTTAGGTGACATCAAAAGGGGAGCCAGCCCATAATCTAGAGGCGTGCTTTCAAAATAGGACACCCACAACCTGACAGCAGTACCATGTTAGTCCAAATTTGCTAAGTGCTTTCACAGCTTGGCAAAGGGGTGCAAATTTGGCCAACTAACAGTTCTACTTTAGCTTCATTATCTCTTTTCAAAAAGGACTATGACTAATCATAACATGCACCATAAGTCAATAAATTTAATCACCTCTTACAACTCTTTTCTATGTCCTATATGTTTTTACACTCTCAATTGAATAGTAAGAAAAACTTCTAGAGATCATTACTTTTGATCCAAGAGGCTATTGGGATTTTTTTGTTAAAATTATAGAGCTTAAAAAAATCTACATAACGAGCATCCTTCCCCTTTTTTGTCAAAAATACAATCTATAGCCTAGGTATTGAGTTTTTATGTTTCATAGTTTGAAAATTGTATTCTTCATATACTGAACATTACAAACAAGGTTGAGACATTGTTCTTCACATTTTCAATAGTTCTTACCATAGAGAGAATGAACCTTGATACAATACTTGAGAAGAACTTTTTAAGCCTCACAATCCTCAATGACATTGACAATCAGCTTGGTTGAAAGCACAATAATTTATCAATACAAATCAATTAAGCTCATAGTACCCTTATCTAAAGAAGGGTGACAAATGTCCAACTGTCTTAATGTAAACCATAAATTTATTTGACATTAGCTTAAAAATAAATTCCTATCACTTTAGTAGCCTATCATAAAGAATTTAAATGAGACCAAACAATAAAAATAAAACCCAAATATAGCTTAAAACTTTGAAAAAACCTTTAAATACGTAAAACTTATCAACAGGAAAATATAACTTAAAATCTGTGTAGTCCAAAACATTGTAAGAAATCTAAAATTAACTATTGAAAAATTAAAAATGATATGATACTAAAAAGAAATCATTGCAATCCACAGCTTTAAAAGAATCTAGGACTTTATCTTTTCAATCCAAAACTTTGAAGCCAATTAAAACTTGCCAACAAGAGAAAGCGACTTGGTACTACAAAGATATATTTTCAAACTACTAGATGCCATATTGCTAATGGGTGTCGGCCATGCTTTCAAAGGAAAACGGAATTTCTAAGAAGTGGAACACCTTCCATCGTCGGAAAGCTATTTAGTGGGGACAAATTGTTCGATCAAATCTATGTTTTGTTTTTTTACTACGAGACTTTATGCATGGCGTACCTCAACACAGACACACTGTGTAACACGTCAGACGCAACGCACATTCCACTTTCCAGTAAAACATAGAGGAAAGACCTGAAATTAGATTCTAGTCAAAAAGAGCCCAAGACTGATACATTCCAGGAAACACACAGCAGAAATTAGAATATCATTTGCTTTCTATACTTTACACCTGTTTGTATGTCACCTACCTATTTCCACATTGATCAACAAAGTATAGTTATCAAAAAGTATAGTTGGAGTCAAAAATAGAATAAAATAAAAAATCATTGAACATGGACATATGAAAATATTAAGTAAATATAAAATATTTCAATTATAAGATTCAAGGAAATTGTGCTTTATCAATTTGGTCTAACAAATCAAAGTAAATGGAGCTCTACAATTTTGAATCAAAAATTATAACCATGAAATTACAATTTTGTTTGTTAGCAAATAAACACAAAATTTTAGCTTTGCAATATGAACAAATTCATAGATGTCAAGGATATTTGCAATTTTATGAAGTCAAAATACATAATTCAAAAGTGGGCAAGAGTCCCTTTACGTATTGACATTGCATACTCCAATTACCAACCTAATAACAATGACCAACACGATGCCACCTAGCTAGTTGCAGAGCCATGTGCCTTAGCTGCAAAACACATTCGAGTTTTGAACATGACATTTCATAAATATAGTATATAATTGGTGGTCCCCAAAAGGATACTCTATGTCAAATCAAGCCTTTGGCTAAAATTTCTTACAACAAGGTATTTAACTAAAATAATTCAATAGTGTTAATGCAATAAGGTGCTTTCAATTATGGTTATATTCTAAGATAGATATCAATTGAAAAATTAAGTTCTCACCTTGTTAGTATACCAAGAAATTTGTTTGGGAATACATCCTCAAATTCACCTTGATTGCATGATATAAATAAAAGACTATATTCTTTCATTATTGTGAGTCTATATCTACAATCCTCATATTTCAATCACTAGGTGATATGAGCTTAACCAGAAGTCATCTATTCATCGAACTATAAACAATTCTTTCTCTCTAAATTGTGTGTTTCTTTCATTTTAATGGAGATTTATTTTCTAGCATACTTCCCTATAGATATAATCTTCTAGTAATTTTAATATACTAGGCCATGAATGGTAGGAAATAATTCAGTTCTACATTAATGTCATTATACTTATTCATAGTCTGTAGTTGTTGTTGTGAGTGTGTCAACTACAATCTTATTCGTACTATTCCTTCTTCAAATATTTGGTAATGGTTGAGTAAGTTTTATGTTCTCCCTCGTAATGATAATTTTGTTCATCACCAATAACCTTGTTGGAATATACAATGTTGTAAAACATTACCCAAAAGCATTCAAAGGACTCAACCCTTATTATGTAATATATTTCTTTTAGAAATAAAAAGATATGGATGGGTGTTGCTTGGAGGTGGTGTCTTGTGTATAACATGCATGTACTCTCTCTCTCTCTCTCTCTCTCTCTCTCTCTCGCTATTATACATCTACATACACATACACATACACACATACATACACACACACACACACACATATATATATGTGTGTCTGTGTATACATACATACATACATACATACATACATACATATATGTATGTATGTATTTATGTATGTATGTATGTATGTATATATATATATACATATATGTACACATATACATGTAAATATATCTATATGTATATATACATTATATATACATATATATGTAAATATATAAATATATAAATATATATATATATATATATGTATATATATATATACCTATATGTATATATACATATATGTAAAAATATATATATGTTGAAACAAAGAAAAAGAGGTTCACCCCAAATGGATCACCAAAGGGATGAACCCTTTTTTTAACTAATTGTTTTATTCAATTTATGAGCACTATAATGCAAAAATGAATATTAGAAATCAAACCTAAACAATATAGTTATCAAAAGGTAGGTTTTAAGAGGGTCAAATATTGTGTACCTGTTGCAAAAAGTGATTTTTTGGGCCTCACTAAGGACTCCCCAATGGTGAATGGGTCACTGCTAGGGTTGTTGAAAATCAATTTTTGGGTTTTGTTCTTAAATGTCTGCACTCCCAGATCCTAGGTGTTCAGCTTTCGAAAGTCAAAAATAAATTTTGCAAAAGACTTTCCATGATCTTGCAAGAAAAATGACAACTTTGACAACTTCGCAACTTTTGACAACTTTTGCAACTTTTTCTCTCCACTTGATCTCCAACCTAAAATCTGCAATGAGACATCAAAGATGAGAAGAAAAATGTTGTTTTGTTAGGGAATAGTGGTTTTCCTTGCTCAAACATTGTTTTGGTAATTAAACCTTGAAATGAAACAATGCATAAAATAGAATGATGAATGAATAAAGCAATGCCACTACTCACCAATCCTCAAGTAAACCTTGGATTGCAAATCTCAAACTTAGCATGAAACAACCTCAATGAGTGTAGATCTTGATCATGGACTTCACATAAGATAATGGCTTTAAAGACTTGAATTTGATAACCAATGCTACAACATCACATTAGCTCAACAACATGCATGATTTTGACATGATGAAAGGGATCTTTGATTGGTACAATGAACTTTAATAATTCTACCCTTGAATTCCTTTCAAATCTCTTGAATGCTTTATAATTCTCTTGTGAAAAGTATTCTTGATTGCTCATGAAAATTCTTGTATTCACTTTTGAAAATTCTTAGTTGAAACTATGTGAAACAACCTTATATTTATACATAACTTAGATTAAATCTTGAAATTCAAGTAACACAAGCTGAAATTAGATCTAGGATTTGAAATCATTAAAATACCTCTAAAAACATATTCCAAGGGGGGGTCCTAGGGTTAAGTGAGGACCCATTCTTCATAGGGTGAAAAGGTCCTACAACACTTAATTGGGACACACTTTGGGAAATATGAAATGTTATGTAATAAGGGATCTTAGGACCTAGTGAGTACCCATTTGCCAGGTGGAAAATAGGTCTTAGGTCACTAACCTAGGACACATACTTTGTTGGAAAGAGACATTGCAAAATTCATCTGGTGTTGTCATTGATAGAAACCCTATTCAGTGATTCGATCCACACGTCATCATTTGATCATACTAAAAGTCAGATTGAAGATCAATAATTAACTGGAAAGCTAGAATAGAGCATTCGAAAAAATTGTGTTCATCTATTCATATGCACTTTTCTATTATTATTTTGAGTTTTGGATCTCAGGGAAGGATTTTTGGTATATGATCTCTATTATTATTGAATCTTAGAGCCTTGTATCGATCCATGTGCAAGTTAGGAGATTCAGTTGATTAATTTTTTAACAGTGGATGAAGGCCGACTAAGTGAATGTAGTCATTGCAGATATTTGAGGAGTAATTGTTTAAGTTTTTTTGTATTTGAGCATGTTGATTTGGGTCCTCACTATGTTGTGGCCAACTTTGGTTGGTGTGTATTGAAATTTAATTATGGATTGAGCCAACAGTATGTAAATAATTCATATTTTGTTGGAGCTGACATATAGTGATTAAATCTTTAGTTGTAGATATATATAAATGATTGATTATATCATTTTTATGTATGTATGAAGTGTGTTGTTGTGTCTTGTTAAATTCAAAGCGATTATGCACAGTTTCACTTATGCATAAAGGTTTTTGTGATCTGAGTTGAAGTAGACAGAGCAGAAGAGAAAAATCAAATAGAAGGTCAAAGAATTCGATTGATGAGCTTAACCAAAACTATTCTTAGGCATTTGTATTTGAAATTGATTGTAAGGTAGTAAGCCTTTGTATTTTTTAGTAGTGAGCTCTAGGCAATGTGCCTAAATGCAAGTGCATTGCCATTTTGTAAACATCTTTTTGAGTACATATGCTTAGATAATATTCTATGTTGATCTTCATCATGGTTTTTCCCATAACAAGGTTTCCACGTAAAAATCCTTGTATGATGGTGTTGTGGTTACTTTTGTTCATGCATATTTCTTTTGGTTGAATGTTATCAGTACTTTAAAAATCAGATTAATAGAGTTAAAAATTGTAGAACACTGATTCACCCCCCCTCTCAGTGTTCCTTGATTGAACAATTGGTATCAGAGGTTAGTTCCTCAGAAGAAGTTTAAAAGCTTGGGGAAGATCCAAGAAAGCAATTCAATGGATTCAAGCAGTTTTCAACAACTTTTGGTGGCCCTAGATGATCTTGATCAGTCCATATATGAAGTCCAAGATTTATGGGAAAGTCTCAAGAATGCTAAGAAGTTCATTCAATCATTGAAAGATAAAATTTATGAGTCAAGGGAAAAGAGAAGGGAACTATGTGATCAGATCAACCAGAAAGAGAGTAAAAGCATTGAAGATGAACAATTGAGTCAAGCCTTAAAGGAAAAGATAGAAGAGTGTGAAAAGCTTACCAAAGATAATGCTATCCTGACTTGCATGAGATGGAATCTATTATGATGAGGATGACCAAGGAGACTGAACATAGGAAGAAGAATGAAAAAAAGCATGCTCAGTCTTTGAAAGAAAAATCTGAAGAATGCAACCAAATTACTGATGGATTCAATCAGTTGGAGCTTCAATTGGAACAATGCAAAAATAATGAAGAAGAGTTTGATAAGTAGATTGTTGATCTTAGAGATGAACTAGCTACTACAAATGAATTAAAAGAAGTTCAAGATTAGCTCATCCAAGCTTGATGAACTAAATAAAATTCAGAGGAATGAAGGTGACAAGTGAGAACTTTGATATGAGGAAGGATAAATTTTCAGATCTGAACAAAGGAGATTCAAGGAAGGAAATCAAATGAACAAAGCTTGAAGGTATCTAGTAAGACAACCTAATGCTCAAAGGTTCAATGGTTACTATTTTGTTTGCAATAAGTTTGGTCATATGGCAGCTCAATGTAGAAGCATAATAAATCCAAGTGGTCCATCATTCTTAGGTTAGTGCTTTAATTGTAATAAGTATGGTCATAAGTCAAATGAATGCAAAAATATGATGAACAACTTTTATAGAGATGTTAGATGTTATACATGCAATAGATTTGGCCATATTGCTAACCAGTGCAGATGAAGAGAAAATCGATGGAACAACTAGTCTGGACAATGAAATGTGGTATGCTACAATTGCAACAAATCTAGTCATATTGCTAGATTCTGTAGAAGTAGGAAGGGTCTGGTAAATCAAGGGAAAAACATGCAGAAGGGTGAAAAGGGAAAATGAAAGGTTACTACAGATGAAATCAGGAAGCAAATGAAGAAGATATGGGTGAAGAAGAGTCCTTTTGTAGAAAGAAATGATTCCACACCAGATCTTGGATCTGGTAATGCCTTCGGGAATTAGTTTTAGGCTTTGGCCTAGGGGGTGTTCTCAAGAAAATTCTTCAAACCCCTTGTCAGTAGTTGGTACTAGGATGTGGATGAGTGTAGTGATCACATTGATGATCTACAAATGTTGTTGAAACAGTTGGAGAGAGTATTTAAATGTAGAGTTGAAGGTCCGTAGAAGAGTTATCTTTCATAGAGTATGGAAACAAGGAATCCAAATGAGTTAGGGAAAAATCATTTATTGCAACAAAAAGTTAGGTGTGCAAATGATAAAAGGTCATTTGTTTTCTTCATTTGTCACTTTGCACTTTGAGAAGAGGAATTTTGGAAAGTTGTAAAGCAAACTTTGGTGAAGATTGGCGAAGATTCAAGTTTTAAAGTGATTTGGTAATCAAATCCTAATGTAGAGAAAAGATCCTATAATGGTTTGGATTATGCCAATGGGCTATGCTCGGTTGAGGAACACATCTTGGAACTATATGCACAACATTTGTTGAGTAAATCCCGAGATCAAACAGAAGAGAGGTTTGGAATCTATGAAGAAAAATATATGCAAGTACATGAGCAGTTGAAGAAACCTATGATAGTTCAAAGAGTAAGGAAGGAAGATGAAGTCTTTGTAGAGAGCATGGGTATATCTGTAGAAGCTATGAGAGAAGCAAGAAGAAAGAGAGAATTTGAATCAGGAGAGTCAACTAGAACTAAATCTGCTATTCCGGCAACATCCTCTACTCGAACTAGATCTACAAGATCTCTACTCTCTCATCTAGTCATGCAAAGAAGTCAATTCCTGTGAAAGCTCAAGCCAAGTCATCTAGGAGAGAAGGAAAAAGGAAGAAGGACAAGAGCACAAGAGTTTAGGTTGTTGTTTCTAAAGATGAAGAGACACAATTTGATGAAGAGATAAGATAAATCAAGCAAAAGGACACAAAGGAAACATTAGTCTCTAAGGGCAAGCACTCTGGTGAAGAAAAAGGAAAGAAAAAGATGAAAACAGAAAAATCAGGTATGTATATAGAAGAAGTGGAGAAGGCATTGATTAAGGATGGTAATCTTAAGCCTCTTTGTGAATGGTATGACACCTTTGATAGTGTTGGTCAAAGAGTTCTTGAGGAAGCTTTAATAAAGTACTTGAATAATTTAAATATGACTCTTATTGAATAATGTTTGGATTACCTAAAAGTCTATATGAAGTTTTATAAATGAGAAGAGTGAGTGCAAGGAAAGAAGAAGAGAAAATGAGAGAACATATGTTGATCTATGTCCGGTGATGTCATTAGAAGAAATGAAGAATATACTAAATGAAGCAAATAAGGTTTTCAAGAGAAAAAGAAGGGTGAACAAGCTGATGATTGGTCAGACTAAAGAAGTTGCAAAGGATATTGAGAAAATCCTCAAGGAAATTTTGTTAAAGAACAGATACAATGTTGTTTTTGAAGAAGTGCATGATGAAGATGTCTCATCTGGTCTGGTAGAAGAAGAGGGAAAAGAAGATACATTTGATGACACTCTAAATCTTCTAGATATACATGATGCTGAAATTCCTATGGAGTATGAAGCTCCTAAAGTTGTTTCGGTTGAAGAAAAAGAGATTCCTAAAGCCATGCAAGAATCAGTGACTAAAGAGAAGAAGGATGAAGTGAAGAAGATTCTTGTGGAAGTAAGAGACACTGCTAAGGCAGTGAAGGAGTTTTTAGAAGTGCAATAGGAAGAGTTTTATCTTGAATTGATTAGAGGTCCTATCAACTTGGCTACTTTGTCTCCCATTGAGAAACTGAAAGTTGCATCGTTTGCACAAGCCAAGGCAAGAGAAGAAATTCTAAAATCACATATTGAAGATAGTGAGCTATTGAATCTTGCATCCAATATTTTGGAGAAGATCATGCCTTCATATGTCAAGGATTCATGTGATTCTCCATTTGGTCAGCTGAAGAAGATTGTAAACTCTGTAAGTACTCATTTTGAGTCACTTGAGAAGTTAGTTATGGATAAGGTTCAGAAGGAGTTTGATAAAAGGTTTAGTAGGTTGAAAGGGATGATAGCTAATGATAAATCTCTATAAGCTACTTGTGTAAAGAATATTCAAAATTCTTTATTTGAAGGTTGTAACATTTATAAATCATGTTTATCTTTATCTAAGTTGATTGAGGACATTCAAAAGAAAATGAAAGTGTGAGAAATAGTTAGCAGATATCACTCAAGCACTCAATCCTCCAACTGTTTTTTGTTGGAAAGCAAGAAGGTCAATTCATATCCCTACTTGAAAAGATCAAAATTTTGAAGCATGGAGATGGTGAAATGGTTGAAAGGGTTTGTGAGCTTAGAGGACTAATTATTACTATGATGGAAACAATGTTGAGTGTATTGAAGGAAGGACAAGATGCTATGGCGGTCGGTGATCTGGTGAACCTTGAATCAACAAAAATGAAATCCTACTTATTTTTTGGTCATGTGACTATCTTGGAGAGTCTCAAGAAGAGTTGCGACACAATTTTGTACACATTGAAGAATAATTTTGCAGATCTATTCAAGTTTATGTAAGTTGTAGAAGCCTGTTTGTACATACGCAGTTTGCTCATAGCAATTTTGTTTGATTTTTGGTATGCGGATTCCTACCCTTGCCATTGATGTCAGAGGGGGAGAATGGGACAATGAAAAATGCCTTAATCATCTCAGGGGGAGTTATGTTTTTGGATTTTTGAAGGTTGGCCGTGTATTCATGTTGGTATTGATCTGACACTTAGTCATTTTTCACTAAGTGTTGACATCAATGCCAAAGGGGGAGATTGTTATCTGGTATTTTCCTTGATGGAAACCCTAGCTAGTAATTCGATCCACACATCATCATTTGATCATATTGGATGTTAGATTGAAGATCAGTAATTAACTAGAAAGCTAGAATAGAGCATCCTATAGAATTGTGTTCATCGATTCATATGCACTTTTCTGTTATCATTTTGAGTTGTGGATCTCAGGGAAGGTTGTTTGGTATATGATCTCTATTATTCTTGAATATTAGAGCCTTGTATCAATTAGTGTACAAGTTAGGAGATTCGGTTGATTAATTTTTTGTTTAATAGTGTATGAAGGCCAACTAAGTGAATGTAGCCATTGTGAATATTTGGAGAGTAATTTTTTAAGTTTTTTTGTGTTTGAGCATGTTGATTTGGGTCCTCACTATGTTGTGGCCAACTTTGGTTGGTGCACATTGAAATTTAATTATGGATTGAGCTAATAGTTTGTAAATATTTCATATTTTGTTGGAGCCGACATATAGTGATTCAATCTTTAGTTGTGGATATATATAGGGTATGTGCAGGATCATCATGGAAAAATAGGCCCTTAAGTGGTGAAAAATTTAGAAAAATCAGAGCTAGGCAACTTGACATAATTTTTTTAATAAGTTCTCTATATTATTTCAAAAATATGTAAGAATAGAATTTGTAAAATATTGAATGTAGTTTCTAAACTACTAGGTTTATTTAAAAAGGGAAAAAATCTATTTGACCATGAAAATTTTTAATTTCAATGCAGTAGTACTTAAATTTTAGGGAAAATATAAGAAGTAGGTGCCTGTCTGACCACCCTAACCACAATAAAATGATAATACTTTGTTATAATATTTTAGATATAAATAGAGGACTCATGTCTGGATGTGATCCATATTTTTTTGTAAATTTTTTCCATGTAAATAATTAATTATGAATTTTTTATTATAACTTTTTAAAAATATAAAAACTTGTATGTCTAACCACGTTCACTTGGTCAAAACTTCATGAATTTTTTTTTTTTTTAATCTTGTAGTATGCAAAGCATAGAATGTAATGTATGTTTCAACTTCAAAAAATGTGATATTGTTTGAAA
Source organism: Sequoia sempervirens (assembly GCA_007258455.2). Classification (NCBI taxonomy): domain Eukaryota; kingdom Viridiplantae; phylum Streptophyta; class Pinopsida; order Cupressales; family Cupressaceae; genus Sequoia; species Sequoia sempervirens. The sequence goes on along the minus strand of VDFB02075321.1, from coordinate 94,157,676 downwards.
GCTATAAAAAAAATTCAATAAGCCTATCAATCAGGACTTTCGTCGTAATGCAAATAGAAAATGAATAATAACTATTTATTAAATTTAAAGTATAACATAATTTATATTGGTGGAAAGCCGAGAATCCCCTTTAAAAACCCTTTTCGTTTCATTAATTTTTGGTAAAAAATAGTCGTTAGCCACATACCCATCATATCGCCACTTTTTGGCCCATCATGATCCTACACATACCCTATAAGTGATCGATTATATCATTTTGATGTATGTACAAAGTGTGTTGTGTTTTGAAAATTTTAGAGCAATTATGCATAGTTTCACTTGTGCATAAAGGTTTTTGTGATGCGAGTTGAAGCAGACATAGCAAAAGAGAAAAATCAGATAGAAGGTCAAAGAATTTGATTGATGAGCTTATCCAGAACTATTCTTAGGCATTTGTAGATGCTATTTCATAGTTTGACACTCCATTTTTCTTTTGACATTGATTGTAAGGTAGTAAGCCTTTCTATTTTTGAGTAGTGAGCTCTGGGAAGTGTGCCTAAATGCAAGTGCATTCCCATTTTGTAAACATCTTTTTGAGTATACTTAGATAATGTTGTGGATTGACCTCCACTGTGGCTTTTCCCCTACTAGGGTTTCCACATAAAAATCCTTGTGTTATGGTGTTGTGGTTGCTTTCTTTGTGTTCATTCATATTTGTTTTGGTTGAATGTTATCAGTACTTTAAATCTATCAGATTAATAAAGTTAAAAATTGAAGAACACTATTTCACCCCCTCTTAATGTTCCTTGATTCCAACATACCCCTCAAAATTAAGCATTTTGTAATATTATTTATGAATATAGAGCTTTATCCCTCAGAATTTGTAATTAATTAGGCTTGGATTTGAAATAAAGGGGCCAATTAAGCTCAATTAATTAATAAAGCCCTAGATAAGTGTGAAAGTGTAAAGAAACACTTTACAACACCCTAAATAATGCACTATTATGTCCATTTTATTAGGAGGGGTCCTAAACTTAATGTGAATGTGTAAAACACATTACAACACTAAAGCAAGGTGACATTAAGCTCATTTTCATATTGTAAGTCAAGAAAACAAGTATTAATGCGAACAATGTAAACGAGTGTGAAAACAATATGGATTACATACATAAGTCGTGTGCTTTGTGCGTTGGTTGACAAAGAAGACAACCATTACTAGGACCACTTCTAATCTGAATAAAATTTGGTTTTCTAATCACCTTTTTTTAACGTTTCGGTACAAAAATTCAAAGACAAACAAAAAGATAAGACTAACTATATTTATACATTGATTATCAAAGCTATTTTGAAATAGAAGGACGTGCTAGTCAAAGTACATGTTCCGAGATTATTGGCTCTTTCTTTTTCCTGATACAATGGACGAAGGATGACAAGGAGGTCTTAATTTTTTCATAGTTTAATAATCCATATGAATTGACTTTGAGAGAGTGCAAAATGATTTGGATATCACATAGATTGATCTCATCTTGTTTCCTCTCACAAACTTTAATTTATTCACTAACCAACATTTGGGAATGAGGATGGCAAACAGCTTATTATATTTGCTACAATTTTTTAATTTATTACAAAGGCCTTTTAATTTTTTTTAAAGGTTGGTTTGTTTTTCTTTTTGCTATTTAATAGATTTTCTTCTTTGGTTGATATTTAAGTTAAAAATGGTACTCTTAGTCATGGAATCTCAAAAAATTGTTTTCAAAAGATTTTATGACGTAAGTTTTTATTAAGTTCTTTGTGAAGAGAGGTGGCGACTCTATCAAAGAACCTAATGAAGATGTGAAGAAGGCTTCAGATCTACAAATATTTCCAATAAGAAAGAATTTGTAGTAGCTACAATGTATCCAGGTATTTGTCAGTTTTTGGTTTTTAAAGAAAGATAAATCTATATATGAAAACCATAGTTGTAAGTCTTGTAAAAATTTGATTCCCTATTGAGTGATTAAGCATTTAGAAAGGGAATAGTAGTGACTATTCTGCATAATTCTACATTACTAGGTTGTAGTATCTATTATGAGTGATGTATGCAATGTTTTTGAAGAAACTCATTTAGGATATCTTAAGCAAGTTGAGAAAGAAATTTACATTGTAAAAGCTTATGATCAACTTGTAAAAGAGTTTGAGTTTCCCTATAACTGCAAAGTTAGTTTGAAAAATCTTGTAAGGGTTTAAGAAAATGTATCATCGCCCTATGCATCCCTGTGTGGACCCAAATATAACTATGCATAGTGCTCAACCCTTGTCAGGTAATAAAAGAAATTCCAATACTAGAAGATATAGACCCATCAATTTTAGTGGAATTAATGGTTACCTAAATGTTATTCCATCTAACATTAGAGATAAGTTACCAAATTTCATTGATACAATGAGTGAATCAGCAAGAAATCATCTACAAGAATTCAACAATTTAATAGATGATTATGAAGTTGACCATGAGGATGTGATTATGAGATTGTTTGTTCAGTCTTTCAAAGGAAATTCAAGAGATTGGTTCTTTGATTTGCCAACATGCTTTGTTTGTTCCTGGGAAGAGTTCAAAGTAGTGTTTATGGAGCAGTTTGGTGAAATATTCAATATTAGTTCTATGCTTAATATATTTATGAGCTCATTGAGAAAGAGGGGGACGAGTTGGTTCCGACATTCAACCAAATATTTTCTAAAGCATTAAGGGATGTTCCTGCATTCTTGAGACTAAGTGATGCAATATGTTTGGTTGTTTATTTGGGAGCTTTTGATAATGAAATGAGCTATCTGCTAAGAGATATGGATCCTAAAACTATGTATCAAGCATGCATATGGGATAGCCATGAACATTGCAAACAAATTGAAATATGGAATGTAAATGAGTTATATGTCTACAATTATTTGATGCCTTGAGACACCAAAAGTTGATGAAAGGTGTATATCAGAAATTAAAAATGAATATTAGAGCACTTACACCCATATTGTTTTATCTTATACATCATTCCATAGTGTTGATCCCACTAGCCCTATTATGAGCTATGATTCAAAGAATGATGTGAGTAAAGAAGACTTATTCCAAGATGGGATTATTCCTCATATTAATAAACAAAAGTTCAATGAGGATCCAAATAGTGTAATGTATGGACCACATAACATAGCTAATAAAAAGATGGAAACAATTTTAGATATTTGGCATATTACACCTTGTATTAAGACTACTAGCTATAACAATGATGAGGTCACAAAAAATTTTCATTTGTACTCTTATGGTTCAGATGAATCTAGTAATTTGTTTGAAGATAAGTGATAATGAGCTAATGTATTCATCATTTAGCATGCAAGAACCATGTAGTCTTTATTTCAATATTGCCAGGGTTGAAAGCTTTGTCAATGGTGAGCTTGGTTTCATTGGGCATGTTCATGCACATTCAACTCACGAGGTTGAATATCTTGATTGTTATTTTGCTAGTCATAATAGCTCGTAGTAGAGTTGGAAAGTTTTACATTAGATGAGGATAACATTAGCATGGAACATGTTGATGATATAAGTTCACTCTCAGATGATCATGTTATGTATTGTGATGGGAATTTGAAGCCACTAATTTTGCTTGATAATGATACAAAATTTGAAGATATTTTTTCCCATGATATCTCATGTCATGTGGACATGGAAGAAATTCTTGATGTCTGTACTGAAAATTTTGAGGGAGGAAATGTAGTTGAAAATATGTTTATTTTCTCTTCTAGTGATTACAATGATTTAGAGTGTAATAATGACTTGAAGGAACTGGACCTTCATGTTGAGGAAGTTGAGGCTTTTGTGTCAAAAATGAGCATGATAGAAAATCCATTATTTGATGAGCCTCTATCTTCACTAGAGATGAGTAATGATGAACCTTATTGGTGTAGAGATAATCCACTCTTTGTTGAAAACTCTGATGATGTACCTGATGCAGAGTTGGAATATGGCCTTAAGCAAACAAAGGAACACATTGATGAGCTCTCTGAGGGTATTTATTATAAGTTTTTTTACCTTTCAAATTTTTTTAACAAATAAACATGAATATCATGATGATAGTTACTTGCAGGAGTATGCACATTTTCAATTTCCAATTCAGTAGAGAGGTATTTTGATGGAGGATGACAATGAGATGACTAACAAGAAATGTTATTTTCAATATGAACATGTTTCATATGATGAAAATAACACACATGTGTCATGTGATGATGAAAGTTTTTAGTTTATGCCTGACTATATAGTACAAAATGACCAAGATTACACTAGTAGCAATATACTCAAAAATATTCAAAAAAATACTAGTAACATTGTTTGTAATTGGATAGACCCCAAGGATATTCACATTTTTCTGCTTGTAAAGAGAGAACTATACTTGTTGCAGTGATATGACAGGGGTGAATGTGGATGGAAGGAAATCAACTCTTTCAAAAGGTTGGTTTTTACTAGAGGTAAGAATTAGCTCGAGGTTTCAATGGCCTAGTGCCACCAAATAGGAAATAAAGCCTGGTTGGATTGTAGAGTGCATACTAAAATTTGCAGCTCAGGAGAATTTTTCAAGTGGAGTGGAGAGGAGATTGGATCTCCCTTTCCAAATATTTTGTCTTGTGTAAATCTTGTAAATATGTTGTTTCTTTTTGTTTTAGTTCTTGTGCCTGGTCTACTTCACCCAAAAATTTGGGATATCACCATGCCTGCAAGAGGCATGTGTCCCCAATAGCAGCCACTGATGGAACCCCTCAAAAAAATTCTTGGTTCCACCTTAAATCTATGAAAAATTTGGATTGGGCTCTCATTTCTGATATTAGGTCATGTCCCCATCACTGTGTTAGAGTTTCATGTTGATTAAAACCTTGTAGAAATAGCCTATGAGTCCAACAATCCTTGGTCATTTTATTATTACATTGACTTGTATTCCCAGTCTTCGATTTCCTAAGTTATGTTTTATGTCATTCACAGTCGTCAGGTGACAAGTCCCTCATGCGTACATCTAAATTTCCTATTTCTTATAGGGTTAAGTAAGGGGCCTTCTTGGCTTTTATTTCCTTTGCTTGTTATGACTTAGAAGTTTTTGAGCCCCTACTCTCACATCATCCTAGAGGGTCCCCTCCTCAAAACAACTTAAGTGCATGTGCTTAAAGTTTTCACTTAAGTCCTGACAACCATCATATCTTTATTGCCCATTGCTGAAATTACTTTTTGAGTGTACTTTTTAAATTGGCAAAGAGCAATGAGTAGAATTTCTTTATTTTTCGCTTATCCTAAATAGCTACTAGAGCTCTTGGAACAATCAACGATGAGCAATGTTTTGTGTATTGTTAAGGAATCACTTATTGCTAATGGCTTTTGAGCGTTGAGCACTGTAATAGTGATAAGTGATGTCCTTCGACCTTACGTTCTTATGGCTCATTGCGGATGGTCATAAAATTATAAATTTAAGATCAGTGATGAGTGATATGATGGAATTCCCTTGCATCACATATCACTGAAATGTTTTAAATGCTAAGTTCTATATTAGTGATACACGATACATATTGTCACTATGTAAATTCTCTAATTGCTAATTTCTTGGAAATTGTATGAGGAGAATTAGTGATGACCGATGGCCTAATCTTTTTATATTTTATTGCTCATCACGAATTCATTCTTGAGCGTAAGTTTCAAAACAACGATGAGTGATGAGATTCTCTAAAACATTTCTTTTGCTAATGTGATAAGATCTTATGTGTGATTTATTTTGTACCATTTATTTTCATGTAGGTGTATGTGTCTAAATTTGATTTCTTCATTACATCTCCTAACATTGAGAGGATCCAAGGCGCAAATTTTGAATTAGCGATACACGATGGAAGCATGAATGTGATCATGGACGAGCCACAAATCCAAGTGCTAAGATTTCAGCACAAAGATGTTTACATCATTGATGAGGCCAATGAAGGATAAGATGCATCCACAATAAGTGATGGCTATTGTTGGAATAGGCAATGTGGCAGAATCCTGAGGACACCATATAAAGGAAAGTAGCAAGATGACTAGAGAACCATTGATGTGGCTTTAAAACAAGATGATCCAATAGACTAAACTTTATCATGACAATACTTTCATTGCTAATTGAACCCTAATATTTAGGGAAGATCAATGATGAACGATGAAGTTTATAAGGAAATATTCCCTATAAAAAACACTGGTTTCATGTACTTTACCAATATTAAAGAAGGAGCATGGATTAGGTTGGTGATACATGCTAATTGATAGATTGTGTATGATTAATTGAGATTAAGAGAAGACATGGTAGCATTTGAGTTAGCATCGATGTTTTCTAGGAGCAAGTTGCTAAAGGCCAAAAAATGAGGCTCAGATCACCATGGATGAAGTTTTAATTTTTTTTAAATCGATGGCCTAAATTCAAAGCCAAGTTATTAAAATTACCAACTCACTCGCACGAGAAGTTCTTGAATCATTAATTTTGCATGCTCCAAATTGTCTAATTAATGCATATTTCTTGTTGTTCACTTTCATCATATTTCTGTCTAAAGTGAATGTGAGGAGTGGGTTAGTAAAGAAGGGTGTGAATATTAATTATTCCTAAGTTAAGAAGTGAACATTCTTGTCCTAGACGAGTAGGTCTGCCATGGCAGTTTGAGAGTCCAAGAGATTGAGTTTGCTTGAGTCTGAGGAAAATGCTCCTAAGGATGAAATTGAGACACAAGGAGCTCCTGATATGTCAAAGAGTAGAAGGGGATGTAAGAAATTCAAGAAGTATGGGGGTATGTGTAGGATCATGATGGGCCAAAAAGTTGTGATATGATGGGTATGTGTAGGGTATGTGGCTGATGACATTTTTTTTACCCAAAATTGATGAAATAAAAAGGATTTTTAAAGGAGATTCTCATATTTCCACCAATATAAATTATGCTTTACTTTGAATTGAATAAATAATTATTATTTATTTTCTATTTGAATTACGACTAAATTCTTGATTGATAGGATGATTGAAAAACATTGATAGCTTTCAAACATTATCACATTTTTTGAATCTAAAACATGCATCACATTCTATGTTGCACATACTATAGGACTAAAAAAAATTAATTTCATGAAGTTTTGATCAAGTTAAGGTGCTCAGACATATGAGTTTTTTAATTTTTTAAAAGTTGTAATAAAAAATTCATAATTAATTACTTACTTGGAAAAAAATTACAAAAAAATATGTATCACATTGGGACATGAGTCCTCTACTTATATCTAAAATCTTATGAAAATATATTATCATTTTATTGTGGTTAGGGTGGTTAGATAGAGACATACTTCTTATTTTTTACCTAAAATTTAAGTACTATTGCATTGAAATTTCAAATTTTTACCAAACAATTTTATTTTTTAAATAAACCTAGTAGTTTAGTAACTACATTGAATTTTCTACATATTCTATTCTTACATATTTTTGAAATAATATAGATAACTTATTCAATTTTTTATGTCAAGTTGCCTAACTCTAATTTTTTTGAATTTTCATAGGCACTTAAGGGCTTGTTCTTTCCATGATGATCTTGCACATACCCATGATGTCAAGAGAAAATACCATCTATAGGGCCGAATTGTTTCAGAAGAATTGATTAAATTTAAAGGGAAAAAGTTGGTTGAGTATGAGAAGAAGACAAAGAAAAAGTGTAAGTATCGTAAGACCTATCTGGGAAGATGTAATTCTCCTAGTGAGGTTTGTGATAGCCCTTCAGACAGTGAGGGTGACATTGATCTAGAGGGTGATTATTATCTCCTCTCCCTAGTACCATTTGAGGATTCTGACAAGGAGGTGGTGACAATTCCTCCAGTTCCATTATGAGCAAAACACGGGCGAGTATCCTCTAAGGCTGATGACTCGGAATGAGAATTGTGCCCCATTTATATTTTTTATGACACCATGGCCCTTTTGTAAGGATTGTCTTATTCAAGATTCATGTGATTTCTTGTTTCTAGCACTGATGTGGAATTTTTTTGGTCTAGTGTATTGGAGAAACACTAGACTAAATGACCTTGGCAACATGTATGTTGTTTCTAGATGATATACAAGTTTGTGCTAGATCTACTAGTGGAGAATGTTCTTTGGTCAACAAGGATGAGGATTCAACGTCGCTTCAACAAACTTTTCCTTTTGAGGAGTTGGCATGTCCTCATTCGAGGAATATGGAATGTGGTCTTTTACTCTTCCATTTTCCTTAATGATTGCATGTAACTAATTGAGGATGTCTTGAATTCTGGTGAAATGAAATGAAATATAAATTTAATTGAGCCTAACACTTGTTGCTCGCTTGATTCTATAAAAGGGATTTCAGGGCTTGTTATAGAGGTCAGATTTTTATGTCTCAATATAGTTCTAGGCGAATGCTAATTTCAGGAAAGGCACTTTGAATAGAATATTGATAAATATGCTAGTAGTTTGTCTTGGGTATGAAATCCTTTATGTAATAGTCTTAAATGAGTTTTATAGAAACTATTGATATTGAAACAAATCTTAATCTGGAAAAGAATCATCTCCTATGTATATTTCTTATAAGTTATGAATGAACAGTACTACATTTGGTGTTATCTTTTATCTTCAAATGTTCCATTTGAATGTGTTATTCTATTTTCAACTTTAACTCAAGGATTTGATTAAAATACTTGAATAGGGTTATAAACTATGTAAGGAATTGCTTAGGATTTATAAGAAGTGAGTGTTTAAGGAATTGTGAGTTTTCATAAATGCAAAGTAGTATGAAAATAATCCACCTATTTCTAAATTGAGTAGTTTATATATTATTGATTCTTACATATTTGACTTTGTTGCTTCAATTGATGAGACACTGGTTAGTTTTTTAGAAAATCTTGTATGAAATTAACAAATAGTGTACCTGTCCATGGACTTAAAATAAGAATAATATTCATTTAAAATATTTTCAAGGATAGTGTGGGTTAGGAATATCCTGAATTCCTGGCAAATAGATAGTCATTCATTCAAATAGCCGTCAAATCTTTAGTGAGATGGGTCTTATTTGCAATAAATAGGAATCAATCTATGTATAAATGTGTTACTAATCAAATACACTTCATGAAAACACAATTGGGATCACCCTCCTAGGTTTCACAAAGCCTGAAGTGAAGGAGTAAGGACCACAAAATCCTATACTCATTGTGTTGGCCACTAACCCTATAGTTCTTCACTATGAGAGTTGGATACTTTTTAGAGAACTTCTTGGTTCTACTAGAAAAATCACCAACAACCTAAATGAATAGGTATTAAAATGAGAGGAAAAAACCTTATTATAATTTATCTTTACTAAATTTCTAGAAAATAACACATTATAGGCTAACCTCAAGGGTTAGAGGACAAAGTCCCACTAGAAAATTGAAATAATTTTGAGTTTTGTACCAAAAAGGACTAAGTCTCCCTTATTGAAAACTTAGTCCCACTTAAGAAAATTATGTGGGTGTCAAGAATTACGGGGCATTAAATTTTTTCCAATGGGAATATCCTCAAAAACACACTTAAAAATAGTCAGAAAGTGTATTAAAGGGTAATTTAAACATGAAAAAGGGTTGAATTAGTGACTTAGACAAGTCTAGAAAAGCATGAAAGTGGGTTAGAAAACTTTACAACACTTTGAAATAAGACTTGGTAAGTGATAAAAAGGAGTTATTTAGGTGAATTATGATTAAAGGATCCTTAAAAAGTGTGAAAGTGGGTTACAACACTTCACAACACTTTTACAAGACAACGTAGAAGTCTTAATGATTCACAAGGGTCCAAGACCTAATGTGAATGTGTTGGCCACATTACAACATTAAGGAAAAATCAAGCCAAAGTCCATAAGAGAGACTCAAGTGAACATAAAAATGTCAACTATACATATTTTGGTGACACAGAGAGCTTACTCAGAAATCCCTATGCCAAGTCATATGTTTCCTATAAGCTACGTCATGAAAAATTTAGTATGTCACATGCGAGCCAACTTAAGGCATGTCGTCCACATCCCAAGCTTGCTCTTTATGTTCATGAAAGGTTAATGGCTAGCCAAAAGAGACAACGATAGGTGACATATTAGGACAAGGCTATTGAACCCCTTACCCCCACTAAGTGAAGGACAAGGGTGAGCCAAAATGATTAATGAAGTGCATGCTAGAGTGAAAATTGGTATCAATTTGGTCAAAACAAGTATGTTTGACCACCTTAAATTTGTCAAAACTTCATGAAATTGATATATTTTTTTTCATCCTATAGTAAGTGAAGCATAAAATGTGATGCATGTTTTGGATTCAAAAAATGTGATACCATTTGAAAGCTATAAATGTTTTTCAATCAGCCTATCAATCAATACTTTAGTCGTAATTCAAATAGAAAAGGAATAATAATTATTTATTAAATTCAAAGTAAAGCATAATTTATATTGGTGGAAAGCTGAGAATATCCTTTAAAAACCTTTTTTGTTTCATCAATTTTGGGTTAAAAAATAGTCGTTAGCCACATACGCTACACATACCCATCATATCGCCATTTTTTGGCCCATCATGATCCTACACATACCCTAGTTGTTCAGCAAGATCATACTCGCTAGGAGTTAATTGTGGAGCACTAGGCAAGATGGGATTAGGCAAAGGTAATGGTGTTGGGGGGAGGAGGGGGGGTGTTTGTGGTTGTAGATTGTTTCTAGACATAGTGTGTGTGAGCAACAACATCATGCATAGGAGGGTAAAGGGTAAACTTGGGTTTAGGTGGAGGTGGAGGTTTATGTGATAGTGGGTAAAGGATGAGTTTAGGTTGATGTTGAGTTGGTTGTTTGTGTGAAGGTGGGTAGAGAATGAGAGGATTATTAGGATGTCCATGGGGTATGTATGAGGTCCATTGATTGAGGAGGATGTAATGGACATTTGTGCATTCATAACTCAGCGGTCTTCGTTTGATGTATCTCTAATAAAGGGCAATTGAGAATCACCTTTTTATCTAAGGAAGACACATTGGTATTGTTTTCATTTTCTAACACCATGATATTCTCCCTAGAAAAAGAGTTTTTAGGAGAACTATAAATTGAATGTTCTTGACATTTATGGATTGGTTCTTCTAAAATGACTGCATCGCAAGTAGGGGAATGATCAATGGTTGGATTTTTTTGTTTATCAGGAGTGGAGGTTGTAGGAGAAGGATCTATTTTATTGTCTTTGGTCTCTAAGGTATAATTCTCTTGTTCCATATTATCTACCCTAATAGGAGAGCTTGCACTATGATCATCCAAGTTTGAAGTTTGTAAAGTAGCTTCATCACAAGTGGGGGAAGCATCAAGAGAAGGACCACTATGATTTTCAAATAGATTATTCCAAATCATAGGAGTGTGAGGGAATGGAGGATCAAGGTTCACATGATTGTTAATAGGGATGTCTTCTAACACCAACCTATCCTCTTTGCATCAAGGTGGGATATTAGAAGGACATTTTTTCTTGTCATGGTTATGAAGAGTAGGTAAGGTGATGTCTAGAAATGTCTCTATTATCTCATCTTCTTGTTTGCTAATATCCTCCAAAGGGGAATGGGGAGAAAGACAATCAAGACCATTAATGCTTGTACCTTCTTTCACCAAGATACCTTCGTCACTAATAGGAGAGGAATCAGGGGAAGAACAAGTATGATTGTTATGATTGTCTACACTATCATTATCATCAATGGGCAATATAATATTAAGGATTGTGTCAATGGTTTGATAGTTAACATATTTCTTAATGACCTCATTGTTGTAATTGAAAGTGAACTCATAAGAGGGGATGTTATATTTATGCAATCTATTTTTTAACTAAATCAAAGCCACATCTTTTGAAAGAAAATGTGCTATCATAGAAAAGTAAAGAAAGTGCAATGCAATGACTTAAAATGAAATGTTGAAATGCAATTTTCAGATGTGAAACAAGGTAATTTTTTGATTACAATATGCATCAACCTGAAAGATGAAATGTTTGAAATGCAAATTTGAAATTAAAAAAATGCATGAAATGAGCCAATTTAAGCTAGATCTAATGAAATGCATGTTATAGAAACTCAACCAACTAGATATAGGTAGATAATGGTAGAAAATGTAAGCCAACTAGATATAGGTAGGTAATGGCAGCAAACAAAAACTTAAAAACAAGGTTTTCAGCTCTGTAAAAGGAAGTTTTATGGGTGAAAAGGGACTAAGTCGTCCAAGGTGGTGAATTAGTCCCAGTAGGGATTTTTTTAAGAATTTTGAGATTTTTTGGATTTATTTTGATGGTTTCTATGCTATATGATGTAGACCTAAGATGCAAATGTAAAATGTTAGAAATTTTCAATGATTTAAGATGCAAAAATGCAACCTATATGCACTTTCACTAATGCAAACTTTGAAACCATAGAATACAACTTAACTAATGCAATATGCAATGCAAGCTAATTCTAGGATGATGAAGGAATCCAAAATTAGAAAGGTAAATATTCAAAAGTTGAGTTCACCAAAATGTGGACATTGATTTTGGTATCCAAGGGTTCTCTAAATCTTCTAGGGTTTTTCACCTAAAAGGAGAGAAATGGACCCAAAATGCATATTGTATACACTCAAAATCAATGCAAGGATGGATGCAATATGCCTAAATGTGATGTCTAAATGCAAAGAATGTAAAACCTAAGAAACAAAAGATGTTTGAAAACATATTATGATATGCAAACATGTGATAAATGACCTAGAAATGGAAAGAAAAATAGACATAAAGTTATGAAACAGAATGTGTGCACCTAGAGGCTAAAAAAGGATGGAATGAAGGTCTATAATCTTGATAAAACAATGCATAAGCCAACTAGGACACTTGTGCCAATCTGGGCGACTTAGTCCCAGATCTGGAAAATTGTTCTAGAGCCTGTTTCAGCCAAATGGGTATCCAGATCTATAGAAAAACTCTAAAAACTAATTTCAGTGGGACTAAGTCACCACTGTTGGTGACTTAGTCCACTTTGGAATTTTTGAAAATTGGAATGTGGAAACGAAAGCCCTTAGTCTACACTTCAATTCCTTATAGGTGTCTACTTCTGAAATTCTAATTTAGGCAGTGTAAAGGACTTTTTGTTGATATTTTGAGCTTGCAAAAAAGGAGATGTCCTCAAAGACTTTTCAATTTGATCCTTAATTATTTCCAATCCTTCAAGATATATAAATCTGCAAACATACAAGGAAGGAGAAAGAAATGTTGGATGTTAGGGTATGGGGGTTTGCCTTGGTCAAACCCATTTTTAAGTAATTAAACCAAAATGAAGAAATAGAACAATGAAACATGAAGGAATGGAGTTAGATACTTTCCATGATGATAGATCTTGATTTTCTATAACAATAAATAAAAAATCTGCCCTTGAATGTCTGAAAAATGCTACCTTGATGACTTAGAATGCAAAAACACTAACTTGCTTGACTTGAGAACATGATGAATGATGAATGAATGATGATGAGTTATGAATTAGGGTTTAGAGGCTTGTGTTTATTGGAAATCCACCTAATTTTCTTGTTAATTTAATGCCCAAGGCTGACATGAAAGAAAAATAAACTTAAATTCGAATTTTTCCCGCTCGAACCTCAAAAATAGCCCAAATGGGACTAAGTCACCAGGTTGGGTGACTTAGTCCCACTTGGATGGGACTAATTTACCCAGATGGGAGACGTGGTCCCATAGGGGTTATTTTTCTAGCTGGATTGTTGAGGAATGGAGAAAACAGGTTTATATGATGATTTTGTTAGGTATTTGATCAAATTGAGCCTCAAGATGCACAATATGGGGCCACAATGGCCTATCAATGATGATGTAAAGGTCAATTAGGGCTTGAGACACAAAATTCTATGTGAAATTATGATTAAATACACTTTACACCATTAAAATAGGGTCCACATAGCCTAGAGAGGCACAACATCTAATGTGAATGTATAAAACACATTACAACACTAGATTAAAGTTAAGTTTAATTTACAAGCCTTCTAGATTAATGTGATAGTGACATTAAATACATTTTATAATATTTAATTAAGGGGAAAATAGATCCATTTAGTCTAGAGAAGTGTGAAATTCTTTTACAACACCTTTACAAGACATTGTTAAATGTATTTTATTCAGTTTGCAAGGGTCTGAGAACTAGTGCGGATGTGTAAAACACCTCACAACAATAAATCAAGGAATCATTAAGTCCAATTTGTCATCAATTATTCCCATATCAAGCAAGGTATACTCTTTTTGGTGATACATTTTTGTTATAGTTTGTTTGCATATTTCAGTCATTTTGCATATCACATTGTGTTTTCAAACATCTTGCATTTTCCTAGTTTTGAATCAATAGTTTATATTCTTTATCAATTTCCCACCTTAAGAATAATCTCATTTGATAGGTTTCATTCTCTCTTTCATTGGGATCTCACAAAATTGTTCTTAAGTATGAACTTTGCGAAATCAGATTCCTCTTCCTTCATTCCTCTTTTAGGTGTGGATAAGGGAATTTGTGCATTCCATTTCCATAGTCCAAATTTTGGTGAACCCAACATTAGAACATGATGTTTCTTATTTGAAGTGCATTTACATCGTACGAATAGCTTACATTAACATTTTAATTGTATTTTGCATTAATTAATTTGAATTCTATGGTTTTAAAATTTGCATTAGTGAAAAGCTCATCTAGCTTACATTTTTGGATTCCATTTCATTAAAAATAAAAAAAAATATGCATATTCAAATTATATTTGCATCTAAAAACCTAAAAAACTTAAAAACCAATTAAAAAATTCTGATTTAAAAAAAAAAAAATCACTACCTGGACTAATAAATAAATAAGTTTATATAAATAAGTTTTTTTCTATCCATTTCAACCCCAATTCATTCATGCATTCAATCCATCATAGCCTTCAAGTATTCTAGCATCCTTAATCATTCAATCAAGCAATTATCAAGCATCTTGATGCAGCCATTGACATATCTTTAGACTTTAACAACAAGGGTTTGGTGATTTTTTGACACTTGCATGTTATTTTTTCATCATTCCTTTCTCATTTCATTTCTTTATCAAAGGTTTGATTACCAAAGTGGGATTTGACCAAGGCAAATCCCTATACTCTAACCCTTAACCATTTTCCCCCTCTTTGCATGTGTGTTTGCAGGTCTTGTAGGAAAATTTATCAAAGAGATAGGTGTTGAAAAGTAGTTAACAAGTCATAAAAGCTATTTAAGTCAACAAAGACCTAATTCAATCTTGGAGACATCATTCATCCCATTTTTTGTAGTTTTAGTTCCGTCAACCCAACAAGAAGACAAGTGTAGATCTGGACCCATAGAGTTGGCTTCAAAATTTACAGATTTTTGAAGGTGGACTAATTCACCCTTAGTGGAAAATGAGTCCCATTGCTAGGCTGGAAAAAGTGATTTCTGAGGATTTCAGTTCTTGACATCTTGAAAATTGTTTTAGCAAAATTTACTAGAACCTAGATTGATTCACCATTTATGGTGAATGAGTCCTAGTGGTCATTAAAAGTGATTTATGAAACATTCCATAACCTTCTAGCATAAGTATTCTACCTCCAGGTGCACTCCATTCAATTTCATTAAGTTTGGTTTTTATTTGTGCATGTTTCTAGTTGATTTCTGCATATCACACTATGCTTTCAAACACTTTTTATTTCTTAGGTTTTGCATAAATAATCATTCGATTTCTTTATTCCATTGCACTTAGATCATTGCATTTAGGCATACTTTCATTGTACTTGAATTAGTTTGAGTGAGCCACTTATATTTCGTGTGGGATCTATCTCTTTTCCTTTAGGTGAAAAACCCTAATTGAGCAAGAGAGTCATAGCATCCTAAACCACAAAAATCTTTAGTTCAAGTGGAAAAATAAATATTAGTTGAAAATTTTGAATTTAATTTTTATTTTCCAAAGCATGATCATAAAATTGGCATATTAAAAGCACAAATTGGTCAAGGTACATAGGGGAGCTAAACCTATTTTAAAATTATCATGGGTGACAATTTATGATGATACAAGTACACAAATTGTTGTTAAAGTTCTCTTTATTGTACTCAATCAAATCTTGGCTCTACATAGTAAATTAATTCTATTGGAACTTTATATATATATATATATATATCTTCCTTTATTCAATTTTATCCTATGGAGAAGCCAAATTGAAGGGATACATACATTATCATTATCATTAAATTTCTCTTTATTGTAATCAATCAAAAACTAGATCTATATAGTAAATAAATTCCATTAGAACATATATCTAGAAATATATATTTAGAACACACACACACACACATAAAATACAAAGTTCTTCCTATTGATGATCTACTCATTAGGGATCATGTATCCCTTATGGTGAATGGATAATTTCAAATACATGACCATGATTAATGGAATTGAGAAGGGTGAGAATAACATATCATTGTTAGCCTATAGGATTAGATGTCATTTGGAGCCATGTTGAACATACAAATTCTAGTAGACTCTTATATTGTATTGACCTTATTGAAGTCTAGAATCAACTATTTTGTTACTGATATAAGTAATTTTCTATTGATACTTAGATAGATCTATTATGTTTTAAGCAAGTATAGAATAAATATGGTTTATACATAAATATTTCTCTTCAAATGAATCTATATATAATTAAAGAGGTAATTTTCCTATGTATTAGGATAATAATTATTTATTTGTTTTAGAATCTAGTTTATTCTAAATAAAATATGGTGATGTGTAAGATATTTTTATGATCCATTTAATGAAAGCTTGAGTGATTCTATGTGAATGTTATGTAATATTTTATTTCAATCTTTATATTGATAATGCAATAAAAGAATACTTTTGATTGATCGACATAGTATTTGAACATATTTGGAATACTATTGTAATGTGGGAAAAAGTATCCATTTTTCACACTTAATTTGGGAAATAATTAATAATAAAATGAGCTTAAAGATGCCTCAATTTAGTTTTGTAATATGTTCTACATATTCACATTAATTTTAGGGACTTTTAATTAAAACTGACTTAATCATGCCTTATTTTTGGTGTTGTAAGGTGTACCTTTACACTTTCACACTCACCTAGGGATTTATTAGTTAATTGAGGTTAACTATGCATTAATTAGCCCCTTTAATTCAAATAAAAGCCTAATTAAATGTAATTTCTAAGGGATAAAACCTGACATTCATAAATTGCATAACATAATGTTTAACATTAAGCAATGTGTGTCCTAGGTAAGTGACCTATGACCCATTCGCCATAGGGTGAATGAGTCCTCAATTAGACTTAGGACCCCCCTTTAAACTATGTTTTTGGTGGTATTTTAATGACTTCAAATCCACAATTCAATGTAATCTTGTGATATTTGAATTTCAGGAATTAATATTAAGATATCGATAAATTAGAGGTCATTTTGCTATATTTCACCTAGCAATTTTTCATAAGCACCTAGAATATTTTCATGAAATTGAGAAATTTTCAAAAGAGAGCAATATAAGAGAATTCAAGAGAATTTCAAGGCATTCAAGGACATATTTATTAAAGATTATTGTAGCAATCAAGATTCCTTTCATCAGTCAAAGTCTTCCTACATCATGCATGTTGTGTGAGCTAATATGGCGATGTAGAGTTCAAGATCTATTCAAGTATTCAAGGAAATTATCTAAAATCAAGTTTCATGATCAAGATTCACATCCATTGAAGCCAATTCATGCAAGTTGTAGATTTACAATCCAAGGTTCAAACAAAAGTTTGGTGAGTAGTAACATAGTGTTGTTCATTCACCATTCCTTCTTTCATGTTTCATTTCATTTCAAGGTTTAATTACCAAACTAGGGTTTTACCAAGGAAAACCCCTATTCACCTAAAAAACAACATTATTCTCTCTTTGATGTGTGATTGCAAATTTTAGGTGAAAGATCCTTTCAGGAGCAAAATTGAAGAAAATTTCAAAGTTGTCAAAGTTGCAAGAAAAGTTATCATTTCACCTAAAATCTTCTACAAGATTTATTTCCTATTGTCCAACAGTGAAAATTAAGAATCTAGGAGTGCAGACATAGTAGAAGAGAACCCATACATAGATTTTAGAGAACCCTAGCCATGACCCAGTTTCCATAGGGTGAATGAGTTACCATTGAGCTTCATAAAGTAACTTTTGGTGACTGGTACACATTATTTTCCACTTTCCAAATTTTCATTTTGATTGTTGGTTCCGTTAGTTTTGAGTACTAGCTTTCATTTGCATTTTATAGCTTGCATTTTGATTTTTACTTGATAGTTTTAATCTTTCTCCCCAAATTACTATTTAGCTCATACCCCCATCCTTGCATAGATAGGAAATTTTGTCAATTCATACCATGTTTTGACTCACCTTTTGGTTGTTAGTCATCTCATTGTTTGGATCTCATTTCCTTGAATGAATAGAGAGAAATAGGTCTTTTTGTAGTGAACCCCCTTTCATTTTACCCTTTTAACCCTATTTTTCTTTGTTTCAACTATGTTTTTTGATAATGATGATATCATACTTTGTGGATAAGAATCTATTGTGTATTGTTCATTGGAAATTTTTACATTGGAAATATCTAGTACTAAAGTATTATAGAGGACCATGTGATGCCAATTAAGGACTATGCGGTTTAGGAATTTATCTATCTTTTATAAAATTTCAAGATATTTACATTATATGATGATTAAAATCTTATTTCTTACATCAGTAGACATTGCATAGTACTTTTAAAGAGATATATTACTATGAGTTTAAATATAAGATGTGAATATTGGCCCCTTAATATTAATGGATTACAGGAGTAAATAGGTGATAATGTGTGTTATAAGTTAGTTTACTAAAAAAATAAACCCTATCTTTCTAGATGTAAATTATTATTATTTTTTAAAAACATTAGTATTATTCTTATACTAAGCTAGAAATATAAGCAAATAGATGAGTATTTTACCATCACTTGAATATAGAGTGTGAGAAAAAATGATAAATTCAATAGGTTATTTTATAATAATGATTTTAAGCTAGATTAAACAATTATTCGAAATAACATATTATACCTATGAATTCTTGCACATCACTTTCAATGGATGATAATCTTGTATAGTATTAATTTATGCACATTGACTTTTAATTCAATTGATATGTTATCGATTGAATATTTCTGGCTTCAATTATGTTTGTATTTTTTTGCTTTAATGTTTCAAATCACACTGTAATCCATCATCAGAAAAAAAGAGAGCGATCACAGAGTTTTATCCAAAATGTTGATGGAAAAAATACAAACACAATCGAAGCTAGAAATATTCAATCGATGATGTTTATGGATTGTGGAAACCTGTTATCTCAATAGATATGATTATGAATAGTTATTTTATTGTGCATGGATGTGTATCTAACATGGTTAGTTAGTCTAGTTTATCATGATAGTTAGTTATGATAAGAATTAGACTAATTGACACTAAGTAAACTATTGTTTTATTCAATTTTAAGTCTTAATTATAATGGTTTTGGTGTGAGGTAATGTTCACCCAATACATAAATCCAACAAACTTCCTAAATAAGAAAAAATATAATGTAATAGTTCAAATGAACAAAACATATTTCTCAAAACAAACTTATATTATAGATAAAAATGAGAATATACATACTCTAAACTTCATGTCAAATACCTCCTTAGAGTGCATTTTCAAAGTAGTTTATTTTCTTTATAGAATATTTGTCTCTATTTTACTTGAGTGGGAAAAAGTTGATGATATTTTTTTTAGAAGAAAAAGGATCTTAGAAAGGGTTGCAATACGACTTATATAGTGGCATAAATAATAGAATAAAGTAAAACTACATATTTATGTTTATTTGGTTCTCTTATATCTTGGTCTCGTTGATATATAATATGTAGACAATATAGTGAATGAAGGATGTTCTTATATAGAACATCGAATATACAACGAGCCCAGCCGACACTAGGAAACTGGAATCACAGTGGCGCCCATAATCCAAATGGGTCCTCCTCGTCTTCCAAAAGCATTTGCTCATCCTTATATGGATCGTTTTGATAGACTACATCCAATGTTTCCCCGCTATTACAAAAGGCGGCGAGGAGAGACGCATGATTAGCCTGTGAGTTGAGGAGCTCTGCATGAGTGGTTGCTAGTTGTGATTGGAGGTGTAATACTTGCTTCTGCAGTACACAAATGGCGCCCGCGCAACCATAGATAGGATCATTCACTCTCATACTTGCTTCGTATACCAGGCTTGTTACAGCATCTGCTCTCTTCTCATCCGGAATATCCTGCAATACGAAAACAACAGTAAATACTCATAGTTAAATCCGAGAAAATGAAAACACCTGAAAGAACATTTGATCCATACCTGAAGGATTTTTGCAATGTTGCTTGTTCCTAAAAAATTGTGTACTACTAGAAACTTGTGAGGATCGTTTGGTGGGAAGTAAGGAGCAAGAAGGCATTTATCTCCACATTTTCTTCGTTGAATCTTGCAAGCGGCACACGGATAAACAATCCTAGACATCCTTTCTGAGATAGCAGGAACAAAGATAGCAGATCAGAGTATTATTCAAAAAAGCCACTGATAATTAAAACCTAAGCTAAAGAGATGAGATCGACTTGATGAATAGGTAAATCTAATATATAGCTAAAGGTTTTCAACATTCCGGAGCCGGCGTGTTCGAGGGGGAAGATGGACATTTTTTCAAAGCACCATGTGGCTCTGACATATTACGTATAGGATGATTTAACTCATGATATATTATAGGTTGTGGGCCGGCCTAGGTTATGTGGCATCCGCCATAATCGGGTCTCACGAGAATGAAGAGAATGACTGAATTCAATGTTACGTGGTGTGAAAATAAAGTAGGGAAAGGTTCGAGTTGCTGCTAGCTATCAATGATAGCTATGTTTTTCTCTATCGAATTATTATTGTTTGTATCGAAATGAGGTGCAACGGTTATGTCAATAGAATATAAAAATAAAAGAGAGGGGTCCTAGGAAAAAATTATTGGGTTTCTTTCTACAATGTTTTAATTTTAAAAAGGTTAAAAAAAAAAATTATTTGTAAGGGCCAACTCACAAGAATAAGAGAATAAAATAATACAAAGTTCCAAAAAGCATTTAAGGGGTAGTGGGTGACCCACAGTGTGGGTCATCAAATGCGGCTCTAGTTTGACTAAGGGTTAATGATAAGGATTAGATGAGCTAGCAAACAAAAAATGGTAAACAAATTTTCGAATATACATTTTGTGAATTCAACCTTTCCAATCACATTTACTTGATACACAAAACACAATACTTAAAATTAAATTTACAACACTAAAAATTAATTTCCAATATTTTTTATGTTAATTCAAATTTAAAATAATAATCAACAAGAACATCAACATTATATTTCCATATCAATCTTAAAATTAAACTTGCTCTATATTTCGTATTTAATTTCTATATATTTCTTGCAATTATGAATATAATTCATAATGGAACATTATTTTTATCTTCAAATCTGGATCCATTCTCAAATAGTTTCCAAAGGGAAGGAGTATTTTATGCACGGGAAGAAACGACCCTAAACAACTTCATGTCACGTCTATTCATAAATATGCTACGCATTCAATTAACATAATTAATCCCTGGAAGCGTGTGAATCCACAAATGCAATAAAATGAGCATAAGCATCACGAAAAAATGGGACAAATACATCTTGTGGTTTTCTTAAATTTTGCCCGTGGCTTTCAGTGATTTGTATTTAGTGATTTGTATTTAGTGTCTGACGTCTATGTCTATCTTCTGTAGATCTAATCTCAATGGTTTTTCAAGTGACCTTTGTTTCTGTATGAGATTAGAAATGGCTAGGATATCTTCTGCAAACTCTTAAGTTCGAAGAAGATTCCTCACCAATTATATTCAAGAGAAGGCATCCACTGTATCAGTAACCATGAGCTACATTGAATCTCTTTAGCACCAAATGGCCATCTATTTAAGAATACTTGCAGACACCCAAATGCTAAACTATAATACTTGACAGAAATCCCTGTTTCATTATGCTTTGAACCATTCTGGCAGAAATCTAAGCATCTAATCTATGTATTTGTATTTTTGTAAAAGAGAATGGTAGTGAAGAGGAGGATGAGTACGATGTTCTGTCATGAGGTGTTGGAATATGTATTTGAATTGTTTGCAAGTCGTGGTTTCGAGTGGAGGTGTGGAGCCAACAGAGGGTTTTTATTAAGAATTATTGCTGTCAAGCTGCAAGTAAGGTTTGCTCACTCAAGGGGAAGCCTCACTTTGTCGACATCAATCTTGTTCCCATCTGGTGGGGTGCGACCATGCGCAATCGGTACGCATGGCTGTAGGAGCTATGCCATAGTCATGAAATTTGAGGTAATAGAAAGTAATCTATTACCTGAATTTGTGTCCTGTGTGTTATTATAGACACCTATGCTTTGTATATGACTTATGCTATTGTTTGTAATCTATGGGAGTGGGGGAAATTTGTTCTACTCAGAGAACTAGTGAGCGCACTTTTTTTAACCTTTTTTATAGAGTTGATAGAGACAAACGAGAGGTGAGACAAATTAATGCATCAGTAAAGCCACAACGCAAAAGAAATTGAATCTGAACCAAATATCAAACAATCATTCTAACGTTAAAGGTTAAATTTTTGCATTGGAAATTCAATTACAAATTTATTCTAATCCCTATTTCTGTTTTCACCACTTTAAAAAAAAATACTTACACAATATTTACAATTTACAGGCCACAATAAAGCACTCTATAAAATTATCAATGATTCAATTACAAATTGTCTATTCTAATCCCTATTTCTGTTTTCCACCACTTTTTAAAAAATAATCACAATATCTACAATTTACAGACCACAATAAAGCAGTCTATAAAATTATCAATGACTTTGCTCCTCAAAATTCATTCACAAAGTTCTCCCTACAACAATTTCTTCTCTTGAAGTTGTACGGTGGACTCTTAATTTGTCTAAACTATAGTTTAAAATAATAACTTCTATCCTTAGAGAAAAATAGTGATTCACTCAACATTTGCACCCAAATATTCCCAAAGTTACTATAAATCTTGTTTTGTGAGTTTTAACATCTTCTATTAGTACAAATACCTTATCATTTTCTATAATGGCCAAATTATTTCCTGCATCCTTCTTCACTATTGTTGTCACAATCAAATCTATATCTTTTCTTCGTTTTTGTTGTTGCAGTCACATATGTAGCTTCTATAATGCTGGTGCTATTTCAAATTTCTTATTGCATCTCCTGTATATTTTTCAGCATCCTCAAACTAATATATTTTATCTCCAGTAATGATTTTGTATTATTCAAGGTTTTGGTGCAAACTAACAGCAAAGACTTCAACACCAATGACCTTGCAGTAGTTGTTGCTCACCTAGATATATTTCACAAGAATATATAGAATTTGATATAGACAATTTTAACGATCAAATCAAATCAGAAATGTAAATTTCCTATGACCTTTTACAGGTGTAGGATTTGTGAATATTTGTGAAGGATCAAATAAAATCATATATGTAGATTATTTTTATAGCAGTAAGATTTGTGGTGATTTGATGTGGAATAAAAAAATATTCATAAAATGATATTGGTTGATAAATTCTGATGACTTTAAACAATTTAGGACATTTAAAAGGTTTTTAATGATTTTCTTATGTCATGAGACAAATTTCCAGCAAATTGGCAATTACAAATTATTTCTCGATAAATGGTTTAATGGCGTGAGACTTATTTTCAGTGAAGATTTTACACAAAATATAGCCCATATAAATGGTTTATTGATAACCATGCACATGGTTTATGGGGCATTTATGCATAAGTATTGGTCAAAATATTTATTAGAAGAATATGTATTGGATGAATTGTGCAATTTTATTGGTGGTTGTGGCATATGGTTATCGTGATGTCTATGAACAATTATCTGGTATTAGTTCTAAATCACCACTTTTGACCTTTTTGCACATAATGATCCTCTTGCATTCATCTTAACTACCCAAAAGTTGAAACAATAGCTTTAAACACTTAAGTCGCATATGAAGAAACTCAAAAAAATTGTCAAAATTGGTGTCCTATTTAGGAGCTTAGGGTGCGTGAAGTTACGATGGCCAATTATTGGGTCATTTCCTCTAAAGCTTGGTATTTTCTTTGAAATTGAGTCCAACATATTTGGTATTAAGTTTAACACTGTTAAATTTCTTAAACCAAATTTAGTAAATTAAAGTTTTATTAATAGAAATTGGATATCATTAAATATAGAGTTATCATCTAATTGGAATGTTTGGAAATTACACTTCATTATATTTTTATATTATACGTTGGGTCCATTTTAGTGTTTGTGATCTTTAGTATATTTTTAGGTTCATTTTTCCTATATCTTAGTCATTTTCTTCCCTCTGTGTCAAATTGTTATGTTTTTGTGTTTCTCCAATTATTTGTGTAAATCAATGTCTCTTCTACACTTATTGCATGTTTCTCTAATATTCTAAGCTTTTAGAAACCTATTATTCTTTGATGTCAATATGACCTAGAAACATTCACAAAACATATTAGTGTGCTCTGATATTTTATTTTAGAATAATCATCTATGTCCATTTTTATCATCTTTTCTTGCACAACTAAGTTTTATAACTGACTTGATTCAAATCTAAATTACTATTTTGGGTTCCTAACCTCATTAATTCTCTCCAATATTCATTTTGAATATATATATTGGAATCTATTACCCCCTCTTAATCAATATTCCAATCTGGCAATATTTGAAGCTCTCTCTTACAATGCTTTTTAAAACTTTCATGTGATGTACTAACAATATTATCAATATACTAAAGGCTTTCTTATACATTATAATATCTAGCTTGAGTTTTGATATTTGTTCCTGCATCCTTGAAGATATCTTCCTTATAGTTTTTTGTATATTTTCATCTCTCTTCTTTGTGTGAGGTGATTGTGTTCAAGCCTTTCTCTTTATTTCCTTTTTCCTTTTTTATTTTTTTATAATTTTTTGTGTTTTTAGTACTTGTCAGGTTTTCATTTCCACTTCAAATAATATACAGACTAATATATTTCTCCTTGTAGGCCTAAGAGTAGTATTTATAAAAAAAAAAATTATTTATTTCATTTTAGATACACTTAGGTTAAAATAACACTCCTTTCTATTTCCTGTTTATTATTGGCTATGTATGGAGGTCAAAAGACTAAAATAGAGGCTTAAACATTCATGAAAAACTCCTAAGTAGCCCCAAACCATCCTCTTTGTCTTATTTGTAGTTTTTTCTTCTCCATCATTTTATTTTCTTATTTATTTCATATCATTTCTACATTTTGTGACATAGATTTTAGGAACCCGAAATACTAGGCTCTCTTCCTAAAATTTTTCACCTAGAAAGAGAGAGATTTGGGTCCAAAAATGCTTATGCACATTTAAATTAGGATGTATGCAATGTGATATGATGTAAATGAGCTAAACTAAATACAACTGACTGATTAAAATGATCTAAAATGAATGTTAATGTGCAATTTAAACTATGTTTGAAAACACACTGTGATATGCAAACAACTATGAAAGATGAAGAAATTGAAAGAAATATGCAAAACAAAAGGTATAGGGTCAAATATGAGTGCACCTGGATGTTGTATGAGATTTTTGGAGTGTTTTGAATGTTGATAAAATTTTCTCATTTTTCATAGTGGAACTCATTCACCAAGGGTGGTGAATCAGTCCTTCTATTGTTGAAAAATTATTGGGAACTGATTTTTGATAGCCGAGAATTGATTTATGACAAAATGTAGAATTTTAGATTTCAAGTGGTACTCATTCACCAAGGGCGGAGAATCAGTATTCCTCAATATTTTTGGAAATTCAAGAGACAACAATGCTACTCCAAATCTAGTAATGTCTAAATATTAGGTTGTCGGGGTCAATTCTGTAGAAAATGGACAGAAAACACCCAAAATGCTTGAAAAGATGATGAGTTGACTTGAAGAGCCTAGTTGACTTGAATTCCACTTTTCAAGACCTTTAAACCTATTAAATCTACAAAACAAAGCTGCAAATACACATGCACAAAGGGGAAAAAAGTTGGAGGGTTAGTGAATAGGGGTTTGCCTTGATCAAACCCCACTTTGGTAATCAAACCCAATAGAAATGAATGAAATCTAAAGGAAATAATAAATGAATAACATGCAAGTATTACAAACTTACCAAATCCTTGAATATGCAAATCTAAAGCGATGTTAGTGGCTACTCCAAAGTGCTTGAAAAGTTCTTGAACTGATGATGAAAAATGCTTGAGTACTTGAGGACTGCTTGAATGACTTAAGATATTGAATGCTTGAATGAGGAGATTGCTTGAATTGTGTTAGGAGATGTAAAATGAGATTAAAATTAGATATTCATACAAATCTTTTTCCTTACTATCCATTCATACCTCATCACATGCCGACATGAAGTGAATTTGAGTAAAATCCCAAAAGAAATTTTGAAATTTTTTAAATTTGGGGCCAAGGGTGACTCATTCGCCACCCTTCGCGAATGAGTCCCACCTAGGACCCAAAACCAGTGTTGGGAATAATGTTATGTTTAATGATTTTTTTTCAGGATAGGACCCAAAAATACAATTAATATAAGCATATGAGGGCGTAAAGAGACAAAATAAAGCATGAGAAGGGTGTAAATAGTGAAAATATTCCTAGAAAAGTGTGAAATCTTGTTACAAGACTTTACAACACTTGAATATAGGACTTGTTAATGGAAGAAAAGGTGGTTTTTAGGTGAATTACATTAAATGGAGTCTAGAAGAATGTAGAAATTTCTTACAATACTTCACAACACCTTCACAAGATGTAGTTGTTTGAATTTTAGCACCAAAATAAGCATGTTCAAGCCAAGATACATCATGAAATTAAAGCAACATAGTTCCAGCACTATGAAAAAAGACCTAAAAGACCATGAAAATGACAAGGGTCCATTTTTCGATGGCACATTTATATAATCCTTAGTATATTTTGGAGGATTTTTATATTAGTGTTTCATAGATTATGTGTAGAAAAATAAATTTAGGTACATGAATTTATATTTTATAATATTTTTAGATGACAACAAATGAAGAGGAATATAGTGCATCATGACCATATTCCAAGTAGTGAGCTGCATCTTTTGGTGCTAAGTTCATTTATCCCTTTCATTTTTAGTTTTGGATAAATTTTGTTAATTATTGTTGAGAATGTAGGTGAAATTATAGCTTAAAACTTGTAAACCTATGAGACTGTAGATTTAATTAAGTGTTCTTTGTCACAATTCTTTGTGTATGATTATCTGTTTTGATCAATTTTACTAATTGTAGAAAGATACAAAATATTGTAGAAAAATGAGAGAAGAAGATAGAAGTTACGTAGCATATACTTGCAGAAACCCTTTCGGGAAAAAAATCCACCACTAGAATCAATAGTGTTGGTATTATTTAGCTTTAGAACAAGATTACAATAATACTATATCAATCCTTGCCTTCAACAATGCTTCTCCACAACCTGCACAAAACTCTCATGAAACTCTCTTCAACTTGTAATTAATAGACAATTATAAGCATGTAAACTCAATAAGAGTTGTGAAAAGCGAGAGCATGAAGCTCCTCTCAAAAATCTATGCCAAGATTGTGCAAGTAGAGTTCCACCTTGTAATTTGTGATCAAACCAAAGTCTTCCTCAATTAAAGCACCCCAAACTGAACACTTAACTCAACTCTGGTCAATAAAATATCTTGCAAGTATTACCTCAAAGTTGGAGCTCATGAATGGGCCCACTTAACCAAGCCTTGTAAATATCTTCTCATGCAAAAGGTGTTAACTCAAAGATGCCAAATTGGGTGCCCAAGGTGGGTCCAAGTCAATCTTAGTTAATTGAAACATATCTCTCCACCAATTCATGCACAAATTATGCATTATTTATTATCCCCTCTTAACTGAATGTATTCACCTATTATCTGTCATGCAACTAAATTCTTTAGCCATGCAACTCAAGTGAGCTGAAGTCAAATAACATTCAACTCAAACTAACGACATGCAACTAAAGATAATTGAACCATAACTGAACTCCACTCATGTAAATATCAATCCCCAACTTGTAGGATCTTTACATGCATTAAACTAAAGTGTTATCAATCCTCCAAATAGTTGACTTAAGGAAGGTGGGTTCCACCTTCCATGTGGGCACCCCATGTGCTCCTATTTTGTAGGAGCTCTTCTTGGGCATCCCCACATGTTCTTACCATTTAGGAATAATTACAAATATGAATTTACATGTTCATTAAACATTCGAATTTAATCTCTTTCTAATCCTAGTGTTGGAGAACACTTTCCAAGGACTTAGGAGATAGGTGAAATATGTTTAGGATTGCACTTAAATGGCATCTTATTCCTAGCATTCTCCTACTTGATATTATACATTGCAATTATTCTAAACAAGGAATCATTATTTAACTCAACTATAGGACTCAAGGCCAATAGCCTTCCTACACTAAGAGAACTTATATATAGGAAATAGTTTCACAAGATAATCTACAATATTGATCAAAGTGTCAACTTTCTTAATCAATACTTTCCCACTCACAACCATTTCTCGCACAAAGTGATACTATACATCAATATTCCTAGTATGAGCATGATACATAGAATTTTTGGCTAAACAAATAGCACTCTGACTATCACATTCAAGTCTAATTTGCTTGTAATTAAAACCAATAGCTTTCCCAAGTCTTTGTAACCAACCTACCTCTTTAGAGGCATGTGTAGCAGCCATGTAGTCTACTTTTGTGGTGGAAAAAGCAACCATGGGCTGTCTCTTACTCATCCAACTAACTACAGCTTCAAACAAAGTAAACACATAGCCACTTTTTGACCTCCAACTGTCCAAGTCTCCTGCCCAACCTGAATCAACAAAACCTTGTATGTCCAATGATCTATGCATAATGTCAATATCATTAGCACCATGATAAACCAAACAGTAATCATAAGCACCTCATAAATATCTAAACACTCTCTTAACATAAGTCCAATGTTCTTTACTAGGGTTAGACATAAACCTACTTAGAACTTCCACTGCTTGGGCTATATATGGTCTTGTACAAACCATTGCATACATCAAACTTCCATCTTCACTAGAATATGGCATTTCAAACACTTCCTCATGATCAAAATTAGATTTAGGACTCATGTCTAAACTTAACTTCATGCCAACTGGTAAAGGAATATTAATTGGTTTACTATCATAGATGTTAAACCATTTCAAAATAGTATCAACATAGTTTCTTTGACTTAAGAAAAGCTTTATGTTACCTCTATCTCTACTGATTTCCATACCAAGGATATATTTTGTAGCCCCTAAATCATTCATCTCAAATGTGCTAGAGAGTTGTGCTTTCAATTATTTGATCATTACCTTGTTGTTACCAATAAACAACATGTCATCAATATACAAGATTTAATAATTAAAATTTGATCATAAATAATTTTTATGTAAACACAATGATCTTCCTCACTCCTAACATAACCACTTTTCAATGCAAAAGCATCAAACTTTTGGTACCACATTCTAGGTGACTCATTCAATCCATATAAATATCTCTTTAACCTACAAACCAATGATTATTTTCCTTTTACAACAAAACCATCCGTTTTCCTCATATAAATCTCCTCATCAAGATTCCCATGTAAGAAAGTAGTTTCCACATCCATTTGCTCTATCTCAAAATCATAAGCAACAACAATAGATAAAAAGAATATAATAGAAGTTAATTTAGCAATAGGAGAGAAGATTTCATTAAAGTCAACTCCCTCTCTCTGGGAGTAGCACTTGGCTACTAATCCAACCTTCTACCTTTTGAGATTACCATCTACTTCAATTTTCTTTTTAAAGATCCATTTACAACCAATGGCCTTTCTTCCTTTGTGCAAACTCTCAAGATCCCATGTGTCACAAGTATCCAACGAAACCATTTCCTCATGCATAGCTTGTGACCAAAGCTTGTTCTCATTTGAAGAAAAAGCTTCCATGTAAGATCTATGTTCATCATTAGTACTCATCAACGAAAATATACAACGAGATTTTGTTGTCTTGTGGATCTTCTCAAAGAAGGTTCTTCTTGTTCCTCAATATGCTTATCATGAGCTTCTATCTCAGAAGAACTATGTGACCTCTCCTGACGTAATTCATCCAATTGTTCTTCAACATTTTCATCTTCATGCTTCTAAGTATTTATCTCAAAATTTACTATTCTAGAAGTATCCTTCTCCTTTGGGTGTTCTCCTGAATAAGTTCTAAATTCCCTAAAATATCACATCTCTAGATAAAATATTTTTTCGTGTTCGAAGATTCCAAAGCTTGTAACCTTTAACATTTTCACCATAACCTATGATTATGCATTTTTGTGCTTTTGGATCCAACTTAGACCACTTTTCTCTAGGATCATGAATAAAATCCTCACAATTAAAGATCCTTAAATGTGCAAAACTATGTTTCATACCTAACCACATTTGATAAGGGGTTTTATCTTCAATAGATGAACTAGGAGATCTATTGATTAAATAACAAGAAGTATTTATAACCTTGGTCCAAAGGCACCAATCTAGTTTAACACTAGACTTAACATACTCATAGCTCTTTCCATTAAGGTCTGGTCCATCTACTTCATTTTGTTTAGTTGTATATGGAGTAGATTTTTGTCTCACAATTCCTACATGCTTACAATAATCATCAAATTCCATAGAACAATATTCACCACTATTATCTGATCTCAACACTTTTATCTTATGATCTGATTTTTTCTCAACCAAACCCTTAAATTCTTTAAAATTATTGAACACATCAAATTTTTTATGCATAAAATAGATCCAAATGTATCTTAAGACATCATCAATAAATGTGACATAATATCTAGATTGTTAAATAGGTGTAGGACAACTTAGAGGGGGGGTGAATCAATTGTCACACAAATCTATACTTAAAAACTTTATCACTCATCAATTCATTATCCATACTATTTTGTTATTAAGCATAAGCATGAATCACAGACAATAGAAAGTGAATCAACACAATGGACACCAAATTTTTACATGGAAAACCCAATAAGGGAAAAACCATGGTGAGGGTTAATTCACACTATATAGTATTTTAAAAGAGAGGCTCACTACCAAAAGAAGGACTCACTATCCAAGTACAAAGGCTCACTACCTACAAAAAGGACTCATTGAAAAAAAAGAGGCTCACTACCTACAAAAAAATTATACAAAACAAAGTAAGGCTTTACATCCCAAAAAAGAACTGGAAAGATGCACCTAACATGTGTTGATACAGTTCCGGATATGCTCATAGCTACTTCCTTTCTGATCACACCTTCACATTCATTACCTCTTCACTATTTCCTTTGTCACTTTCCTATAGAATCATTACATATATTCACACACACACCCATTCACACTTACTCACTCATTCACTCAAGCTTCCAAACTATTCACCATATACTTATATATATACCCGATCTCCATCATAGGAACTAATTAGGTCGGCTTCCACAAAGTATTTTCAAAATGTTTTAACTATTGTTATGTCAGCTCCAATAGTTCACAAAAAAAATTCAAACACACAAAACAATCTTTAGTAAATTTCATCATGTTGGCTCAAACCAAGAAATAGGTCACACATAAGCTTTCACATCAAATCAAAATTAACTTAACAAGTCGGCCAAGAATAATCTTCAACGCAACAAGGAAACAATCAATCTGTTGGTTACTAATACGTTGTACGAGCACTAGAGCACAAAATAACCTGATCATGCATGCCTTTAACATCCATCAGTAGTTTCCCAAAACTGCAACTAGAGATTATCATCCACGAAGAAGTGCAAACTAGAATACCAGTAAGGAAACCAAAATATTGGACCAACAATCGGAGAGGATAAGCACCGGTATAAGAGTACTAGACCCAACTACCAACATACTACCAACATGGTGACATCAATGACAACAAATAGATAAATTTACTCATTTTTCCAACAATCTCCCACTTTGTCATTGATGGCAACATGTGAACAAAAAAAAGAATATATGTCCACTATCTCCAACACTATCCATTCCAACTCTCTCCCCCTTTGAAATCAATGGCAAAGGGTGCCAAAAATGAGTACAAAAATGGTGACATCAAAATTTCAAAAATATTTCCAAAAACTTCTAAAACTTTCAACATTCTACATCATTTAAGCAAGCAAAAATTAAGTGAAATGACACTCTTCACCTAAAACACCTTCTTATACCTTTCTTTGAGAACTGGATACAACTTCTTCTAGTTAAAAACAATAGACTCCAATTTTGTGCATGTACTTTCCAATAATTCCAACAGAGTAAAAGAGAGTGACCAATCTACATTAGAACATTGTTTCTCAATATCTTTAGCATCAACAAGAATTCTGAAAAGATGCTCTAACCAGACTTCAACAATTTATTTAAGAAGCTAGAAGGTCTTTATCACATCATCTCTCTGTCTTTATGTAATGATAAGTTCAGCCTAAAGTTCACCAACTCATCCTTCGTTTCCCTTCTTTATCTTGAAATATGTCAAAGTTCTTTCCAATCTCATTCACCTCAGCTTCAATCACTTCATTTTTGCTTCTAAAGTTTTCTACAGCAGTAGGCCACCAAAGACAATACTTGTAAACATCTAAAATATCTATAACACACTTCTTAGTTTCTACAATCAATCCAGCCAATCTCTTCATAGCCTTTTTACATCTTCTTTCAACCAATATTCTCATCTTCCATCCTTCCATACCTTTAAGCAACATCCTTTCTTCAATAATCTCAATTAGATTATCTGGTAGAAAATTAGAAACAACAAATACTTCAATACCTTTCTAAAGTAGATAATCTACTAGCGCATCATCAATTTTCAGTCTGTCAATAGGTGAGGCAGCATCCCATAATTCACCAATCTTCTTCATTTATCCTTCAACTATCATAGGTTGGGTATCATCAGGATCATGGTATTCAATACTAGTCAGTGATTCTTTCACTTTCTCATTTGAAATATCAATGATGTCTTCAATGATTTCCTTTCTCTTTTTTGATTCCGGAGGGGAATCACTAATAACTTCCAATTCTCTTTTCCTAGATGAAAAGCCTACTTCGATCGACTTACTGTAGATATACTAGAGCACGGGTTTGCTTGCAAGGATCAAAAATATGATTTTCACATATTTTCATTATCTTCCAAAGACTCTCGATGCCTATAAATTTGTTTTCCAATAGGGATACTAGATTCCCACACTAGATTATATTTTCCTGGTAGAGAATTCAAAAATTAAAACACTAGGCATACCACCAAGGATATGAAACGAAATATATAATTCTCAACCAATGGCATTCAAATATTTTCAAGAAAATTCTCAAGTAACAAGCTACATAAATCAAATTGTCTATTCTCCTTAACCATCATGTGGGAAATGTGTACGACAATAGCCAAAGTTGAACTTTCACGATTCCTGAAATAAATTATAACATATGCAACACACCTACGGCCGAGTCGGAAAGTGTATCAATCAATAATGCTCTCTGATCTCTACCAATGCCAGTTAGCTCCACCACATCTTGATATTTCACAGTTTTCTTTCTGGTAAGTTCTCTAATGCTACATAATCCAGTGATCATTTTAATTGCTTCCTTTGAGATCAAGTACGTTTTGTCCAAAACAATGTTTCCATCCTTAAGACAGTTCAATAAGAATAGGTTAACTTCCTTATCTGAACCCATGAAAATTCACTCCACAAATCCATCCCCAGGGTCTTTATATTTTGTAATTTGACTTTGCTCAACCCTAGTTCAATTTTCTTCCTTTTCCTATGATCATATTCTTCTACTTCAAACCTTTTTAGCTTTAGAGAGGTAACACCACATGAGCCACTATTCATTTCTTAGCTTCCTTGAAATTCAATGATACTTCTTCAATTTTCTTGTTTCCTTATGCAAACAAAGAGAGGGTTTCCAGATTACCTGAATCAATCTTTAAATTCCCTTCAGAAACACTTCGAGCATGCCTCAAGAAATATTCAAAGCACTTTCTGATGATTTCAAATGCACAATTAACCAAAAAGCATCATAAATTTCTACTTATCCACCGTCAAATTTTCCCTAAGCTCATTAAATGTAGCAAACACAAAAAGTTGCTAAACACGCACTTTACTTAGCACATGAAGCCTTCAAACGGTCCGTAAATCCTCATACCAACATATTTTTCTTCGGTTCTTCTTCCAGAACCTCTGAACAAGCATTCTTCACATTCTGACCGTGTGCCAGCCTTTGACATGCCATTCTTCCAGGGTTTTTAATGATCTTCTGATAATGCTCCCCCTAAGACCATGCTAGGTCTAAATTTTGAATAAGTCATTTGTACTGGATGAGGGTACGAACACATCAGGAGTCTCAGATTTCTCTTCTTCTTCTTCTTTCTTCTTCAAAGTCTTCTCCTTCTCATGTTTCATCTCTTGTTTATCAATCTTCTTTACCAGTTCACTCTTCTCTTTCAGAGCAGATTTGTTTCCTTTCTTATTCTTGCCAACTTTAGATACATGTCTAGGTTTATTGTGGTTATAACAAATCGCACCGTTCTGATTAGACTATCCTCCATTATTCCTTAATCTACACTAATTTTTTCTAGGTTTGAATTTATTGCAGTTATAGCAGTAGTCATTAAAGAATTGATTCCTTCAGCCTTCATTAGACCTGTTTCTCATTACTCAACTTATCAAACTTACCTAAGATTTTCATTTTGTAGCCATATGTCCAAACTTCCCACATTCAAAACATTTTCTAGAAAGAGAGCCAGAAAACTAGTTTATCCTACTTCTGCAATCAGTTTCTCTATAACCATATTTGTTACAAGAAAAGAAAACACCCATCAAAAGAGGGGTACCTTTGTGCATTAGGCTGTTTCACAAGCGGTCATCTTGCAAAATTCCTTCTCTACTTCCTCTTACCTTGATTCTTCTTCACATCTTTAGAACATTCACTAGTATTAGCTCCTAAGCCAACTTTTTCTTTACATGGTTTCTATCCTACAAGTAGTTCTTCAAGTTTACTAGAGCTAGATCTGAAATTATTTTCATAGAGTTTAGCCTTCTCTAATTCCCCTCTCAAATTTACTATCTCCTACTCGAGTCTGGAACATTCTTTAGACTTGTTCTGCACTATCGTATTCAAACATTCTTCAATCCTCTTCTTTTCTTCTACTGTCACTTTTAGTCCAATTATCTCTTGGTTTAGTTGTTCACTTACTTCTGTATGTCTTTACTTAAATTTCTTTAACTATTCCTTCAATTTCTGAACACATTCATTTACTTCATCAATATTCTCTATCAAATCTTTGTTTTCTCTTTCCACTGTATCAAGATCTTCAAGAGTAGTTCAGAGTTCTCCTTTGTCATTCATTATCTCCATTTTCAATATCTCCCTTAAGCTATTAGACTTTATCGGAGGAACCAAGAGCTCTGATACCAATTGTTAAGTAGGGTGCAAGACAACTGAGAGGGGGGGTGAATCAATTGGTACACAAATCTATACTTAAAAAATTTATCACTCATCAATTCATTATCCATACTATTTTGTTATTAAATATAAGCATGAATCACATATAACAAAAAGTAAATCAACATAATGAAAACCAGATGTTTACATCGAGAAACCAATAAGGGAAAAATCATGGTGAGGGTTAACTCACACTATATAGTATTTTAAAAGAGACTCACTGCCAAAAGAAGGACTCACTATCCAAGTATAAAGGTTCAATGCCTACAGAAAGGACTCACTATCCAACAAGAGGCTCATTGTCTACAGAAAAATTATGCAAAACAGAGTAAGGTTTTATAGCCCAAAAATGAACTGGAAAGATGCAGGTCTAACATGTGTCAATATAGTTCCAGATATGCTCACAACTACTTCCTTTCTGATCACACCTTCACACTCATTACCTATTTACTATTTCCTCTATCACTTTCTTACAGACTCACTGCACATATTCACACACACCCATTCGCACTTACTCACTCATTCACTCATGCTTAGAAATTGTTCACCATATACTTATATATATACCTGATCTCCATCTCATGCACTAATTAGGTCGGCTTCCATAATTTATTTTCAAAATGTTTTAACCATTATTATGTTGGCTCCAATAGCTCAGAAAATATTTCCAAACACACAAAACAGTCTTTAGCACATTTCATCATGTCGGCTCAGACGAATAAATAGGTTGCACATAAGTTTTCACATCAAATCAAAATTAATTTAACAAGTCGGCTAGGAATAATCTTCAACGCAACAAGGAAACAATCAATTTGTTGGTTGCTACTAGGTTGTATGAGAACTAGAGCATGAAATAACCTGATCATGCATGCCTTTAACATCCATCAGTAGTTTCCCAAAATTTCAACCAGAGATAATTATCATCCTCAGAAAAGTGTAGACTAGAATACCAGAAAGGCAACAAAAATATCAGACCAACCACCAGAGAGGGTAAGTATTGGTATAAGAGTACTGGACCCAACTACCAACATACTACCAACATGGTGACATCAATGACAACACATAGATAACTTTACTCATTTTTCCAACATATATTTTCCAATAGAGTCAATATCCACAAGACCCATAACATCTAAAATGAAGATCTAGATTGCTTTCTAAACACACAATGCTCACAAATATGATTTTTTCCAATTTTATAATCATGAATACCATTAACCAATTTATTATTAAGAATGGTCCTAAGACCTTTTTCACCAATATGGCCCAATCTATGGTACCATAACATACATGTATTTTCGGCTTTAGTTACATTGGCTGATTTATTCAAATTGTAGGTATTAAGCTTAAACAAAGTCCCAATCCAAGATGCCTTAGCAACCACCATATTCCCTTTCACCAATCTACAACCACCTTTGTCAAATGTCACATGCATTCCAGAATCATTGAACTTAGAAAGAAAAAGTATATTTCTAGCAAGTCCTAGAATATGTAAAACATTAATAAGGTTCTTAACCTGACCATCACTAAAACACAACTTTACCTCTCCTTTTCTAACAAGCTTTTTTGTGCTATTATCTCCAAAGAAGACATTCCCTCCATAATATGAAGTATACTTAGTGAACCACTCCTTGTTAGGAGTCATATGATAGGAACAACCTGAATCAACAAGCCAAGAGTTATCACTAATAGTATTAGATGCAATGACCAATGAATCATTACTGTCATCCGAGGATTTCATTTGTAGAAGCATCAAAACTCTTTCTTTTTCTTACAATCCTTCTTTACATATCCTAATTTTCCATAGTTTGAGCACTTTACCTTATTCTTAGCAGGGGTTTTAGATTATCCTTTGGACTTACCCTTTCCTTTCTTGTCTCCCTTAGGTTCCTTTTCCTCAGGCCTACCTCTTACAAACAAGGCATCTTGGGATCCTGTTTTAGAATTCCTCCTCATTTCCTTTCATAAGAGAGTAGGAATTATATTGTCCATCTTAGAATCTACACTACTACCACATATAGCAACAATTAGATTTTCCCAAGACTCTGGTAAATAACAAAGTAACAAAATGCATTTATCTTCATCTTCTAGCTTTACATCTATAGATGCTAACTGGCTTAAAATAAAATTGAAAGAATTTAAATGATTTACAATAGAATCACCATCTTTCATCTTTAAAGAATACAACTGTCTTTTTCAGATACAACTTATTAGTAATACTTTTGGTTTCATTGATATCACCTATCCTCTTCCACAATTTATATGTGATAGTTTCAATGAAAACATTCAAAAGAAGAGCATCAGCAAGACATAACCTCATGGTCCCTCTTTCCTTCTTATCAAGCTTAGCCCAATCATCATCTGACATCATTGTAGATGGATTTGTCTCATTAAAAACAACTAACCACTAATCTATCTCTTCAAGAGTATCCTCCAATTTTAGTTTCCATATCTCATAACTAGATCCATTGAATCTTTCAATATATAGATGAGAAGTAGAAATCATTGTAACACACTTATTTTACAAATCTTCAATAACACAATAGTAAAATCTCCCACTAAAGCCAAAAAACCTTCAAACCTTTAAGAGAAAGGCATCCCAAACTCTACCCAATCATTGGCTCTAATACCAAATGTTGAAAATGAAGGTGAAGTTGTAGCTTAAAACTTGTAAACCTATGAGACTGTAGATTTATTTAAGTGTTCTTTGTCACAATTATTTGTGTATGATTATCTATTTAGATCAATTTTACCAATTGTATAGAGAGAAAAAATATTGTAGAAGAATCAGACAAGAAGATGGAAGTGACACAATATATATGTGGAGAAACCCTTTCAGGAAAAAAACTCCACCACTAGAATAAATAGTGCTTGTATTATTTAGCCCTAGAACAAGATTACAATAATATGGTATCAATCCTTGATTGATATGCTTTCTTTCCTTCAACAATCCTTCTTCAAAACCTCCACAAAACTATCATGAAACTCTCTTCAACTTTCTACAATTAATAGACAATTCTGAGCATGTAAACTCAATAAGAGTTGTACAAAACAAGAGCATGAAGCTTCTCTCAAAAATCTATGCCTAGATTGTGCAAGTAGAGTTCCACCTTTTAATTTGTGATCAAACCAAATTCTTCCTCAATTTAGGTGCCCCAAACTGAACACTTAAGTAAACTCTAGTCAAGAAAATATCTTGCAAGCATCACCTCAAAGTTGGTGCCCAAGAATGGGCCCACTTAACTAAGCCTTTCAAATATCTTCTCATTCAAAAGGTGTTAACTCAAAGATGCCAACTTGGGTGTCCAAGGTGGGTCCAAATCAATCTTAGTTAACTTTAACATATCTCTCCACCAATTCAAGAAAAATTATGCATGATTGATCACCCCTCTTAATTTAATGTATCCACCTATTATATGTCATGCAACTCAAGTCAACTAAAGTCAACTAGCACTCAACTCAAACTAACTACATGCAAGTGAAGATAACTAAACCATAACTGAACTAAACTGAACTAAACTAAACAAAATTGAACTGAACTGAACTCCACTCATGTAAATATCAATCCATAACTTTTAAGATCTTTACATTAATTATTGAACTGTTATCAATCCTCCAGATAGTTAACTTAAGCAAGGTGGGTTCCACCTTCCATGTGGGTGCCCCATGTGCTCCTATTTTGTAGGAGCTCTTCTTAGGCATCCCCACAAGTTCATATCATTTAGGAATAATTACAAATGTCAATTTACATGTTCATTTCATTTGAATTTAATCTCATTCTAATCTTAGTGTTGGGGAACACTTTCCAAGGACTTAGGAGATACATGAAATATGTTTAGGATTGCAATTAAATGGCATCCAATTCCCAACAATTATTTGTTCCTTTTTTTTATAATTAGTGATTTTTAACCTAGTTTTCTTCCTTTTTCACCTAGTTTTAGGAAAAAAAAATTGTATAGATAATATTTTATTTAACTTTCAGCTATCATAACACTAAATAAATTTTCTAAAATTTAAAACAAAAAAATATTATATCTCCTTAAAATCTTCTCTAGATAGTGTAGAGTGAGATTAGTTGTATACCTTGAAAGGTATATAGAAAAATAAAATATTTTTTTCATCACATTAACCTTACTTTCTTCACAATAAGGGTATGTGCAAGATCATCATGGAAAAAAAACGCCCTTAAGTGGCAAAAAACTCAAAAAAATTAGAGTTAGGCAACTTGACATAAAAATTTGAATAATTTATCTATATTATTTCAAAAATATGTAAGAATAGAATATGTAGAAAATTGAATGTAGTTTCTAAACTACTAGGTTTGTTTAAAAAAAAAAGATATATATTTAGTGAAAATTTGAAATTTCAATGTAGTAGTACTTAAATTTCAGGGGAAAAATAAGTAGATGTTTGTCTGACCACCCTAACCACAATAAAATGATAATTTTTCTTAAATATTTTACATATAATTAGAGGACTCATGTCCCAATGTGATGCATATTTTTTATACTTTTTTTTCCAAGTAAAGAATTAATTATGATTTTTTTATTACAACTTTTAAAAAATATAAAAAAATCATATGTCTGACCACCTTAAATTGGTCAAAACTTCATGAAACTCAATTTTTATTTTTTTAATCCTATATTATGTGAATCATAGAATGTGACACATGTTTTGGATTCAAAAAATATGATATCATTTGAAAGCTATAGATTTTTTCAATCAGTCTATCAATCAGGACTTTAGTCATAATTTGAATAGAAAATGAATAATAATTACTTATTAAATTCAAAGTAAAACATAATTTATATTGGTGGAAAGCTAAGAATCTCCTTTAAAAACCCTTTTCATTTCATCAATTTTGAGTAAAAAATAAGTTGTCAGCCACATACCCATCATATTGCCACTTTTTGGCCCATCATGATCCTACACATACCCATAATCCTTTTCATTATTTTCTACTAGATTGTGACACTCATTTCTATGAACTTCACAACCTAGTCTCTCTTTTCTAATCATGTTTTTCATTAAAGTGTTTGAAATTTAAAACATTTAATTCTATACTACTTACTACTCGTATTCAAATGACTCTTGATTTCATTAACTTTTCATATGATTCAGTGATTAAATATATTCCTCAATTAAATACTTCTCCTACAACCAAATTTAATGAAACTATGGGAGTTCTTTTATCATAAAGCTACCATTCAAAATACCACACATATCAAGGCACATAAATTGATAAATGTATTTCTTATCATGTATTAATGATGATGAAATTTTTCATGATACCACTTACCCTATTCTAATTTCCATATAATTATGTAAAATCATGATTTAAGAGGCCTTAGTTTCTTACATATCCTACCCTTGATTAAGGGTGATCCCATAATAGTCGTTTACAATTTTTGGCCAAACTAGAAACTGAAATTATTATTTTTAACTAAATCTTCACATTTGGGCACCTATAGCGGCTAAACTGTGAGGAATTTGAAGATGGTGCAAACTAGAGTCTCATCAAATTTTGTCTGTAGATTCTAAAAATATTTTTTTCAAAATTTTTGGAATCAAATTTCACTTTTTTCCATCTCCCATGAAAATTGATTTTTCATAAAACAACATTTTTAAAAAGTGACCTTCATAACCATAACTTTTTTTTCCATGAAGGGTAAAATTCTAATTATTTCAAATTTAGATTTTTAACTCTGATATCTAGCTTCCACTTGGTTAGATAGTTTTTTATTGAATATTTTTTCTTTAATCAAGTTTCAAAGTCAAACAACAATTAGACATATGCGACCTATAACGTAACATTTTTTGTATATGTCAAATTAATTTTTTTTTTTTTGTTGGATCAAGGACTTCAATATCTAGTGCACTCATATTTTTCAATTTTTTTTTTGATAATCTTCTATTTTTCCACATGTGAAGAACAAAGAAATTCATTTTCGATGAAAAACCTATGTTTAATAAAACTTAAAAAACAAATACATAACAAAACCAAAACATATTAAAATTATATTCATTGGATAGCTTGTTCTGAGGAATACCATAATCATTTGAAATAAATTTTAAATGAATTCATTTGATCCCCCAAAAGCTAAATCAAAAGTGATTTTTTATCAGCATTTTGATAGGTGTAAAGGAGACACATTTATAGGTATGGTTTAAAACTAGCAAGGTTCTATCCAAGGGGTTTTTATCTAAGGTGATTTGATCAAACCCTCTTCAATTGGAATGCTTAAAATGGAACTTTTTAAGGCTTAAATCATTATGTTTTCTAAAAATATGTGATTTCAGCTAAAATTCGTTCCTCTCAGGAATTGTAAACCACTATTATGACAACACCCTTAAACATTATTAGTGATGCTTACACATCAATGGCTACTAATGAGTAGCCCCATGACTCTCACATCACTCATATCCAACTATTCATGCCTATGCATACTCTAAGCATCCACATGAATATTCTTACACATGTAGCTACTTCATTCAGTCAAACTAATAATATATATGTCAATTTCCTTATATGATTTACTATAACACCATCTATTCATATGGGCTTGTTCCTACATCTTAGCCTTTTCCATTATCTTTAATCTATCCTACTTAGTACTTCATAGCCTTTTCCTTAACAGTATTTTCTTTTGTAACCATTTTAATGTATGACTACCACTATTACATCTACTATATCATTGCACACTATATATCTCTAAGTAATAAATGCACTAATACAAAATATGGGTGACTTGTAATAGTAGTTTTTTTCCTTATCTTGTACCTCATATCTAACCACACCCTATTACAAATATAGTCCATTGTCACTTGAAATCCTAACTTGTGGCCTCTTCCCATTGTCTTTGAGGCATGCTTATTTAAAATTCTAATGGAAAAGGAATTCTATATATATATTAATTTACTACAAGGTTTAGTGATTTTATTTTTTAGGAAAAGTTGATAAAAAAGTTATTTCTATTTATTTCTATAATTATTTAAGGACACTACATTCAACTAGTTTTTCTCTCTAGCTTATCATTTTATTTTTTTCTCATGACCAA
Organism: Sequoia sempervirens; assembly: GCA_007258455.2. NCBI lineage: Eukaryota > Viridiplantae > Streptophyta > Pinopsida > Cupressales > Cupressaceae > Sequoia > Sequoia sempervirens. Next base: position 94,114,969 of record VDFB02075321.1, on the reverse strand, counting down.
CTTTTAATAGATTTCTTCAATACTTCCAAGTGAGCATTGGCCCCAAAGTCATATTTACTAACTTTGTGTACTGCAAACGAGGTTCCAATAAAAGGTAAGGGAAAAAATTTAGAATTCTTTTGCACTTTGTGCTAACAAAATAGTTTGCAGAAAAATATTTTTTTCCTAAACTGCTTGGAACCTACATAAAACAAAGAGTTTTAGTCAAAAATATTTGTCCTAGAACTACTAAAGTAATATAATTTAAAATTTAAAATTTTGACATGAGGCGAGAGGAGCAATGATTAGCAAGGGTGTTGATGCTAGAAAACCTCTTGAGAAGCCTTTGAATGGTGAAAAATATCTTCAGGAAAAGCCTAAAATTGAGGGGGTAAAAAATTAAGATCTACTAGAGATCGATGTATCTAAAATTGTAATAAACAATGTAGAGTGCTTTGAAAATACGATAGTTATTGGCCGTTTTCTAGGGAAGTGGTTCAAGAGAAAGGAGATAGTTGATTGGGCCAAATAAAATTGGGGTGTAGACTCAATTTTTAAAAAAATTCCAAAATATTTTTTTTCTTGCCATTTTTTAGAATGAAAGAATAAGGGGTCAGATACTGTGAAAGGAAGGATGGAGATGTGATAATGCCTTCCATTTTTTTACAAAAATTGATAAGGAATTTTAATCCATTAAAATATGTAGTGTAGGAAAAAGTATCCCTTTTCTGTACACTTAATTATAGATAATTAATAATAAAATAAGCTTAATTATTCCTTCATTTAGTGTTGTAATATGTTTTTCATATTCACATTATGTTTAGGGACCTTTTAAATAAAATGAACTTAATTTTTCCTTGTTTTAGTGTTGTAAGGTGTAACTTTACACTTTCACATTAATCTAGGGCTTTATTAATTGATTGAGGTTAATTTTGCTCAATTAGCCCTTTTAACTCAAATACAAGCTTAATTAAATGTAAATTCTGAGGGATAAAACTCGACATTCATAAATTCCATTACACAACAGTTAAATTTGGAAGATGTGTGTCTTATGTAGGTGACCAAGGACCCATTTTCCATAGGGTGAATGGGTCCTCAGTTACACCTAGGACCCTGATTTTACATAATACTAAACCTTGGCTGATGTGTGTCCTAGTTAAGTGGCCTATGACCCATTTGCCCTATGGATAATGGGTCCTCAATTAGACCTAGGACCCCTCTTTGAAATATTTTTTTGGTGGCATTTTAATGATTTGAAATACATAATTCAATGTTGACTTGTGATATTTGAATTTTGAGAATTAATCTTAAGATATGTATAAACACAAGGTTATTTCACTTAGTTTCACCTCGAAAATTGAAGTTAATTTAAGACAATTCAAGAGAGCATTATTTGATAAATTCAAGAGAATTTTCAAGGCATTCTAGGGAAGATTTATTGAATATTATTATAGAAATCAAGATTCATCTCATCATGTCAAAGTCATATTGCATCATGCATGTTGTTGAGATAATATGGTGATGTATTATACAAGATCTATTCAAGCATATCAAAGGAATTCTTTCACATCAAATTTCATGATTAAGATCTACATTCATTGAGGCTACTTCATGCTAGTTTGTAGATTTGTTATCCAAGGTTTCAAATAAGGTTTCATTGTTTCATTATTTCATCATAAGGTTTAATTACCAAAATAAGGTTTGACCAAGGAAAACCCCCATTTACCTAATAAATAGCATTTTTCTCTATTTGATGTGTGATTGTATATTTTAGGTCGAAGATCTATTGAAGAGAAAAATTGCAAGGTTGTCACCATTCTTACAAATTCACATAAGTTGACCTACAAAATTTATTTCCAACTTTCCAAATGCAAGATTCGGTAATCTAGGAGTACAGATATAGAAGAACAAAACCTTGAAATAGATTTTTCAAAGCCCTAGCTAGGACCCATTCACCATAGAGCGAATGAGTCCTTAGTGAGCCATGAAAAATAACTTTTTGCAAAAGGTACACAACATGTATCCCTTCCAAAATCTTCCTAAAGTCTATAGGTTCCATCAGTATTATGTTTAAGCTTCTAAATGAACTTTATAGCTTGTAATTTGGAGTTTATTTGATGGTCTTAATATTTCTCCCCAAAGTGCTATTTAGCCTAGACCCTTATCCTAGCAAAAAGAGAAATTTAAAAATCCCTCCATAGAATTGATTCACCTAAGGGTAGTTAGTAAATTCTTGGTGTGGATCTCATTTCCTAATGAAAATAGAAGAATAGGACCCCTTTTACCTCTTCGGATTCAATTTTTCATTTTGGTTGAAATCTTCCCCTACCATGTTTTTCTACGTTTTATTTTGGTGAACCTGACCTTATATAACAACATTTCTAAAAATTAGAGTCCTTTTAACCTTAGATCTATGTTTTTCAATAGATTGCATTAAATTTGAATTAGTTGCACTACATTTAGGGTTCTTTAAATCTTGCATTAGCTTGTGTTGCATATAGGGGTTTAAATTTTCAATTTTTTTATTGTTTAAATCTAAAAAATTCAAAAAATTGCATGCATATTACAATAATTTTGTATAGTGTTTGCATATTAGTGTACTTTTTATCATTCATATTCAAAAATTGGATCAAAATTTCATTTAAAAAAGTGTCATATACTTCATCATTTTCCCTTCATTGCACTTGCATTTTGCACATCAATTTTTAAAAAATTATGTTACAAAAATACCAGTTTGAAACTTGAAATAGAGAACACATGTAATAACTCAAAAATTGCAATTTTCAATTTTTGAAAACCCTATAGTAGGACCCATTTTCCACTGGTCGAATGAGTCCTTGGAGGCCTAAAAAAAACAACTTTTCTGAGCTTTTTGGTAATTCTCTACACTTCCTAGGCTTGTTGGTAACCTATTGTATCAGTCTGGAAAGATTTAGGAAAATATTTTTTATACATCCAGGTCAAATAATCCATTTAGTGTATCCATTCTTAATCATTTCAAAATAATTACTATAGAAAAAATCATCAAATCTGAAAATGTTTACATTCTTGAAGCTTTGTGTAATATGGATAAAAGTACTTTTAACTTTTGCATACACAATGTTTACATTCATGAAGCTTTGCATAAGTTTGATAAAAGTGCTTATCATTTTTGGATATAAATTTTTTACATTCATGAAACTTTTCATAAGTTGGATAAAAGTACTTTTCACTTTTGGGTACATAATTTTTACATTCTTGAAGCATTGCATAAGATGGATAAAAAATAATTTTCCTTTTTGGGCACATAATGTTAGTATCTTACCTTTCTAAGCATACCAAGAAAAAGTTCAACTCTCCCCCTTATGAGAATGCTTTAGTGAAAGTGAATACAATGGTGGATAATCATGACAATCAAATTTGGTATTCTCCCAATATCTCTCCTATTTGTGAAGAAGATATTTTGGTGTTAGAAGATCAAACTAATGGGAGTTATGAGAGCCTTATTTGTCTCTCTTCCCTTTAGGGAAAAAATTATTGAACAAGAGAATTCCATCATTGATAAACAATAAAATCCAACCATTGATAACTCCCTTACTTTTGATGAAGTCAATTTAGAAGAACCAACCATTAAAAGTCATGAACATCTAGTTTGTTGCTCTCCTAAACATTCTTGTACTAGGGAAGATATCGTGGTACAAGAAAATGATAACATTGACACATGTATTTCAAACAATTGTAATGAGGTTTCCTTAGATGAAGATGATAAAGTGATTAGACTCCCCTTCACTAAGATATCATAAAAATAAGGATAAGTGTGTTGAGGTTATGAACATTAGGACTCCCTTGAGTCCTCTAATTCTTATACCTCCTACAAATCCTTTAATTATTGGACCTCCTAAGCCTCAACTTATCATTTATCCACCCTCACAACAACCACAAGTTCAAAATCAACCCATTCTTATCTTAGAACCACCTAAGAGGCAGCTTGATAATGATAATGTTTTGAAACAATCAAGTTACAATACCATTAATCATACATATAATACTAGAAACAATCCACAACCAAGAAAAAGAACTCCAACATCCCTCCCATTGCCTCAACCTATCTTGTCTAGTGCTCCTCGTTTTCCCTCACATAATGGAAAGGAGTATGATCTTGTTGAACAACTTAAGAATATTCTTGGTAAGATATCCTTATGGGATCTTATTTAAGGATCACCTAGTTATCATAGTATTCTACAAAATGCATTACAACAAGTTCTAGTTCCTCCTAGTGTAAACCCAAATGATATAATAGTCATAATTCAAGTAATGAATGAAGACATTGTTTTCCACAAAAGTGAGCTACCTCCTTTGGAATTGGAAAAACAAAATGATGATTTGATGATAATTGTTGTTATTAAACTTAATGGTCTTAGAAAAGGCATAAATTGTACTCTTGATAATGGCTTTTCCCTTAATGTGTGTAGTGTTACCCTTATGGATAGGCTTGGAATAGATAAGACCTAGATTGAACTTGATTCTTTATCTATTCATGGGTTTGATAACATAGGAAAGCAACCCCTTGGTGTGATCAAATTACCTATTAAAGTTGAAAAAGAAACATTACAAACTCCTATCCATGTTATTCCTCACAATCTTTCATATAATTTTATTTTAGGAAGGCCATGGATTCATGCAATGAATGGGGTGCCTTCTACTCTTCATTGTAAAATGAAGTATTTCTACAACAACAATGTGTATACAACTAAATCCAACCCTAAACCAGAAAGTTGTTTGAACATTGAGAAATACAAGGAAAATCCTTTGGAAACACTAACACCAACTACACAAGTGGATCCTATGCAAGATAAAGAAAAAGAGAAGCATATTGAAGAAGTTACAAATTTATTGGAAGATGATTTGGGTTCCTTATATTTCACACCTACATTCATGGGAGAATACTAGATCATAATAAAAGAGTCTAAAAATGGAAAAGAAAAAGTGGTAATGTCAACACAAAATTTGAAAGCATCCACCTCAACCACTTTATAAGAAGAAGAAAATTACACTACAAACTTTAATGGAGTTGATTATGAACAACTACCAAATTTGAAAGAAATAAAATAAAATTATGAAAGAGTATATGAACTTATGAAACAACTTCATTATAGTGGAAAAGGATGTGATGCTAGAGAGAAAGGTATATGTTTCCCTATAGATCCTAACATGTGCAATAAACAACTAAAGGTCTTGGTTATTATCCTACAAAATAAATAAAAAGCATCAAAAAATCCTTCACTCAATATCAACACTTACAAAAGATTATTCTAAGACAACTTTAACTTTGGTGCATCTTGAACTGATAGATACTACATGTGGAATATTTCATTAGATATGCATAAGATTGATACTTCATCTACTCATTATAATCAATAATATTAGTTGTTGCTCCTTGTCATGTGGTATTAGTAGTATCATAGTATATTCATTACCATGCATGAGGGCATAAATTTGGTTTTATGCAACCATATTTTTCTTTTTGCAAGGAGTAAGAAATTACCATTCATTTTTTGCTCATCCTTGTCCTACACTTAGTGGGGGCAAGGGGTTATAGATCCTTGTTCTAGTTTTGGCACTTGATGTTGTCCCTTTAGCTAGTTGTCTTCCTTCCATATTTATTGACCAAGATTTGGATGCAAATGACCTACTATAGGCTGGCTCACATGTGCCTTACTAGTATTTTTTTCTCTTTTTCATGTCTCTTCATGTGATTACATGTGCGTAATGTGATCCCCCATAAGGTTTCATTTGATGTCTCTCTCTCTTTTTGTGCATTCCTCTATACGTATCTACATTCTTCTATATGTTGTAAACAATTTACCATTTTCACTTGTCTTGTGTTTTCCTTTTAGGGATGACTCAAGGTGTCAAGACATTTAGGTCTCTTCCATGTTGACCCAAAATTATTTTTCTTTATTTTCCCTCTTTATGTTCCATTCTTCTATTTCTATGAGTATTTGGGGAATTTTTGACATTTCCAATAATAACATTGTAGCAAACATATACTAACCCTAAATCCATAGATACCTTATGTATTTTTCAGGGCAACCCCTCCCTCCTTTTTCATGATGTAGCTTCTTTTCAAAGACATAGGACTTGGCATAGGGTTCTTCGAGGAAGCTCTCATGTCTTAGGATTGAACATTAGCTACTTTAATGATATTTCTCATAGAAATGTTGTTCGCAATTACTTTAAAGTGGGGGGATACATTGATAATATCTTTCAATATTTTTTATGTTTCATGGTGCAATATTATTTTTTCTTGTGATGCATCCATTTCTTGGTAGTTTCATTGGGTTTGATGTCATCCAAGACTATGATATTTCTTGGTTTACGACTTTTCTTTTAGTGGTGAAGTGACGTATTGCATTCCATAAGTTATGAAACTTTTACTCTTGACTTGTCCTGTCTTGGAGACACTAGGCATGATGCTCTCTAAGAAGAGGACCTTACATGAACTAACTGAAATCCCTTTGAAAAAAAACCTATATATATAATTTTCATAAGTGTTTGGCATAATGCAGTTTGCTAACCTTGTGAAGCTCAAAATCCCTAAATAAAATTCCACCTTGTATAACACACCTTGATTTCCTATGGAGCCTTGCATTATGGTGCCTTGTTGATGTTTTTAGGAGGATAGATTTGATACTATATGGGAGCCTAATATGATTTTCTCATTTGCCACCCCTTTTATGTTTTATGTTGTTTTGTGGTGCCTTATTGAAGTTATTAGAAGGATAGCTTTGGTATGGTTAGTATGATGAGAAGTTGACATAGAGGCATGACTTTATCATTATATGGTGAGAAGTCGACATAGAGGCATGAATTTCTAACTAAGCCAAGTTTTAATGGGAGACTCACCTAGAGGACAACCTAAAGTTTTGCTACCTTAGAGTGAGTGTAAAACCAATAGCTTAGATGTGTTCCACATTGTGTTGAATAGTCTAGGATTGATCGTCCTCGTCATTGATTTTGTATGATTGTGTATCTTTGGCATTCCTGCATACATAAGTATCTTGAATGTCTACTTTAGTTTGAGTTTGACATGGGTTCGTACTCACACTAAAATGGGGAAAAATGTAGTGTAGGAAAAATTATCCCTTTTCCACACTTAATTTTGGAATAATTAATAATAAAATAAGCCTAATTATGCCTTTATTTAGTGTTATAATATGTTTTTCACATTCACATTATGTATAGGGACCTTTTAATTAGAATGGACTCAATTGTTCCTTGTTTTAGTTTTGTAAAGTGTACCTTTACACTTACATTAATCTAGGGCTTTATTAATTGATTGAGGTTAATTTTCCTTAATTGGGCCCTTTAATTCAAATCCAATCCTAATTAAATGTGAATTTCAAGGGATAAAACCTGGAATTCATAAATTATATTACACAACACTTGAATTTGGAAGAAGTGTGTCCTAGGTAGGTGACCTAGGGCACATTCGCCATAGGGTGAATGGGTCCTCACTTAGACCTAGGACCTTGATTTTACATAATATTTAACCTTGACGGATGTGTGTCCTAGGTAAGTAGCCAAGGACACATTCACCCTATGGCGAATGAGTCCTCACATAGACCTAAGACCTCTCTTTGAAATATATTTTTAGTGGTATTTTAATGATTTGAAATCCATAATTCAATTTTGGCTTGTGATATTTGAATTTCAAAAATTAATTTGAAGATATGTATAAATACAAGGTTATTTCACTTAGTTTCACTTAGCAAACTAAAGTTATCTTAAGAGAATTCAAGAGAGAAGTATGGGAGAAATTCAAGAGCATTTTCAAGCCATTCAAGGGTATATTTATTGAATATCATTGCAAAAATAAAGATTCATCTCATCATGTCAAAGTCATATTGCATAATCCATGTTGTTAAGCTAATATGGTGTAGTATTCACAATCTATTCAAGCTAATATGGTGATGTAGTTTAGGTGGAAGATCTATTGAAGATAAAATTTGCAAAGTTTTCAAAGTTGTCAAAGTTGTCAGTGTTCTTGCAAAATCACATAAATTGACCTACAAAATTTATTTATGGATTTTTGATAACAAGATTCAGGAATCAGGGAGTACAGACATAGGAGAGAAAAAACCCAAAAACAAATTTTCCAAATCCCTAGCCAGGATCCATTCACCTTAGGGCGAATGAGTCCTTAGAAAGTGATGAAAAAGAACTTTCTATAAAAGGTAAACAACATTTATCCCTTCCAAACTCTCCCTATAGTTTGTAGTTTCCATCAATAGTATGTTTGAGCTTCTAAATGCACTTTATAGCTTGTAATTTGGAGTTTATTTGATGGTTTTAATCTTTCTTCCCAAACTACTATTTATCCTAGACCCTTGTCCTCGAAAAAGGGGAAATCTAAAGATCCCTCCATAGAATTTATTCTTCTTTAATGGTAGTTAGTAAATTCTTGGTGTGGATCTCATTTCCTAATGAAAGTAGAAGAATAGGACCCCTTTTCCCTCTTTGGATTCACTTTTCCATTTTGGGGGAAATCTCTGCTACCATATTTTTTTATGTTTCAAAATATATAATCCAAGTAATGGGATGGTATGGGGTTATGTGCAGGATCATGATAGGCCAAAAAGTGGTGATATGATGGGTATGTGTAGGGTATGTGGTTGACAATTTTTTTTTCCCAAAATTGATGAAATGAAAAGGATTTTTAAAGGAGATTCTCAACTTTCCACCCATATAAATTATGCTTTACTTTGAATTTAATGAATAATTATTATTCATTTTCTATTTGAATTATGACTAAAGTCCTAATTGATAGGCTGATTGAAAAACATCTATATCATTCAAATGATATTAGGGTATGTGCAGGATCATCATAGAAAAAATAGGCCCTTAAGTAGCAAAAAAATTAGAAAAATCAGAGTTAGGTACTTTGATGTAGAAAATTGAATGTAGTTTCTAAACTACTAGGTTTTTAAAAAAAAAAAAAACTAATTTGGTGAAAATTTGAAATTTCAATGCAGTAGTACTTAAATTTTAGGGAAAAAATAAGTAGGTATTTGTCTGACCACCCTAACCACAATAAAATGATAATATTTTTTTATAAGATTTTAGATATAAGTAGAGGACTCATGTCCTAATGTGATGCATATTTTTTTGTAATTTTTTCCAAGTAAATAATTAATTATGAATTTTTATTACAACTTTTTAAAAATATAAAAACTCATATGTTTGACCACCTTAACTTGGTCAAACTTCATGATTTTTTTTTAATCCTATAGTATTTGAAGCATAGAATGCACACATGTTTTAGATTCAAAAAAATGTGATACTATTTGAAAGCTATAGATGTTTTTCAATCGTCCTATCAATTAGGACTTTAGTCATAATTCAAATAGAAAATGAATAATAATTATTTATTAAATTCAAAGTAAAGCATAATTTATATTAGTGGAAAGTTGAAAATCTCCTTTAAAAACCTTTTTTGCTTCATCAATTTTGAGTAAAAAAAAAGTCAGCCACATACCCTACACATACCCATCATATTGCCACTTTTTGGCCCATCATGATCCTGCACATACCCATCACATTTTGTGAATCTGAAACATGTGTCACATTCTATGCTTTGCATACTTAGGATTAAAAAAAAAAAAAGTCAATTTCATGAAGTTTTGACCAAGTTAAGGTGGTTAAACATATAGGTTTTTTTTTAAGTTGTAATAAAAAATCATAATTAATTATTTATTGGGAAACAAATTATAAAAATATATGCATCACATCAAGACATGAGTCCTCTACTTATATCTAAAATATTATAAAAAAACATTATCATTTTATTGTGGTTAAGGTGGTCAGACAGATACCTACTTCTTGTTTTTTCCTTGAAATTTAAGTACGACTGCATTGAAATTTCAAATTTTCACCAAATAGATTTTTTTTAAAAATAAACTTAGTAGTTTAAAAACTAAATTCAATTTGCTAAAAATTCTATTCTTACATATTTTTGAAATAATATAGATAACCTATTCAAATTTTTATGTCAAGTTGCCTAACTTTGATTTTTCTAAATTTTTCACCACTTGAGGTCCTATTTTTTCCATGATGATCACGCACATACCTATGGATAAGGCTATATAATCTTCCATTTGAATATTGGTCTAGAAGATGTCTGTCTAAAATTGGAAACACTTTGGCCCATATGGTGGAAGTTGACTTAAGAAACAATGAATGACTAATTTATGTAAGGATTCAAATCATTGCAATCAAAGTGATCCCAAAAGAAATATGCCTAAAATCGAGAGATGGTCAATGGGTTCAAAGTCTAGAAGTTGAAATCTCGTGCTTCTTTTGTATAATATGTAGGCATAGAAATCATAATGAAGAAAATTGTAGGAGATTCCCTTGCACCACAAGGGATGTTTGAAGTGAAAAAAAGTAGGAAAAAAAACATACGGGAGGATAATAATGAAGAAGATAATTCAAAGGAGCCATCAAATCCAAATCAATAGGCTTTGGTGGTGGTGGAACAAAAGTTGGTAATTGATCAAGAACTAGTAGCTTCACAATTGGAGGAGCTCCAAATTCAATTACATCAATCTTCATTAGCTTACCAAATGTTAGAAATGGGGGAAGAAACAAATAGGGGAGATCCAGATACCCCATTGCCACAAGAGGAGGAAGAAGAATTTGACATAATGGTGGAATGAAATATATGACAAACTATGAAAATGAATTCCATTAGTAAATGAGGAAGAAAACCAAATAAATTGAAAAGAGAGGAAGGGGTATGTGCAAGATCATCATGAAAAAACAAGCCCTTAAATGGCAAAAAAATAAAAAAACTAAAAGTTAGGCAACTTGACATAAAAATTTGAATAAGTTATCTATATTATTTTAAAAATATGTATGAATAGAATCTGTAGAAAATTGAATTTAGTTTCTAAACTACTAGGTTTGTTTAAAAAAAAACACCTATTTGGTGAAAATTAGAAATTTCAATGTAGTAGTACTTAAATTTCAGGGAAAAATAAGAAGTAGGTGTCACCACCCTAACCACAATAAAATGATAATACTTTTTATAATATTTTAGATATAAGTAGAGGACTCATGTCATGTGATGCATATTTTTGTAATTTTTTCCAAGTAAATAATTAATTATGAATTTTTTATTACAACTTTTAAAAAAATATAAAAACTCTTATGTCGACCACCTTAACTTAGTCAAAACTTCATGAAATTGATATTTTTCTTTAATCCTATATATGCGAAGCATAGAATGTGATGCATGTTTTCGATTCAAAAAATTTGATACCGTTTCAAAGCTATAGATGGTTTTCAATTAGTCTATCAATTAGGACTTTAGTCATAATTTGAATAGAAAATGAATAATAATTACTTATTAAATTCAAAGTAAATAATAATTTATATTGGTGGAAAGCTGAGAGTCTCCTTTAAAACCCTTTTTGTTTCATTAATTTTGGGTAAAAAAAAAAATCGTCAGCCACATACCCATCATATTGCCACTTTTTGGCCCATCATGATCCTGCACATACTCGAAGATGGATAGAAAGAAAATAAACATCAATTGAAACATATATGACAAGGTATAAGGGAGGTTGCTCCTCCCATGGGGGAAGATGAGAGTCCTAACATGGAATGTTAGGGGCCTAAATGCCCCTAACAGAAAATGCGGGTAAAATGCCAGCTAGAAACTCAAAATGTGGATTTGGTACTATTTCAAGAAACAAACTTTGAAGGTGCAGAACTAGAGATCCTCTTAAAAATGTGAAAAGATTGGAAATGAATGTTTGTGGATGTTGCTAGCACCTCAGGAGGCTTGGGTGTGCTTTGGAAACCAACAATTGAAAATGTCGAGCAAGGAGTAATCAATCAACACTCGATGAAGTTAAACATAACTCTTTTTTTCCTTGCTTAAAATTTGATCTTTTTAATATATATAGCCTAGTGAATTTGGAGGACAAAAAATAAGTTTGGCACAATATAAGAAAAGTTATGGAGAAAAATAAGACTATATTAGGGGTAATTTTAATACAATTCTAGATATTTGTGAGAAAGCGGGGGCATCATGTGAATAATCCAATCTCAAAGGATTTTTCTAGCTTTGTAAAATAAAATGGGCTCATGGATGTAAAAACAACAAATAGATTTTACACATGGAATAATATAAGAAAGGGATTCAAAAACATAGTGGAGAGAATAGACAAGTTCTTGGTAATAGACGATTGGATTTAGGATGAAGTGCCACCAAAAGCAACAATAAGAACAATTTTCATATCTGACCACTTTCTAGTAGAACTATATCTTTGCAACTATGCAAATCCAACAAAGGGTGAGTTTAAATTTGAAAAAATGTGGCTAAGAGTGGAAGATTTGATCAGAAGGATGGAAGCCTGGTGGGTGGAACCTCTATAAATTGAAGGGAGAAAGATATTCTATTTCAAAACAAAATCATTGATATGAAAGCAAGACTTAAAGAATGGAACAAAAACATCTTCAAAAACATCTTTGTAGAGAAAACAAGACTATAAGAGGCTCTCTCTACCCTTGGCAAAAAGATAACTAAATACAAAATGATAGTAGCAAAATACGAGGAAGAAAAGTCATTAATGGGTGAATATAATAAAATTTTGGCAAGGGAAGAGTGTTATTGGGAAATGAAATATAGAGAAACTTGGATAGGTAGAAGGGGGCCTGAATACAAAATTCTTCCATAATGCTATGAAAATAAAATGGGATTGGAATAGAATTCATGAAATTAAAGACGAAGATGGAAAAGTATGTTGTGAAGAGGAAGGAATACAAAAGTTAGGAGTGAATTACTTTGAATACCTTCTAGGTGGGCAAGAGGCTGAAAGTGTAAGCATGAAGTGCTAAAAGGTGCAGGACAACTGAGAGGGGGGTGAATCAGTTGTCACCAAATTTAAACTCAAAACTTAAACACTTATCACTTTCACAACTGCTCTACTCTATTATTAAGTATGAACATGAAATAGAGATAACAGAAATAAAAATCAACAAAATGAACACTAGATTTTATGTGGAAAACCCCATAAGGGAAAATCCATAGTGAGGATTAACTCACAATATAAAGAGATAGCAAAACGAATACAAAGGCTCACTACCAAGGGCTCACTGCCCAGAAGAGACTCATTGTCTAGATACAAAGGCTCACTACCTATAGAAAGGACTCACTATCCAACAGGGAGGCTCACTACCTACTTATACAAAAGAAAACAAAATATCAACCACAACAATTTACACACATCCACAACCTTGTTCAGAAGATTGCAGAAACCTTTAACTCACTACCTTCAAGAATCTAACATAATGAAGTATTGTTGCCTTAACTCACTTTTGTACAAATCTTATCTTCACTTGTGGCTTACTTTGTTACTTTGCATCACCCAATCCTTTGCATCTCGACTTGAATTTATACCATCTTCAACCTTAGAAACTTTCTCCAAGGTTGACCACATACACTTCATTTCATAAATTCAAATTAGGTTGACAACTCAACATTCCCATGGTAGAAAGGAATGAGAGTGGACTGATCAATCACTTAACCAAGACCAAAAGCAATGTCTCAGATCAACCACATGCTTCCTTATTTAAATTAAATTTTTCATATGAAGTGTAAACACCAGGTAAGCCAAACCAAATGAAAACAAAAAAGAACATTGAAGTACACACTTTCCAAGATAAAACATGGATGATGTAACATGCCTCAATATGCATGAGAATGCATCTTAGATACTTCCATATACATCTGTAGGAGGTGTAACAACCTTTGAAAAAGAACACCTTCCAACAATCCATCCAGACTATGTAAATCCACACAACAATTCTAAAGCTCAACTTCTAGAGCACCAAATTTTGACTAACTCTGCTAGAATGTAGAGAACATCATTATAAGATATATTCTAGATCTGTAAGACTTGGAACAAAATAGTGGAGTGTTGTAAAGCAAAAACATTTCTCTTAGTCCATAGATAACCAACTCTACCAAAACAATTCATACACCAGTGAACACAACTTTCACCTTTCATCAAACTAGCAACAACAAATCAGGAGATATCACCATTAGATTATCATTAGCAAACCTTCACATACGTACATGCATAGGATCAATAGAGCCTAAGAAATAGAAAGTGCATTCTGGAGCACATTTTTAACACATACATGACTCTGACTTCACTCTTTATTAATTTTCTCAAAAACATTTGGTAACCCATCATTTCAACACATCTGCAACATCATAAGGATAGCTCCATGTACTCACAACATATCAATAGTGTCTCAACTATACATGCACACTCTACAATATACTGAACTATGTTGACATGAATGAAAACATTAATGAAAACACCACCAAACTTGTTCATACTTACAACAATCTCCCCCTTTTTCATTGATGGTAACACATTATGTGAAAAACCATCAAATAAAGTAACCTACATAATATTCTGGGAGAACACCTTCTCTTTCTCTTCTACTTGTTTTTCATGTGACTCTCTCTACCCCTTTGACATCAGTGGCAAAGAACAAAACCTCTGATTACTCCCCCTTAGGAGTACACCCATTCAACTGATACTGTAACAATGAAAACTTTTCTACTCCCCCTATCGAGTAGACCCATTCATTAGTCCAGATAAATGAGGAATCTATGAATTGACTGGACTAATGCACCTCCATGTGCACCTAGTTCAAAGGGCCAATGACCCCCAACCTCTCCCTGAGATACTCAAAGGTATCCTTCGGAAGATCCTTAGTAAATATATCTACAATATGTTCCTTTGTTGACACATACTCCATCTTGACTTCATTCTCCAACACCTTCTCTCACAGGAAAAGATATCTAATAGATATATGTTTTTTTCTTGAATGCCTTACCAGATTCTTTGAAATGTTTATAGCACTTGTATTTTCATAGAAAATAGGAGTACGCTCATCACATATCACTCCAATGTCTTTTAGATTTTTCTTCATCCACAAAACGTGTGTGCAGTAAGATGTTGCAGCAATATATTCTACTTCTACAGTGGATAAAGAAACCAAGTCTTGTTTCTTACTCAACCATGAAACAAATCTTTTTCCAAGAAAGAAAGGACCTCCACTAGTACTCTTCTAGTCATCCACACAACTAGCCCGATTTGCATTGGTATAATCACTCAAAGTGAATTTAGTGCCCTTAGGATACCATAAGCCATAACTTGGTGTACCTTTAAGATATCTAAATATCCTCTTTACAGTTGTAACATGTGCCTCTTTAGGATCTGCTTGAAATCTTGTAACTAAACATACTGCATGCATAATATCAGTCTAGTAGTAGTAAGATACAACAAGCCACCAATCATAGATCTTTATTTGCTCGGATTAGCTTTAGCAGATTCATCATCTTTACTCAGCTTACATCTAGTCACCATAGGAGTACTAACTGATTTGGAGTCATCCATTCCAAACTTCTTCAACAAATCTTGCATTTTGAAGTAAATATTGTTATCAGTAGAGCATTTGTTGAATATTTTCAGTGCCAGGTATCTATCGAATATTTTGTACCATGCTTTGTGAGCTTGCCTTAGTCCATACAATGCCTTCTTCAACTTACAAACCATATCTATTTTGTCTAATAACGGAAATCCTTCAGGTTGTTCCATGAATAATTCTTCCTCCAATTAACCATTCAGGAATTTTGACTTGACATCCATTTGATATACTTTAAAGTCCTTGTGGGTAGAAAAATCCAAATACATCCTGATAGCTTCCATTCTATCCATAGGGGAAAATGTGTCTTCAAAATCTATGCCTTCAACTTGTGAGTGTCCCTTGCATAAAATTCTTGGTTTGTTTCTTATAGCTTCACCATTTTCATTAAACTTATTCTTCAACACCCATTTTGAACCAATTACATTCTTATTCATGGGTCTAGGAACCAATTCCCATGTCTAATTCTTCTCTATTTTCTACAACTCTTCTTTCATAGCTCTAACCCAACTCTCATCTTCGCATGCTTCACACACAGACTTAGGTTCTATTTTAGAAAATAAACATAGATTTACCTCGACTACTACTTTACTTCTAGTCTTCACATCTTCACTCTTATCTCCAATTATATGTTCCTCTAGATGATTCTTCTGGACATACTTAGGAGTCTTAATAGTATATTTAGGGTTTCTTCTCCCTCCTCCATATGTTCTTCTTCTTCTTCTTCCTCCTTATTCTCTTTAGGTACTTGTCCATAGATAGTACCATCATGTTCAACTTCACTTATCTCAATAAGTCTATGCATGTCCTCATCAACTTTCACATTAGCACTACCAACAATCTTCCTCAATCTTCTATTGAAGCATCTATATGCTTTGCTGGTAGTTGGGTACCCAAGAAAAAATACTTCATCACATCTAGCATCAAACTTCCCAAGATTTCTATCATCTCTTTTAATGTAACATCTTCTTATGAATACCTTAAAGTACTTCATAGTAGATTCTTCCTAGTCCATAAATCAAAAGGATTATTTCTATTGTTGCCTCTAATTTGAACTTTATTAAGAACATAAACAGCAGTGTGTATTTCCTCTCTCTAGTACACATCAGGTATATTTGATTCTTTCATCATTGTTCTTGCAACTTGCTATACCATCTGGTTTTTTCTCTCAACCACTCCATTCTGCTGATGGGTTCTTGGAGAAGAAAATTATCTTTTCTTGCCATGCTCTTCACAAAATTCATTAAATTCACAAGAAGTGGATTCTCCACCTTTATCACATCTCAAGATTATGATTCTTAGGTTCACTTCATTTTCCACTCTTGCTTTGAAAACTTTAAACCTATCCAAAGCCTGAGTCTTTTCTTTAAGAAAAGCAACCCATGTCATTTGAGAGTAATCATCAATAAGGAGCATGAAATACTTGTTACCATTTAGGCTTCATTTTCTAGTTAGACCACAAAGGTCTATATGAATTAATTCTAGCATTCTGGTATTAGAATTCTCTTTTCCCTTAAAAATTCATCTTGTTTGTTTCCCTAACTAACAACTTCTATAAATAGTATTAGTAGGCTTTGTGATTCTAGGTAGACATTAGACACCATCTCTTGAACTAATTCTCACCAAATTATCAAAGTTTACATGTCCCATTCTTGGGTACCAAAACTAACCTTCATTGACTTGAGATACAAGGTACTGACCATCAACACCCTTAAGTTGATAGATGTTTCCATGAGTTCTCCTTCCTACAACAACCATATCTCTAGATCCTTTTATGATCTTGCAGGTATTATTCTAAAACACAAGTTTAAAAGCATTGTAACACATCTGTCCAACACTCAAAAGGTTATGCCTTAAACCTTTTACATAATATGCATTATTAGTGTTGTGCATTCCATCAAAACTAATTGTACCTTTCCCAAAAATATTTTCTCCTAAATCATCACCAAACATGACCAAACCACCATCATACTTTTCAAGTTTAGTGAGCTTACTTTTATCTCTAGTCATGTGATTAGAGAATGTACTCTCAATAACCTAGTAGTCTTCATCATGTTTAGCATGAAAGGTGGTGACAAAAGTACCTTCCATCTCATTATTTTTGTTCTATGAATATTCTTTCTTGGACATTTTCTAGGGTTAGCAGACATAGATTTATGCTCCAGGGCTACAAACAAGCATTCACTATCATCACCCTCATAATCAAATTCGTCATCAGATATTTCAACTTCTTCTTTAACATAATACAACTTCTTATATTTCTTATCCATTCTATCTTTATCTTCATAATCCTTGTTCTTCTTATTTACAACTCTATTTAGACATCTTGAAGCATAATGATCAATATTACCACAACTAAAACATTTAAAGGGAAACATACCTTTATCTTATCAGTACATTTCTTCAACTTGTAAAATTCACTTCCTACTCATCAGAACCATCACTATTTGGATAATCCTCAATATTTGTTGCTTTAAATGTTGTTTATGTCTTTTCCTCTTTCTTTCCAAGCTTTCTCATCTCAAATGTAGCCAAGGTGCCAAATAGCTCTTCTTTAGTGTATTTCTTAGGATCATACATTTCTTCAATAATTGAGATCTTATCATTGTAACACACAATTAGGGTTATTAGGATCTTATCCATTATATCTTCATGGGTCATTTTTCGCCCTTGATTCCTAACTTCATTTGCTGTAAGTTCAACCCTCTAGAAATAGCTTACAAAATATTCACCTTCTTCCATTTTAAAATTCTCATATTTTAACTTTTTTGTCAACTTCTTTGTTAATTTCACTCAATCATTTCCTTCATAAATATCTTCCAACTTTTTCCAAACTCCATAAGCAGTACCCAAAGAAAGAACCTTAGTTCGCTCAATTTTAGATAGATCGCTGAAAATTATTGGAAATATGCCTCAATAATTATAGGCTGAAACCTCCATTGGAGTCAAGTCAGTGTGACATCTCTTATGTCTGGTTGACTAGCAGTTTGAAACATCATGGTTTGTATAGGTCGTTGTGACCTCGTTTTTGTCTTGCCAAATGCTTTCACTATGGGGCTATCGCTATGACAAGGAGTGTTCGGTATGACCTCTTAGTGCTTGGGAGACCTCTAGCCAATAGGCCATTCAATCATGTATCAGGGAGACTCTTGGTGACCACGGGCTTTGGGGTAGCTTATAGTGGCTCAGTGAGAAGTCCCAGCGAAGTGTTAATGTCTCATCGACAGCATATGTATTAAATTCTTTGGGATAACTAAGGGTTCTCGCTAAGAAGTCTCAACGAAGTTTTAATGTCTCGCCGACAGGAATATTGCTGATGTCTTTGCGGTAACATAAAGATCCTGGTGTGAGGTCTTAGCAAACAATGAAGGTCACACCGACGGGGACACATCCAAATTCTCATCAAAGTAACTCAAAGCAGTTGAGGAAAGGTCTTGGCAAGAGTGTTAAGTCTTTCCGATAGCCAATGGCTATCAGGGTAACCCAAATGGTTCGGGAAGAAGTCCCGATGAGCGATGTATGTCTCGCCAATGATGAAGGTTCTTTGACATAGGTCTTGGAAAATGGTGGTCATCGGTGTAACAATGTGTTTGATAAGAACTCTTGGTGAAGGTGTTAAGTCTTGTCGACTATTCTTTGGAGCTCGGTATAATATGTGACTTCGGTGTAACCTTTGGTGATTCACTATGATCTCTTGGCGAAAGTGATAGGTCTGGGTGACTGCTTGGTGATTCAGTGTGACACATGAAGCTCAATGGAATGTCTTGACAATATCGGCTACTCTTGGCGACACCAATATGAAGATTATGTGGCATCGGCGAGACACTGTTAGTGTCTCACTGAAATGCAAACATAGTGCGAATTCTATTGATCGTTTGACTGTCCTATGTGGAGTCTCGTGGACCAATAGGAGAAGTCGAATCTGAATAGTTAGAAGGGAGTTCATTGTGATGGTTCTATGAGGAAGCTCGATGGACATGGAACAACAGAGTTATACTCTATGATTGCTGATTGTAATCAGTTGGTTGGTTCATTGGTTGGATTGACGAATGGTTGAGTGATTGTATTAGTAAATGAATTATATTCTGTATAGACTGTAACTCGAAGGTTCCTGTACAAGAATGTTCATGGTGAATGCTGCTGTATAATGACACCAGGAAGATAAGTCTAGAATTTGTATGTAATCTATGATACTATAATACAAAGTGATTTCTCTTGGTGTGGTGGGTTTTTCTCCCATAAGGGTTTTCCCACGTATATTTGGTGTTCATGTGTGATTGTCAAATACTTTGTTTCTATTATTTACTTCATAGTGCATCTTAGTTGAACTGTAATTGGAAAAATTAAAAGTATATCTACATTCTTTCCTAAGGTATTGATGTTAGGAGAATTGTTTCTGCATCTGATTTTCCTTACAAAAATAACATACCTCACCTTTTCATTCTCTTCATAAGAAGAAACCTCGTCTACAATACAAAGACCACCCATTAGGGTAACATACTTAATCTCAATATAATTCTAGGTCTTGTAACCAAGAGAGATAATATATCCTCTCATCTTCATTTTCCAATCACTGTATTCAGATCCATTGAACATAGGGATCACCAACTTATGTGCCATTGGATCTTCCTTAAGTGATTAAGCTCTACGCCAAGGAACCACAACTTCAATACCAATTATTAAAAAGTGTAGGAGAATTGAGAGGGGGGTGAATCGATTGTCACCAAATTTAAACTCAAAACTTAAACACATCAATTTCATAACCACTATATTCTATTGTTAAGTATGAATGTTAAATGTAGATAATAGAAAGAAAAATCAACACAATGAACACCAAATTTTACATGGAAAACCCAATAAGGGAAAAACCATGGTGAGGATTAACTCACAATATAAAGAGATAGAAAAACTGAATACAAAGTCTCATTACCCAAAATAGGACACACTATCCAAATACAAAGGCTCGCTACCTACAAAAAGGACTCACTATCCAACATGGAGGCTCACTACCTACTGACACAAAAGAAAAGAAAAGATCCACTAAAGAAATTCACATAGTCACAACCTTGAAAAATTTAGCTCAAAGCCTTCAGGAATCTAACACAATGAAGTATTTTTTCCTTAGTTCTCACTTTCACACAACTCTACTCTTCACTTGTGGCTTACTTCATTAGTTTATATCACCTAATCTTTCATGTCTCAACTTGCATTTATACCATCTTCAACCTTAGAAACTTTCTCCAAGGTCGGACGCATATGCTTCATTTCATAAATTCAAATTAGGTCAACAACTCAACATTCCCTTGGTGGAAAGGAATGAGAATTGACCAATCAACTAAATAACCAATACCAAAAGCAATGTATCTGATCAATCACATGCTTCCTTAATTGAATTTAATTTTTCATATGAAGTGTAAATACTAGGTCGACCAAACCTAATGAAAACACAAATGAAAGTTGAAGTACACACTTTCCAAGATAACATGCAGATGATGCAACATGCTTCACTATGCATGAGAACACATATTAGATACTTCTAGATACATCCATAGTAGGTGTAACAACCTTCGAACATAGAATCGCTTCCAACAGTCCATCCAAACTATGCAAATCCACACAACATTTCTAAAGCTCAACATCCAGAGCACCAAACCTTGAATAACTCTAATAGAACATAGATAACACCATTATAAGACATATTCTAGATCTACAATACCTAAAACAAAACAACAGAGGAATTTGGAGAAAAAAAAATTCCTAGTCCACAAATAACCAACTCTACCAAAACAGTTCACCAATTGGTGAACACAACTTTCACCTTTCATCAAACCAACAAAAAACAAATTAGGAGATATCACCATCAAATTATCGTCAGAAAACCTTCAGATATGCACAAGAATAGGATCAACATAGGAGAAAAATAGAGCACATTTCAGAGCACATTTTAAACACACATATAGCTTTGACTTCACTCTTTATTAATTTTCTCAAAAGCACTTGGTAACCCATCATTTTAGAACATCTGCAACAACATAAGATAGCTCCATGTACTCACAACATCTCAACAGTGTCTCAACTATACATGCACACTCTACAACATATTGAACTATGTTGAGATCAATGACAACATTAATGACAACACCACCAAAATTTCTCATACTTGCAACATGAAGATAATCGATTGCCTAGAAATACTAGTAACGAATGAGAACAATAACATGCTCATAGAGCCAGTAAGGGATGATGAAGTAAGGAAATTTATATTCCAAATGTAGGAAAAAAAATCCCTAAGGCTAGATGGCTTTGATGTGTTGTTCTACCAAACTTGTCAGGGATTTGTGGGTTGAGAGGTATGCAATTTGGTGGAGGAATCTAGGATGAAAACAAGAATACTGAAATATTTAAATAACACAAACATTGCTCTAATTCTGAAGAAGGACAAGTGGGAAACATTTTTAGATTTTAGATCAATATCTTTATGCAATACCATCTATAAGATAATAATAAAGGTGACAGCTAATAGATTGAAAAAGAAATTTCCTAGAATTATCTCTTGAGAAAAATGGATCTGTGCTTGGGAGAAACATAATAGATAGCATAATCATTTCACATGAGCTAATTCATATGGTGAGGAAATCAAACAAGAGTAGGATGTTGGTGAAACTGAATCTAAGTAAAGCATATGATAGGGTGCAATGGTGTTTTCTCATAAAAATGATGGAAAAACTAGGTTTCATAGAGAAGTGGTTAAAATGGACCTATAGCTACATTTCATCCCCAAGATAGTTTGTTATTATAAATGGACCGTCCCCTTCTAGTTTTTTCAAGGGTGGAAGATGGATTAGGTAGGGGGTCTATGTTGGCATATTGTTATCATTAATGTCAGAAGAGGGATCATAGGTGAGATGGAATAGATCCTATAAAGGAGGTTCTTGGCATTGATGTCAAAAAGTGTCATTGAAGTCAAAGGAGAGATCAAAGGTAAGATGGAATTGATCCTAAAAGGGAGATGTTTGCATGATGAAAAAGGTGCCATTGATGTAAGAGTGCAGTTCAGTGGTGTGCCTGGATGTTATGGAGACATAGTGGATCTAGTTTTGGAAGTTATGGTACAAGATGTCGATGAAAGGAGCATATTTTACAAATGTTGCAAAGTTGCTCAAATGGTTGCAATATTTTAATACAATATGGGCATATAGTCACAAGAGGTTCTTTTAGTTGTTTGAAGGATTATCTATGGAATGATTCAATGTGGGTTTTCTAAGAGCTTCTCAGATATGTGAATTGCGGGTCTAGAGGATGCATGAAGTGCACATAGAACAATTATTTGTACTCTTAGACATGTTTTAGGGTTTATCAATTAAAACCTATGTAAAAAAATCATGGTGCCTTTTTAGATTTTTTATTTTGTTGTTGACTGTTTATCACAGGTTGTAGGTTGCTTTAGTTGTGACTTAAGCTATTGTGGACATAGGTTAACTTGACCTTTCACCTTATGTTTACTGATCCAACAAATATTTAGCAAGATTAATATTTCCTAAGTCACAAATGACATATTTTTCTTTGCTTGATCAATGGATATGATCGAGCCTTGGAGATCAACGACTTCCCTGCTAGCTCGTAGAGAATATGGTGAAATAACCTATATCGAGTAGACAACACCATATTAGTAGGAGTTACTTTAAATTTCCTCTGATAAACATCATTGAAGAACTACAACATATTAGAAGGAGATTCTTTAGAGTCCCTTTGATAAAATGATCTACCAAAATTAGAAAGATATAATTTAATATAAGGTGGGCCCATAGGTACATCAAAGTAACAATGGAAATTTCAAGAGATAGTTTCAATACTTCTTTGATGGAAAGATCGAAGAGACTTTTGGATATCAAATTGAGTATTTTTAATTCCCTTCAATGTAACAAAAAATATAGAAAGGGTGTACAATTAACTTAAGGAGTTCATCTAGGAGAAAGATAAATATCAGTGGAACAAAATTTTGGTCCCTTCAACTCAATGAAGGCACTTCATTGGGGAGAAAGATAAATATTATCAAAACAAAATTTTGGTCCCTTCGACACAATGAAGGAACCTCATTGGGGAGAAAGATAACTATTGGCGAAACAAAATGTTGGTCCCTTCAACACAATAAAAAATAAATGATGATCGTGGATGGGTTTGGTGGTACTAGATAGTGAGTAAGGCGATAAAGGAAGAAGTGATGTGTAAACTTGTGGTGATTGCAAATTGAATGATAGTTAAACTCACATTGTTGTTGTGAGTTACACAATGCAAAAGGGTGGAAATAGCCTACTAGCCCACTACAATTCAATGGGCCTATGGTCAAAACTCATAGGGAAGTGTGATTTGGACGCGTGTCTTGATGGACCCTGCATAGGGAAAGTGGTGATGAGGGCCCAACCCGAGACTTAGAACATAACCCGCAAACAAGAGAATAATTTTATTATTTTGAAAATGGAGCTTCTTACATGCAAAGGATCTCAAATCCCCAAGTTCTACATCACATGCAAGTTATAGAAAACTATAGAATAACCCTTTCGCAATATGCGAGTTTGTCCCCAAAAAGTTACTCAAAAATTAGAAACCTGCCCATAAATAGAGCTCCTCTTTAGTTTGGATCCAAAACAACATTCAAATTTGAGTTTAGGTGGTTTGGCACCGAAAAATTACAACTTGAAGTTCAAATTTCAAAAGAACATTTGCAATTGTATTTTCTAGAAAGTGTGCCAACTTCCCGGGGCCATAACTTTTGATCTGGGACTCCGATTCGCGAACTGTTTGAACCGTTGGAGAGGTATCGAAGTCAACAATGCATTTGAAATCTGCTATGCCAATTTTAGCAAGTTTTGGGGCTGATATAGGAAATCTTAGTGCCTCAAATCTCACTCAGAAGATTTTTAGGTGCAAATCTGGGCAACTAAAACTGCAATATCTTTCAACCCAAGAATAAAAAATAAAAACCGTAAATTGGGAATTTTATTATGATGAAAAGGGTATCAAAAAATGTAAAAACATCTAAAAACTGAGAAACTTGAAATTTAACTAATTTTGGGTGATGCAAGATTGCCCTTACACCACTAGATGCTCCTACATCAGACACCCAGGGTAATTTGAGAAGTGACCCTATCACATCTTAGATGGTGGAGGAAAACCCAAACAGTCAACCTCTACCTTAGGCAACCAGGATGAATCTTCAATAGGCCTTCCTTTCCATTTCACCAGATATTCTTCATACTGCCTGTTCCTAGTACTTCGTCCCACATGACTATCCAAGATTTTTTCAATCTACTCCTTTTCTAAAGTAGGTGTTGGAATCCCACACTGTTCCATTGTTAGTACTTCCTCTGCGCCACCTTCATGATACTCTGTCAAATCTAAAATATTGAACACAGGGGAAATGTTGAATCCATCTGCAACTCTACCTCATATGCATTCCCTGAATCATGCCTCTTCAAAATTTTACAGGGACGAAACTTCTTCATCTTCAATTTGTTATATGTTCCCAATAGAAACCTTTCTTTCCTCAAGTGGGCCATCACTTTATCACCAATCTAAAACTCCTTATACCTGCTCTTCTGATCTGCCTTAGCCTTATATTGCATATTCATCTTGTTAATATGTTCTCTTACCTTCTCATGTATATCCTTGATGTGTTCTGCAAAATATTCGGCTTTAGCACTTATTTTCTTCCCTTGGTCCATTTTCCTCAATTCTGGAGCTATTTTGGGGCTACCTCCATACACAATCTGGAATGGTGATCTACTAGTACATTTGTTGATAGAATTGTTGTAAGATCAAGTCCCATCCCTTGGGTTTATCTCCTACCAAACATCTCAGTAGGTTACCCAGACTCCTGTTAACAACCTCTGTCTGCCCATCTATTTATGGATGGTGTGAAAAAATGAACTTAAACTCTGTCTTCAACTTCTTCCACAAGGTCCTCTAAAAGTACCCCACAAATTTGGTGTCACGATCTAAAACAAAACTCTTTGGCAGACCATGTAGTCTCACCACCTCTTTGAAGAACAAGTCAGCAATGTGGATTGCATCATGGGTCTTCTGACATAGAATGAAATGTGCCATCTTCAAAAACCTATCAACCACCACAAAGACTGAATCATTCCCTCATTGCGTCCTTGGCAAACCAAGAACAAAGTCCATACTTATATCCTCCCATGGCCTCTCTGGTATAGGTAAGGGCTGATATAAGCTTGTATTCTGGCTCACTCCTTTAGCCATCTAACATACCCTCGCACTTTGTACAAACTTCTTCACATCTTGTGATAACTGAGGCCAATAATAATGCTCACTGATAATGGTAATGGTCTTATCCCAACCAAAATGTCCTGCCATTCCTCCACTATGCTTCTCCTTTATCAGGTTCTCCCTCATGGAACTCCTCGGGATACATAATTGACTTCCCTTAAATAACATGCCATCCTGGATTATGAAATCTAGCCACCTTGTAATCGCCCTAATAGGTTCCTTGCAAGCTTTCCAAGCCTCTCAAAATCAGGATCTTTTGTGTACAACGCCTTAAGTTCATTGAACCCAACCACTTCAATCTACATCTTTGTCATCAATGTATGCATTCTACTTAAGGCATCTCAAGAACCCTATTTGACTTCCCACTCCTATGTTTCAAAAAGGTATAACTCTCGCAAAAACTCTACCCATTTCATATGCCTCGATTTTTTCCTTGACTATTTAGGTACTACAAGGCCTGATGATCAAGATATAGAAGAAATTCCTTCGGCAACAAATAATGTCTCCATTTCTTTAATGCTTGAACTATATCATAAAATTCCTAATCATATATAGAATACTTTCTCCTAGCATCGTTTAACTTTTCATTGAAATAGGCAATGGGCTTACCTTCTTGGCTCAACACTACTCCAATGGCACAACCATTGGCATCACAATCCACCTGAAACACCTTGTTGAAATATGGGAGGACTAGAATAGGTTGTTTTGTCACCTTTTGCTTCAACAGTTCAAAACTTTTTGTCGCTCCACTATGCCACTTGAATTCTTTTCTATCCCCTCTCATTGTTTCAGTCAAGGGTCCACAAATACTACTAAAGTTTCTAATGAACTTTCTATAAAAACTAGCCAAAACATGGAAAGATCTCACCTCGGTAGCAGTTCTTGGGGTAGGCCATTCCAGAATAGCCTTCACCTTCTCTAGGTCCATCTTGAGACCTTCTGCTGAGACAAAAAACCCCAAGTACACTAACTCTCTCTTCACAAAACTACACTTCTTTGGATTAATCAATAGTTTCTCTTCTCTTAACTTCTCAAAGGCTCTCTAAATATGCATCAAATGCTCATCCAACATCTTACTAAAAATCAAAATATCATCTAAATACACAATAACAAAACTTCCCAGAAATTCTTTTAGTACCTCGTTCATGAGCTGCATGAATGTGCTCAGTGCATTGGTTAGCCCAAAAGGCATGACTAACCACTTATATAGGCCCTCTTTGGTCTTGAAGGTAGTCTTCCATTCATCTCCCTCTCGAATCTGGATCTGGTGATATCCACTCTTCAGATCAATTTTTGTGAAGTACTGAGCTCCACTCAAATAGTCCATCAGGTCATCCATCCTTGGTAGGGGAAATCTGTACTTGATTGTTATCTTGTTTATGGCTCAGGAATCTGTACACATCCTCCACTCCCCATCCTTCTTTGGTGCTAGTACTGTAGGTAGTGCACATGGACTCAAACTCTCCTGTACCAAGCCCTTTCTCAACAGCTCATAAACTTGTCTGTTCAACTCCTCATTTTCTGCTGGAGTCGTTCTATGAGCTGCCTTATTTGGCAAACTAGCTCCAGGAATCAAGTCAATCTAATGACTGATCTTCCTTATTGGTGGTAAACCCTCAAGTACATTATCAGAAACAATATCCTAGAACTCATCCAACATCCCAGAAACTTCTTCTGGAACCTTCTCACTATCCTCCTTACTCACCCTAGGAATCAATGCATAACACACATGCTCATGTTTCATACCTTCTAAAAATTTTATTCCATCTACATAACAAATTCTAGCACTACTGCATACCTTTTCTTTGGTCTCCTTTAGGGGTTTCAACTTGTGACGAACCCCATCCTTTGTTAAGGAATAAGTGTTTGCATGGCCATCATGTATAGCTCATCTATCAAACTACCACGGCCTCCCCAACAACATGTGACATGCATCCATGGGGATGATATCATAGAGTACCTCATCATGGTAGCTCCCGATCTTGAACTTTACTAGGCACTACTCATTGAGCAAAACTTTGTGGTCTTTCTACAACCAGGCAATTCAATATGGATGCAGGTGCCTTTCCCTTTTCAGCTTCAACTTTGTGACCATCTCTTCTGACACCAGATTATCAGTGCTCCCACCATCAATAATGACATCACAACATTTTCCTTCAGACTTGCACCTTGTGCGAAACACATTCTTCCTCTATTCTGGTTCCTTTTCCTCAGTCACCAGGGCTCTCCTAATCACTAGGGCTTCTCCCCTTTCAGCATCATCTAAATGTTTAGATTGGGCCTCCTCATCTGCATACGCAACCCTTCCACGACCTTCTAGCCTTTTGTCTACCCTTCCTTGGTGTTGTGGACATTCATAGGCTCGATGCCCTTCTTCACCACACTGGAAACACGTTCCTTTGAAATGTCCTCTTCCAGATCCTTGTCCATATCTCCCTCATCCTCTACCTCTTTGATCACCACTGTTTTGATCACAAGGGCGGTAGAAGTTATCATTCTTTTGGCTTCGGCTGGTGCCCACATCTTCACTTTTCTTTTCATCATCATTTCAGCTTCTTGAAGATCTTCCACTGCCCCTTCCACTTTGACCTCCTCATCCTTTTTTCTTGCCCTCAAATCTTTTGTTTAGCTTCTCTTCCACCTTCAGAGCAAACTAATACACATCCTCAATGGTGGTCATTCTGACTAGGCTTAACTCCTCCTGAATGCTCGGTCGTAACCCATTAAGATATCGGGCTACCTTCTCCTTATTGGCCTCTGTGTGACCCGTTCTGATGATTATCTTGTGAAAATCTTCAATATATTCTTTCACAGATCTGCTTCCTTGCTTCAACCCTTGTAATTTCTTCAATAGATCTAACTCGTAGTCCACTAGTATGAACTGCTTCTTCAGTTTCTCTACCATGTGATCCCATCTGGTGATCTTTCCTTTTCCTCTTCGATTTATTTCCAACTGGACCTCTTTCCACCAAATACTGGCATGGCCCTTCAGTTTCATTTTTGCAAACTTAACCTGATTTGGGTCCTTTATTTCCTCATACTCAAAATATTCTTCTAGCTCGTTGATCCAGTCGATCAACTCTTCTGGGTTTAGACTTTCGGAATAACTGGGGACTTCTACTCTGGGTCTTTTCCCAATCTTCGAAATGGCCCTTATTAGCCACATTTGGTCTTGATCAATCACTTCTTCCTCTTATGCATTTGAACTTTCTTCCTCTCCTTCATCCTCACTTTCCTCCCTCAGGTTTAACCCTCTTCTCAACTACTCTTGTAATGCATCAATCTGTCTCTAGAGGGATGCCAATGCATCTCTTCCACCAGCATTTCTACCACTTCGACCACCTCTGGCACCACCATGCCTACTAGGCATCACTCTTGGAGGCATCTTTATTGACCTTGACCCACAACCAGGGTCCTAGTGCGAATTGCCTCATGATCAGCGATCTGTCCACATGCTCAAGAAAATCTCGCTCCAATACCACTTGATGAGGGTGTAACCCGAGACTTAGAACATAACCCGCAAACAAGAGAATAATTTTATTATTCAGAAAATGAAGCTTCTTACATGCAGAGGATCTCAAATCCCCAAGTTCTACAGCACATGCAAGTTACAGAAAGCTACAAAATAACCCTTTCGCAATATGCGAGCTTGTCCCCAAAAAGTTGCCCAAAAATTAGAAACCCGCCCATAAATAGAGCTCCTCTTTAGTTTGGAGACAAAACAACATTCAAATTTGAGTTTAGGTGGTTTGGCGCCAGAAAATTACAACTTGAAGTTCAAATTTCAAAAGAACATTTGCAATTGTATCTTCTAGAAAGTGTGCTAACTTCCTGGGGCCATAACTTTTGATCCGAGACTGCGATTCACGAACCGTTTGAACCATTGGAAAGTTCTCGAAGTCAACAACGTGCTTGAAATTGCTACACTGATTTTAGAAAGTTTTGGGGCTGATCTAGGAAATCGAAGTGCCTCAAATCTCATTCGGAAGATTTTTAGGTGCAAATCTAGGCAACTAAAACTGCAATATCTTTCAACCCAGGAATAGAAAATAAAAACCGTAAATTGGGAATTTCATTATGACGAAAAGGGTATCCAAAAATGTAAAAACATCTAAAAATTGAGAAACTTGAAATTTAACTATTTTTGGGTGATGCAAGATTGCCCTTACACCACTGGATGCTCCTGCATCAAGTGGTGTATGAAGTAGATCTATGGTGGATATTTAATGTACCATTTATCTAACAACATAAATTTAAAGGTGAGTGATGGTAGTGGAATGTGACATTAGCTGAAGAAAGATGGTAGCCTCCCACTGCACCACTGAGGATTTACTCAAGCCCTATGGTATAACAAGCTAGTGTCATGTGATGAAGATCAATGTCAAGGATTTGAAGGAGGATGATCTGATGGATATATTTATGTCTATTCACATCTCTAAAATAAAATTCATAGGCTTATGTGATGTATTGATGCACTATGTGATCATGATGGTTATATGATCGATGATGGAGATCAAGAGGAAAAGATCTAATGATCATGATAGCTCTTCACGTTGTGAATTTGATCTTGGTTCCCTAAGTGGGAAAGTGATAAGCTTTCAGAGTAAATTGATAAGTATGAGATGAAGATAAATGACATAGGTTTAAAGGAAGACAATCTAATGGCTATTTTTTAAAGATGCTAAGATGAATGGAGAGCCATGGGATCATAGCATGAAGACTATAGATTGATGACCTAGATTTGAATGTGAAGATCTCAAATAGCTAAGTCCATGTGAACAAGGGTTTCAGTTAGTAACTAACAAAGATAATGAATTTAATTAGTCCACTTGCACCAATGACCAATATGAATGAAGATTTGATTCACAGGTTGGCAACATAGGTCGCCATGTTGAGAGAGATCAAAATCAGATTAAATTATCAGAAGAATATATTAAATGCATATCTGATTCTAGGGTTTGACATGTTGCTATTGATGTAGATGTAGTATGATTTCAGGTAAACCCAAACAAAAGGTTTTATATGCTTTGTATAGATTACCATAGTGATTGAGATTGAATCAGAGCACATAATTATGATAATGCATTTAATGTATTATTCGTTTATGGTTTTGTAGATCAACATACTTGGAAAATTTCAATGAATAATATTTTCATGTGTCAATGATGCAAGGCTCGAGATGAATATAAAGCTTCCTGAAGAAGATAGAAAGTGTGGGAAAAACCTAACAGAAGTTTCCAAATGAGTTGGATGGTGATGTAAGGCTATAGATAGTAATTGTAGGTTAGTGAAGAAAACAAAAAGAAATACAATCAAGTAATTGTGATAGTGTGGTGTATGTAGGAGTATAGTGTGAAGAGAGAGTGTAGACCAGTAGATAGAGAATGCACAATCTATGAATGAGTTGAACCCAAACAAAAATTTGAGATTCCAATCTAGGTTAACATTCAAAGAGTAGAAAAAAGAATTTTCTAAACTTGCAAAATAGAAAAAAGGGGAGAGTACAAAACATAGTAGATAAAGAGAGTGCAGAGTAGAGGGGACATTTTGCTAAGATTGTAGCATCAACAACAAAGAGAATGTTTGCATAGTTGTAGAACAAAGATTGAGTAGTTACAGATTAGACTTGTAACAAAGAACTAGATTCATATGAATCATTGTGTTTTTCATTTTAAATCTAATTGATTGGTGCTATTAGATAACTGAGTTGGTGCTCAGTGTAGGGAGTTGATGCTTCCTTAGAGTTAGTGCTCCTAAATAAAGGGATTGGTGTCTCCTTAGGGTTGGTTCCCTTGTCAACAAAATATTTGATTGTGATGCTAGATTTGATCAATACCCTCAAGTAGCCTTTATCGCCATGGTTTTTCCCATCATGAGTTTTTCTCATATATTTGGTGTTGTGATGTTATGTGTTGTGTGTCTGGTTATGTTTCTATATCACTGGTTTTAATCTGCACACTAAGAGTTTAAGAAGTTAGTCTATAGAAAAGAGTTAAATGGTTAAAATTTTAAGTGATCTACTAATTCATCCCCCCTCTTAGTAGATTGTTGTGTTCCAACAACCCATTGTCCCCATTCTTGTTCATATTGATGGTAGATGAATTCAATAGGTTCATTTTTAGATTCCTTTAGTAGGCTCATTTCTAAACCTCAACTATTTTGTCATCAACACACCACTTGTATGTGGATGATACCATTTTATTTAGGAAATCATCCAATGAGGAGGAAAAGGCAATGCAATAGGCGATTGAAATTTTTAGGAAGGATGTTGGATAGATTGTTAACTAAAAAAAATTAAGCATATTCTTCTTCAATGCAAGGAATAAGCCTTAGAGGTGTTCCAAGGGTCAATTGGGCTTTGGTGGTGGCATCCTTCCTTCAAAATACCTAGGAATCCCACTTTATGAAGGTTAGACTAAACCTGCACTATGGGAGGAAACAATCAAAAAGTGCAAAGAGAAAATAGAGAACTGGTGTGGTTGTTGGTTAATATTGGTAGGCAAGATAACTCTTATCAATAGGGTTTATTGGTTCTTAATGTTTCCAACCTCATACAATCCTGCCACCACCTCCAACACTCTTCTATATTCTTGCTCAAACTCACAAAACCTTCACATAGCCTCTACATACAATATTTCATCAAACTCTCTCACTTTTCCATCATTTTCATACCCTAACTCATCACTTTTCCTCATGACAGTCCTATATTTTCCCCCAATTCCTTCATACAGACTCTACCTACCTCCCTACCATCCTAAAACTAACATTTAGAGCCCATTCCACTTAGACACAAGGAGTACAATATGTGGAATGGGCTTTATTGCATGATTAAAACCTCAAAGCCTTAAAACTACACCTATAAGCTTGTCAATAGTAGTTTAACAAAATATTTGTTGTGCCTTCATCACACATGCCCCGTTCGGAATGATGACCCTCTCTTTCCTTCGCCTGTCTAGGTTCTTTTTTGTTGTCTCATTTCATGGGCCCCTTGTTTTGGTGTTCAAAATGGTCAGTGAGTCCTAAACAGCTCATCTTGAGTTGACCATGTTCCACCCCCTCAAATTTCCTAAGCCCTAAGTCCTTACAGAATCTCGCTAGTTGTTTGCCTTAGCTTTATGAAGTCAACATCCATGGAGATCATCAGGCCCTCCTTGGAGGGTCACCCCTCTTAGATTTGCATCACCTCATCGCATTGCCTCAAACAACTTTCATCTAGTGGCTTTTCATCAATCAAGTTTCAGAGTTATGTTCGTCGTCGGTTCATCACCAAACTTTTGAGTGATGATTAGCTCATTGCCACCTTCCCATCAAAACCCAGAGAACCCATCATCATCTATCTAACACCGAGCAACCCACGTCCATCCACCCACATCCATATGCCCCACACGCTCCACCCCTCCAACGACCACTTTTGAAAAATTGATGAATCACCAACTCTCTGACCTGCTATACTTGTATTAAATAGGGGCATTAAATGCACTTAAGTCTATAAATATCTGATGATGAAAGGTCATTTTCACCTATTAGTTTGATTAGAGTGAGTCAGAGCTACCCCATGATTGCTGCCATCAAGCCCGATGAGTGTCGTCACCGATATAATGTGTTCACTAGCTGATTTGATTGCCTCCTTCATTAGATTCTTGAGGTGAGTCTACCACCCACACCATGCTTCATGTTTTTCCTTGATTTTTGGTAAAATGGATAAATTTGAAAGAGGAAAACCCATGAACTAAGCAGAAGAGACCCAAGCGCACAAAACCCATATGATAAAAATTTTAAAAACTTTCAAAATTGAACAACATAACACCTATGGAACCTTGTCTTCCTGGTGCCATTCTTTAGCCAGAGCATTCATTCTTTGTAGCCTTGGGCCCCCTCATTATCACTAATAACCTTGGAAATAGGTTGAACTCTGATGAATGGAAAATAACTCCTTCGGGTCTGCCATCATGAAAGGACCCCTTCCTTTCACCGTCTGAAAGTTTCACAAAATTTCATAAGCTGAAGGGAGATCCAACAAACCTCTCAGATATGACTCCATGGGATTCCTTTCCTGTGACGTTGCTTGTGATCCATAATTCCAAATGGATTTCTAGCAACAACCTCCCAACGGCTGGGTCCCACTATTCAAAATTGCCCCATGATCAAGCCCTTGAAAAGTCCTATGTCATAGCTTGTATCGGATCCTACCTCATAGACTTCTACTAGTGGAGTTCCATTGGAGTTTTGCTATCCCAAATGACATTCTAATCCCTTCCATCTGACCTTCAAGCCCTAGTCCTACATCTGCAGTGTAACACTGTTTGAACTTGAACATGACCAAGTGCCAAGCTCTTTGCGGTCCGACGTGCCGAGTTTGCCATTGTCAATGACCCTTGACCCCTGGTATTCTGACCACCTGATTCCATGCGCCCCATGACTGTTTGAGTGAAATGCTAAAAAAATACTAAATGATTGTCCTCCGTGGATCTCCCTTATTGGGTTTCCATCATCAAGACTTCGTACAATCCTTACCGTGCCCACACAGAAAACTACCTCCATCCCGTCCTGTGCTCGGAACCCATACCTACCTTGGTTGCTAGATTCTCCAAACAACAAATGAAGTAATACGTGAAGGCCAAACTCTCCATCTAGACCCGACATGTCGGACCACCTCCATTGAAACATCGTATGTCCTCTGTTGTTTCCAATGGCAAGCATCTGGCAACCTTCTACCCTTTTCAACCTGAAGTTCCTAATCAGCAAGGAACTCTACTATCACCTTCCAGAACTGCAGGCCCTACCCGTTGGAACTCCGCCCCTGAAATGATGTCCTACCAGAGTCATTTTAAATAGAAAAACTCAAATAGCAAAGCTCCTCTCTGATTTCGATTTCCCAAGAGATGACCCAAATTTCCTCCAATCACCAAATAGACTTTGACCCACATGTGCAGATAGGGAACTCTCCTCAATGGATCCTTCAAATTGATCAAATATGAAGGCAGGTCAGGATAGGTGGTCTGTTGTGCCCTGATTGTTGTCCCTCCTACAACCCCCTTAGAAACAACCATCAGGCTAGGGAAGTCTAACTCTTGGGGCCCGACTTGGTAAAACTCCCTCCTACAAAACATTGATGTTAATCTAGATGATATACTAGATTTTTTCAAATGCTAAATTATCCAATCTAACACTGTTTGTAGGGTTTTAGCTAGTGTTTCCATATTTTCATGCTTGTTGTGCTCACTTGTCTTCTTCCAGTAGGATATATGGAATCAAGTGTAGGACCTTCGGGAGCAACCCCAGAGAAAGATAAAGGAAAGAAAACTAAGGCACCTCACGGAAAAAATGACAATGACCCGATGAAGTACAAGTTCCAAGGGGAACCCCTGAACTACAAAGTCACCTCAACTTGGAAGGAGGTCTCTGACACAAACATCAGACATATAGACATCAATGAACTTAAGTAGAGAGTCTGAATCAACCCTAAAACAAATAATGCAAGAAGTATCAGAAGTAGTGGGCTGGCTAAAGCTATAGGCTTTCCTCCTTCCCTTGTCGCCCCCAAGCTTGTTATGGCCTATAGAGAGGCATATGAAGAAGAGACCAAAACCATACTAGATAGAGATGGAAATATTCTAGCTGACATGTTTGCTAAGGTGAGAACAAGGACTTTTCATATCCCTACCTTTGGGGAGATGGAAGTGCCAACCCTTGATGATGGCAAGGCTATGTGGGATTAGGATCCCCTCAAGTGTAAAAGACTTATTAATCAGTACTAGTTGAAGGAGAAGAGGGGAAATGCTACAAAGGTTCCCCAGGAGCTCTTCCATAGTTACTTTTATGAGGATTACCATGATTTGGTGACCTTACTAAGTAGAGTAATGGGCCTTCCTACTATTGCTTACTTCCAAGAGTGGATGTTGTACTTCATTGAAGAGATTCTCCATGGAGAGGCCAAGTTCTACTAAGTAGCGATAATCAGTGATTGCTTCCATGAATAATTTATGGTTGTAAAGAAGACCTCTTGATTCTACATGACATCTTACTTGGTCTATTCATTAGCTGAACAGATGCAATGCAAAGGCTTATTTAGAGCTCTAGATGAGGAACCAGGCAAGGAGCTAAAAGTCTATGATAATTACCCTCAACTACAATTTAGAAACTTCTAGAGGGACTACTACAAAGTCAATGACACTTTTATAGGTCATATTATTAGATTGTTTTGGGGGTGACTTTGAGAGGAGAGTCTCCCACAGTGCCAATGCATTCTTAAAAAAAAACTCCTTATTCATTTAGTATCCAATGTTCACCTACATTCATGTTGAATGCTTTTTAGAAAGACCATACAAGTTGCCCTGGTATCCTAATGAACCGATAATACTGTTGGAACTCTCTCGGCAGCTACATCATGCACACAACCTTTTGAGTGGAAAACATAAGGCGGGGATTCCTTATTCGCTCTCCTTCATGCAAGGGCTATATGAACTCCATACCTCTCAATGTGCTGACAATTCAGAGAAAGAGCTAGTGGAATACCATTTGAGACTCCACACTGCCTGGCCATGGATGCACTCCTATGGAAATCTCAAGAAGGCACTTGGACCTGAATACACTCATCTACATAGTGTCAAGGACTTTTGGGATAATTGCAAAGATGATAATGAAGTGCAAATTTGACACTATATGCGAATGACAACATATTTCGTAAAGAGGGTCAACTTGTTCCCCATACCAGATTAGGTAGCAGAAGATGAAAATATAGTGATGGATCCTTGGTACAATGCCATTGCAAACCTCCCACTACCACTGATTGACTGGGATGAACACGAGGTTGAAGACCTTTTGGAATTCTCAAATTTCCCAAATTTGAGATGCCCATTTCAAAATTTTGCCTCTGTATTCTCAGAAGTGCACTTGAGAAATCTACCTAAATGACCTACTTTGGAGGGTCATAATTTGAAGCCTATTGATTTTCAAGAAAAATCCATTTGAAAACTCACTAATGTGTCTTATGTGAGCAAGCATGCCAATTTTTAGCTTCCCACGATAAGTTATATTAGGGTTTCGAAAAGTGAAGCTGGAGGCTTTTGACACTTTTATGTTGTTTGTAAATGTCCAGTCTTGCAAAGTAGCCTCCCATTTGAGCTTACATTTTTCACCTAGATAAATGTTAGGCTAAAATGAGCTCACATGTCAGGTTTCAAAAATTTATGAGTTGATTTGCTATTTTTAATAGATCAAAACCAAATGGAATTTCTTCAGTTTCGCACCTGCATCTTCAGAAACCTTTTTGAGAGGTCAGCTTTGACCTTGAATATCTTCTGATGGGTAATGATTCAAGCCAAGCCCTTTTTCACATGTGTTATCTACACCAAAATGAGCTAGTGTGTCCAGTGGCAACTCGCTAGGAGTTGATTTGATATTTTTGCAACATGGTGATTGGGTGAGTTTTAATTGATCCTGAACAACTATTTGTTGCAGAAAGTTCAAGTAGGCAACTTGGCTAATTAATATCTTTCACCTCGTGACCCCTTTCTCTAAAGCATCTTTTGTATTGCATTCTTGATACCAATGGCTACATTCCTACAAGTTTTTATGGTTATAGTAGGTTGTTTGACTAGTTTTCAAAGCTGATTTCAGAGCCAACTTGGCCAGTTTTGCACATTTTGCAAACTTGTCAAAAAGTAGGGTTTAATGAAAACCCAATTCAAATTTCCACTCCAAATTCATTCAAAATTTGTGTCTGATCCATTTGAGCAATAAATTTGTTTCAAAATGATTTTTTTTTTAGTTGGGTATGTTAGAAACCAAGATCAAAATATTATTATTTAGGAAAATCATAATTACATGAGATGTTTTTTTTTATAAAAGCAATGTATGCATAACCCTAATCTTATCTTTAGCAACAAGATAGCTCAACAAGATAAGGATGAGAATAGTTAATCTAGGAATTAAAATGTTACCTAAGTAAACTTAGGCAAGTGTAATTAAATATTAATTACACTAACACCCCACGATAAGTGCAACTTAGGGAGACTAACAAAGCATGCACCTAAAACTAAGATGAATGCCATAAAGTATGAATGGGTCCTAGAAACAAGGCCTAATCAGATACCCATGTACAAATGCAATGAATGAGGTAGAGAAGGAAAACCCAGTGGGACAAAACCCTCCTATATGAGATGACTGCTGCAAAGAAGCACTGGAAGAACACTGTGGAGTAACACTAGAACCAAAATCCGACAAGCAAGGAAATATACTTTTGTCTACAAGAAACCAAATGAGGGTCACTGAAGGACTCAAGCAGAAACATAATAATGTGACAGTAGACCCGATGCCACAGAACATTGGAAAACTCACAAACTAGAACAACCTTGGAATTTGTGAAGCAACAATAGATGAAATGATGACAGAATTTGGAAACTGTGTATCTCGATGTTGATGCCAAACTAGGAATAAAACTCTTCCATGGGAACAAGTACCATAAAGACTCTGGAACATTAACCATAAAAACATGGCCCTCAAACTGAGAAGGATCTGAACCAATGTGGATCAATAACCATAAACTCCCAATCTAAAGTGTGAATCGATGTGAATTTGATATGTGTCAAGCAAGAGAAAAAAAGTGGCTAAAAGAAACTAAGAAACCAAATATAACCCATGCGAGTTGTCATCAAAACAAGATGGAGATCAAAGTGCATGCACACTCTAATCAGATTATTATGCAAGAAACCCCCTCGATGGAACTTTATCTCAGTTCTTTTATTACAATAACCCAATGATTGTAAAAGGATATAATGCTAAACATGCATAAATAGAAAATAAAATGAGACATCAGATCTATGAAGAGGATTGAACCATATTTCCAATGTTGTAAGAATGGCGAAAAAAGGATCACCGAGTCAAAAGATATTCCCTTCGGAGTGAAAACAACAACATCTGAGTTCAAGGACATACAAAATAAAATTGGATAAAAATCTTGTAAAACCACTTTCACGAATGGATTGGCATTAGAATTATCTTTCCAACGGTATCTTGTTTGCAAAAGATAAACACCGTACACAAAAAAGACACCTGATTTAGTGAAAGTTGCTCCAAAAGGCCCAATAAGGCCTACAGGCAGCCTAGGGGGCTTTAAAAATATAAGCCCTTGGTCCTGTGCATGACCAAGGGCTGGTGGAATGGAGGCTAGGGTGGAGCCCCTAGTCCTCCATAGGACCTGCACTTGTGCTAGGAGGCTGCCAGCAGCTGGGCACGGGCCCTTGGTCCTCCATTGGACCTTGGCCTTGCAGAAGGGGCCCAACAGGGGCTGCATGGGGGAGCCACTGGCGGTGGTGGCGGACTGGCGGTGGCCTAGTGGTCATCGGGTGGTGTGATTGATCTGTGTGGGTAGCATAGGTTTTTCAAATAAATTTCAATTTTTTAAATTCTTTTTTTGAATGTTTTCAAAAAATGTGCATTTGAATGCGTGTTGGGGAGGCCGTAGGACCTCCCTAGCAAATTTTTTTTTGCCCCAGAATCAAATTTCACCAAAATTGACGAAATGAAGGGTGATCTTAGGGTTTTTGGCGACTGCGAATGCAACGGTGACCTCCGTTTGTGCCTAAAATTCTCTAAAAAATCGGCTACCCCTAGAGCTTGAAAAAAATGTTTGAGCTTGAAACCCTCGCAGATCTGGAAAACGATGACCAAAATCTACAAAATAAAAGTCAATCATGACTTTTTCTAGCCCTCTTAATCCAATAGAAATGCCCGATCTAATCCAAGATGCTTCATAAATATTCTCAAGGAATGAAACCCTTGAGGAACCCCAAACAATCTCTACACTAAAAATCTCAAAATATCTGAGAAGTGGCTGCAAATCAAGGCTCTGATACCCTGTTAGAAACCAAGATCAAACATGCAAACAAAACAAACCTTCCACAAGAGAAAAATAGAAAAAGCAAAGCTATTTCAAAAAGATGTGCAAAATATTATTACCCAAGAAAATCATAATTACATGAGATGATCTGATTTATAAAAGCAATGTATGCATAACCCTAATCTTATCTTGAGCAACAAGATAGCTCAACAAGATAAGGATGAGAATAATTAACCTAGGAATTAAAATATTACCTAAGTAAATGCTACCAATTTTTTGCTACAACTCAATTGGTGTAGTTGATTAAATACTATTATATCTTAAATGAAGTTATAGTTATTTTTGCATTATGCTTAAGTGTTGTTTGCACTTTTTTCATTATTCATCAAGTGATAGTTATGCATTGAAATGAGGAAACAAAATTTCAGAAGTTGCTATTTAATGTTCCAGAATCAAATGGAGTACATAATTGAGCATACAACAATAAAGCAATAGAATTCTTTCATTTATTTCATAATGTAATTCATATTTATAGAATTTCATTTGATTGCAAGAATTCAAATGATAGTACAAATTTGCATTGAGATGCATTTTTTTCTTTTCAAAATTAAAAGCATAAGATTGAAA
Organism: Sequoia sempervirens; assembly: GCA_007258455.2. NCBI lineage: Eukaryota > Viridiplantae > Streptophyta > Pinopsida > Cupressales > Cupressaceae > Sequoia > Sequoia sempervirens. The sequence goes on along the minus strand of VDFB02075321.1, from coordinate 94,074,744 downwards.
TTAAATATCCACACAATCCATGGATGTAACTGTTATAGTGCATCATAAGCATCACACTACACTATGGAAGATGTACAAAAGGAATAATCACATAAGTATAAACATAATCATCATTGCTTGTATTGATGACTATTGCAAAAGTGGTGCACCATTTGTCTTCTTCGAGCTTTGTTGACCTGTAGGAAGGAAGAGATGGATGTTAGAGCTTCGACTATGAATATACCTACATGAACCATCAACGATAATGTAGTATGCTACCAATCATACACTGAAACAATCAAGAAAAGTGCAGAAACATGAGATGGAAGAGAAAAATCAACATCATCATATATTGTTTTATGCTAACATCTTTTGTTTCTTTGTGCAAGTATATGGAAGAAAATGAAGCTAATTATCATTTGAAGATCAAGCATGTGTAGGAAAATGGGCTTCCACAAGGGTAGAGCAAGGCATGTTGCCCCTTATTCATTACAAGTGGGCTAAGAAGGAGATTGCAATCATCATGTTCATCAAGAAAGGAAATATACAACTAGAAGAGTAAAACATAATTCATCCATCAAGCCATCAAGCCAATTGTTCATTCATAGTAGTCAAAAATGTTTCTAAAAGCTATAGGTGGACAATTAATTTAAATCAGCTTGATTAATTCAACTGAGTACATTCATCTCAAATACTGTTGTATGGTTATATTCTTCTACCACAATATTATTTGTTCATCATGTTCATAATATCATGCAAAGATCAATAGTGTTCATGCTTATGACAGTGATAGTGAACAGGCATACATAATGCCTCAACATAGAGAAATGTTATAGATTTTCATTAGAGAGCAAGGCATAAAGCAATTTTAAATAATGGAGCATAAAAATGCATGAAGAGTGCCAGATAGAAGAGCATACTTTTAGAGGGAAGTGAAGCATGAAGACATAAGAAGAAGGTTTCAGGTATTTGTTAGAGTGAAGGATTACAAGAATCAATACAACAAGACAGTCAGCTTCATTTTGACTGAGAATGCAATGTTACTTCAAGTAAAGTTTAATACCTCACTGTTTTGAAAAGAAGACAATCAAAATACACTATTTTGGATATCTATGATGTCCTATCATTCAATTGTTTTGACATTCAAACTATACTTAAAAAAGAAATTACAATTATCAGGCAAGTTTTCAAGGATTCATATACATAAAGTCATTTTTAGAATGAACATGTATACATTGAACATGATATGAATAAAGGTTTGGAGTGCATCCCTGAAGAATGTAGTTGTGAGTGCATGAGAGAGTAAAGCAAACAAATAGTCTATAGATGCAATTAAAAGGATTTATGTGTGAAAGGAGGGTCCGAAACAACATTGAAACGACACCACAAAATGTAATCAAAGTGCAGATATATGAAGGTTTCTGGAAAATATTCAATTTTATCATATTATGGTGTACCCATGTTAAGAAATAACATAGATTTCTTTAAGTTTCCAAATACCCATATCTTGAAAATTGAGGAATTTTTGAATGTAACAAAAGCTATGATGGAACAAGCTCAAAATTTGGATACATGATAAAATATAGCTTTGTTTATTTTTTCATAATACCCACATTGGGGTTTTGAATTAAAATACAAATATTACAACTTGCAGTGACACCCATGAGAGGGTCTTTAAGGAAATAACAAAAAGTAATGCAAGGTAACTTTCAAATTCCTAGCATACCCACATTGGGGTTTCTAATTTAAAGACAAGATTTTCCAATTTTCTGAGTTACCCATATGAGGGTTTTATAAGGAAATGAAAAAGAAGGTAGAGAATCGACATGGGTCAAGCTCCAATGGGATTAAACACATATTTATTCAAAAAATCAAATTACCATATGAGGGTTTTTTCTGAAATGCAGATTTACCATCATTTCTGAGTTACCCATATGGGGTTTTGTTCCAAATGCAGAGAATACATAGTATTCTCTCTTGGGTTGAGCATAGAAGGTAATAAAAAAAATCATTTGGTGCATGAATGGCCGCAGCCTAGGAGAGGAGTTTTGGCTCCAAAGTTTCATTTTCTAAAATAGAAGGCTCTCAGTTACGCATGATGGTCACCAGATCTAAAATAAACAATAGATATTAGCAAAATTTCTTAAGTGAAATGCAATAGTAACGCATGAGCATGGCGCAGCCTATAGATGGCCTTTAAATTTATAAATGAAAATGACATGTTTGCAAGAGTATATGGAGCTTTTAAGCTTCTGTTTTGTAGAAAGACAAATACAATAACAAGAGCTTACCACTTAATGCATGTAGGAGAACATATAAGCCACGACTAGAGCTCTACAGAGCTTTCAAAATCCAAACAAAGCACTCAGTTTAACTTGTTCCTGTCGACTAGTGGGTGAATGGCCACAAAAGTATCAAGAGTAAGCACATAAGGTAAAGAATTCATCATATATTTATCTCATGGCCGTGGCCAATGAGGCTTTTATTCCCATCAAAGAAGCCAAGGAATGAAATGGATACATGAGAAAATACTTACCCTAAGTTATGGAGGCTGAATATGATCAAATCGAAGAGGAGTGAGCTTGAATCAAGTCTCAAAGCTAAAACCCTAACCTTTCCATGGTGGTGGCTCATGCAAAGACTCATTTCTCCAAAGTTTCACTTTGCAAAATGATGCAAAAACATAGGACATTCTTCACATTTTGTTCATTAGGGTTTTCCTTTGCCCTAAGTCAAATTGAGCTTTATCACATTTATTTAAGAAAATCCTTGCCAATTAATACATATGCCTAGGTTGGCCATGGTGTTCTTCTAAGACCTTTGAGTCTAGGTTTAATTTAAGTTTTGAGATAAAGCCTTAGTTTTTGATTGATTTTGGAGAAAATCAATTCAAATAAGAATGATATAATTAGTTTTTCCTTGGAGATGAGCTTTCATATTTAGGGTTATTTTATTTTCAATTGATTTGTGAGAAAATCAATTAAGATATCGATAAGAGAGATGCCTTGTAATCTTTATGATTTTTTATTAGAAAATAAAGATTTGTATTGGAGGGATAAGTTGTAATTTTTTTGCAAAAGATTACTAAAATATTTTATTGCAAAAATAAATCTAATTGTGAGATTATGAAAATTAATGCTATTAGATTTCCACAATCCATAGTGTTGAAGATTGTTAATTTCTGGATTTTTTATTGTGTTAGAGCTTTTTTCATCAATGTTTCGGATCACACTCAGTGATCCATCATTAGGATGCTAGAGAGCATAGGAAATGAGAAAATGAGTTGAACACTATTAACATGGAAACAGTGAGTTTTTTTGCTTTTATACAGACTTTTGAGATAGTTTTGATGCCTTTTTCTTGAGCTTTCTTTGTGAGCTCGGATTAGGGTTTTTGGAGGGTTATATCTTGAAAAAACTTAGTTTTTCTTCTTCTTCTTGAGTTCAAATTTTAGTTTCTGGCTCACACACATTTTGGAGCTTGTAAACTCTTTTTGTACTCAGTTCAGATAGATTTTGGCATACTCCTTCAGTTGAATAAAAACAACATTCCTACTTTCTCAATTTTGTGTCTACTTGCAATTTCAATTTGATGTTATATTGTGATTTTTGTTCACAGAGTCCTTGTTATGTCCTAAGACTGTAATTCTTGATGCGGAATGTTCAAAAATATAGGTTGCATGTTGTATTTAAAATTAGGTCTTCATGCAAATTATTTATGTGTTAATTGTTCATGATAGGTTGTGAGATCTTGTGTTTTTCTGAAAGCTGTTTGTGAGGAAGAAATCAAAATCATCATTAAATCATTATCAAATCTTGAAAATCATCTGTTAGTCACAGGTTTTAATTTCAGTCATCTTTTTAACTTTTTCCCTTAGAAAATCACTTGGAATAATATTCATCATTCGAAGAACCAGCTCACTTTGGAGATTCTCTTTTCGTGTAGATCACCCACATCTAAAAAGAGTTTCCATGTCTCAATAGATAGTCTGATATTTGCAAATTTGACAAAGGGTGTATATTTGATTGATAACAGTTTAATTATGCAAGTGTAATTAAATATTAATTACAATAATAGGGCCCACATGGGGATCCAGTATGCTCCATCCTGTTATGAGGTTTCAAGTGTTGCATCATAAACTGTTGGAGAACATTGTGGTTATAGAAGCATGAATGCAGGGCATTGTTTCTTCAATGAATTTTCAGTTATTATTATAAGCCCCTTCAATTGAATCTAAGGGGATGGTGTTGGATTTGGGTTACCATGGGATAAAGTCATAGAACTTTTTGAGTCCTCACTTGGTTACCTAAGTATTTGTATGATATGGAAAAGTGCAACTTTTTCATCAGTGTATTCACATATTGGGGACATACTTTGCCAATTACTGGTAGTATAGGATTTGATAAACAATTAGGATCTGCAACTAGTGTATTCATCAAGCTTTTGTACCAAAGTTCTTCAAAGCACCTTATTTGCAAATTGTAGGGGACAACTCTCTTAATAGCTGAGAGATCTCAATATCTTTAAAGATAAAATGTAACATGAGAAAATAAAGCTCCTATTCAAATTTTGATGATGTGGGACAACCATTAAACAAATTAAAATGGCTCAAACTAGTGAATGGTATGCCATGGTAACATGATGTATAAAATGGAGTTGTTGATAAGTTATCAGAAAACTTCTAAGCAAATAGAGAAGATGCCATGGTGTGAGCAGAGATGGGATTAAGATTGAATAAAGGGCTCGGTGGTATATCTCAGAGAGGATTTCAATGTGATGATATGGGAATATTATAGGTGTCACTGTTGCTTCTTGTAGGGGACTTGGTATTTTCTTTATGAAGCATGAAAAGGGTTTAAAGTAGCAACACACGAAGCTTGATGGAGGACAATAAAGGTATCAAATGCAAGTGAAAAGGATGGGGCGAACTACATAGTAAAAGGCTCAAATGTTGGTCATAGGAAGCACCAAACAATTAGATATTTGTTGAGAGGGCCTTAGAAACATTGAGACACCAGAATGTATCTATAGAAACTCAAAGAAAATGCAGTCAATTGCATTTGAGTGTGGAGTATAGGCATTTAAAGTGGCAGAACAAGCCAACACCTCTTAGAGGGCATCAAACGCACAAAATGAATGAAGACCATAGAAACTTCAAGTAAATGGAATAGTCGGTAGAGCTAATGCCTAGCTATATGCATCATTGAGGGGAACACCATAGGGATGCATACAAAATGATTTGTTAAAAATGATTTGAAAAATTTCTAGCAAATGTATTGGTGTAGCATTGAAATAGGGTATAAATACCCATCGAAGCACAAGGAATAAACAACACTCAATGGAAATCCATCAAAGCTTCAATGAGTGTAGCCGATATGAGCCACATGGGACATGCATCATTTGATGAAAAGTATTTTGAAACTTACAAACAAACGCAAGCACCTTAGTTTTTTTGAATTGAGGAGAGCTAAATGAAAGTAAAGACATCCATCAAAGCATGAAGGAAATGGCAGGGAGAACAAGGCGTGCAACTTATGCCACATGAATATAATATCATGAAATGCCATATTAGTTGGATATCTATGAAAGGGAGCTGCCACACCTGGAGATAAGGAGATAGTAAACAAACCCAAAATGCATTTGTTGATAAAAGACTTTAAAAACTCTCAGCAGAGGTAGGGAAAGCTCAAAAGCAATGTGAGGGAAACACTGAATGCAGAGATGCAAACACAACCATCATGCTAATAGAGGAGTCAATGGATTTGTGGAAAAGTCCTTAAGTAGAAACTTAAGAGCAGATGCAACGTAGTGGAAAATGGACGGAAAATGGAAATAAAGTAGAATACCTCCAAGCAAATGTGACAACATGAATGCCATTGTAGCTGCCATTGTCAAACAGAGAAACCACAAAGAAGAATGTGAAGAGTGAGAAATATTAGGGCATGAAGTTAAATGAGATGAATCAATGACAAAGATCAAAGATTGAAACCCAGCCAAATCCTCACCCCATCTTGCCAGTTCGCTAAAATAAAACACGCACTTGTTAAACTCGTGGGATGGTTGAGAAGGAAGTCATATGAGGTGGGCCCCCTAAGAAAATAAAGAAGCCTAAAAAACCATTTGGAAGTCCTCCAATATTTTGAATAAACATTTAATGGGGACAATTAAATGTTTTATTTTAAAGTAAAACTTTAAAGCAAAATATGAAGGCACTGAGATGCAGGTAAATCTCCACCTCACCCCGTTGGATCGTTGTTTGTAGATGTGGATGGATTAATTCTTGTGTGATCCACGAAATTGTGCCACATGGTAGATGTTCCTAACAATAAAGGTGAAGAAATGGGTTTTTCCCGACACATTGTGGAAGGTAAAACATTCACGACATATTGTTTTAAATATAAAACAATGAGTAAATATAAAAAAGGGGATGAGTTAGTGGAAAAACATTTAAATTTTAGTGTTGCCCATGGTTTTTAAAGGCATGGGGATTAAATGTGAAAAAGTGATAGGTTCTAAATTCTATCCATGTGGTTTTAAATTGATTTATTTCTAATGGGGGGAATATTTTAAAAGCCCAAGTGAAAATATAAAACAACATTGGTAAAATGTCTCTATTGGCAGCAAAGTGAATTTATTCACTTTAAGAGGCAAATATTATATGCAACAAAATAGGGAGTAGAGGTATTTTCAACAACAAAATGAATATGATGGATATTCATCATATGCCATAATTTTATGTTGGAAGACAACTTGGATAAAGGAAGATTGAGAGGTAGAATAAGTTGGTTGCATAGAGAGGAGAGAGGCTTTACAAATTTGTTGATCAATGGTGATAGATTTTCCAGATGGCAATTTCAAATCATTCTTCTAAAATCTTCAATTCTTCTATATCTTCCTTTCTTCTCTCGTTTGTGAATTTTTTGAAGGTTTTGTTTGGGGCTAGGTAGATAGCGGAATGTAAAGTTCTGAGGAAATTTTGAGTCTGTAAGTTTTAATTTCAGATTTCATGAGCAAATATCAACTAGTTTCTCCAGGGAATTCATGAATATCTTCAAAGTGTTTGCATATTCATGAGATATCTTCAAATTGTCTCTAGATTTATACATTTGCAGTCATTTAAATTAAATAATACCAAGTATCTTTGATTTTGGCATCTCAATTTCATGAGATTGTTTTATCTGTTTATGCATTTGTTTCAATGAAATCGTTAAATGCTTTGAGCAGGTAGTTGTGATTGAAGTGTGCAAGTTGGATCTGATCAGGAGAATTTGATTGATAACAGGAGAGGATATGTTGATGTAATACATTAATAGTTTTAAATCTAGTAGTTGAAGGTTATTTGTTGATGAATTCTCTTCATAAATTTGACTCCATGGCCTAGAATTAGGCACTAGTTTGTCATTCATTTTTATGCATCTTAGAAACATCTTTAAATTCAAAATCATTTTAATCCCTATTGTTTGATGTTGAGTCCTACATCCCAATTGTTGAGTTAGTGTTGATATATCAAGAATTTATCCAGATTCGAAGTTGTCATTACTTTCTTAGTGTATTTCATTGGGAATTATCTATTATAAATGACAATGCCAGTTTTTATGAGTGAATTAAGTTTGGGCTTTGTATAGGTTGACCCACCTTGGTCCTGTAGAGCCAGAAGTGTAGAAGATCTTAGTCTTTGACTGAATCTTATTAGTTGCAGCCAAATCAATCTTTGATTCTAACAATAAGACCTTGGCTAAGTCTTTAGGATTCAATTGTTTTGTTGATATTTGGAACACCAATAGAATGGCGACTCTGCAGGGAATAAATCTGAATCTCCAAGTGCATACTGCTTAGTTACAGAGTCATATTATTGTTTTCCATTCTGAATTTAGTTCAAATATTGAAGGATTCCAAGCCTGGAGAAATAATTTGTTGCAATTAACCTGTAGATTTCAAGATTTGTGTTGCTCTATTGGTGAAAGGAACTCAAAAATTAATTTACATGTGAAAGAACTTCCTGCTGTTTAAAGTTCAGTCCTTTATAAAGAGAGGTGGCGACTATGTTAAGAACCTATTGAAGATCTGAAGAAAAGTTCTAGATCTATAGTTTCTAGAATAATTTGCAGCAGTTGCAACAATTCCAGGTATTCTTCACTCTTGGTTTTCAAGAAACTCTTGAATGAAAATCGTATTTGAACATTTTAGGAGAAAATTTTGGTTCCCTCTTAAGTGATTAGCACTACCAAAGGGAAAGGATAGTAGTAAATTGAGTTTGCACACTCCAATTTGTTGGATCTATTGAATGAATTGCTGTTCCATTGAAAGAATTTTGTCTAGTGCTCAAATATTTGATTATATGGATGGTTGGAATGCATTTGTATATTCTAGGGATTTCCATCCATTTGTATTGTCATATGATTCAAGTCCAAGTTATTACCGTGTCAGCAATTGTCACAGTAATCTTTCATTTGGTCATGATTATAATTATGCACAATTAGTGAGCCTTGATTTGTAATATCCCTGTATCATAAATTAGCCATACCTGTAGACACTTTGAGACAACTTGTTAAGAAGTGTCAAAAGTCTGATAATCTTCAAACAGTTGATACCCTAAAATGCAAGAATCCAAGAGTGCATAAGTCTAGGATAAGGCTAGAATGGAAATTTGTACTTGAAAGAGGACTTAGAGAGATGGATAAAAGACAATAGTTGTTTCAACAAATCTGATTCAGAGACAATAATGTTGTGTCTACTTGTCAAATTGTTGCACCATTTGTCAATTCCTTTGACACATTGTATGCTCATTTAGATTTATCATGGGTTGATTACAATATTGAAGGTATGTCAGCCCAAGTCTATAAGGAGATGCCTAGATTTCATGGATACAATGTTTGTGAGGGAGATGCACATGTCAAAAAAATTTCTAGCTTCATGGAGAAAAAATCATTTGAACATCAGGATATGTGGATGAGATTCTTTGTCAGATCCCTTGAAGCTAGAACTTGGGATTGGTATCTAGGTTTTCTTCACAAGTCATTTCCTTCCTGGGATAAATTAGTGGCTACTTATAGAGAAGAATTTGCAAGAGACCCTTCTGACCTTGTCATAAGGTTAAAGAAAATTAGAAAACAAGATGAAGAGTCTAGCATTGATTTCATTCATAGGTTTGCTACTGCCTTGTCACTAATCCCAGAGAATTTTAGACCTAGTACTCTTGATTGTATCCATATGTATTTTGAAGCCTTTGAAGAAGGGTCTAGTGCACTGTTGAAAGATTTCAAAATATTGAGTATGCAGATGGCTTATTCATTTCTAGATGATTTGGATAAGAGATGGAATGAATATGTGAAAAACAAGTTTTCTTCACTTTTAAGTAAGCATGCTAATGAAATCAGCAGCTATGTGAATGTGAATGATCAGATTTCTTTAGTCAAGCACATAGTTGAAAAAGTTAAAGATAAGAGGGATGCATTATCAAGTGATGAGAACATTGTCTTTGAACAATTTACAAAAGAAAGATATCCAAATGCAAATCAGTAGCTAAGTTTCCCAAGTCAAGAACCTGAAGAGGGATATCAGTTGGACTTACTCTTTCAAGAAGAGAAGTGTAATCAGCAATGTTGCATGATACAGTTGACCATGTCAATCCTACAAGGGCTGAGTGTAGCTTTGGTACAAGTCTCTATGATGAGACATTTGAATTTGCTAATTCAAGGAATGCTCTTGAGGATGTTTGTTTATCAGTTGGATGAGACATTTGAATTTGCTAATTCAAGGAATGCTCTTGAGGATGTTTGTTTATTAGTTGGAAGTGACAGAGTATGTGATGATTTTCATTTTGAAATATCAACTACAAGCAGTTGTAATGAGGAAACCATTGATGGTTTTCAGTTTGACAATGAAAATATTGGTGTCTATCCTTAAGAGGATGAAAGTGACAAGCTCAGTAAAGACACTCAGCTCAATGTTGAAATGTAGAAAGATGTGGATTGTTTTTATCACAACTTAGAAGTGAGCAGAAATGAACAAGTGGATTTTCTATTCTATATGACAGATAGGGACTATACTTCTGACAAGGTTGTCAGCAATTCAACCTCTTATGATTGGGGAGATCCTATTTATGATCAGCCCATTGAGTTCTCATATTTTGATGATGAAGATACCTTGGGATATCCTGATTTGCAATTTGATAGTGCATTCAATTCCAATGAAGATCAAGAAGAGGAAGTGGTTGAGAGGATAGATCAGAGCAATGATCTACTAAGTTGTGAACAAATTTCAGATTGACTAACCATTGAATATCAGAAATGTACACATGGAGACAACCCTATGTTGTTGTGTGTAGCTCCTATTGTCTTGGATAGTGATGATGACCTTCAAGATGCAAGGTATGATGAAAATGAATCTGATTCTCTTTTCAATTATGAACCAACTGATCATGATGATGATAATGAGGATGAAGACAAGCAACTATGTGATGATAATTATGCATTGTATGATGAGTATGACAGTGAGTATGTTGATGTAAACTTAGAAATCTATTTTGATGAGTTTGAAGTAGTAGATGACCTTGAAGTTTGCACATCTGATGAACCAAGTTTTGAAGATTATAATGCAGATTCTAACAAGTCTCTGTTTTCTAACTAGAATGAGCCTAGTCATGACTCTTTGAATGTGAATGAATATGTAAAATTTCAATGAGAAATCAAATTATGATTTTGAACTAGAATTGCTTGTTGTTGAGCAAGCTTGTGATACTGATGATGATATGTTATGTTCATAGGATGACCAAATGATGACAAACAATGATGAGTCAGAAATCTCTAATAACTCTATGTACCAACATGATGAAGAACAGTTGCAGAGTGTGCCAATAGATGAGTGTATCTCTTTGCATACACATGGAGATAGTTTTCATGATGAGCTAGATCTTTGGGTAAGTTCTTGCAATGGTTACACCCTTGATATGCAAACTAGTGATCAGATTGAGCCCAATAGTTCCAGCCACAAGGAAAAATGTGTGAGTCCTATTTTTGTCAGCTGGAAGGAGTTTTCATAGAATGTGGCAATGTGGAGAACATTGAAGCAAGTGTTCTTCATCTTGAGAAGGGTTTATATGATGAATTTGATCAGTTATTGCCACATGATAATCAACATTTCAAAAGTGTGTTTGACTTTCAAATGCACAATGACTATGAAACAGTTGATAGTGTTGAATATGATTGCCTACTAGGAGATACCAACATGTTTAACTAGGCATATGATTGTGATCAAATTGTGTTTTCATATGGTCTTGATCACTATTGTCAAATGTTTCCACTTGATGCACAATCAGAGAAAAAAAAAGTGGTAGTGATGTAGCCTATTTGATTTGGTTACCATGTGATGAAAAAGATGAGCAAAGAGCAAGTTTTCACTTGCACAAAGGCAACCTGATGCTTGTGTTTGCACAAATGCAGTCACCCATATTATTGTGGTTTGATAGAGGAAAGCATGAGTTGAGGGAGATCAACGTTTTTAACATAATTGTGTTTGACAGGGGTAAACACTAACTTCACATTTTTCATTTGGTGGCTTGGGTGTCACCAAGTGAAGTTGAAAAATGAAGGATGAATAAAGGACCAATTTCAGAGCACCCAATGGACTTAGTTTTTGGTCTACTCCCCAGAGATCTGGAATCTTGTTATGCCGATAAGGGGCATACATCCCCAATCAGAGCCACTATTGGAATTCTCAAATTTCTCAAATTTGAGATGCCCGTTTCAAAAAAATTCCACTACATTCTCAGAAGTGCACTTGAGAAATCTACCTGAATGACCTACTTTGGAGGGTCATAATTTGAAGTCTGTTGATCGTCAAGCAAAACCCATTTGCAACTCACTCATGTGTCCTATGTGAGAAAGCATGCCAATTTTTAGCTTCCCATGATAAGTTATGTCAAGCTTTTGAAAAGTGAAGTTGGAGGGTTTTGGCACTTTCTTTCTATTTGCAAATGTTTAGGCTTGCAAAGTAGCCTCCCGTTTGAACTTGCATTTTGTAACCAGATGACTGTCAGGCCAAAATGATTGTTGCTCTGTATTCTCCATACCAATATGATCTCACATGTCAGGTTTCAAAGCTTTATGAACCAAATGGAATTTCTTTAGTTTTGCCCTTGCATCTTTAGAAACCTTTATGAGAGGTCAACTTTGACCTTGAATATCTTTTGATGGGTAATGATTCAAGCCAATCCCTTTTGCACACATGTTCTCTACACCAAAATGAGCTAGTGTGTCCAATGGCAGCTTGCTAGGAGTTGATATGATATTTTTGCAACGAGGTGATTGGGTGAGTTTTAATTGATCCTGAACAACTGTTTGTTGTAGAAAGTTCAAGTAGGCAACTGGGCTGATTAATATCTTTCACCTCATGACCCCTTTCTCTGAAACATTTTTTGCATTGCATTTTTGGGACCAAAGCCTACTTGCCTGCAAGTTTTTATGGCTCTAGGAGGTCATTTGACCAATTTTCAAAGCCAATTCCAGAGCCAACTTGGCCAGTTTTGCACATTTTGCAAACTTGTCAGAAAGTAGGGTTTAATGAAAACCCAATTCAAATTTCCACTCTAGATTCATTAAGAAGATTTGTCTGATCAATTTGAACATAAAAGTTGTTTCAATAAAAAAAAATTTAGCCAGGCCCACATGGGGACCCGACATGCTCCATCCTGTTATGAGGTTGCATGTGTTGCATCACAGCCTATTGGAGAACATTGTGGTTATAGAAGCATGAATTTTAGGGCATTGTTTCTTCAATGAATTTTTAGTTATTATTATAAGCCCCTTCAATTGACTCTAAGGGGATGGTGTTGAATTTGGGTTACCATGGGATAAAGTCATAGCACTGTTCAAGTCCTCGCTTGGTTACTTAAGTATTTTTATGATATTGAAAAGGGAAACATTTTCATCAGCCTATTCACATATTGGGGACATACTTTGCTAATTCCTAGCAGTCTAGGATTTGATAAATAGTTACAATCTACAACTGGTGTATTCATCAAGCTTTTGTATCAAAGTTCTTCAAAGCACCTTATTTGCAAATTGCAAGGGACGACTCTCTTAATAGTTGAGAGGAGATCTCAATATCTTTAAAGATATAATGTAACATGAGAAAATGAAGCTCCTATTCAAATATGTAGGACATGGGACAACCATTAAACAAATTAAAATGGCTCAAACTAGTGAATGGTAAACCATGGTGACAACATACATAAAATGAAGTTGTTGATAAGTTCTCAAGAACTTCTAAGCAATCAGAGAAGATGCCATGGTGTAAACAGAGATGGAATTAAGATTGTAGAAAGGGCTCGATGGTATATCTCATAGAGGATTTCAATGTGGTGATATGGCAATAATATAGGCACCACCATTGCTTGTTGCAGGGGACTTGGTATTTTCTTTATGAAGCATGAAAAGGATTCAAAGTAGCAACACAAGGAGCTCGATGGAGGATAGTTAAGGTATTGAATGCAAATGAAAAGGATGGGGTGTGCTACATAGTAAAATTCTCAAATTTTGGTCATAGGAAGCTCCAAAAAAATAGATATTTGTTGAGAGGGCCTCAGAAACATTGACGCGCCATAATGCATCTATAGAAACTCAAAGCAGATGTAGTCAGCTGCATTTGAGTGTGGAGCATAGGCATTTAAAATGGCAGAACAAGGCAACACCTCTTAGAGGGAATCAAATGCACAAAATGAATGAGGACCATAAAAAAGTCAAGTAAATGCAATAGCCGGTAGAGCTAATGACCAGCCATATGCATCACTGATAGGAACACCACAGGGATGCATACAAAATGATTTCTTGAAAATGCTTTGAAAACTTTCTAGCAAATGTATTGGTGCAGCATTGAAACATGGTATGAATACCCATCGAAGCACAAGGAATAAGAAAAACTCAATGTAAATCCATCAAAGCTTCAATGAGTGCAGCCAATATGAGCCACAGGGACCACACATCATTTGATGAAAAGTTTTTTGAAACTTACAAACAAACACAAGCACCTTAGTTTCTGCACATTGAGGAGAGCCAAATCAAAGTAAAGACATCCATCAAAGCATAAAAGGAAATGGTAGGGAGAACAAGGCACACAACTTATTCCACATGAATATAATCTCATGAAACGCCATATTAGCTAGATATCTACAAAAGGGAGCTGCCACGCCTAGAGATGAGGAGGCAGTAAACAAACCCAAAATGTATTTGTTGATAAAGGCTTTAAAATCTCTAAGTAGAGGTAGGGAAAGCTCAAAATCAATGTGAGGGAAATTTTGAATGCAGAGATGCACACGTCACCATCATGTTGGTAGAGGTGGCAATGGATTTGGTGAAAAATCCTTAGAAACTTAAGAGCAGATGCAGCGTAGTGAAAAATGGAGGGAAAATGGAAACAAAGTAGAATACCTCCAAGAAAATGTGACAACATGGAATGCCATTATACCCACCATTGTCAAATGGAGAAACCATAGAGAAGAATGTGAAGAGTGAGAAAGATTAGGGCATGAAGTTGTATGAGATGAATCAACGATAGAGATCAAAGATTGAAACCCAGCCAAATTCTCACCCCACCCTGCTAGTTCGCTAAAATAAAAAAAAGCACTTGTTAAACTCGCGAGATGGGAGAGAAGGAAGTCATAGGAGGTGGGTCCCCAAAGAAAATAAAGAAGCCTGACAAAACAATTGGAATTCCTCCAATATTTTGAATAAACATTTAATGGGGAAAATTAAATGTTTTATTTTAAAGTAAAACTTTAAAGCAAAATATGAAGGCACTCAGATGCGAGTAAATCTCCACCTCACCTAGTTAGATTGCTATTTGAAGATGTGCACGGATCAATTCTTGCGTGATGCGTGAAATTGCACCACATGGCAAATGGGCCTGGTAACAAAGGTGAAGAAATGGGTTTTTCCCAACACATTATGGAAGGTAAATCATTCATGACATATTGTTTTAAATATAGAACAATGAGTAAATATAAAAGAGGGGCTCGATGAGTCAATGGAAAAAAAATTAAATTTAAATGTTTCCCATGGTTTTTAAAGGCATGGGATTAAATGTGAAAAAGTGATAGGTGCTAAATTCTCTCCTTGTGGTTTTAAATTGTTTTATTTCTAATGGGGGGAATATTTTAAAAGCCTAAGTGAAAATATGAAACAACATTGGTAAAATATCTCTATTGGTAGCAAAGTGAATTTATTCACTTTAAAAGACAAATATTATATGCAGTAAAACATGGAGCAAAGGTATATTCAACAGCAAAATGAATATGATGGATATTCATTATATGGCATAATTTTTTGTTGCAAGACAACTTAGATAAAGGCAGATTAAGAGGCAAAATAAGTTGGTTCTAGAGAGAGGAGAGAGGCTTTACAAATTTGTTGATCAATGGTGATAGAGTTTCCAGACGACAATTTCAGATCATTCTTCTAGAATCTTCAATCCTTCTATATCTTCCTTTCTTCTCTCATTTGTAATTTTTTTTTAGGTTTTGTATAGGACTAGGTAGATAGAGGAATGTAAAGTTCTGAGTCAATTTTGTGTTTTAAGCTTTAACTTCAGATTTCATGAGCAAATATTAGCTAGTTTGTGTAGGGAATTCATGAATGTCTTCAAAGTGTTTGCATATTCATGAATTGTCTTCAAATTTTCTTCGGATTTGTAAAATTTCAGTCATTTAAATTTAATAATACCAAGTATCTTTGAGTTTGACATCTCAATTTCATGAGATTGTTTTATCTGTGTATGGGTCTATTTCAATAAAATGGTTAAATGCTTTGAGCAGGTAATTGTGATTGAAGTGTGCAAGTTGGATCTGATAAGGAGAATTTGATTGATAACAGGAGAGGATATGTTGATGTAATACATTAATAGTTTTAAATCGATTGGTTGAAGGTTATTTGCTAGTGAATTCTCTTCATCAATTTGACTCCATGGCCTAGAACTAGCCATTAGTCTATCATTAAGTTTTATGCATCTCAAAAAAATATTTAAATTCAAAATCATTTTAATCCCTATTGTTTGGTGTTGAGTCCTACTTCCCAATTGCTCACTTAGTGTTGATATATCCAAAATTTAGCAAGATTCAAAGTTTTCATTACTTTCTTAGTGTATTTCATTGGGAATTATCTATTATAAAAAGCAATGTTAGTTTGTATGAGTGAATTAAGTTTTGGGCATTGTATAGGTTGACCCACCTTGGCCCTACAGAGCCAGAAGTGTAGAAGATCTTAGTCTTTGAATGAATCTTATTAGTTTTCCAAATCAACCTTTGACTCTGAGCATAAGACCTTGGCTAAGTCTTTGGGATTTAATTGTTCTGTTGATATTTGGAAAAGAGTCACAGGTTGATGGGAAAATTGCCCAATTAAAGCAACAATGGATCACTTTGACCTATGAGGGGCTCAAGAATGAGCCAACAAGTGAAACAAATAGTGGGACATATGCCACCCCATTAGTAGCAACTTCAAAATCCCCTCTGTCCATAGGTCAAGGAAGATAAAAAAAAGTTGTTGAGAAACAACCCAACCCTAAGGTGTACATGAGAAAGGCTTCAGAGAGAGAAACTTCTAAGAAACATAAGAGATCTTGAAACTTCACAGTGATGCCTACCATTCAAGAAGATCCACTTCACGAGGGAGAGGAAATGGAGGTCGAGCAACCAAAGTCTCCACCTGTTGCCTCCACTATTGCTACCCCTCTGCCTACTTCTCAAGCGATGGTGGCCACTTCTCTACTTCTAGTGGATATCTCAGTCCACCTTAGTTCTTCTCTACTCACCGGGTAGGTTGTGACCATAGAATCTTCTTCCACCACCACTTCTCTGCTCTCCTATACTTCTATGTCTCCAACAACATCACTACCCCTTGCCACAACAACACTAAAAATTCCTATGATCTCATTGTTGAAGGAATTCTCCCGACATATGTAGAATGTTCCTATAGAGATTTCTGAAGTATTGATGAATCCAACCATCCAAGCTGCCCTGGCATAGGTTCTTTCCAACATTCCCACCTCAACTCCTTTGACTGAACCACCAGAGATGAAAGCCACAATTCAAATATCTGAGGACTTAGAGAGGAAAGAAAAGGAAGCAATAAGGGAATTGGAGGAGGAAGCAGATGATTACTATGAACACCTAGAGCAATTGCATTTGCAAATTGATAAGGTGGTTCGCAAGGGAGAAGAAACAGAGTCCTTCAAGGGTGATGAAGAAGAGGATGACATAAAATACATTATTGAGACCTTTAATGTCGACCTCGAGGAGGAGTTAGCTCAATCGTTGAAGGATGAAGAAGAGGAAGTAGGAAGGCCACCTTTCAAGGAAGATAAAAAGTCAAGTGACAAAATGGAAGAAGATACAAAACTTCCAACTAGGGAGTAGGAAGAAATCCCCAAATATGGTGAAGAAATGCCTCTCTCAGAAGAATAAGAAAAGAAAGCACAAGATGTGCCACCTTAGCACGAGGAAGAGGAGAATAAAGAAGAAGATAAACCCGAAGAAGAGTCTGAAGCTAATAAAAGCCTAGAAATGGATAAGCCTAATAAGGAGGGTGAAGTAAGAAGAAATCTAGAGATAGAGTTTTGCAGAGAAGAACATCTTGAGGAACATATGCATGAAGTTGAAGAAGAGGAAACGACCTATAAAGGAGAGGACATCCCCAAGAAACACACACCCACCAAGTCCCCAATCAAAGGAACAATGTCCATCCAAGACTATGATGAAGAAGAAGAAGAAGACACGAGGATGGAGCAAGAAGCTCCAGGTGATAAATAGGTTGAGGTCAGGAAGGACGAAGAAGAGGGTGATAGTGAATCACCCAAGGAAGAGTCTCAGATGCCCAAATGGTTAGAAAAACAATTAGAGAAGAAGACTCTGAATCCCAGAGATCCCAAGGCAAGACTGGAGGCCATCTTTGCTCAAGCCTAGGTTAGCACAAAGAAGGAAAAGATGCCTAAAGTCATATCCAAACTGACCATAGACGCTTCTAGGTCTAGGTCTGTGAAAATTTCCATGCCCATGGTTGGAGAAGGAGTAAGTTATAACATCTCGACCATCAACTTAGGAACAACCTCAGGGATCAGAAGAAATATCACCTCCAAGAGTCAGTTGCCACAGTGGTGCATCAAAAGCATAAGGACAAAATCTTCAAAGAAGAACTAAAAGCACATGTGGTTGATTTTACTGACTATATTTAGCAATGGTCATTCATGGAAGAGATGCCTGGGACATCCTTGGTGCCACCACAATTTTTGTCCAAGGACCATATTGACAAACTTGAGAAAAGGAAGAACTAGAATAAGACTATGGAGGATTGGTTCCAACAGGTCCTATATGTTGGAAACATGGGCATCAATCATGTTGTCAGGACAACCAATAAGTTCTTAGAAGTACAAAGATACCTTGAGGGAATGAGGAAGTTCTACACTAACTTCCCAAAAATATACAAGTCCACCTATCCTAATATTGAGGCCATCCTCAAGCTGCCTCAGAAAATGTGGGAAAAAGATCTTGCATTGACAAAGGACAAACAATGGCTAGTGGATATGTGGAAGCTATATTTTGATCATAAAAAAGAAATACTAGAGTAGTGCTCTACAAGGTGGAACCTGGCATTGATTGGGCCAAAGACAGTAGGGAAAATTGTATTTAGTATTTGAAATTAATGATAGGTTATGATATGCCTACCATCGAGATTGATCTTGAAAAGATAAAGCCTTATTTCCATAAAAGGATGGAAGATGGGATTTCAGGTGAGCTTACCAAAAATTTATGAGTTTTTTTACTCGAGCTTTCACCCAATCTGAACAAGTCAGGGACAACACAACTAAGTATGATCGAGATTGGGATACACTCATAGGCCAATCCAAGCAATGGAACTACTAAGTGCTCAAATCTAATATAATGGACATTGATAAGCTCTAGGCATTAATCAACAAGTTCATGGAGTATGCCGCTTTGAAGAAGCAGGAGGGAAACCCAGTCATTGATGAAAAGCTCCTTGCAAAAGAGCTATAGTAAAAGGGAAATCAACAAAAGACAAATTTTCTATAGTGTTGTTATATAAGGAAAAAATAGGGAAAAAGGCAAAGATGTATTTTAAATTGTAATATATTTGGGGTTAGGTGAAACCCTAGTTTGTAGTGAATCTTGACCACACAATACAATTCAATCTTGACCATTCATTTTTCTTTTTGAACACTATAAATAGGGGGTATCCTCTCATTTATAGGAGAGAGTTGAGTTGTTGTAAAGGCATGCTACATAAATTTTAATAGAAGTTCATTGGTTTTTTGTGGATTTTTTAGTTTCTATTGCATGTTACATGGCTCATCTCCCATAGTTAGTTGATTTAGATAGATTTACTTTGTTGTTCTTCATGTTTTATATTACTTTGATAGATTAGTTAATATTGTTCAATGGTTGTGTAGATTTCTATTGTGTTGATGCCTTTCTTGTCCATACTTTTTGTTGTTTACTGATGGTAGATAGTTGTGTAAATTTAGTTTAGGCATAAACTAAAAGTTGCTCCAAAATTCTATCTTTTGTTCATTGTCATGACCCCTATTTTCAATAAGTAATTTAAAATTTAATAATACTATTTTAAAGCATCTAGTATTTAATTTAGAGAATGATTATAATGTTTGTAATATTTAATTAAATTAATTAGTAGTGAAATAAAAGTGCGATGAAACAAGACGGAAATTATTATAATTTAATTATAGATTTTAGTTTGTAAATAAATAATAATGATTTATTATTTAGAATAATTATTTTATTAAAAGATATTCTTTATTATTTATTTGGAAGAAATATTTAATTTGCAATTAAAAAAATGGTAGTTCCTAACTTTTTATGGAGGATAAGTGTTTTCCTTACAACTAGAAGATAATTTCTTAATTATTTTTAGCAAGGGTAAATATTATGCATGAAAAAGAAATATTATTTTTTAATTTCAAGATTAGGTTATGAAAACTTGGGGGAAAATATTTAAAAGAGGAAACTCATTAATGGGAAGCACACAATTGTTTTGATAATCTTCTTTATTGTTCTGCAAAATATAGCTAAAAAATAGTTGTTGAGAAGAGAATTTTTGAAAAACACAGAGAAAATCAAGAGCCGAGAAGGTAAGGAAGAGAGGAAGGAGAAACAAGAAGAAGAAGCTCTATGAAAAGTGAATTCCAAGATTTATTGGCTATTAAGTGTTGGGAATTGGTGAATCGGGTGGAGATTGTTATTGTAGCTTGGCTGCAAATATTGTTCTTCGAATTTCTCTTCTGACTACCATTCTAGCGTTGGACCAAGGTAGGGTTTAAAACCCTTTGTCATTGATGTGTACAATGAATTGATTTATAATGATTAATTTTGTGCATGTATCAAATGTTTGATGTGTTTTGTGATTTGAAATTTCCTCTTTTTATTTCTAATTTTTTTCTTGGATTTGAGGTAGGATTTGTACCCTTTGTAATCTCTGTTTTGGAAAATGTAAAAAAAGATTATAGGTATTAGATTTATGTTTGTTTAAATCATTCAGATATTATGTTTGAAATTCTGGAAATTCTATAGAGTTGCTAGTTCCATATTCTTTGAAATGAGATTTTTAAAAAAGAGGTTATAACAACAATAAAACTGTCACAAAGAAAAAATAGTATATTGCGGCTTTTATAACTTTAGTTTTACAATTTCGGTTTCTCTGAAACTTTTACGGATGGTGCGCCACCAAGTCTTTTAAAACATATCCAAAAAACAAAAATACCCAATTCATAAATTTTTAGTTATTATTAATTTAGCGACTGTCTAACTCTGCTGCATTTCATTTTAATTATTTCTCAGTTGGTTTTTAAGGCCAGGGTTGGTTATAAGAAACCTATTTTTTTGTAATTTCATACTATTATGTCTGATTCATGATGGTCTAAGGCTTTCTAGCCCTGCCTCCTCACGAAGTGTCATCAATCCTTCTTTGAGGATTATTTTCCTATTATAAGACTTTAAAATTGTTTTGATATATACATGTTATGTTTGTCGATAAGGCTGTGTGTGTGTATATATACATATATACATATATATACACACATATATGCATAAGAAAATATATATGTAAATATAAAAATAAATGTAAATATATATATATATATATATATATATATATATATATATATATATATATATATATATATATCCGGTTCTTTGAATCTCTAGTATAACATTCTGATGATACACTTTCTAAAACTACGTTTTTATTTTTTGATTATGATTTCTCTAATTCAACATGATATTTCAAGAATAGTGTCATACTCATCTATATTACTCTCTATTTATATTTATCATTGGCTTTAAAACCTTAGCCACTAAGAACTTTTCATGAGAATGTAGCATTCTTCATATAATGAGAATCGATAAGTATTTCGTTCAAGTCTAGAAATATACTTCCTTTTTTTTTTGTTGAAATAACTAATGTGTATGCTTTAATCACTCTCTTCAATTATGTGACATGAACATGTTAAAAATAAAACATATGATTCATGAATATGCGAATAATAATATAGAAGTCTTAAATATTTAAACGACAAACATAGTAGATGATTACACCTTTTGGACATCTTGTAGAGTGAATAGTATTTAGAATCAAAATGGTAATTTTAGATGAAGGACAATAGTCTATCATGATACGTTAATTTGGAATATCTCAAGTTGGAGATTGAGAAGATGGTAGAGCTACAAACTTGATGAGGGCCTTAGGGCTAATAAATTTTAACTCTCTTTAAATATTATGTCATTTAAAATCAAATTAGGAAGATTATTTATATTCATGCATTAAGAACCCTCATTCATGTATATAATGTTAGTTGCTTATTTTGAATGTATGAAGATTCATTATAAAGATAAAATGCTTGTGTAATGAAATTTGATTATGTTTTCTATGTAAGAGAGGTAATGCTTGCTCATAAAACTCCTGAACACGTTTTCTCATTATATTTGGATAAGAGGAAATGTGGTATGGAATTACTTTACTTATGAATGTATATGAATATTTACCTATATATATATATATATGAATATACATACATACATGAGCTATAAATGTTTATTTATCATGCTAGTACTTGCATGTTTTTTATTTATCCACTTCATTTATTGATATGTTCTTGTGAAAGATTGTTGGATGAATTCATGCAAGTAGTCATGTTACCCTGATAGCAAATTAGTACCTGCAAAGATTACTTGATGTTATCTAAAAAGATGGTCCTAGCAACATCAACAAAAATTTAACATGAAGTCCTTATGACTGTATGAATGAGCTCAAACATCAAGTATGTTGTCCTTTTTGGTGCAAATTTGTGAGCATTTTGATATGTATGTACACCTTTTTTTAATGGATACCTATTGTATTTGAGCTAACATATCTGATGAAGATTTCATGATTCAAAAAGCAATCAAATCAAGATCTATCATGATCAAGCAAGAGATTAATGCTAGAGTTTTAGAGAGTTGCTACATCATATTGTAATCTTTCTTCATTCATGTATCGTCATTTCATTTAGAGGTTTGATTACCAAAATAGGGTTTGACCAAGGCAGGCCCCTATTTACTGACATTTTCTTGTAGGTCTAAGTGGTTGACGCATGGATGAGCAAATATTTCTTGTGTAAATATCCTTAAATTGGTTAGTTATGTTGTACCTATAAGTTATTTACTTTGAATAAAGATGATTCTCATTTATATTGATAAATGCCTTATCTGAGATTCTGTTGATATACCTTGATTCATTGATATGCATGTTATTCCATATGATTAAATGATTGAAAATTATATAATTATTCTTCTTTATTCCCACCATTATATGATTATTTAGTTCTATTAAATTATTTTAGTAATTGAGGATTATAATTAGTAAGTGTGATTGCTCAAACCCTTACATTTGGTATTAGAGCACTCAGGTTCAACACTTGGACCTTGAGTCTTCTATGCTTAGGTTGCATTCTAATATAAAAACCTGCTGTATCAAGATTCTTTTGATAAATTGGTGATTCTTTGATGGTTGATTGAAACATATAAGAAATTTAGATGTACTTTGATCATTCAAGAAATCTAGAGGTATGAGGGTCCTTTGTCTTATTCGTGTTTCCATATAAATTTCTAGTAAGAGTGATGATGACTATTTGAAATGAACCAAGATGTGTAGTACATGGTGACAACCCATGAAGTGGTGATGGAAGATTAGAGAAATATTGAGAAGAGGGATCTCTCCAAGAACATAAAGGGTGAATGAATTTACTACACCAAGGGGTAAGTTACAAAATTGCTTAAGGAAAAATAAAAATGTTATGACAAGAAGAAGAGAAAAATTACCTATAGCTAATAATTGTTTAAAACTTTAGGTGATCCTTTAAGGGAGAAGAGAATTCAAGATGGATGTTTTAAGGTCAAGGATGTCTCTAAAGATAACAAAATTAGAATATGAATGCCTCTTTCTTTTCCTAATTAGGATGTGCGGAAGAATCCATATGATCTTTGGAGAATGCAAGTTAAGCGTCTTAAGGATGTACTCATATCTTATAGGAACTTTATGTAATTATTGATGTGTAAATATGTTATGGAGATGAGTGGTGAATCCCTATAAGAGGGAATTGGCAATCTCTCTCTTTGTTGGGATGAATAGACATCTTTGGTTGAGGATGATCATTAGTGTATGCATATGTGTGTCATCGCATGGTGATTTTGATTTCCTTTATTGAGATGCAACTTTTGTTGCTTGACATATTCAGTGATGTTAGTTTGGATAAGGAGTATAGATCGCATGTTCTGTGTGACTGGGTCTTAGATGACTTGTTTTCCATGATGGAATGAGTTTTCTTACCTCAGATTTTGGGAATCTAGGTATAGTTTAGAATTGTACTCCGTCTCTTGTGATTAGAGTTAAACATGTAGTTCATGTGTTACGTAACTTGTGAAATTTGATATTTTATTCTATTTTGTTGTTAATACTAGCATTGAATTTTTATTTTGTGTTTATGAATAAATATAGCCATCAAATTTATCATACTTATTGATCTTGTGACCTTCATGGTCATGTGTGAATTATTGTTGAAATTGCGCACATTTTATGCCTTATTGTTGAAATCAACTTTTTCTCTTCCTTGGTTTTGATTTACTTT
Source organism: Sequoia sempervirens (assembly GCA_007258455.2). Taxonomy (NCBI): domain Eukaryota; kingdom Viridiplantae; phylum Streptophyta; class Pinopsida; order Cupressales; family Cupressaceae; genus Sequoia; species Sequoia sempervirens. Next base: position 94,050,585 of record VDFB02075321.1, on the reverse strand, counting down.
CTTAACGATGGCTATGCTTGAGTGATTTTTAACCACTGGTCAAGTTTCATGTTATGTTCTCTATCATGGACATCTGATAGATTGTATGAGGGAATAGAATATGGAGAATTCTTTAGTTCTTGGAGTGTATGTTGTACTATTATGAGGGTTGAAATTCCTTGATTAATTGTTAGATGCAAGTGAATTATTGAGCAATGCCCTATTCTTATGAGATGTGGGATCCAGCTGAACCCACGAAATCTATAAAAATAAAATAAAAATGCAAGGTTCAAGAACCTTCATTGGTGATTCATGATAGAAGTTGATTAGATAAATACCTTAATGAGTCTAATAGACAAGGCATAAGTGATTGATGAGATGAATCATGTATGTTTAATTGTTATTAGTAAAGGTATGTGTACATAAGTACCTTATGAGAATGAAACTAGTGCATTTATGCAGTTCCTATGTTCTTTGAACATGGCACATTTGTATGGATAATTGTATTCTCAGCATAGAAATTTTTTTGCCTTAATTATATTCAAATTTATACCTAAATAAGAAATGATCACTGTGCTTACACTAATGTGGGTGATTCATTTTTTTTGTTGTTATTGTGGAAGTGATGCACTAGAGTAAGTTGTTGATTCCTTTTTGTGTGGATAAGACACTTGAGCAATCATTTTATTTTGTCCTTGTCCATAAGATATACTTTGTTACTCATTGTGTTTAGTGGATCAAGTAATGATCACTAACACTGCACTACTATAATTTATGCATATTTCACCTTTTGTACAAGCAATGCACTTGTGTAAGAGGTGAACTTACCATTTTCATTATGTGAAACTTGAAGGAGTAGTGCACATTGTACATGAGACATGTTCCATATTTGTGCGAGTAAGGCACTACGTGTGAATTATGTATTCATACCCTATGTGAGTTAGGCACTAGGGGTTTATGCATTCTTGTTTGTTAATTATTCATTCTATGTCCACTTGAGCATGTTATGCACTATTATAACATATGGTCCTTAGTCTATGCAATTTGATCTTTCTTGATAAATGTACTATATGATAAATTTTAACCTTACCTTCTGGGACAGGATCTGCCGAATGTGAGTTAATAGAGAAGGTGATCTTCTTTTCCAAGATCAACCAGAATTTTGTATTAATGCTTTGGCCAAAGCGAGTTGTACCATTGAAACAGATGGAAATGTACTGTTGAAATAGACAGATAATGAAAGCCTAGAATTTATATATATATGTTTCTCTGCCACATCCTGTATGCAAGAAATATGTTCATTCTAGTGTATGAATGCATATAAGGCATCAGGCTTGCATCAAAAGTTTCCCTCCTGCCCATTTATTATTAGTTTCTAGGCACCTCATGCAGGGTTGGGTGTTCTTCAAGTTACAAAGAACCTCGAGGAAGTGTTATGCTTCATGGTTGGGTGGGAAAAGAACCTTAACCATGCTATTGACCTTCACCTTGCAAGAAGACCCTTGGGTTATGGCAGCTGAAGATTGATTAAATATTTGATTTCCTTTATGTAATTCAAAAACTAGATATGTGTCATTGCATGGATCATTGTATGACTTGATATAATGTACTAATCTTAGATGCATTCTTGTTTCATTTGTTAAAAGTAACTGGTTGCATTAGTAATGAGCACTTGAAGATCTTCTTGACATCTGATATTCTAGGTTGCTATGGTAATCAACTTGAACATCTATATTAGTAAGTGTTCTTATCTTTGAAGTTTATAATCATGTTGACAATATTTTGTAACTTGTTGATCTTCTTATGTTGATGATCAAGATGAAGACCTTATTGTAATTATTCTACATTGCAAATTACTGAGATTTTTCTTTTTGTTTGCTAATGATGATAACTAGTAGTATGGGATGCTTGCTTATCATCATAAAAGCTATTTATTTGACATCTCATGCGAGTAGGCATGTTGACAAAATGATCATAAATATTTTCTTTCTATTGGTCAATATATTGGAGTATGACAAGATTTGGTTAACATATAAAATATTGTATGAAACAAATGAATTAGTTCCATGATTTTACTAGTTAAGGTAAATAGAGTGAATTTGATGAAGCTTTGATGTGCTAATGAAGGGTGCAAGTGTATGAATGTTAGTCACATAAATTTTTGCAGTCACGAACAAACAGGCGTACGAAGCATCAGCACAATTGTTAAGTGGGTTGATTATGACATCATGAGCTAAATGGAATTAAAAAGGTATGAAATTTTATCTTTAGTTAAGTTGATCATCGGGATGATGATTCTTTAAGGGGGGAAGAATGTCAGGACCCCTATTTTCAATAAGTAATTTAAAATTTAATAATACTATTTTAAAGCATCTAGTATATAATTTAGAGAATGATTATATTGTTTGTAATGTTTAATTAATTAGTAGTGAAATAAAAGTGTGATGAAACAAGAAGGAAATTATTATAATTTAATTATAGATTTTAGTTTGCAAATAAATGATATTGATTTATTATTTAGAATAATTATTTTATTAAAAGATATTCCTTATTATTTATTTGGAAGAAATATTTAATTTGCAATTAAAAAAAAAGGTTATTCCTAACTTTTTATGGAGGATAAGTGTTTGCCTTACAACTAGAAGAGAATTTCTTATTTATTTTTAGCAAGGGTAAATATTATGCATGAAAAAGACAATATTATTTTTTTATTTCAAGATTAGGTTATGAAAACTTGGGGGAAAATCATTAACGGGAAGCACACAATTGTTTTGATAATCTTTTTTATTGCTCTGCAAAATATAGCTAAAAAATAGTTGTTGAGAAGACGATTTTTGAAGAACACAGAAAAAATCAAGAGTCAAGAAGGTAAGGAAGAGAGGAAGGAGAAACAAAAAGAAGAAAATCTATCGAAAGCGAATTCCAAGATTTATTTGCTATTAAGTGTTGCGAATTGGTGAATTAGCTAGAGATTGTTCTTGTAGCTTGGCTACAAATATTGTTCTTTGAATTTCTCTTCTGACTACCATTCTAGCATTGGAATAAGGTAGAGTTTAATACCCTTTGTCATTGATGTGTACAATGAATTGATTTATAGTGATTAATTTTGTGAATGTATCAAATGTTTGATGTGTTTTGTGATTTGAAATTTATTCTTTTTATTTCTGATTTTTTTCTTGGATTTGAAGTAGGGTTTGTACCCTTTGTAATCTTTGTTTTGGAAAATGTAAAAAAAGATTATAGGTATTAGATTTATGTTTGTTTAAATCAATCAGTTATTATGTTTAAAAATCTAAAAATTGTATGGGGTTGCTGGTTCCATATTCTTTGAAATGAGATTTTAAAAAAAGAGGTTATAACAACAATAAAATTGTCACAAAGAAAAAATAGTATATTTCAACTTTTATAACTTTTTTTTTACAATCTGGGTTCCTTTGACACTTTTACAGAAGGTGCGTCACCAAGTCGTTTAAGACATATCCAAAAAACAGAAATACCCAGTTCGTAAATTTTGAGTTATGATTAATTTAGTGACTATTTAACTCTGCTGCATTTCATTTAATTATTTCTTAGTTGGTTTCTAAGGCCAGGGTTAGTTATAAAAAACCTTATTTTTTTGTAATTTCATACTATTATGTCTTATTCATGATGGTCTGAGGCTTTCTAGCCCCGCCTCCTCACAAAGTGTCGTCAATCCTTCTTTGAGGCTTACTTTCCTATCATGAAACATTGAAATTGTTTTGATATATACATGTTATGTTTGTCGATAAGGTTGTGTGTGTGTATATATACATATATACATATATATACACACATATATGTATAAGGAAATATATATGTAAATGAAAAATAAAATGTAAACATATATATCTAGTTATCTGAATCTCTAGTATAGCATTCTGATGATACATTTTCTAAAACCATATTTTTATTTTCTGATTATGATTTCTCTAATTCAACATGATCTGTCAAGAATAGTGTCATACTCATCTATATTACTCTCTATTTATATTTATCATTGGCTTTAAAACCTTAGCCACGAAGGACTTTTAATGAGAACGTAGCATTCTTCATATAATGAGAATAGATAAGTATTTCGTTTAAGTCTAAAAATATGTTTCCCTTTTTTTTTGCTGAAATAACTAATGTGTATGCTTTAATCACTCTCTTCACTTATGTGACATGAACATGTTAAAAATAAAACATGTAATTCATGAATATGCGAATAATAATATAGAAGTCTTGAATATTTAAACGATAAATATAGTAGATGATTATACCTTTTGGACATCTTGTAGAGTGAATAGTATTTAGAATCAAAATGGTAATTTTAGATGAAAGACAATAGTCTATCATGATACGTTAATTTGGAACATCTCAAGTTGGAGATTGAAAAGATGGTAGAGCTACAAACTTGATGAGAGCCTTAGGGCTAATAAATCTTAACTCTTTAAATTTTATGTCATTTAAAGTCAAATTAGGAAGATTGTTTATATTCATGCATTAAGAACCCTCATTCATGTATATAATGTTAGTTGCTTATTTTGAATGTATGAAGATTCATTATAAAGATAAAATGCTTGTTTAATGGAATTTGATTATGTTTTCCATGTAAGAGAGGTAATGATTGCTCATAAAACTCCTGAACACGTTTCCTCATTATATTTGGATAAGAGGAAATGTGGTATGAAATTACTTTACTTACGAATGTATATGCATATTTACCTATATATATGTATATATATATGAATATACATACATACATACATGAGCTATAAATTTTTATTTATCATGTTAGTACTTGCATGTTTTTCATTGATCCACTTCATTTATTGATATGTTCTTGAGAAAGATATTTCGATGATTTCATGCAAGTAGTCATGTTACTCTGATAGCAAATTGGTACCTACAAAGATTACTTGATGTTATCTAAAAAGATGGTCTTAGCAACATCAACAGAAATTTAACATGAAGTCCTTATGACTGTATGAATGAGCTCAAATGTCAAATATGTTGTCATTTTTTGTGCAAATTTTGTGAGCATTTGGATATGTATGTACACTTTTTTTTAATAGATACCTATTGTATTTGAGCTAACATATCTGATGAAGATTTCATGATTCAAAAAGCAATCAAATCAAGATCTATCATGATCAAGAAAGAGATTAATGCTAGAGTTTCAGAGAGTTGCTACATCATACTGTAATCTTTCTTCATTCATGTATCTTACTTCATTTCATTTAGAGGTTTGATTACCAAAATGGGGTTTGACCAAGGCAGGCCCCTATTTACTAACATTTTCTTCCAGGTCTAAGTGGTCGACGCATGGATGAGCAAATATTTCTTGTGTAAACATCCTTAAATTGGCCAGTTATGTTGTACCTATAAGTTATTTACTTTGAATAAAGATGATTCTCATTTATATTGATAAATGCCTTATCTGAGATTATGTTGATGTACCTTGATTCATTGATATGCATGCTATTCCATATGATTAAATGATTGAAAATTATATAATTATTCTTCTTTATTCCCACCATTATATGATTATTTTGTTCTATTAAATTATTTTAGAAATTGAGGATTATAATTAGTAAGTTTGATTGCTCGAACCCTTACATTGATGCATGTTTATGGTGAATGAATGGTTGAATACTTGTAGTCCTTAGAAGCTTTCACAAGTTTCATGATACTATGAGTTAATCTGGTTAAGTGAAATTATGTTTTAAGAAAGTAGTCCACAGTAGAATCCTCCATAATCACTGTTCATTACTAGTTTCAGATCCAAGAACCTCTTCTCTTCCTCACCCTTTTTCCTTTTTTTTAATAAGTAGCTTATGCTAAGGTTCATTGCACATTTTAATTCCAAATATTAAGATAAAAGGGAGTTTAATATTGCTATTCGAGCCTGTAGCAAATTGCACATTAACTCCCCATCTTAGGAACTCCATTTTAAGATTCACCTCGTCTCCAGCCAAACTTCGTAAGCTACCCTATAATTACTAGAAAAATCACATCAAATATCAACTGAGAAATTCCATGCATGTCACCTGACACCTAAGAGACCTTGGGGTAATTTTTAGCAACTTGTTGGTTGAGATTTTCTTTCAAGAGAGGTAGTGTGCCTATGCATTACCTATGTTGAGAAGTGCATTAAAAACACATCAATAATATCAACTTAAATTTAATGAACCAACCTCAAAATAGATTCAGAACAAGGCTAAGACAAGTCTTCAACTATTTCGATAATTATTTGAACAAGAAGTTACTGTACGGTCATGTACAAGAACTTGCAACTTCATAAATGAAAGCAAAATACAAAAATTAAAGCAAAAATAGGGGTTTCTTTTATTGATTCTCCTTCAAAAATCTCTTCAAAAACATCTTTAAATTATGGAGCACATGTATTTAAACATTTCCCACACAAAAGTTCCCTCCAAACTGACCAATCAACTTTCATATCCCAACTGACCGTTTGGTTTCCTCAAAATTGCATTTTTTTCGCATTTACAACATTTGACAATTTTGTCAATTTTGCAAATTTAACCCCCAAAACCTCCTAATGATCACTAAAATGACTCAATTCAACACTAGATAGACCAATAAGACCTTATTTATCAAAACCTATGACTTAACAGACTAAACCCTTCAAAAGCCCTTATTTACACATTTGTTGCATTTTCATGCATCATTTGACAACATTGCATTTCTTTACAAAAATGAACTCTTAAATACATTCTAATGGTCCATTATAGACCTTATTGACACACCATGTGACCTCAACCCCTATGAAAACCTAAAACCAAACAAAATTTAACAAATTCAAAAGAAATTAGATTGGTGCTCCAACACCATACAACCGCCATTAAATCTTTTCCAAGTCTCTTGGAAATGAACTACAAATTGCTCCAACTTGTCTTCTACATATCCTTACTCTTAATTTTCTCTTTCTATTTTACTCTTAATCATATAATACTGGCTTGTATCGCCATCTTTGTACGATCAAACTACTTACTAACTAACCTTTGTTTCTTTTGCATAGACATCCCTGTTAAATGTCTCTTGATTCTTCCTTTACTTGTGACTATCCTTGTACTTATTTTAACTCCTGCAAACTCTCCTTTCCCAATCTTATGTTCATCTTCTTCCTCCTTATCTCTAGCCTTACCCTTGAAACTATTGGAAAAAATATTGTCCCAATATCAATTCCTTCTTTTCTTTTCAACTCATTTTTTTTTCTCTTCAGGGATTTCACCCTTGACCTCTCTTAATTCAGTCTTATTCACCTTTCCTTCACCTTCTTTGTTGATTTTTAGAATTGTATCAGTCTACAAATTCACTGTCCTCTCTTCTCCTAACCTTGAAGTGGCTAAAAATGTATTTTTCCCTTCTTGGTTATCTCCCACAAACTCCTCAACCTCTTTCATACCAAAAGTGATGACTCTGGTTGCCTTGTTTTGCTCCTTTCCACCCTCTTGGCAATGAGGTCAGTATAAAAGTGATGCCATCCTTCAAAATATGATAAGTGTTCACTCTTCCATCATAGATTGAGTGCCTATCAAATGACCATGGTCTTCCAAGGATTAAATGGAAACAACTCATTGGTAAAATATCATAAAGCACTTTATCCCTATATTCACCAATCTAAAATTCTACTAGTGCTTGCTCTCTAACAAGAATAGATTGTTCATCACTCACCCAAAAAGCTTTGTAAGGTATTTCAATGGGTATCCTTTCTAACTATAACTTATCAACCATTTCATAAGACACTATGTTATCAAAAGATCCTGAATCTATCACTATTTTACACACCTTACCTTTACACTTGAAAGTTGTCTTGAACAATTTCCTTCTTTGAGCTTTCTCCTTCTCCTTGGATGCTTGAAACAAGGTTCTTCTCACCATCAAACTTTCTCCAACTTGAGGAGCAACATGTATGCTGTTGGAATTTGAACTCTTACATTCATCTTCTTGAACAATCTAAGCTCTTCTTTCATTCTTCCTTTCTCCACCACTAGATGTTGAACCAAATTTTTTAGGGCATTTATAAAAAGGATGACCAAACTCACCAAAATTATAACACCATCGTGTGAAAATGTTAGAATTCCTTCCACCACCAAATCTACCTCTTGATCCCTTGAATCCACCTCTAAAATTTGCAACTGGTTCTTTTCCTTTATGTGCATAACCTTAGCTTTCATTGGTTTGTCTTGAAGAAGAAAATGTTCCTCTACCCCTTGATGTCCTGCCCCTTCCTCTTGTTGACTTTTCTTGTCTCCTTTTCACCTTTTCTTCTACTCTTATAGCCATTTGATAACATTCTTCAATTGTCTTAGGATTATGCAAACTTATTTCATCTTGCATGTTAAATCTCAATCCACTAAGGTACTTGGCCACTTTTTCAACATCATCAACTATATGTCTTTCCCTTATGCTCAGTTTATAAAATTCATTAGTATAGGTTTTCACATCCATTTCTCTTTGCTAAATAAATCTTGAAGCCTTTTTGACATTTGGATAGCATAATCATTTGGAAAAAAATTACCCTTTAACTTAGCTACCATCCTATCTCATGAAATAATTTTATACTTACCTCTTCTTCTCTTCTCTACTTTTTCATAATCCACCAAACTAATACATGCCCCTTTAATTTATTCTTGGATATCTTCACTTTTTCCTCATCAGATACATCCTCACATTCAAAGAAGTTGTCTAAAGCAGCAATCTAATCTAACAATGCTTCTTCATCTAAAGTACCATCATACATTGGAAAATAAACTTTTACCTTATGCTTGTTTCCTTTTACTACCTTTAGGAGCCTTGCCTTCTTTTACTCCTCCTCATCCAACTTTTCATCTACATCTTCAAAGTCTTCATCTCCTTCCTCTTCATACTCCCTTTCATCTCCCACAATCATTCCTAACTTTTGTCCTCTATCCACATTATCCAACCTTGCTATGAATATCTTTTGCAATTTTTGTAACTTTATGATCTCTCTCTTAGTCTTCTCTTCCATCTCTTGCATCTTTCTTACCACATTATCTATTTTTGGAGGAATCTTGATACTTTTACTATTCAACTTCCTACTTTCATCTCTTCAATCAACAACCTTCAACCCTCAAAAGACCTATTGCCTATTCTCTTATACCAATTTATGTGAATCTTGAGGCCTTTTATCTAATCCAACACAATTCAATTTACTCCAATCAACAAATTGACTCACAAACTCTAACATTTCCCTTTGACAAGTAGGTCTATAGACCCAATTTGATCAACTTTTCTTCTCATAGAACCACCCAACAACCAGACTCTAGACACATTCATATACCCTTTAGTGCATACTCAATCATAGTAAAAAATCTCCATTGATCACTTTTGGACATCTCATTCAAAATCATGAACCTACACTGACCTATTAGACCAATTAGGTCTCTTTTCCAAAGGAAGTGTTCTTGAATCTCACAACCAACCTTGAATAACTTCTCAAACCTTTCAAATAGGTAACATAAAGCCCTTTTCAATAGGTTTTAGAGATGCCAACTCTCATCAAACCATTGTTCTAGAAAACTCTCATTTGAGAATAGGGTTTATTGGTTCTCAATGTTTCCAACCTCATAAATCCTGCCACCACCTCCAACACTCTTCAATATGCATATTAAAACTCACAAAACATTTACATAGCCTCTACATATAATATTTCATCAAACTATCTCACTTTTCCTTAATATAGTCCTAACTTTTCCCCCAATTCCTTCATATAGACTCTACCTACCTCCCTACCATCCTAAAAATAATATATTGGAGCCCATTCCACTTATCAAGGGGAGTACAATACGTGGAATGGGCTTTATCCCATGATTAGAACCTCAAAACCTTAAAATGGAACCTACATGCCTGCCAACAATAGTTTAACAAAATATCAACTTAAATTTAATGATCCGCCCTCAAAATGGATTCAAAATAGGGCTGAGACAATTATTCAACTATTTCCACAATTATTTTAATAAGTTATTGTACATTCACGTACAAGAACCTGCAACTTCACAAATGAAAGAAAAAATATAGAAATTAAAGAAAAAATAGGGGTTTCTTTTATTGATTCTCCTTCAAAAAAATCTGCAACAACCTCTTACAATGATGGAGAACATGTATTTAAAAATTTCACACACAAAACTTCCCTCCAAACTGTCCATTGGGTTTCCTCAAAACTGCATTTTTTTTTGCATTTACAACATTTGACAATTTTGACAATTTTGTCAATTTTGCAAATTTAACCCTAAAAACCTCCTAATGACCACGAAAATGACTCAATTCCACACTAGGTAGTCCAATAGGACCTTATTTATCAAAACATAAGACTTAACATACTAAACCTTTCAAAAACCCTTATTTACACATTCTTTCATTTTCATGCATCATTTGACAAAATTGCATTTCTTTACAAAAGTGAACTCCTAAATACATTCTAATGGTCCATTATCAACCTTATTGACACACCACATGAATTCAACCCCTATGAAAACCTAAAACTAAACAAAATTGAAAAAAATCAAAACAAATTAGATTGGTGCTCCTGCACCACTTGGCATTGTAGAGCCATTTCAGATATTAACAATTTCCAACCCCAATAGAGGATCCACAATTTAGAATTTCATATTGGCATATGAACTATTGATCACATATCACATTTCATGGATAATAAAGGATCAAAATAATGCTTCATTTTTGCATGACTCTTGGAATGGTTACTCCCCTTTAGATAAATTTTTGGGTATGGATGAAGCAATAGAAGCAACAGTAGTATATATGGGGACAAACCAAGTTCATATGTGGACCTTTGCTGGGTAAATGGTAAATGGGAATTTAATTGAAGGAGATTTGAAATGGTATATGTAGGGCCTAGAGGAATATATTGGAAACAAATTTGGGAAAATCAGAAAAATATTTTTTATAGGGCAACATGACATTATTAAGTGGTGTGTAGTGAAGTTGTTTGAATATTCTCCCAAGCTAGGCTAAGAGGTGTTTACGTGGGACAACCTACAAGAAAGTTGGTTGAAGAATTTGTGTCGAGGGAGATTTGTGCTATTCAAATTTGGTGCTTTGCATGGACAATGCTTCACGGGAGAATATTAATGGGACAAACATTAATGAAGATTGGTTTGCAAGGTCCTTTTAGGTGTGCTTTATGTGAGAATTCACCAAAGTAAAATAACCATTTGTTAGTAGAATGCAAGTTCAGAAAAAAATGTTGGGAAATTTTTTGGGTAAAGATAGGGTGGCAATGCCCACTCCCCAAAAATATTGAAGCTATCTTTGAGGCCTAGCCTCAGAAAGGAAAGAACTCGGAATGGGGTGGATTATGGGAAGAAGCTCCTGCCATGATCATATGACAACTTTTGTGCAAATGCAATGTTAGGGTCTTCAAAGAAAGGAAATCCTCTATACAAAAGTGTAATAATAAAAATTGAAAGGGGTATAAGTGAACACTTTAATATGAGTGCAAAATCTAAAAATTATAGCGTTATCTCAAAATGGGACCTATTGATGATAATAAACTGGTCACTCATAAATGTTGTAAAGGGATCTCTAATGAGGAACACGTCTATGAAAAAAGGTGTGAAATGGGATTTATCACTGAGGGTAAGGATAAAATTGGTTTTTCATGGTAACTCAAGAGGCAACCCGGGGCCATTAGTAGCTAGTATCATTGTTAGGGATGATAAAGGTGGTATGATTTGGGTTGCTTCAATCAAAGTTCCTCCAAGAACCAATAATGAGGCTAAATTGGTAGGACTTTATGAAGGTTTAAAGTATTGTGTTGATAATAATCTCCATGAAGTTGAAATAGAGGAAAATTCTCAGATAGCTTAATTTTGGCAATAAGTACAAATTTCACTCCTAGAAGGAAATTGAAAATCTACATTGAGTGAATTTCTCTACTACTAATGTTAATTGGGGATTTCAATTTAAACCATATATTTAGGGAAGAAAACACTTTGGTTGATGCACTTTCTAATGAAGGTGTAAATCAAATTGTTACCAAATTTGAGTCACCATGTCCAAGCACATGGTCAAAATTGGAAGGACTATAGAGAAATGATCAATGGAAAGTCCAAAATTTCAAGTCAAAAGGTTATCAAGTGATTTTAGGAGTCCACTATAAGGCTTTGTACTCCTTGAAGTTTATTGGCACAATAAGGAAACTCTCTACTCAAAACCGCTTGAACTGTGGATTCTATAGAGGAAGATCCTCCGAATTATTTGACTATGGCTTCCTTTTCTGGCCTTTGGTAGATAGGTGAGAAGTTTCTTGACTTCTCCATTCTACAAATACTTTCCAAAGAAGCAATAAAATTATGGTGGCTTAGCAAAGGCAGGTGAAAGTAACCATGGTGGTTTAGGTTCTAGCTCTTTGTAGATGCTACAATATTTCTACGAGAAGAGGGGAGTTTAAAGAGTGTGCTAGAGTTAGATGAATCCCAGTTCGGGTGCCTCTTCAAATCACCTTCAAAGGAGTTAGTGATAGCCATTTAAAGGCTCATTGGTGAACACAGGTTGTGGGGGGACCATTTACATGATGGCATAATGTTGGGTTGGTTTTTGACCAACAGACAATACACAACCAGAAGTAGGTAGATGTGAGAGAGTTGCATCAAACTTCTGGCAAATGTGCATAAGGAAGCAACAACCAAGGCCATTATATCCAACTAAGTGTGGCCATTAGAGGGGTTTTTGCATGGAGTGATTAATGTGGCACAGACAACGGTAGACCCGTGAGAGAATGAGGTGATGGAGAAGTTCAAAGAAGTAGTGTGAGCAAAGGATTTGTGCAGCTTCCTAGACCATGTTACAGAAAAAAATGAAGTGTTTTCTAAAATAAAGGTTAGCAATTTGATGGATTTGGCTTAGGATGAAAAAAATCCTATCAAACATATAATGGGGCTCTATAAATCTTGTCTTGTGATGTGTTTTCTCTATGTGATGTTAGGTTCACTGAAGCCCAAATATTCTAATTTAAATGATAGTTTTTCTCACATTCAAAATAGATGCATTTATTGTAACTAGCTTTTTTTTGGCATGTATTCACTAATTTAGAACTTGAGCTTTTTGCTGGATTTTTTCATTTTAGAGATGAGATTGAATTATAAAGTTGTTTGTACTTCCATATGTAAAGCATTGAGAACTAATGGGTATATGCAAGATCATCATGGAAAAATCAGGTCCTTAAGTGGCAAAAAATTCAAAAAAATCATAGTTAGGCAACTTCACATAAAAATTTGAATAAGTTATCTATATTATTTCAAAAATATGTAAGAATAGAATATGTAGCGAATTGAATGTAGTTTCTAAACTACTAGGTTTATTTATTTTAATCCTAAAGTTGTGAATATTTTTGAAAAACTATGTATTCAAGTTTAAAGCTACTATTTTTTGTCCATAATTTGCATTTCCCATTCTTAAAACTACAAGTCGTTAAGTCAAAACTACCTATTTTATTCCCTTTGAAATTTTTTCTATGTTTTGATAAAAATACATGTAGGTAAAACATATTACATATGTTGGTTAAAATTACATATAATATCTACCAAAACAACATGTTTTCTTATGAAAACTAGTCAAAAGCACACATTTATTTATAGAAATCACACTATATTTATAATGATTGTGTTTCATTTATGTTAAAACAATGCTTTGTAAGGTGAAACTATATGTATTAATTGCATATATCTGCTAGAACCATGGGTATTGCTAAAACTATAGATTTAGAAGCTAAAATTATCCTTTTGCTATTAAAAATCAATTATTTCCTATTAAAAACCATGCATTTTTTGGTTAAAATGAGCATTTTATTGAGAAAACTACCATTTTTCATTAAAATTATACTTCTAAGTCCAAAATTATGATGAAAATTGATCATATTATTGTTAAAACCACCTATAAATCTATAAAACCACTCCTTCAATTAAAACCATGTATTTTTTTCTAAATACATTATCTTTTTTGCTTGTTTTTAGAAAATTGCTATTTTATTATGTAACACCATAGTTTTATTTTACAAGATTATAAGTTAATTTTGAAAGCCATGAGTTTCTTTGAAAACCATAATTTTTTTGGAGAAACCCATCATTTCTACCATAAAATGCTAGGTTTTATATTGAAAACATTTGAAATCCACCCAAAGCACCTTTATTAACCAAATCCATAGATTTTTTCAACAAAAAAATTCCCCTTAAAATTGTTAAAACAATCAAGGTTACACTTAAAAACCATAAAAAGTATAGTAAAAATTTATACTTTTTGTTCAAAGTTGCTTATTCATTACTCAAATTGGTAAAATGTTTAACTTTTGGTTCATTTATTCATTTTTTGATTTCGTATAGGCATTGGAAATGATGGACTTAATAGGGAACTTCACAGTTCCTAATAATTTTCTACAACCAAAACACCTATCACAAATGAGAGATCAAAGCAATTGATTTTCTATGCAACCAAGAGAGAAAAGATTGAATTGACACAAGTATCACATACGCATCACACAAGCATATGATATTGAGATTAACCTACAATTGTAGTTGAATTGAATGGAATTAATTATTCTAATGAAGTTAAATTCTTATAAAAGCATAAAAGAGAAAACCCTAGATGAGGATTGCTTTAGATTGTGACAAGTGTCTTAATCTCATGCAATGACATAACTTGACCTATATTTAGTGGTGTCAAAAATTGTACTCCCCTCTTGGAGATAGTACAATTTCACACTTAGTTTGGACCTATTTTAACACCCTTGTATTCTTACACTTTAAATCATTATAATAGTCTATTAAGACCCTTTATTATAGATCCCGAGGTTAATTTCATTTGAAATCACAAAAATATAAGCAAATACATTTAATTTTCTAACATCTCAACATTTTCTCAGCCTGAAAAACTAAATTGATACCCATACACCACCTTGGGCATATGTGTCCCCCTCGGTGGGACCCATATGCTAGGTTGGGCATATGAGTCATGTTTGGCCCCTTTTTAGGGTTTGATGGGGGGAATTAAGGTTTTTAATTCAAATTTTTGGTAAAGATCGGTATTTGGGATCTAAAAAATGGTAAATTAGATATGATGCTAATATAACTAAATTTCAAATTATTATTTCAGCTATTTTTCAACAAAGATTTTCAAGCATGCAAGAGAAAGGAGCAAGGAAAGTTGAAATCTTGGAGCAACATTATAGTGTTTATGTAGGTCTTCAAGCTCACTTTCATTTCATGATCTAGCATTGTCAATGATTGATGATGGTTTCCCATGGAGAATCATGATGGATTCTAAGTTGGGGAGATGATACTAGCCATTGAACCAATCCTAATGACTTGTTTCCTAAGTGATTTCATCTTCGATTGTCATTCTACTTTCTACCTAAAGGAAGGTACATGTATTTTTTATGGCTTATTAGGATGATTAAAGATCTTCCAAAGTGAGTCATCATCATTTTAATTTTTCATGTATGCATCCTATTCTAGCACATTAGAGTAGGGTTTCATTGCATTTTAGATATCTTAATCCTAGAAATACTTAAAATTAGGACTTTCACACACATTTCCATTTCAATTCTATTCTTTCTATCAACGTTTAATTACCAACTAGGAGTTTTCCTAAGGAAAAACCCCAATAAGAAAATCAACACAACATTTTGTTTTACATATTTTTAACAAGTTCAAATTTGGAAGAGAAGTTTGGAAAACATAGGAAGGAAGTCTAGAGATAGGATAATAATTTCAGATCCTTACTTTCTAGAAAGGAGTAGTGGGAGTAAATCGCCACCTTGGGTGTATGAGTCCTGGTATACCACTTTTTTGGGAATTTTTAGTAGATCTTGGTTTATAAGAAACAGATTCTAGATTTTTTTCAAAAACCCTAAACTGGGACTAAATTTCCCAATTTGGCATATGAGTCCCAGTGCACATCAAAATTTAGAATTTTAGAATTGCAAACCTTGATTCAGGCATCTTTAGTTTTCCTGGTGCTTCTTTGTTTATCTCTAGTTTGTTATTCTAATTTTCAGTTTCATTTTATAGGTTGCACAGCTAGACTTGTATATTGCTTTCATTTCTTTCTTTCTAAGCATTTGGTTAGTGGTGAAACCACATTTTCCTGTAATCACACCTAAGGAAACATACTAAGTTCTCCTTCCCTCAATTGAATAATTGGTTTCATGTCTCTAGGATTTCCTTTAGTGAACTAAGACTCAATTAGGCCCTTTGGTTCAATCTCCCAAAAGGTGGAACCTTATTTCCATAGGTTCATTTTGGTAACCTTTGAACCCTTTATTTCTAATTTGGAGTGCATAAAAGTCCTAGATCTATCTTACAATAACTTTGCATTAGATATTACATTTAGGGCTTCTAAATCTTGCATTAGCGAAAAGTGTATATAGGTTACATTTTTTCATCTTGCATCATTGAATTTCATTGGAAAACTATAATTTCACATAACCATTTGAGAATACAAGTTATTAAAATTATCATCAACTTAAAAAAATTTGAATTCGGTGTAAAAACCCTAATTTGGGACTCATTCGCCCATCTAGGAGATTTAGTCCCTATATAGGTGGTTTTTCAAGATTTCTAGGAATTTTGTGTCAGTTTCTTTTTAGTATTCTAATCATCTAAAAAATCTAACTAGGATCCATTCTCCTATATGGAAAATTTATTCTTGTATCAAACTTGAATTTGCATATTACAACATTATAAATTTCATTTTTGTGCTCTTGTATATTGTTGTTAGATATTTGTTTAAGTTTGTAGATTTTATGTTTTATGCATTTAAGTAGATCTAGCTTAAATTTATTTCCATTTCAAGTGCATGTTTCAATTGTTGATATAATTATATCACTATTCTTTTGTTTCATTTCTACCATTAGTTCATAGCTTCGATTACATTAGGAATTCGTTAGAAAACATAAAAAAAAACAACCATAAAATAATGAACCCCTTGGAGAAAGCATAATTATTTTAGTATATCAAATATCTTTTCCAAGTTAACCTATCCTTCAAGCCCTTTAGTAGTGATGAATTTGACATGTTAGATGAAGCCCTCAAGGATTTCATCTCACAAGGTTCATCCACTAAGGCTTGTTATAACAAACCTAAATAAAGAGAAGTTAATGTTTTCCAACCTCAACTCATCCTTCACCCACCTTCAAACCAACCTCAAACTTAGAAAAAATATGTTCTCATCATCAAACCACCTAAGAATAATGTTTCACAACAATCAAGTTATAATACCATTTCTCATACATATAACACTAGAAACAATCCACAACCAAGACAAACAACTTCAACTTCCCTCCCTTTGCCTCAACCTATTTTTCCTAGTGCTCCTCATTTACCTTCGCATAATGGGAAGGAGTATGATCTTGTTGAAAAACTTAAGAATAATCCCACAAAGATATCTGTATGGTATCTAATTAAAACTTCACCTAGTTATCATACTATGCTTCAAACAACCTTGCATCAAGTTGTGGTTCCCTATAGTGTAAATCCAAGTGATGTGACAACTCTAATTCAAGGAATGAATATGGTTATCATAGACAAATTACCTTTCATCAAAATGAGTTACCTACCTTTGAAGTGAGAAAGAGAAATGATTCCTTCATGATAATAGCTACATTAAATAGAATAGGAATAAAGTGAACCCCTATGGACAATGGCTCATCCCTTAATGTGTGTCTCTTTTGGATAAAATTTGTGTGGATAAATCAGGAATTGAACCTGATTCCTTATCAATTCAAGGATTTGACAATGTAGGAAAGCAACCACTTGGTGTGATCACCTTGCCTATTACAGTTGGAAAGGCCACGTTATAAACTCCTATGCATGTATTGCCTCATGATCTTTCATACAATATTCTTCTAGGAAGACCTTGGATTCATGAGATGCATGCAGTTCCTTCAACTCTTCATCATATCATGAAGAATGTATATAACAATAAAGTGTACCAAATTGAAATAGATCCTAAGCCTGAAAATTGCTTACAAATTGAAAAAGGAAAGACAAGTCCTCTACACATATTAATCCCAAATTCAAAGATAGAACATATGAAAGAAGAGAAGCAAGAGATGGAAATTTTTTTGAAGTTATTATAAGATGATTGGGGTTCCTTTTACTTCATACCTTCGTTCACGGGAGAATAAAAATCACACCAAAAGAAACTAAAAAGAAAAAGCAACGAATGGTAATGTCAATGCAGAATTTGGAAGAAAAATCACAAGCATCTACTTCATCTACTCTAGAAGAAGACACAAGCTATACAAAAAAAATTGATATAAAGCCTAGCACAGAAGAAACAAAAACTACTCTGGGGTATTGTCCTTCTAAGATAATGCAAGAAATAAAAAGACCCTCACTAAACATTAATACCATCATGTGTAACCCTAATAAAACAACTCTCACTTTGAAGCATCTTGAATTGATTGATACAACTTGTGAAGAATCATTGGAATACTTTGAAGATGTTGAAGCCTTGAAAGAAATGCTAGGAGTTTATGATAATCCATTTAATCTTCTTAAAAAGAAATAGGTTAAATGTGCTATGATTAGTGTTGAGCAAGAAGATGAAGAGAAGGAAAGTGATGAGAATGATTAAGAAAGTGAAGAATACAATCTTGAAATTTTGAAACAAAGTGCACTTCCTTTGGGAGATATAATCAACATTCTGATGGATATTGTTTTCAACAAAAGGGCATAAAACTGAGAGTAGGGGTTGAATCAGTTATCACAAAATTTCAAACTTATTAAACTTAGTAACCTTATTTTTAGATTTGATCAATAACCATGAAAGCATAAATCAACAACACATCAAAAACACACATAACACCAATATTTTTTTTTATGTGGAAACCCTGTTAGGGGAAAAACAATGGTGGAGGTCAGTCCACAAGATTATACCATGTTAAAAGTATAAAGAAATGTGAATGGGGAATGCACATGCATTTAGGCGCACTACCTAAGCTTACTGCTCAATTATAAAAGGAACACTCACTATCTTACAAAATGATTTGGATTACATCCATAGGATTTTGAATTGAGAAAATAGCATTTGCTAATGCCTGATACAATTTTGATTAAGCACATGAACACTTCTTCACACTTTGCTTCTTCTTTTGAATGATTGGGACATTATTTGTACACCTCATACACAAGCACCTCGCACACACCTTCAAATGGAATAAATAGTCATTTATATATATCTGCAACAATAAATTATATTATTATATGTTAGCCTTAATAAAATAATAAAACATATGCAAACTGTCGGCCCAAAACATTAAATATTATTAATGAAAATTAACCAAGGTTGGCCACAACATAGTGAAGATCCAAAATAAAATTCTCAAACATGAAAAAACATCAAATAATTATTCCTCAAAGATCCACATCATGCTACAACACCCTGTCGGCCAAGAACATGATAATCATGAACACGCAAGAGAAAATATCTAATCGCGAGCACAAATATCAATGGAGACATGCAACATAGATAGAGAATGATCTAGAAACATTCAAAAACATCATGAATTACCAGAGAAGCATCCACAACAATTGAACTTGCTAGAATCACATCATCTTCATTTAGGAACACCAACTAAAGCAACAAAAGGACTATCAGAATACAACTACTCATAACTCAATCAAATCTTCATGTAGATCTATAAAACTTAACATGGATGAACTAGATATACTCAACAAAAAGCCATTTAATCCAAAACCTATGATCATTAATGTACTGAGCTAACCAACTGACTAAACTTCACTTCACCACTGACAACCTTCAACTTATTTATTACAATTTTCTCAATATCCTAGACATATATAGCCTCTAGGACATTAATACCAATAGTTTTGACATCAATGAAAACCACATATTAGAAACACAACCACAACATCCAACAATCTCCCCCTTTGGAATTGATGGCAACACATGATGTGAAAAACACCATCAATGCAACTATCTTTAGTACTTACTCCCCCCTAGGTTTTGAATCATTTATCCTCAACTCTTTTACACAACTCTTCTTCTCACATGACTCTTCTCCTTAGATAATTCATAGTTTTTCACATGACTCTTCTCCCCCTTTGACATCAATGGAAAATATCTCTTTTCTCCACACAAGCTCTAAACCACATATCTA
Organism: Sequoia sempervirens; assembly: GCA_007258455.2. Classification (NCBI taxonomy): domain Eukaryota; kingdom Viridiplantae; phylum Streptophyta; class Pinopsida; order Cupressales; family Cupressaceae; genus Sequoia; species Sequoia sempervirens. The sequence continues at coordinate 94,030,421 of VDFB02075321.1, read as the reverse complement.
AACATCTAACTACTACCCTTGAGTAGCAGCCACCACAACATCAGTCTAGATCAAGATATAACTATGAAATGCACGGATTAATGCAATTAAATGCCTCTTAGTTCTGATTAGGAGGGGTAATCACCCCTAGCTTCCCTCTGAGATACTCAAAAGTATCCTTAGGCAACCATTTGGTAAAGATATCCGACTTCCTTTTTACTCACCTTCTCTCTCAAAAAGTGAAACTTGATAGCTATATGTTTGGTCTTTGAATGCAACACCAGATTCTAAGAGATGTTAATATCACTTGAATTATCATATAATATAGCAATAGGTCCATCATACATAACTCAAATATATTTCAACATCTACTTCAACCATAATATGTGAGTACAATTATTAGCAGCAACAATGTATTCCTCTTCGTACTTAACCATGAAATCAACTTCTTACCCAATAAAAATGCACCACCACTAGTACTTTTTATGTTATTCACATCACCTACCCAATCAACATCAATAAAATCACTTAAAGTAATATCATCATCTTTAGGATATTATAGAACAAAATCAACTGTCACCTTCAAGTTTATGAAAATCCTCTTCATAGTAGTCACATGAGATTCCTTAGAATTAGCTTGAAATCTTGAAACAATGCATACAACATTCATGATATCTAGTCTAGTTTGAGTCAAATAAAGCAATCCACCAATCATCAATCTGTATCTAGTTTGATTTGATTTCAAATAATCATCATCTTGTTCTAACTAGCATCTGGTCACCATAGGTGTACCAACTAGATTTGAATCTTCCATACCAAACTTATTTAGCAATTCTTTCACATACATGGAATGAGATATGAAGATCCATTTATCTAATTAAGTAATTCACAATCCCAAAAATAATTTCATCTCACCAATCATAGACATATCAGTGAACTTTATGCACAAACCATCATCTCCTCCAAAAATTATGTCATCAACAAAGACTTAAAAAATCAAATATTTATCATCATCAATCTTGAAATACATATTACTATCAGCAATACCTTTATTAAATCCAAGCTTCAACAAATACTTGTCCAATCTAGCATACCATGCTCTTGGGGCTTTCTTGAGTCCATACAATGCTATCTTCAATTGAAATCCATCAGGTTGCTCAACATACACTTCTTCCAATTCACCATTTAGAAATGCTAACTTGACATCAATATAATAAACCTTGTACTTTTTATAAGCAACATAAGCAAGAAATAGTCTCACAGCTTCAATCCTAGCAATAGGGGCAAAAGTTTCTTCAATGTCAATTCCTTCCATCTGAGAGTATCCTTTACACACCAGTATTGCTTTGTTTCTAATAACTTCACCTTGCTCATTCAGCTTGTTTCTAAAGACCCATTTAGTTCCAATTACATTTTTGTCCTTAGGTCTAGGAACAAGAATCCATGTATTATTCTTTTCAATTTTTTGTAGTTCTTCTTTCATTGCTTCCACTCAATGTTCATCTTTGCATGCTTTAGTGACACTCTTAGGCTCAATGTTTGAAATCAAACAATATTCTTCTACAATTTTTCTCCTACTCTGAACACCTTTGTTCTTATCACCTATAATCTAATGTTTTGAATGATTTAGTCCTATATACCTTGGAGTCTTAGGATATTCTTGAACTTTTGGCTCTTGTGATCTCTCTTCTGCACTTTCACTAGTTCCTTCCTCTTGATTTTCTTGATTCCCTGGAATGATTTGAACTTGATTTTGAGTTTGGAATTTGCTTGCTATAACTGAAATGTTATTCTAATCATCTGAATCATAGCCACAAGTTCTAGATGGTCTAGCTATGTCTTCATCAACCTTGACATTTTCATTTTCAACTACTTTCCTCAATTGTATCCCTTGTCAACCATCTGTTCGACACTTAGAAGATTATAATTTAGACCTTCCAAAGAAAAAACATCATCAATATTATTCTTACCATCAAGAGAAATACATCCTCTACCACAGATTACACCAGCTTTGTAATCACCAAATCTTAGAACACCACCATCATATTTTTCTAGGCTCACAATTTTGCTTTCATCACCTGTCATGTGATGAGAGCATCCACTGTCAATCACCCATTCATCTTTTTCTTCAACTCTAGCCACTAGATCTTTCTCTGCATTTGAGAAACTAACAAATTAAATAGGGGCTAGATCATTTTACTTGATAGCGATAAATACCCATTCATCTTCACTTGCATTCCCTTTATTAGATTCATCATTTGTCACACCTTCATCATTAGCATAATAGCACTTTATTTGAAATCTAGGCTTGTTAAGTCTTGGCTTATAAACTCTTTCTGGACACCTTGATGCAAAATGACCTATGTTATTGCAAGAAAAACATTTAATAGGCAATTTCCCTTTATACTTACCTTCTCCTTTGGCTTCCCTTTTCACATTAAGTGCTTCAAGTTCCTCTAGTTTTCTCTCCTCTTCTTCAATATCTCTCATTTCCTCTTCATACTTGAATACCTTTGTAGAATAACTTTCAATCAGATCATATTTCTATTTATCTCTTTTAGAATTAGTATCCTTGAATACAGATTCTATCTTAGGAAGAGAATCACCAAATTCACTCAACTCAAAAGTTGTAAGCTTACCAATCAACATGTCTCTGGTTACATTTGTTACAGTCTGGAGCTCCTCAATAGCAATAGCTTTGACTTTGTATGCAATAGGAAAGGATCTAAGAAATTTAGCAACAATATCTTACTCTTCCAATCATCCACCATCACATCTGATACTCTCATCATCACCCATAACTTTTTCTAGATCTCATAAGTAGTCATTAGATCCATAACATTTGTCATCTCAGAATCAATCAAAGCACTGAACAATGCTTCCTTAGCCCTAATATTGTATTTAGCTTCCTTAATCTCATCTGTAGTAGAAGGACCATTTTGTGGAATGATACACCTATTTTTTTTAATTTTCTAGTAGGGTTCACCAATGCATCTAAGATGACACTCCATTCAAGCCTTCCACAGAGAATAATTTATTCCATCAAATCTCAGACTATCCTTCTTGTATGTCACCATCTCAGATCATCTCAAGTTATTAAACTTCTTCCAAGGAACTTTCTCTAATACCAATTGTTGGAAACACAAGGGAAAACAACTAAGAGGGGGGTGAATCAGTTGCCAAAAAATTTCAAACTTATTAAACTTATTAAGCTTATTCTCATATCTGATGAATAACCATGAAAGAATAAATCAAGAACACATCAGAAACACACATAAAACCAAGATTTTTTTAACGTAGAAACCTTGTTAGGGAAAAAACCACGGCGGAGGTCAGTCCACAAGATTATACCTTGTTAAAAGTATAAAGAAATGTGAATAAGGAATGAACATGCATTTAGGCAAACTTCCTAGAGCTCACTACTTAATTACAAAAGGAAGACTCATTGTCTGACAAAAAGATTTGGATTACATCCATAGGATTTTGAACTGAGAAAATATGCCTAATTATAATTTCCATTCAACACATGAACACTTTTTCACACTCTGCTTCTTCCTTTGAATGATTAGGACATTATTCACACATCTTATACACAAGCACCTCACACAAACCTTCGAATGGAATAAACAATCACTTATATATATATGCAAGAAGAAATTACATCGCTATATGTTAGCCTCAATAAAATAATAAAACATATGCAAACTGTCAGCCCAAAACATTAAAGATTATTAATGTGAATCAACCAAGGTCTACAACAACATAGTGAAGATCCAACATAAAATTTTAAAACATGAAAAAAACTTCAAATAATTGTTCCTCAAAGATCCACAACATGCTACAACACCTAGTCGGCCAAGAACATGAGAAACATCAACACGTAAGAGAAAATCTCTAATTGCAAGCACAAAGATCACTGCGTATGTGCAACATAGATATAGAAAAATCTAGAAACATCCAAAAACATCATGAATCACCAGAGAAGCATCTGCAACAATTGAACTTGCTAGAATCACATCATCTTCATATAGGAACACCAACTAACACAACAAAATGACTAGTAGAACACAACTACGCATAACTCAATCAAATCTTCATGTAGATCTCTAAAACTTAATGTGGATAAACTAGATATACTTGAGAAGAAACCCTTTAATCCACAACCTCTAATCATCAACATACTAAGCTAACCAACTGACTAAACTTCAGCACTAATAACTTGAAACTTATTTATTACAATTTTCTCAATATCCTCGACATATACAACCTCTAATAAATTAATGTCAATAGTGTTGACATCAATGATAACCACATGTCAGCAAAACAACCACAACATCCAATAGATATCACTTACAAGGAGAAAGTAATAAAAATAAGAAAGTTCCTTGATGAAGATGAACAAGAGGACCATGCAACTTTACTTCATGAATTTCGTGAACCTTTTTCTTGGACTTATTCTGTTATACTGGGAATTGATGCTAAAATAGTAACACATAACATAGTCCTTGTAGAGGATGCTAAACTAGTGAGAAAAAAGATACGAAATATGTAGCCTAAGAGATCATTATTAGTTAAGGTTGAGACTGAGAAACTCCTCGAAGCTGGTTTATATATGACCTATTGATTATTCTCCTTGGATCTCTAACAATGTTTTATTTATGAAACCTAGTAATCATATTAGAATGTGTATGGACTTTCATGATTTGAATAAAGCATGATTTGAAGAAACATGAGAATTGTATTTTGATGGCTCTAAGTATAGAATTGGCTCTAGTGTAGGGGTTATACTAATCTTTCCTATAGGAAATCCTATTCCCTTGTCCTACCACTTAAACTTCCTATGTGCAAACAACACAATAGTGTATGAAGCTTTAATTGTTGGAATATGCATTGATTTAACTCTAGGAGCTCAAAGTATTAAAATATTTGGTGATTCAAAAGTATTCATCAAATAAATAAATAGATCATATCAAGTGAAGCATGAAAAATTATCAAAATATAAGGACCTCAAGATGACTCTATTAGAAAAAATTGATTCATATACCATTGATAATATCCCACAAAAGGATAATTGGTATGAAAATGCAATTTAAAGTGTGGCTTCCCTTATATCCTCATTGTGCATACAATTATGCAACCATCAATAGAAGATCAAGTCAAATATGTGTTATCAACCACCACAAATATCTCTAGTGAATGTTATAAACCAATATTTGATTGTTTGAAAAAAGGTACCTTTCTAGAGCTGACAACTTGTTATAGTGCTAAGGAGAATAAAACTCTAAATTCTCAATTCCACAAGTAACCCAAAGCAATGAACTCACAATACATATTCATTGATAGTTTTGGAGCATTCTTTGACAACAACCCAACATAAGAAACCAACAACTTAACACTCTTTCTGACCTTTGTAGAACCCTTCACAAGGTGGTATTATCATATGCTTTCATATAGAACCCTATTATCAACTTAGACATCATAGTCATGAGAATTTCATTTGTAGACTATCCTAACAAACCTAATTAGGATTCTTGAATGTCAACCTATTTAAATTTTCCATGCAACAAAGGTTCTCCCTTAATCTTACCACTTAATTTCAATAGCATGTGAGTCACCTCAATTGAATCGCTCTTCCATGACTTTATGACCATAAAATTTAGAATATTCCAACTATGCAAATATTGTCATAACTACACAAATCTAACTTAAAATGAAAGTCAACAAACAATGGAATCAAAATATTATAATTTCACCAAACCCTATCTAGAAAGGAATCTAAATACACCTTAACAACCTTTTAAAACAATACTACCCAAGAAGGACATGCACTCCACTATACACTATTATTTCTAGACTTTTTCACAAATTACAGTCCTAGGGAATCGTTATATCTACCCAAAACCTCATCGTCTAATCCTGTAACGTGGAGGTCTTTTAGAAAACATGTAAATCCTATTGTACACCAATTTGTGTGGATTTTCAATGGTGAAAAATGGAGAACTACAATTTTGAATGGCTACTATAACCCTAAACCAGGGTTTTTACCCATTTTCATAAAACTTGCAATATCTATCTCAAAACATCACCAATTTACATGAAATGAAATTTATAAGGAAGGTGATTGAAATCACTTTCACATACAACCACTTAGAAATGAATTTATACCTATACAGGGCCATACAGTACATGAGAACAACAAATTTTTGTAGATAAATGTAGGAAAACTACGTTTTTCATTATTCAAGTTCAAAATTACAACCACCCACACCTCTTAAAATGTTCACAAGGCCTTTTAAAGGCTTTACAAACATGACCAAATAACTTCCAACTAGTTTTGAATGAGCTAGATCAAGATGCCTCTTCATCTTCCCAACTTTGCACTTTTTCAATTTTTCAATTTTACAATTTTGCATTGTGACAACTTTTGACATCTTTTAAAAATTGAAATAAAACTTGACCATTGAATCCCTAGTGACCTTAACATATGAAGAATGATCTATATGACCTCATTACAATGTAGAAACAACAAAAATTGAATCAAAATCCAAGATTTTCCTCAAGGAGCCCTGAAGTTGTCATGGTGCTCTTGCACCAAACTCCCATTCAAAAGAAATTCCAAGCCCTCTCAAATTGAAGTTTAGGACTAGTATTTATCTTTAAGTGCTTCTCCTTGCATGCTATACTCCTTTAAATGGCTCCGCATTGTCTTCATCTTCACTTTTGGCTTAGTTGGCCTATGCCAACCTGTCTCCACTTTTTCTTGTCTCTTTGAATCTACTCCTTCATTCTTTGATGTGTTACAATCTCTATCTCAACTCTTTGTCCTTCTTCTTTCATATGCTTCATCTTGACCATTGGTTTTATCCTCATCAAAAGTTTTATCACAATAAGGAAGTGATATATTTTCTCTAAAATACCTCCATGCATCTTCAACTCATTTTGTGTCTTCATGAGGAATTCATCATTTCCCTCCAAAATCTAATCCTTCACCTCTGCTACAATGTCATCTTCATGTTTGGGGATGGCTGCAACCTCTATCTTCCTTTCTTCCTCTTGCTCATCTCCTATCTCTATCAAAGGTTCTATCATCTACATTTCTAATTCTAATGCCTTCATGTGTCTTTTTTTTTTATTAGCCTTTGAATATGCCATACAACTCTTCTCTTATTAATCATCAAATGCCAACTTGTTGCTTTCCTACACAACTATTCCATCTCAGCCTCAAATATTTCTATCGTCACTCTGAATTCCTCTAGTTCTTGCCTCAATTCTCTAAACTCTTGATCCATCTTCTTTCGCTTTGTCTTTTCCTCTTTTATCTTCCTCTCTTCTTATTTCTTCTTCCTTTGTGATTCCTCAACCTACAAACATCTTCCCAACACATCCATCTTCTCTTGAAGCAAGTCCCTTTAACCTTGCTTCCTCTTGACTTTGCCTCACCTAGGTCTCCTCTTTTCCTCTACCTAGAGTCTTTTGAAAACTAGGTTTTCTCTTCAACCTGCACAAACAAAAACACACACAGACCAAAATTTCTCACCCAGACCTTATGAGCTTTGATATCAATTGATGCAGTGCTAAGGAGAACAAAACTCTAAATTCTCTATTCCACAAGTAACCCAAAGTAATGAACTCACAATCCATATTCATTGAAAATTTTGGAGAATTCTTTAACAACAACCCAACATAAGAAACCAAAAACTTAATACTCTTTCTAGCCTTTTTAGAACCCTTCACAAGGTGGTATTATCATATGATTTCATATAGAACCCTAGGTATCATCAACTTAGACATCACATTCATGAGAATTTCCTTAGTATATTGTCCTAACAGACCTAATTAGGCTTCTTGACTGTCAACCTATTTAACTTTTCCATGCAACAAATGATCTTCCTTAATACTACCACTTAGTTTCAATATCATGTAATTCACCTCAATTGAATCACTCTTCCATGACTTTATGACCATACAAGGTAGAAGATTACAACTATGAAAATATTGTCATAACTACACAAATCTACCTTAATAGGATAGTCAATAAGAAATGGACTCAAAAAGCTTATAATTTCACCAAACCCTATCTGGAAATGAATATAAATACACCTTAACAGCCTTTTAAAACAATATTACCCAAGGACACATACTCCATAATCAAAATTCTCAAAAACTCTACTGCAAATGTTATTTCTAGACTTTTTCACAAATTACAGTCCTAGGGCATCATTATATCTTCCCAAAACCTCATCCTATGATATTTAAACATGGAGGTCTTTTAGAAAACATGTAACTCTTATTGTACACCAATTTTTTTGGATTTTAAATGATGAAAAATGGATAACTACAATTTTGAATGGTTACTGTAACCCTAAACCAAGGCTTTGACCCATTTTCATAAAAAATGCAATATCTATCTGAAAACCTCATTAATTTACATGAAACAAAATTTATAAGGAAGGTGATTGAAAGAAATTTCACATACAACCACTTAGAAATGATCTTCCTTTACATGGGTGTACTATACATGAGAAACAAATTTTTGTAGATAAATGTAGGAAAATAATGCTTTTCATTATTCAAGTTCAAAATTACAACCACCCACACCTCTTCAAAAATTCACAAGACCTTTTAAAGGATTTACAAACATGACCAAACACCTTCCAACTAATTTCCAATGAGCTATATCAAGATGAATCTTCACATTCCCAACTTTGGCTTTTGCAATTTTACAATTTTGCATTGTGACAACTTTTGACATCTTTTCAAAATTGACCATTGACTCTCTAGTGACCTTAAAATATGAAGAATGATTTATATGACCTAATTACAATGTAGAAAAAACAAAAGTTGAATCAAAATCCAAGGGTTTCCTCAAGGAGGCATGAAGGTGTCATGGTGTTCTTGCACCACAACTAAGAATATTCAATCCTACCTTCAAGAACTTGCATCTAGATGTATAGTCTTTGTCGACGTGTTGTATAGAAGGTAATTTAATGGTCTTTTCTTAGATTCCTTAAACAACTGAAAACCCTATAACACTTGTGGAGGCTCATGTAGTTGCTTGTGGAAGTCATTTTGGGGGATGATCATTAGTTCAAAAGCTAATATGCATAGGATACTATTGGAGATATATGGAAAATATTTCTTTGAATACATTAAGAAATTTCACAAATATCAAGAAAATAGCAATTTGATTCATGCTCCTACTTTTGAGCTTCATGCCCACATTCCTATCTAGCCAGTCTCGATATGAAGTCTATATTTTATTGGAAAAATAGCACCAACTTCTTCCATTGGACATACATTTATAATTACCACAACAAATTATTTCATGAAATGGGTAGAAGTTGTTCCCCTTCATTCAAAAACCATTGATGTAATATTTCATTTCATATTGGAACACATCATTGTTTGCTTTGGGCTTCCTTCAACATTGGTTTTAGACAATGAGACACCATTTAAGATTAATTGCGTGAAGAAGTTCGTAGAAAAATTTAACATCCAATATCATTTTTCAACACCCTACTATCTGCAATCTAATGGTCAAGCTGAATCAACTAATAAGACTCATAAGAAAATCATAAGAAAAATAGTAAGAAAACATAATAAGGATTGGTACACATAGTTAACATACACGTTATGCGTTTATCGTACTAGTGTTAGAACATCAATTGGAAACACTCCTTATAACCTTGTGTATGGTACTAAGGTAGTAATTCCCTTGGAGTTAGAGATCCCTTCATTAAGAATTGCTCTTCAAGGACTTATTGATGATAATAGTTATAAGGAACAATGATTACATCAGCTTGAAATGCTCGATGAATAGCTTATCAACTCTCTTGAGCATCTCTAGGCTTACTCGAGATGAATGCAACATAGTTACAATGATAATGTCATCCCTCATTCATTTAATAAAGGTGATTTATTGTTATTTAAAAATCAACGTAATGTCAATTCCACCCCAGCTAAAAAAGGAAAATTCAGCTCTAATTGGTTAGGACCTTACATAATTGATGACAGTTATGGGTTTGAAGCATAAGCGTTAACAAAAATGGATGGTACACCTCTTAAAGAACCTATTAATGCCACACATTTGCATTAGTACTATGTGCAACCTTCTTGAATAGTGTGAGTAACAAGGTAGTGATGTTAGAGAAAGTAGATAGTATGCTATTTCTCTCTTACATTGCTTCATTCTTGACAAACAATTCTTTGTGTGTCTTGAATATTAAAGTAATTATTCAAATTAGTTTTGGGTTGTTACTTTAGGTTTCACACTATTTAATTTAATCCTATTTGTTATGTTATATTAGATCCTTATATGTATTTCATGTTCTATAATTAGATCATAGGTGTTGTAAATGGTGATTTTTTTTTGCCGTCACAATGCTTTGTTCCTCCTAGGTTTTCTCACCTAAAAGGAAAAAGGATATTAAAAGGGGTCCCAAAAAGCAAGGGTTTACACTCTAAGTCTATGTAAATGATAAGTATTATGCCTAATTAAGATGTCATAATGCTCTGATCTAAAATTGAAGTAATTTAATGATGCAAAATTTAGAAAATGTAAAGTGTTGGAAAACATAATGTGATATGCAAAAAATGCCTAAAAGTGCAACTAAATGATGAAATAACAGAATAGAATGAAAGAGGAGCTCTTAGAATATGAATCTTGATGTTGAAAGATTCTAGAATCCTAAAATATTGACTGAAAATGTTGACTAGGATACTTACGCTAGGTGAGGTGACTTAGTCCCAATTTTGGGAAACTTTGCTGGAATGGAAAACTACTAAATGGGTATCCAAAAATGTCAAAACCAATTTTAAGGCTTGGAAGTAGGACTAATTGACCACTAGTGGTGACTTAGTCCTCCTAGAAATCTCAGGGAATTTGGGAAAGAATCTGAAAGTCTTAGGTTTGCACTTTCTTTTCTAACAGGTGTCTGTACTTGATTTTGTAGAAAATGGGGTAGAAATTCTCTCCAATATTGAACTAGGGTTGTGTTCACTTGATTGACTTTGTGGAATTGTTTACCACCTTTGAAAACCTAATTGCTTGATAAATATGCATACAAAATTTTGGAAACACACATGCAAAAGGGGAAAATCATTGAGGATTAGAGATTAGGGGTTTCCCTTAGTCAAACCCCACTTTGGTAATCAAACCCTAAACAATGAAATGAAATGAAAATATTATGATAAATAGATAACATACAAATGTTATAAACTTACCACACCTTTGATGCTCAAAATTTGAAGATATGCAATGAAGTGCTCCAATAGATTTATTTAATGATGCTTGAATGCTTATGAATAATTTGATGAATGCTTGGGAATTGAGAGAGTGTATGAGAAGATTGTAGGAGATGTAAAATGAGGAGAAAAACACTTATTTATGCCTTATTTTATTAAAATTTCTTGAAATTAACACATCACAGGCCAACCTCATGGGTTAGAGGAAAAATTCCCGCTAGAATTTTAAAATTATTTGGATTTTTGTGCCAAAAAGGACTAAGTCACCCCTATTGCTAACTTAGTCCCACTTAAGCAAATTAAGTGGGTGTTAGAAATTTTGGGGCACTAAAAGTTTTCCAACGGGAGTGTTAAAAAAAAACACACTTGAAAACAATCAGAAAGTACATTAAAGGATAAAATAAAGCATAAGAAAGGTGTAAATAGTGAAATTATGCTTAGAAAAGTGTGAAACCTTGTTACATGACTTTACAACACTTCAAAATATGACTTAATAAGTGATGAAAAGGTGATATTTAGGTGAATGGTAGTGAATAGAGTCTAGAAAAGTGTAGTAATGTCTTACAACATTCCACAACACCTTCACAAGACATTATAATTTTAATGTTTAGGACCTAATTTGAATGTTTTGATTACATTACAACATTAAAACCAAGAAAAATCAAGCCAAAGTCCATTAGAAAGACTCAAGTGAGTGTAAAAATGTCAACTATACATTTTTTTGGTGACACATTAAGCCCCCACTTTAGTGAGAGGATGAACTTGCTTCAAACTATCGCTAAAGTAGCCCAACATACACATCGAGAGGGATCCCAATGTACTCATGTTGGTAAAATGAAACAACAATAACCAAGAGGGGTAATCAAGCCCCCAGGACTAAGGTCTCATGCAAAACCAAACATAAGAACAAAGGAAACACATGTGATGAAGAAAAGGAATGAAAGCTTTGATCATCTGTCTAGCTCGTTGTGGATTAGATGTAGGCTAGTTGTTTGAAATAAGAAATGTGAACTCACTTTGGGGCGACAGAACTTATAGTTTTTCACTAGGTGAGAAGTCCCAAGTATACTCACTCTGGGGCCAAACAACTTCAGGTTGTCTATTGGGTGAGAAATCCAAAAAGAGGTGATACATACGCTAGTTGGTATGCACTCACAAATATATAAGTGGCTATGGGGAAAGTCATGCCACTGAGTGGGATTCTTGCTCAACCATATCAAAGTTATACCTCCTAATAACTTTAACAGCGTGCCACAAGGGAAAATTTTGGTTCATGCTTCATGAGGAAAGTAAAGCTTTGTATGCTTATAATTCATGAACAAATGCAAGGGTACCATAGGCATGAAAGTTGTATTATGCAAGGTAGTAAAAATGTAAAATGTAAAAATTAAAAAATGCAATGTAAAATACAAAATATGTTGAAAGGAGTCTTGTTAAGTTCATGCAAGGTATTTCACTTAGGGAACATTGTGTCTAATGTCTCCAAGAGAGGACAAATAAAAAAATAGTATATTAGCAACTTAGGGGATGTAGTACACTACATAAAGCAACCAAAAGGAATGTAATATGCTAAGATAGATTGTACTTATGAAGGAATTCACACTCAATATCATCCACAAAGTGACAAATGCATCATATGATTTGGAAAGGCTACACTAAAAACCAAGAATGCAAAATGAAATGATGCCAATGTATTCCCCCCACTATAAAGGAATTGCTACACACTATTCTGTGAGCAATTACTTTAAAGTAGCAAAGGAAAATAAATAAATAAATGCAAAAAGAAAACAAGACATGAGAGCCAACTTAGAAAGCCCCTATGCCAAGTCATATTTTTCTAAGTTAGGCTATGTCATGTAAATGAAAAAGAGAACAAAAGAAAAAGGAGTTTCCCCCTAGAAAGGAAAACACCAAACACATAAGGGATCTATGGATTTGGGGTCAGTATGTTCATTGCTGCAATGTTTTTTATAAAAGAGCTTAGAATTGTCATCATTTTCCAAAGCACATAGAACTAGAAGAATGGCACAAAGAGATTGAAAATAAAAGAAAAACAAAGTCTGTTTTAGGTCAACATGGAAGAGACATTGCGGTATCAACACTTTGCATCATCCCCAAAAGGAGAAACACAAGCAAAAAGAAAATGAAAAGGCAAAAGAAAAGGAAAAGATTTTGGGTGAACATGAAGGAGACATTGTGGTCTCAATGCCTTGCATCATTCCCAAAAGGAAAACACAAGAAAAAAGGAAAAATATATGGAAATTATTTTGGGTCAACATGAAGGAGACATTTTGGTCTCAATTCCTTGCATCATCCCAAAAAGGAAAAACACAAGAAAAAGAAAAAGTAAAATGGAAAAGGGACCATTTGGGTCAACATGGAAGAGACATAGGGCATCTCAATGCTTTTTGTCATCCCCAAAAGGAGAACACAAAAAAAAAGTGAAAAGGAAAAGATAAAGTACAACATATATAAGAATAGAGGTAGAAAGAGAGGAAGTGAACAAAGAGAGAGAACATCAAACACACGTTACGGGGGAACATGATATGCACATGCAATAAAAGAAAAAAGGAAAAAATGATAAGAAAAAGGAAAATGAATATAAAAAACTAGTAAGGCGAATGCACGTCAACCATCTAACAAGTCATCCACCTCCCAATCATGTTTAGTGTATTTCAAGGGAAGTTGATCATCCAAAGGAAGAATTGTAAGTTCTGAACTATTAGATGTACCAAGTTCTTCACTTGGTTGAGAAGGTTTATCATTTAAGCTCATGGTATATGAAAATAAAGAGTTTAGATCATTATGCAGTTCTTCATTTTTTTTTGTGATCTCTTCATCATCATCATATCAAGGATGATTATGATAAGAGGACAAAGGATTATTTCTAAGGATGTATCAAAAGCTGTAGCTGTTGGATCGGTTCATTTTGTTGTGAGGGTTGGACTATGGTACCTTGTGGCAGGTCAAGAGGAAGACGGTGATCATCTATTGATTTTTTCAAAAGCAGAGGTTGGTTTTCTTTATTGTTTTAGTTTTACATTTGATGAGTGAGGAGATGACAATGACGTCTATGCTCCCTAGCACTGTAGTTTCTTTTAATTTTATTTTGAAGTTGTTGAGGTGTAGCAGTGGGTTGATCCATCATAGGTTCCTTTTCTTCCATAGGGGGAAGAACAAAATGAACTGAAGAAGATGGGTCAATCACTTTATCTTTAGCTTTATACACTTGTTTAATCTGGGGAGGCATGGCAAGGTTTGTTTCATTTTCATTTGGGCATTTAATCGATGGAGGGGAAGTGTCTATATTTGGGTGCTCATGAGGTTTTATTGTTTTTTCAATGTCAGAATTAGGACGAAGCATGGTTTCATCTAGGATAGGAGGAGTGGAAGTGGATGGGGACATGTTATGAAGAGAAAATTCGGCTATTCATTTGGCTTTGAACTTTAGATAGGCTATGAAAAGGAAATATTTATGGGGGGTGATGGGTTCCATAGAATCAGGCCAAAAGAATTCTAAGGAAAAATTAGCTTTAGAGGATAATTGATTAAAGCATTTATGGCATATGGGAAATATTTCATTGCCATGTAGAAACTTCAAACATTTGTGAACAACTAAGGGGACCAATTTCATTGAGCAAAGCCAGGGATGACCCAACCATAGATAAAATTGATCTAATTGTGGAATAAAAGAAAATGTTACATCCAAAGTTTTGGGTCCTATCTATAATGGGAGTACGATCAATCTAATCATAGGGCATGCAAAACCAGTATACGTTTTAATCCATGCAGTTGGTTTGTTATAATCATCTTGATATAGATCATGTAATACTAAAAACTCTTCCATGATCACATTTTCACCACAGGCGAGATCTATTAATATTCCATTGGTAGGCTTATCATAGATTCGGCTAGCTATGTAAAGAGGACGATTAGGAAGCTTTTTAAGTATATCATGAGAAGAAAATGTAATATCAAGAGATTTATTGGTTGGGCCCTTATGAGGGATAACATCTATCACACCCACAAGTTCCTCCATAGGATTAACTTGGGTAACATTTGGAGTAATATCAATTTGTTCATTATTTGTATCAATGTTCATCACTTGAGGGTTTGAAGGTTGACTAGCCTTGAAAAATGAAACATTGTGTTTAGGCATGGGATTGGTAATGATTTGTAAATTTTGGTTATGGGATGCAACAAACTTATTTCCTTGATTATTGACACCCGCAATGGATAGACTGGCCGAATCAATGAGGTCTTAAACTAAGTGTTTGAGTTGCTTATATTGTTCAGTGTCATGTCCATTTATGCAATGAAAATGAAAATAATCAATTTTTTTTAAAGGTTGGTGGTAAATGCTTGGTGGTATCAAGTGGATAAATAGTATGCAAAGTAATCATTTACTATTGGAGCAATTAGTTCATCATGTTATGGAGAGTATCGGGTAAGGGGGTAAATTATCTCTTCGAGTCCCCATAGGTATAAGGCACCACTTCTTTAATAGCTACCACTTGATTTGGAACTTATTCGGTTGGTTGTGGAGAAGGATAATTGAATTGTAAAAAGCCTCAATTTGGTTTTCTAAATTTTTGTGCATTGTTCTGGTTGTTTTGCTCAGACTTCTTAGCTCAGTTGGAAGTGGACTTTGAGTCACGACTAGAAACTGAATTGTGATAGTCACAAAGGGTCATGCATAAATGCATGAGCAAATGAAATTTCATCATAGTTAACTTATCCTAAAAGTGAGTGTGCAAATTTTTGATAAACATGTTTTGTAGATGCGAATCAAGGATCTTGACATCAATTTGAGCATACAATGATTGATATCGAGAAATGAAGTCAATTACTTTTTCATCAGTGTTTTGTTTACATCTCATTAAATCGGCCATTATCTTTTTAGGAGTGATATGAACTTGAAAATGAATTATGAAAGAATCCACAAGTTCATTAAAAAATCAGATTGAATGATTGGGTAATTTTGAAAACCACTCCAATGCAGTGTCCTTCACGGTCCTAAGAAAAAGTTTGGCTAATAGCTTATCATCGAGGACAAAGTCACTACACAAGGCTATATAATAATTGAAATGATTAGTAGGGTCTCCTTTACCTTCACATTTCTCAAACCTAGGAATTTCAATTCCTTGTGGCATTTGTGTGCATAAGATCTCAAGGGATAATGGACTACTACGAACATGATATCTAGGTTGAGCATTATGACTTTGGCTAATGGTGGAGATTTTTTGTTGCATGGATGAGACTATGTTAAAGAGTTGTGTAGCATGATGGGATTAGTGTAAGTGGTATGAGGTGGAAGGGAAAATGGTGATGGAGTGTATCTAATATTAAGGGACATGAAAGGGACACTAAGAGGGGTGAATGTGGAAGAAGGAATATTTGATGCCACAAAATAAATGGGGATGCTAGTTGAAATAATGAAAGGAGGAGTCACATGACTAACCTATTGCATAGTTGTTGTAACCTAAGGACTGGTATTACTTGGTATGGATACTATGGTTGAAGGGGGAGGAATGTGAGATCCTCCTTGGCTTACAACAATGTTTGCTAGTTGGGATGTGGAAGGAATATGTTTGTTGTATATCTCAGCAATTCTCTTCATAACTTGTAAGCCATCATCACTTTCAATTAAATGATGAAGGTTTTCAATGGAAAGTATGGGAGATGTGGAAATGTTTTCAAGGGATAATTCTTGCTATAAATGTGTAAAATCTTCACGAATGCTAATCACCTTGTCTTATGAAATAGCACTAGTTTTTTTGTCAACATGCATAGGATGGGAAGGTGAAGAAATGTGAGTGGTAGTATCAATTCGTAATGAACCATTGTCCATACCAGGAGTAGGAGCTCTTGAGATCCCAAGGTCCACAATGAAATTGCTATCATGGGAAGCCATGAGTCTAGAACTTTGTCTCACTAAAGTATTATCAATGGGACACCAAATACTCATACAAGTACCACAAAATATAGGGTGGATGCAAATGCTATGTAATCTAGGGAAAATAAAATATGAAAAGTAGTAATTTTGTAAATTCAAACAAAGATGTAGTACCAAAAAAAAATACAAAAAATACCTAGAAATTACCAGAAAATATAGTGTAAAATATGTAAAAGGACTATGTCACTCAGGGTGGCGATTTAGTCCCATTGATGATTTTTTTGTGTTCTTTCAGAATTTTTGAATGCAATTCTATGTCTTTTAGATGCACAAATAGAACTATAGTATGAAAATGTAGAGTTTTTGTGTTTTGTAATGAAAAAATGATGCAATAATTCAATCTAAGTGAGAATTTCACTAATGCAATGTTACAACCCTAGGATGTAGTTTGATGATTTTGGTTTTCCCTCACAATGCTTTGCTCCTCCTAGGGTTTTTCACCTAAAAGGAGAAAGGAGATTGAAAGGGGTCCCAAAATGCAAGGGTCTACACTCAAAGTCTATGTAAATGATAAGTATTATGCTTAATTAAGACATCCTAATTATCTGATTTGAAACTGAATTAATCTAATGATGCAAAACTTAGAAAATGTGAAGTGCTGGAAAACACAATGTGATATACAAAAATGCCTAAAAATGCAACTAAATGATGAAATAACAGAACAAAATGAAAGATGAGAACCTAGAATCTGAAAGCTTGATGTTAGGAGATTCTGGAATCCTAAAATATTAAATGAAAATGCTAACTAGGACACTTACGCTAGGTGGGGCAACTTAGTCTCAGTTTTGGGAAACTTTGCTAGAATGAGTATCTACTAAATGGGTATCCAGAAATGTCAAAACTAGTTTTCAAGGTCTGAAGTAGGAATAATTCACCACTAGTGGTGACTTAGTCCTCTTGCAAATCTTAGGGAATTCGGGATAGAATTTGGAAGTCTCAGTTTTGCACTTTCTTTTTTGATAGGTTTCTATACTTGATTCTATGAAAAAATAGGGTAGAAAGTCTCTCCAAGCTTGAAATAGGGTTGTATTGACTTGATTGAATTTTTAGAATTGTTGACCACCTTTCACCACCTAATTGCTTGATAAATTTGCATTAAAAAGTCAACCAAAAAACATGCAAAAGGGGAAAATGGTTGAGGGTTAGAGAATAGGGGTTTTCCTTGGTCAAATCCCACTTTGCTAATTGAACCCTAAACAATGAAATGAATGAAAAGAGTATGACAAATATATAACATTCAAATGTCATAAACTTACCACACCTTTGATGCTCAAAATTTGAAGATATGCAATGAAGTGCTTCAATAGATTGATTTAATGATGCTTCAATGCTTGTGAATAAATTGACAAATGCTTCTGAATTGAGAGAGTGTATGAGAAGATTGGAGGAGATGTAAAATGAGGAGAAAAACACTTATTTATACCCACTTTTATTAAAATTTCCTGAAAGTAACACATCACAAGCCGACCTCAAGGGTTGTAAGACAAATTTCTGCTAGAATTTTAAAATTATTTTGAGTTTTGTGCCAAAAAGGACTAAGTCACCCCTATTGCCAACTTAGTACCACTTAAGCAAATTAAGTGGCTATCAAGAATTTTGGGGAATTAAAATTTGTCCAATGGGAATGTTGTCAAAAACACATTTGAAAATGGTCGAAAAGTACATTAAGGGGTGAAATAAAGCATAAGAAAGGTGTAAATAGTGAAATTAAGCCTAGAAAAGTGTGAAATCTTGTTACAAGACTTTACAACACTTCAAAATAGGACTTAATAAGTGATGAAAAGGTGATATTTAGGTGAATTGTAATGAATAGAGTATAGAAAAGTGTACATAAATGTCTTACAACATTCCACAAAACCTTCAGAAGACATAATAATTTAAATGTTTAGGACCTAATTGTGAATGTTTTGATTACATTACAACATTAAACCCAAGAAAAATCAAGCCAAAGTCCATTAGAAAGACTCAAGTGAGCGTAAAAATGTCAATTATAAATTTTTTAGCGACACAAGTGCATTTACTTAACATAACATACACAATCATAATGTTGCATCTAAAGAAAATTAAAATTATTTTTATTCAAATCACATAAAGCATGTTAGATCATGGAGATATTTATTAAATAGTCTTACAAAGATTATTTGATAAATCATATTGCCTTCTAACTCAAACACATAAAAATAAACAACAAAATATATTTAAATGCTCATATATATATCAAAAAAATTTAAGTACATATCATCAAATATACAATGCTATTATGGCCTGTGACTACCAGATCCCTTAGGACCTGGTGATTGCCTCCATCAAGAGATGGTAATATGTGATCATGACCTAGCTAGGGATCTGAGTGCATACTATAGGCCTTGTGGTAATCCAACAACATTAGCCTCCCATACGATAGCCTCCATATGCTCTCAATCTATGTGTTCTCTCTCTGCCTATAGTCTGACAACCTCTCCATGTAGTCTCCAAGCTCTATCAGATCTCAAGATGCTCGAAACTCATCATACATAGTTTGTAGTGTAATAGCTCATGCATGAATTAATAAACACACTAGGTAGCACTCTCATATGTTGCACTCAACCTCGCTTAAGGCTCAAACAACTCTAGATGATGCTCTGCGATTGATGGGAGCATGTAGTCTATACCGACCTCTTTTGTAGGAAAAGGAGAAATGATCTCTATGGTGACCCATGAGTAGAGATCCTCTAGCTCTCTCATGTATCCTACAAGATGGAAATCATAAAGATAATCAATACATATGTATCATGACATATATATACAAAGAATAAGCAAGAACATGAGCATAATCATAAAAAAGCATCATCATAAACATAATAATGCATCTTTACCCATGTCTCTTGCTTGCTAGGTAGGAGGTATAAAAGATCTGCTACCCTCTCTGTGCTTGTAGGTGATCACATGTGTTATGGATGTTGATTGTGATTTGGTAACTTAGTTGGGAATGAATCTCTCCACTCTGGGGCAACTAAACCCTTACTTGTTGAATCACTACCATCACTCATCAGTTGGCTCTCCTCCTCATATTCTATGTCCTCCTTGTCATAATCCTCCTCTACCTCATCTACAAACAAATCTAAAGTCCTAATCTCTTCACCTATTTCTTCCTCATCATTCCTATGATTTGGAAGAGGTATTGAATGACCTATAGGTTGATCTATAGGAAAGACTAGAGCTGGTCATTCTGTGACCCACCACTGGTCATAAGCATTTGTAGAACCAACATCATCAATGTCAGAGACTAGGGGTATGTCAAGATCCTCATCATCTGAATCACTAGATACAACATCAATTACTGTGAGCCCTCTCATATCTCCAAGCCTGTAGGCACTCCACAATGATCATCTATAGAAAGTTCATGTAGCTAGTTGTACCAATATCTATCCAAAATGTCTCATGACAAGATCGTAGTAGAATGGTCTCATTGTGTAATCATTCATTCCCAATAAAAAATGATCCATCTGCATCCTGGTCAGCTAATGTGTCTAGTATGACCACAGAGGTATTAACTAGTAAGGTCTCCATAGGATCTCCTCCTAATCAAGATGGTCAAAATTGACTCTTGAGTATAGTGAATCCCCATACTACCATGCTCACCTAAGTGGATAACTGAAAGAACATGGGTAGCCCATAGGATCAACATAAGGGAATCCAACCAGTCTATTACATGTGATATACTCTAAGCACCAAACTTATAGTAGTGTACAATGAACCATGTTGTCCACCTCCTAATAGGAAAACTGTCCCAAGTCATAGTAAAGATGGGCTAGCATACTGTGACCCCGGGAAAAGAAGGTCATGTTCTCCTCCATCTCCCTAATCATGTGTACTAGTCCTCCATCTAGGTGTGTTCCCTGGCCATTTGGGACTAGTCCTAATGTTGTAGTGAAAATCATAATCTACCTAAGAAGTGGTGATCATGCATACAAAAGCCACCTCAGCTCTAAGCATGGCCCTTTTGGAGCCTAAAATTTTATGCAAATTCTTGCAAAAATTTTAGGTTCCCATGATAAAAATTTGATTTCAACACTCAAAAATACAGTTGAAAAATCTGCTCAAATGACCCACTTTGAAAAATCATAATTGGAAGCTCATTTAGTTTAATGTAAAATCACTTTGTAGACATGTTCATCTACCATATGTGAGTGTCTATACCAAATTTCAGCTTCCTATGATCATTTTTGACAGAATTCCAAAATACCAAGTTGAAGGGTTTTGCGAAGTTTTGTTGTTTACACAATGTTAAAACTACCAAAAGGGTCAACTTTGGTGGATAATATTAAGGAACTAAAAGAGTGTCATGACAAACCAATTGGTGTATTATATTATTCCCACCTTAATGTGCTTTCATGTCAAATTTTAGGGTCACATCATCTCATTTGGTATTTTTCTAAAATCGAAGCCAAATGGATTTTACCCAGTTTGAAGATTGCACTTCAAGAAAGCTACAAAAGGGTCAACTTTGATGGTTGATATTTTGTAAAGGAAGAAGATTGAAGAGAAAACCTCTTGCAAACATGTTCATCATGCCTAAAAGAGCTAATCTCCAAAGTTATAGCTTCCTAGAATCAGGTTTGATATTTTTTCAAAATGACATGTTGGTGGGTTTCAGTTGCGTTGGACAAGTGCAATTTTCAGAAAATGTTGAATAAGCAACTTTAGGCATTAACAGTTTTCAACCCAAATGACTCCATACCAATCCATTGGACAGCCATACTCCCCTATCATAACTAAGCATGTTGGTATATTTTTGTGGCTCTTGGAAACCATCTAATCAATTTTCCAAAGCAATTTTGGAGGTTACTTGGTTTGTTTTAGTGCAAAAGTCAAAAAACAAGATCTGATGAATACCTAGTTTAGTATAAGATGCATTTCAGATCATGGAATAGAATCATCATTAAAAGGAAATAATGGCTGATGGATAGATGAAAATCAACTTATTTATAGAGAACAATGAAAAAATAACCTACACACTAGGCATGATGACAATTCTTGAAAGGGAAAAAGCTCCAATACATCATGTCAACTACAACACCTACAATGTAGACTTCAATGATGATGAAATGAATGTGCAACATCTAGATCAAAAGCATATAGCATTGTAAATACCAATGAATAATATATTATTCTAACAAGTAATGATCCAATTCAGGTCATAACAACAGTCTTAAAATCATGTTAAGAAAAAAACAATGACAAGTGTTCCCTTGTTGAGGAACTACTAAGAATATCAGTTCAAGATTTGATTTAAGGATCAAAAGGAGACCTAAAATTGTAGACTCGGATGTTCAAGGGTGTTGTGACAATCTTTAATATGAGTTGCCTTTAATCCAAAAGCTCACAAAAGGTGAAGGGGTTACGCCAATTAAAAAAGCAATATGGAACTATCTGATAAGTGGAAGAATGCTTGGTACATTAGTTCCATCTTTTCATGTAATTATTATTCTATTTGAAAAGACACAAAGATATTGTAATTATTATACACCTAATTTTTGAGTAAAGTTGCTTTTGAATCCCAATGATGAGGTGAATCAAATTCAAAATGTGGAGTATTTTGTTCCCTATGAAGTTCTTCATGAATGCGCAGTTGGAGACATGCATTAAAAAATGATGATATGAATGGGATTGGATCCATCTGTTACGATAAAGAAATGAAATGTTTAAAAGCGTGCAAGGAGCTACACCGTACTAGGCATATTTTTAACAACTATCATCCAATTGTGCAGCTTTCCATAGTTGGAGGAATCTGCTTGGCAATTTAGAGAGCACTCAGACATCATAGAGAACGGGGAGAAGAAGTTTACTATTTCAACACTTCGAAAGCAAAATGTAATACCGATAAGGTTTTCCAAGCAATAATAGAATTAATGAATGAGCTATGCATGTGGAAAGTTTTCATACGCATGGTTTGAAATGGGCAGGCGAGACGAAGATCAAATGGTAAGGAGAGTAATGGAAGATAGAGGAATAAAGAAGATACCTGGATGCAGTTGGATTTAAGGCCATGAAATGGTACTAGTTTTATATGCAAGAGGCATATAAAACCACAAACACAGCAAAGTTAAGTGAAATTGAAGAAAGTGCTTGCGCAAAATTGGTAATAGGCAGCCAATACACAAGTTTTATGCAGTAGTATTGCATTTAAAGTATGATGAACATTTCCTTCCTCGGGGATTTTATATGAACAACCTGAAAAGGAAATACTGAGTTGAGGGAAATGTGGTAATTACACATTTTTCTCCTTGTGTTGCGAGAAATTAACAAATTAGAGGATCATACTGAGAGAGTTGCGAAATTCTCTATATTTAATGATGCACAAAATTTCGAGATATTGGCAAAAATGTTGCAGGCACTGTTGAAGTTTTAATCTTGATATGAGATGAGTATAAATGAACTGATCGGTTGGATCTTAGCATAGACTATAGGAAGTTTTAGTGGTTGATCTGGATTGTGATGGATCACGGAATTTCAAGAAGCTTTTCCAGAACAGAAAGTAAATCAAGTGTTTCTCACATTCCAAAAAAGTCATGAAGCAAAACTTCATCGGAGAGACCAGCCGTATCGCTGGGAGTCATTTTGAACTTCAAAGTCTCCCTGATACAATCTCCAGAAAGCGATATGTAGAGAATGAATCATGGGAGAGACACTCCAATATCGGTTAAGAGAAATTATAAGTCTCTTTGAAGGGGCATGTCACGGCGGAAGTTTGAGGGTCGATATAAATATTAAAATGAATGCTATTGATACAATACGGGTAAACATAAAGAAGAGATTTAAATATGAAATTGTGCGATGTAATACAAAAGTGAAGACTTATTGAATTTCATGAGGAGGAAAATGCAAAAGGAGTTAAAAGATGGATAACTATTTTACCCACAAGGTAAAATTTTCAAAATATTTGCACTAGAAGGTAGAATATTTCTTACCAAAGATGAAAAGAGCAGATGAAAAGTATTTTTGGAAAATAAAATACTTTCAAAGAATTATGGAGTAGGTAATTATTTAACCTAAACAATAGTGCATGAAATTAAAAGTAAGATTCTCACTAAGGAAATTAGAAGGGACCACAAAGATTACAAAGTGGGTAATTAGTTTACTGAAAGGGCATCTTGAGTGAACTATAAAGTGGGAAATTTCTAGCAAAGAAGCTAAATGAATAAATCAAGATTAAAAATTTTAGGAAGAAGCAAAGACAATGAAGTTAAAATTAAAGTATTTTAATTTTTCGAAAGCAATTAACTAAAATAAAGTGAAGTGCTACAACGGAAGAGCGAGTAAAGGGTCATAACCCTAAATGATACAATGTATATATTGCAGATGTAATCAGAAGACTGAATGGAGAGAAGATAAATAAATATACAAAATATGACTTTCATAATATTTATCATATATATTATACCATAAAGGACCATGATGCATGCATGAATTTTGGAAAAAATCAATAGAAGATATTTGATGATTTGTGACTTCATATTGGTGTCTATTGTTAGTTGATTTGAACAATTATTTGGCTATCTCCAGATTGTTATTTCTCTGTTATTTGAATTTGTGTATCCAAGTTGATATTCAATTTCATTAAGACACATTTGTTGTTATTGTGTAATCAAGTTAACTGGTTTCTATCAAAGAATTAAAATCTTTTTAATTGATTATAGTAACTTGGAAGTAACATTTGGATCGGTAAGAAGAGTCATGTAATTGATCAGATTGACATACTGTCTCCAACTCGATATTGTCTTGTTATTCAAATTAAGAATATACTTCATTTGTCAATACACACTTGTTGTCATTGTCTGATTCTTTTTAATTGGTTCCTTCAAGGAAGGATTAAAATACTTTTAAATAAGTCACAATAAATTGATAGGATCGATAGGATGAATAAGTAGAGTTTTTCATTCACATTCTTGCACATTTATATAAATTAAAAACAAACATAAGTACGAAACAATTAGAACTATAACCAATAAAAGTTACCTATCATAAAACTTTATTAACTCTAGTTACCCAATAAAGGACTAGTCCACTTCACATTTCATTATACCTTACTTATGCATATTTCATACTCTAAATTTCTAATTATCACATTAGGAGTAGGAATAGTTAACAAGCCATAATCTATCTCACACTTTATGTCACTGTGGATAGATCCTTAAATACAAATAAGTTAGACAATCTGCTTCAACTATCAAGGTCCATCTACCTAGGTCTAGAAAAGCCTAAAGTGCAGGGAGTCATCATCAGTATAGGTTAACTCCATTCATTGGTTCAAGAATGCTACAAGTCTGATCATAGAGCCTCACATCCTCTTATGATTTGTAACTTGCATTTTTGAGATCCAAATATTAGCGACTTTGATGGGGAGAACTTGAAGAAATCTAGTAGCAAACCATCTTGCCTTATAGATTCATAAAAAAAATTTGCATCCTTGTCATGTCACATAATTGAGTAAGGGGATTCCACTGGGGTAAATCAAGAACAATTTCAAAATCCATTTCATTTTCCTACTTTTGGAAGAAGTAGGTGGTGACTCGGTAAAAAGAAAATTTTGATGAAGAATACAAAAAATAGTTTGAAATCACAAAATTTCTAGTTAGAAATAAATATCATAGGCTGAAGTATGTATACATATTATGGTGCAATTGAGAATTTTGGAAAAGGAGGTAATGCATATCATTCACAGTAGAACATTTGTGCACCATAGTCATCAAACCAAATGAATGCTTACCTTGTCCCTCCTAGACAAAGACTAGTAAGCTACAAAGATCATCAACACAATAATATCTTGATCATTATACATATCAATACCAAGCTCCTCATCAAAATGTGCAAAGAAATGTCATCCCCTATGGAAGTGTAAATCAAAATTTGCTACAAGGTATATATTAGAATCAATAATCTATGAAGAAAAATGATGAGTGTTTACGTATTCAAGAAAGAAGCAAAAGTATTTTGGACACCTTTCTTGACATAAGGAGACATAAAGGAGAATCTAGGCACTCTTTTTCAACAGAATGGTAGATATTTGTAGGAAAATACCTATTAATTTTGCACCTATTAAGTCTAAGTTCATTGAGCAGTTCATGAAAGTATATGAGTCTAATTCAATTTATTGGCTTGAATCATGGATACCAGTTTCTTTTGAACAAATAGATGAATGGATTGGAATCATAGATAAGAAAAGGTATTAGGATGGTGATTCCATTGATGAATATGGAGAAACTGATTAAGCAATATAGCTAAAAGATGAGACATGTGCAAGTGAAAATGATTGTTATGACAACCTGCATGATGAGGATGAAGATATAGAGGGTCTCTCCTACATAATAAATTGTGACTGGGAATGTTATGAAGAATCCATTAAAAATCTATATTTTTATGACAATCACGTGGATTTGCAATTAAGTTATTCTTCCAACTCTTATGGAGATTAGGAAGAAGAAGCAATGGAAAATGTGATAGAAGAAACAAATCCATTTGACAGTAAACGAATAACACCTTGGTGCAAGAGCACCTGATGGACTATATGCTTCCATGAGGCCAATATGTAAAAAATGTTTAAAGAGTGCTTAGAGGTCATTTAATTAGGTCATTCAAGACCATTACAATGTGTTTGAGTCATTTGAAGGGAGTTTAGGTAGGTTGTAAGGTCAATGTATCCCATTTGCAAAAAAAATAAAATTATTGTCAAAAGAGGTCTACAATAGTGTTTTGGTGGTTTGATATTAGAATAAGGTCTTGGTGGACCCTTTCATCATGTAATCAATCAATTTAGTGGTCTATATGCATTAGAGGATTGAAAAATGCAAAGAAAAGCAAAATCTTATTGTTAAGGGAAAAGTGCAAAATTGGAAAATTGCAAAATAAGGAAGATGGAAGGTCAAGTTGGTTGAGTAGTTGAAAAAAATCAGTTGGAATACATAGGGATAAATGTGAAAAGGCATAAATAGTCTTAATTCATCATTGGAAGGTGGTGAGGGATGTAAATCATGAAGATAACTATGAAAATCCCAAATTTGCATATGAAAATTATGTATCTTATTGGTTTTTCTAGGTTTTAGCCTCCTGTTTGGCTCCATACTATCTTGTTCTCAAGGGGAAGTCATTTGGAATGATAAAGCTATGAGTTTTCCTTAATATCATTTTTGTTTTATTTAAATTCATGCTGTTTTAGGAAAGACATGGCTTATTTCCTAAAAATGAGTTAAAACCCTTGTTTAGGGTAACTAGAAGCAAAGAAAATGTTGTATCTATTATTCTAACTGATCGAGTCACTTGAAATTTTGTAAGGTCTATTTTTTGTACTCTTTCATTTCTCAAAGTTTTAGACCGAAAGGGAGAGGTTGGTTATGGAGTTTAGGATGCCCTAGGTCTACATTTTATTGAAAAATGTTAAAAATCAGTGTACAGTGAAGTCTTATTGAGTTTTGCTCATGGTTTTTAAGCTCTTCATGTGTCATTTTTGTTTGGTAAAGGCTTTTGGAATTTTTTGAATCCATTTTAAGAGGGGGATTGCTATATTTATAAGTTTTTGAGATCATTTAATGACCGTCCATTTTGGGCAGAATTGTCTCAGTCATGTTTAGGGTCAAGATTGAAGGTTTTGAATAAGGGATTGGTCAAATAACTTGAATATAGATTTGGGAAATCTCTAATTTTGTTTTTGCAGATAGTTTTATGCATGTTGGTGCTATTGGTGAATGAATTTGGGCTTGAAAATTTGGAGTTGGTAGTTAGTTAATCTCAATGGGCATATATGTTATTTTTGAACAAACTACATTGAAGGGTTTTGAGTTAGAGATGTCTAAGTTGGGATTTGGTTTTGAAACAATCCTTAGATGTTGTTAAGAGTATTTTGAGGGATCTATAAATGGTTTTGGGCCTTGTTTTCAGTTTGAGTGTTAGGAAAGGTGAAGTCCTAATTGAAAGGATAGTCTAAGATTGTTTGAAATTTTGTTAAGGTGTATTTTCCTTCCTCTACCATTGCTTCAAAGTGGTATCGAAGACTAGAAAGGTCTAGGAAGAGAAAAAAGTTTGTGGTTTTTTGTTTGTGTGTTGTGGTTTGTGCAGTTTAAGAACTTGGTCATTGCCAAGAGAAGGCAAAGAAAGTTGAGAGAAGTTGAAGCAAGAAGAAGCTTGCTTGAGAGTAGAGAATAAGATGGAAGTGTTAAGAGGGTATTTACAAGTAGAGGAAGAGAGGAAGAGACAAAAGATGATTGAAAAAGAGATAGCTGAGTTAAAGCAAGAGATGAGGAGAAGGGAAGCAAATTTATATGATTTTTATGCCAAGTCCATGATGAAGATGGAATAGTGGATCAGACAAACAACAAGTTGGCACTTGACCATGAAAAAGAAAGTTGAATGGGCCATACAAAAGATTATTCAAAGAAGGAAAGGACAAGTAAGGACAACAAAAAATGAGGCAAAGATAGAGTTTTTTGAGCAAAGTAAGCTACAAGTTGAGATGCAAGATGGAAAAACCTCTGTGTTTTTTGATGAAAATATTGATGTTGTTGGTAACCAAGTAGTTGGTGATTTTTTTACTAATGAACAAGTAGAGAAGGTTGTTGATGTTGCTAATAAGGTTGATGATAAGGTTGATATTGATACTCAAGATGTACATTTGTTTTCTAATGAGGTGTATACATATTTGCAAGAATATGATGTTATATGGCACTTTGATGATGAGAGTCAAAGTATAGGTGATGCTACTAAGGTATATACACAAGAAATGGACCTTTGGAGCATGAAAAATGAGAAGTTGCTAGAGAAGAGATGGTATACAAAGAAGAGGAAGAAGGACCCAAGAATAATTTCCAAGATGAAGGACAATCTACAAAAGAACTGGAAGACAAAAAAGTAGGAGTAGACCAGCTTTCAAGAGGACTTGAATTTTCTTTTCTCTAGGAAAATGGTGCAAGAGCACCTGATGGACTATATGCCTCCATGAGGAAAATATGTAAAAAAAATTTAAAGAGTGCTTCGAGGACATTTAATAAGGTCATTCAAGACCATTACAATGTCTTTGAGTCATTTGAAGGGTGTTTGGGTAGGTTGTAAGGTCAATGTATCCCATTTGCAAAAAAAAAAAGAAATTCTTGTCAAAAGAGGTCTACAATAGGGTTTTGGTGGTTTGAGATTAGATTAAGGTCTTGGTGGACCCTTTCATAATGTAATTAGTTAATTTAGTGGTCTAGATGCATTGGAGGATTCAAAAATGCAAAGAAAAGCAAAATCTTGTTGTTAAGGAAAAAGTGCAAAATTGGAAAATTGCAAAATAAGGAAGATGGAAGGTCAAGTTGGTTGGGTAGTTGAAAAAATCAATTGCAATACATAGGGAAAATTTTGAAAAGGAATAAATAGTCTTAATCGATCGTTGGGAGGTGGTGAGGGATGTAAATCATGAAGATAAATATGAAAAGCCTAGCTTTGCATATGAAAATTTTGTATTTTACTATATTTTCTAAGTTTTAGCCTCCTATACAGCTTCGTAATGTCTTCTTCTCAAGGGGCAGTCATTTGGAACAATAAAGCTATGAGTCTACTTTAATATCCTTTTTTTTTAATTCAAATTCATGCTATTTTAAGAAAGATATGGCTTATTTTCTGAAAAACGGGTTAAAACCCTTATTTAGGGTAACTAGAAGCAAAGAAAATGTTGTATCTCTTATTCTAACAAACGGAATCACTTGAAATTTTGTAAGAAGGTTTGTTTTTGTGTACTCATTAATTTCTAAATTTTTTAGACTAAAAGGAAAAGGTTAGCTATGGAGTTGAGGATACCTTAAGTCTATATTTTATGGAAAATTTGTCAAAAACCAATGTATAGCGAAGTCTTATTGAGTTTTTCTCATGGTTTTTAAGCTCTTCATGTGTCATTTTTGTCTGGTACAGGTGTTTGGAATATGGTGAATCCATTTTAAGAGGGGGATTGGTATATTTTATACATTTTTAAGATCATTTAATGACTATCCTATTTGGGGAAGAATTGTCTCAGTCATATTTGGGGTCAAGATTGAAGGTTTTGAATAAGGGATTGGTCAAATAACTTGAATACAAATCTGGGAAAGCTCTAATTTTTTTTGTAGATAGTTTTATGCATATTGGTGCTATTGGTGAATGAATTTGGGCTTGGAAATTTGGAGTTGGTAATTATGTGATCTCAATGGGCATATATGTTGATTTTGAACAAACTACATTGAAGGGTTTTCAATTCGAGATGTCTAAGTTAGGATTTGGTTTTGAAACTATCCTTTGATATTGTTAAGAGTATTTTAAGGGAACTATGAATCATTTTGGGCCTTTTTTTTAGTTTGAGTGTTTTGGAATTAAGAACTTGTGAAGAGAATGTGAAGTCCTAATTGAAAGGACAGTCTAAGATTGTTAGAGATTTTGTTAAGGTGTTTTTTCCTTCCTCTACCATTCCATCACACCTCCAACTAAAATTGAGTACCATGAAGACACATTTGATGAAGAAGAGGTTTGTACACCTGAAAACGGTTTTCAAAATTTTCAAACCCATTGTATGATGAAAAGATAAAAGAAGATCAAATCTATTTTTTCCAAGGTGTGCCAGAACATGAATTTCATGTGTATTCAAATCCACTTTATGACGAGAATTAAGTATTTTATGATAATCAGGATGGTGTATCAATTTTGGAAGCAAATGAATGTGAAATCAATACATCTGAATTACTAGTTTTTGATGATAAGAGTGAAGAATACATCAACAATGAGTTGGATGAGGAGTCATGTTCACTTAGTAGTGAAATTTGTTAAATCTACTGACAGTTGAATACCAAAAATACACACATAAGAATGATTCAAAAATTTCATCTTCAAATGTATGCATTTGCTTTGGCAGTGAAAACACTTTGTGTGACAATAATGGAAAAACTCTTAAAACATATAAAGATTCTATGTTTTCCTCACTTCAAGAACGAATATATAAAATAGAATCATGGATAAGGAATGCTCAACATTGATTGATTCAAATATTCACAATGATGACTATGTGGATAAAAAATTCATGTCACTAGCAATTAGTGATATGGAAGAAATAAAAAATGTTTCAAATATAATTGTCCCAGAAGATGTTGATATGGAAGAATTTTCAGACTTATGTAAGGACTCAGATAAGGGATATTAGTTTAGCTAGGAGGTCATTCCATAATGAATAATAAGGGATGTTCTGTTGAACATGAACACACTTTGTATGATGAAGGTAGCAAAATTTAATCACATGATAATGAAAATTATGAACAATAGAATGGTGAAAGAGAGGTGGGAAAAATTGAACATAGAGCCATTCTAAAAGTTTCCAATGACAGTGGATATAACACAATAGATTGCATGAAAATCCTAAAGAATAATATGATGAAAACATATCAGAACAAGGTGTATGATAGAGGAAAATAGGGGCCTTTCTTTTCTTGTGGCCTGGTACCATCAGCTGTGGTGTGTTTTTTTCAAAACCACATCAATTCATGACACAAAAAAATTATCTAATGCCCAATAAGTAAAGCACTTGGTCTGATCCACCTAAGACCTGAATTCTTACTGTGACCATAAGGGGCATACATCCCTAGAAAGGAGTCACTATTGGAGCCTAAAATTTCATGCAAATTCTTCCAAAATTTTAGGTTCCCATGATGAAAATTTGATTTCAGCACTCAGAAGTACAATTGAAAAATTTGCTCAAATGACCCAATTTGAATAATCATAATTGGAAGTTCGTTCAGTTTCATGCAAAATCACTTTGTAGACATGTTCATCTACCATATTTCTCTACCAAATTCTAGCTTCCTACGATCAGTTTGGACATGATTTCAAAATACCAAGTTGAAGGGTTTTGCAAAGGTTTGTTGTTTACACAGTGTTAAAACTACCAAAAGGGTCAACTTTGGTGGACAATATTAAGAAACTAAAAGAGTGTCATGACAAACCGATTGGTGTCTTAGATTCTTCCCACATTAATGTGCTTTCATGTCAATTTTTAGGGTCCCAACATCTCATTTGGTATTTTTCCAAAATCAAAACCAAATGGATTTTACCCAGTTTGAAGACTGCACTTCGAGAAAGCTACAAAAGGGTCAACTTTGATGCTTGATATTTTGGAAAGGAAGAAGATTGAAGAGAAACCATCTTGCACACATTTTCACCATGCCTAAAAGAGCTAATCTCCAAAGTTATAGCTTCCCATAATCAGGTTCGATATTTTTTCAAAATGACATGTTGGTGGGTTTCAGTTGAGTTGGACAAGTGTAATTTTCAGAAAATGTTGAATAAACAACTTTGGACATTAATAGTTTTCAGCCCAGATGAATCCATACCAATCCATTGGACAACCATACTCCCCTATTGTAACTAATAATGTTGGTATATTTTTGTGGCTCCTAGAAACCATCTAATCAATTCTCCAAAGCAATTCTAGAGGTTACTTTGTTTCTTTCAGTGCAAAAGTCAGAAAAATAAGATCTAATGAATACACACTTTTGTCTAAGATGCTTTTTAGATCTTGGAATAGAATCATCATTAAGAGGTAATAATGGTTGATGGACAAATGAAAATCAACATGTTTATAGAGAACAATGAAAAACAACCTACAAGCCAAGCATGATGACAATTCTTGAAAGGGAAAAAGCTCCAATACATCATGTCAACTACAACACCTACAATAGAAACTTCAATGTTTATGAAATGAACATGGAACATCTAGATCAAAAGAATATAACATTGTAAATACCAATGAAAAATATATTATGACAAGTAATGATCCAATTTAGGTCATAACAACAGTCTTAAAATCATGTTAAGAAGAAAACCATGACAAGTGTTCCCTCATTGAGAAACTACTAAGAATATTAGTTCAAGATTTGATTTAAGGATCAAAAGGAGAACTCAGATTGCAGACTTGGATGCTCAAGGGTGTTGTTACTATAGACACTCAAATTTTTCCTCACAATCATAATGATATTCGTCTATTGATTAAATAGATATTATTATTTACTTAATCAATTCATTTAATACTTTCTTCTATTCATGCATTTCATCAAATCATTGAACCATCTCATGCTCGTTCAATATCTGTTGCATTAATGTTCATGTCCATTTGCATTATCATTCATACCCATTTGCATAATAAATCATAATCATTCATAATCCATTTGTATAATAATTCATAAACATCATTTCCATATTAAATTAATTGTCATTATCATCCATAATTGTTTCATATTCATCCCCATTAATAAATCAATTATCATAGTCATTTATTATTATTTCATAATAAACTAATTATCATAACTTGCATATTAATCATATCATTTGCATAAATCATTCATGAAATATTGCATTTTAGTAAAGCATCTTTAAATCATTTTATTCATATTTAATCATTTAGGTACATTTTAATCTAATATCCTTTTTATCACTTTCATTCTCATGCATAACATTTAACCCAACAATGTGGGATAATGGCATTTCCTTCTTTCTCATCTTTTATCCCACATTTAATCTTCAACCCCTCTCCATCCTCAGGGAACTCCTATTTAAAAGGGGATTTCCCTCTCACTTGGTCTCTCACAAATTTTTCTCACAAATTTACATATTCATATCATCTTTGCATCTTGATTGCATTTCTCATTCACCATAGCCTCTTTATTGCATTTTGTGCTCATAAAAATCTGAGAGCAAAGGCATAAACAAAGATCTTGGTGATAGGGAGACAATGGAGATTGATTTCTTTTAAAAGTGTTATTTGTTTTCTGTAGTTTAGATTTGCATTTCTAGTTTTTCTTTTAATTAGAATAGCTCTATTGATGTGGGCTGAAATGGTGGTTCTTACTCCATAGAATCATGCATTTTTATGGCTCTACAATTGTTGAACCCGACGTGAATTAAAAGCTTTGTTTGAATAAAATCTCATCCATATTCATGCTTTAAATGTTTTAAAGGATATTTCTGTTTTAAAAACTTTCATTTTGGCATAGACAGGGAGGATGCTACTAAAGCAAGCTTTACACCTGCGAATAGCATTTTTTTTGAAATTTTCTTAATTTTTTTTCAACATAGCCATTTTGTGCATATTTCACACAACATATTTTAAAGTTTCTGAAGCAAGCTTTAAGTTTGAAATTTTTTTATCATGTGCTTGGAAATTTTGAATAGAATTAGTTTGGCTCATTTTCTCTGCCCTACAAACTTTTATCACCAATAGAAGATTTTTTTTTTCTAAATAACATTTGCTTGCAAGTTTCTTTGCCTTTGGCTTTATACCTGCAAGTAGCATTTGCTTGAAAGCTGCTAAAATCTTTTTCAACAAAAAAAAAAAAGAGAAGAAAAGAAAACCATCTTGTGCACATTGGCAAACAATTCACATACCTTGTGTATGCCTCTGTCAAACAACTTGCTTGCCTTGTCCATGCTTTCATATTTTTGCTTGCATCTCTCAGATTTTTTTTCATTAGCTGTATTAAAAAAAAATAATAATAATAATTAAAAAAAAAAATTGCATCTTTTCTATGCTCATTTTGCATTCTA
This sequence comes from Sequoia sempervirens, assembly GCA_007258455.2. NCBI lineage: Eukaryota > Viridiplantae > Streptophyta > Pinopsida > Cupressales > Cupressaceae > Sequoia > Sequoia sempervirens. The sequence goes on along the minus strand of VDFB02075321.1, from coordinate 93,995,680 downwards.
TGCAGGTCTTGCAATCATTACAGTTCATGGGGCAATGGCTATTCTAAAATATTTTTTCAACTGCAATCTGCAATCTTCTGTCTCTATTCCAAGTCTGGGGGATTTTTACTCTCAACATGCAATTCGATTTTCTTCTTATGTGACTTTGATTCTCCTTTTATTTTAATTTATAGTTATTTTTAGTTTGTTTTAGTTTTTTTTTTTTAGTTTAGTATTAGTATAGTTTAAGTTTTTAATTTGATTTTGTTTGAGTTTAGTTTTATTTTAATTTAGCTTATTTCAATTTAGTTTTCATTTAATTTAAGTTAGTTTCTAGTTTAGTTTTTAATCTCTATTTAGTTAGATTTTTATTTTTTCTTTTAATGTAGTTTAAATTTTAGTTACTAATTTAATTTAGATTAGATTCCACTTTTTACAGTTTTTCTTTCTTTCTTAATGTAGCTTTCAAATTTAATTTTAGATTTAAATTAGATTTTTTTTATTTTTTTTATTTTTTTAGCTTAGCTTAGATTTTTAAATCATGAAAAATCATTAATTTAGATTTTACTTAGATTCTTAGTTTATTTTTTATTTTTTAGATTTTGACTTTCTAAATTAGATTCTTAGTTTAGAGTTAATTTAGAATTTAGATTAGAGATTTAGATTTAAGTTAGTTTTTAATTCTTAGATTAGTTTTTAACTTTAGGTTAGTTCTAATCTAGAGTAATTTTTAATATTGGCTTTTAGTTTTACATTAATTTTAATTTAGAATAGCTTTTAATTCTGATTAATTAGAATAACTTTTTTTTAAGTTTTTAATTTGCACTAACTTTTAAATTAGATTAGTTTTTAATTAGTTTCTAACTTAGATAAGTTTTAAATTTGGATTAACTTTGAATCTAGATTAGTTTTTAATCTCTAACTTTAAATTTTTAATTTAGATTAACTTTTAATTTTAAATTAGCTTTTTATCTTAGATTAGCTTTGTTTTTATTTATTTTTTCCTAGATTAATTTTTCTTTAAATTTATGTTAGTTTTTATTTTGGTCGAGTTTTGGTTTCGTGACTAATTTTGTTAATTTGGTTTCTCTTGCTAGGTTCGTTTGGCAAAGAATTGACAATCAAAATATATGCTTGTCAAAGAAAGGAGGCATAAAACTACTAATGAGATTTTGATGCAGGACATTCGTCAAAGACATGATTTTGAAACCAATTATCTTTTAGATTATAAAACACTTCTTTTGGTGCATTAAAATGAACATGTGCTTGATTTTGTCTGACTATGCTTGAAGGTGGTAGGTGATTATGTTCTCACCTTGTGAAAACTAGGTGATCAGAAAACCAGACCCACCTTATTTTTTGTCACCTTCACGACTTAATAATCAAAGTATCCTCTCCCCTTGCACTTTTGAGTGATCCTAGGTGTAAGAGAAACGGTTATTATTTCTAGAAATGGTCCTTCCTTAAGGAAAAAATTACTCCCCTTAAGGGACGACTCGACCGGTAATAGGCTAAAGCCAAGCCACTTCCAGCCGAGATATAAAATGGGTGCTTGAGGAAAGTTCAAGTACCACGAGTGCAGATGTGTCACACGAACGGAGTAGTACTCCCATAAACCCTATTGAGAATAACCTTCTCAAGCTAGAGTGCCACCTAATTGGTGATTAATCTCTCACCCCATGTGTGGCCACTCGAACGGATGCCATAACTAAACACCTATTGTTTTAGAATCCAACCATTTTCAGCCATTGCTTGGTATAGTGTAGGGTACAGTATCATGCCCGAAGATACTCACTACTAACTCCCTTGAGTAGAGATAGCAGTTCTTGGGAAGTGATAACCCAAGAATCTGAAGTTGGTGTGCTTGAATGACATTGATGAGCCGTGGAGGGGAGCCAATGCCACCAAACTTCTAAGCTATCCGCTCTCGAGAAGGAAAGGTGTTTAGCACCAATCTGGGGTATATCGGTAGGCTATATCAAGTATACAAACCCTTGGACTATTAGGATTGTGCTTGTCTCATGTGTGTTTGCATACACCAAAACATTGTGCTTGTCAAGTGTTTTCTGGATTTTCAAACAATATACACAATAGTCACAAATCTGAACACAAACAATCGACCTCAAAATCACATAGAGAAACTTGCAACACCTCAAAACATTTCCAAAACCATCAACCAAATATGTTTAACTACTATCCTCCATATTCATCCACAACCTATGAACGAAACCAAAGGATTGAATATCTTGACCATTGTTTGAAAGAGCTTGAAAAAAAACTTGAATCCCAACATTTAAATGAAGTGATGCAATCATCTCATAAGCCTTTATCCTTACCCAAAACTACATCATCCAAGTTCAATATCCATGATTTTCTGCAAAGGCTAAATGAGAAACCCAAATCTATGTCCTCAAACACAAATAATCTTGAGAAATCCTACCATGTCATGCATCTATCTTCATCCCCCATAAGTCAAAATAAACCTCATGATTCTTTCACCCAAGTTAACAAATCAATTCAACCATCCTCTCCTATCATTCCATCTACATCCAATGAGTCGTGTCAATATATTAGTCCAAATCATGCTAGCATAGAATCTCTTGCACATCAAGATCAAAGCATTCTTTCCACTCCATCCAATCATACAAAAATTTCACAACCCCTTCCAATGTTTGACCAAGATCCCATCTCTCAAGAACCTCATGATGATCCCCTTATCTCTTTTTGTTTCATTCAAGATGATCCCCTTCCATCTCAAGAGAAAACTATCCTTCAAAGTCCTCCTTCCACCTCATCTAATGAATCCATACCATCTCATGATTCCATCATATCCAATGATCAAGATATGCTTTTCACAAAATATCAGGATTCCCTTCCTCATCAAGATCAAGATATACCTCCATTCAAGTATACCCTTTCATTCCATGATGATGTTCATCCTTCTCATGATCAAGACATGTCTTTCATACCACTTTGTGATGATTCCATACCTAATAAAGAGCAAGCTAATCCATCTCCTACACCTCTTGATCCTTTTCCATGTCAAGATCAAAGTACCTCATCATCCCTATGTTAAGATCCTATCACCCCTATTCAAACTATCCATGAACCTCTTACCTATCAAATGGGTTCTCTCACTTTTATCCAAGGTGGTTTACTCGAAGATCTTGTTATTCATTCCATATCACATCCACCTCATGATGGACTTGCATCTTGTTTCATAAATAATGCATATCCCATTGGAAAACGAATGTGTCAAAGTATGAACTACAAAGGAAAAGGATTAGGCATTCATGAACAAGGTATCCTAGAACCCCTTTATATCCAAGAAAACACATACTATCATGGCCTTGGTTATACACCTCATGCTCAAGACATTCATACCCATTGTAAGCCTAGATTCCATCAAAATAAACCTACTTGTCCTAGTCCATCAAACATTCCATCTATCCTAGGTCCTTATCCTAGTCCTTCAAACATTCCATCTATCCTGGGTCCTTATCCTAGTCCTTCAAACATTCCATCTATCCTAGGTCCTTATCCTAGTCCTTCAAACCTTCCATCTATCCTTGGTCCTTATCATCCAAACCCAAGTTCATCAACCCTTCCATCCATATTGGGGCCCTACATCCCTCCATCTCCTATTCATCAAGAACAATGAAGGCACACACCCTTGATTCCCTCTCAAAATTCTACCTACATTAACCTATCCATAAGGCCTCCATATCATTCATCTTCATCCACCCATCCCATTGCTCTTGCAAGCAATTTGGGTGCCAAATGTCAAAAGCTTCCATATCAAAATACACATGTATCAAAGGATCAACATGTCTCCTTGAAGAGCCATGCAAAAATAAAAGAAAATTTGATCCCAAGTCAAAAGAAAAATCCAAAAGGCCACAAAGTCCCATCAAGTCAAAATCAAAAAATTTAAAGGCCACAAAGGCCCATAAATCAAGAAGAAAAATTTCAAAGGCCACAAAAGCCCATAAAGAAAAAAGAAGAATCTCAAAGGCCAAAAAGGCCCATGAATCAAAAATCAAAGTCAAAAGCTATGTGGATTCCTAAAAGTCTCGTACAAGCAATAAAATCTAAATTGGCATCCAAATTTTCTAATCCAAAAGCTTCCTCCTATCGTCCATCTAAAAACCTATCACCTTCCAAATTCATTTTTCCTCCATCACTCCACCACCCTTCAAGGTGTGTGCTAATGTTGATTTTTCCATCCTTTCCATATATCCATCAACAAGCCTTCCAACCTCCTATCCATTATCCACCATTCATCCCCCATTATCCTCCTTTAATCCAAACCTTTGCATTAGTCCTTAGCTTCTTCCATCATACCATTAATATACCAACATTTATGAGCCTAATCCTCATTGCCATGGTTTGTTAGAGCACATATTAAAGGGATATTAGATATAAAACTTGATTCTTGAGTCCTTCCTCCATCTCCCTATCATGCATATATTACCTTTCATTTTCATTCATCTCTATCCATATCCTATCTTCCATATTCCTCTTGTACTCTACACTTGGGGGCAAGTTTCATCCATCCTTTCATTCATATCCATTATCCTCTTTACGTTCATCCTTTACCTTTCCACCTTTTATCTTGACAAGGTTAAGGATCCTCTTAAACATTGTACACCATATCCTTCACTGTATCCATATTCCACCATCCTATCTTAATGCATCATTTCTTCCCTTCCTTGGTCTTGATGAGGAATAGGAGAAAAATACTTAGGCATTGTGTCCATATCTTATCGATCTTGATCATCCTATTTATTATCCTTATCTTTGCATTCTTCCATTCCATATCTCCTAGCTTATCAAAATCCATGTCCCATTTCCTTCCTTTGCTCTTGATGAGATTAGGGAAAAAATTACAAATGCATGCTTTGGATTCCCTTTCATCTCCTTATGTGTTATCATTCCATCATAGATCACATCCTTATCATTTATCCATGTTTAAATTACCTCCAATGTTTGTCATCATGTCCCTTTGCAACCTTGAATCTTATCATGTGAATAGTATTTGAGCCTAGCTGTAGAACATTATCCAATCCTCATATTTCTTTTGTTAGCCAATCATAAACAATTATCAATCTTATCGTACTTAGATGAATCAATGATCCTAAGTACTTATCATCATCATGCCTTATGGAATCGATCATTCCTGGCATCCAATCAACAAACCATTATCATCTTTTAACAAAGGATATGTTGCTTGTGTGACATGTTTTGCAGTGAATCTTTCATTTTAATCTATCACTTATCCATGGTTGCATTACCTCTACTGTGGAAGATCTTATTCCTTCAATTAGTCATATCACATTTCATTTCACTCCATCTTTAAAACTTCAAAAAATCTTAGAAAATCATAAAATGTCCTAAAAAATCAAAAAAAAATCATAAAATGTCCTGAAATAATCCAAAACAAAATCATAAAATGTCCTAAAAAAATCCAAAACAAAAATCATAAAATGTCTTCAAATAATTCAAAAAAAAAAATCATAAAATGTCTTGAAATAATCCAAAAGAATCATAAAATGTCCTGAAATAATCCAAAAAAATCATAAAATGTCTTCAAATAATTCAAAAAAAAATAAATCATAAAATGTCTTGAAATAATCCAAAAAAATCATAAAATGTCCTGAAATAATCCAAAAAAATCATAAAATGTCTTGAAATAATCCAAAAAATTCATAAAATGTCATGAACAAATCCAAAAAAATCATAAAATGTCTAGAAGAAATCCAAAAAAAAATTCAAATATTCCAAAAATCCTCAAAAAATAAAAAAATTCCAAAAAACAGTGACACTTTCAGATCACCACACAACTTTGAACTTCAACAAAATCAAAACATGCAATTGTTTACAATCAAGCAAACATTATAACATCGAATAAACTATAACAAGAATCCAACCCATCTTACAAATCCAACCAACCGCATAAAACCATACCAAGAATCGATTCTATATCGAAGTATGATCCATGTTTGTTTGTTTATCTTTGATTGTTTTATGATTTTATCTTTGGTGACATGCCTTTTAGCTTCTCCAAGATTTCTTTGACTAGAGTGGCAAGGATGGGGCATGCTCATTTGTTTGTTGTTTGTGGATTGTTTCTTATTCACAGGATGACTCGTTTTAGGACATGGTTTTCTAAAACCATCGAGGACCTATGAGTCTAATGTGGATGAGAGCATTGCTTATCTGATAGTGTCTTCCATGCAATAAGTATTCAAGTCATCTAAGGTTCTTATACCTAGATGCTTATACTTCATTACTAAATAAAAAGTGCAAATAGTATTTAGGTCGTCTAGATGTTCATGTTATCTAGATGCTAATACTAATTTGCGACATAATAAGCTCAATGATGATAAAAGCACTTAAAAGGCACAAGAGGCTTCATCACCTTCATTTTCTTCCATCTTGTATTTCTTCCATCTACCATTTCTTGCATTCCATTTTCTTCATCTTTCTTGTTGCAGAGAAATGAATCGATTACTTTATACAATTGATAGATGTCCCTTGAATCGAATTTAAAATCAATCGACTTGCTTCTCAAAATCTCATGTCCCCTTCATCGGTCAATCAATCATTGAATTAGTTTGTCTTGCGTATGCATCATCCTCAATCAGCTTAATCAGCTCAATTAGCTTCATCAGCTCATCAACCTGGCTATACTGATCAATATCTCAAGGGGGAATATCATGCTTATCATAATCCTTACCAAGATATCATTGGGGCATGTATCAGTTGATCAATCTTTTTCTTTGAAACAACACGACAAGCTGCATTGTCTCAAAGAGGGGCAAAATATAGACACTCAAATTTTTCCTCAGAATCATAATGATATTTGTCTACTGATTAAATAGATATTATTATTTACTTAATCAATTCATTTAATAATTTCTTCTATTCATGCATTTCATCAAATCATTGAATCATCTCATGCTCATTCAATATCTATTGCATTAACGTTCATGTCCATTTGCATTATAATTCATAGCCATTTGCATAATAAATCATAATCATTCATAATCCATTTGTATAATAATTCATAAACATCATTTCCATATTAAATTAATTATCATTATCATCCATAATTGTTTCATATTCATCCCCATTAATAAATCAATTATCATAGTCATTTATTATTATTTCATAATAAACTAATTATCATAACTTGCATATTAATCATATCATTTGCATAAATCATTCATGAAATATTGCATTTTAGTAAAGCATATTTAAATCATTTTATTCATATTTAATCATTTAGGTACATTTTAATCTAATATCCCTTTTATCACTTTCATTCTCATGCATAACATTTAACCCAACAATGTGGGATAATGGCATTTGCTTCTTTCTCATCTTTTATCCCACATTTCATCTTCAACCCCTCTCCATCCTCAGGGAACTCCTATTTAAAAGGGGATTTCCCTCTCATTTGGTCTCTCACAAATTTTGCTCACAAATTTACATATTCATATCTTCTTTGCATCTTGATTGCATTTCTCATTCACCATAGCCTCTTTATTGCATTTTGTGCTCATTAAAATCTGAGAGCAAAGGCATAAACAAAGATCTTGGTGATAGGGAGACAATGGAGATTGAATTCTTTTAAAAGTGTTATTTGTTTTCTATAGTTTAGATTTTCATTTCTAGGTTTGCTTTTAATTAGAATAGCTCTATTGATATGGGCTGAAATGGTGGTTCTTACTCCATAGAATCATGCATTTTTATGGCTCTATAGTTACAATCTTTAATATGAATTTCCTTTAATCTAGAAGTTCACAAAAGGCGAAGGGGCTACACCAATAAAAAGGGGCAATATGGAATTATCTGATAAATGGAAGATTTCTTCGTACATTAGTTCCATATTTTCTACTCCTCAATAGCTGGCCCTTCTATTGAAGTCTTGGGTCCTATTCTATTTGGAAATGCGGAAGGATCTTTGTAATTATTATATACCTAATTTTTGTGTAAAGGTGCCTTTGAATCCCAATGATTAGGTGAATCAAATTCAAAATGTGGAATATTTTGTTCCCTTTGAAGTTCTTCATCAATGTACAGCTGGAGACATGCATTAAGAAAAGAAGATATGAATGGGATTGGATCCATCTATTGGGTATGTGCAGGATCATCATGGAAAAAATATGCCCTTAAGTGGCAAAAAATTTAGAAAAATCAGAGATAGGAAACTTGATGTAAAATTTTGAATAAGTTATATATATTATTTAAAAAATATGGAAGAATAGAATATGTAGAAAATTGAATGTAGTTTTCAAACTACTAGGTTTATTTAAAAAAATATATCTATTTGGTAAAAAATTGAAATTTCAATGGAGCAGTACTTAAATTTTAGGGAAAAAATAAGTAGGTGTCTGTCTAACCACCCTAACCACAATAAAATGATAATATTTTTTATATAAGTAGAAGAATCATGTCCCGATGTGATGCATATTTGTTTGTATTTTTTTTCCAAGTAAATACTTAATTATGATTTTTTTATTAAATATTTTCAAAAATATAAAAACTTGTATGTCTGACCACCTTAACTTGGTCAAAACTTCATGAAATTCATTTTTTTTTAATCCTATAGTATGTGAAGCATATAATGTGATGCATGTTTTAGATTCAAAAAATGTGATACCATTTGAAAGCTATAGATGTTTTTCAATCAGTCTATTAATCAGGACTTTAGTCATAATTCAACTAGAAAATGGATAATAATTATTTATCAAATTCAAAGCAAAGCATAATTTATATTGGTGGGAACCTGAGAATCTCCTTTAAAAACCCTTTTCATTTCATCAATTTTGGGTAAAAAAAATGTTGTCAGCCACATACGCATCATATCGCCACTTTTTGGCCCATCATGATCTTGCAAGTAACCTATTACGATAAATAAATGAAATGTTTAAAAGTGTGCAAGGAGATACAATATATTGGGCATATTTTTGACAACAATCATCCAATTGTGCAACTTGCCACAGTTGGAGGAATATGCTTTGCAATTTAGAGAGTGCTCAGACATCATAGAGAATGAGGAGAAGAAGTTTATAGTTTCAACACTTAGAAAGAAAAATGAAATGGCGATAAGGTTTTCCAAGCAATAACAAAATTAATGAATGAGCTATGCATGTGGCAAGTTTTCATACACATGGTTTGAAATCGGCAGGTGAGACAAAGATCATATAGTAAGGAGAGTAATGGAAGATAGAGGAATAAAGAAGATACCTAGATGTAGTCAGATTTAAGGCAATGAAATGGTACTTGTTTTATATGCAAGAACCATTTCATTGCATTAATAAGAATTGCCCATGCAGAATTGGTAATAGGTAGCCAATACATAAGCTTTATGTAGTAGTATTGCATTTAAAGTATGATGAATGTTTCCTTCCTTAGGAATTTTATATGATGAATGTTTCCTTACTGGGTTGAAGGAAATGTGGTAATTACACATTTTTCTCCTCATTCTATGAGAAATTATCAAAATAGAGGATCATATTGAGAGAGCTGCAAAATGCTCTATATTTAATGATGCACAAAATTTTGAGATATTGGCAAAAATGTTGCAGGCGTCGTTGAAGTTTTAATCCTGATACAGGATGAGTAAAAATGAATTGATTAGTTGGATATTAGCATAGACTCTAGGAAGTTTCAGTGGTTGGTCTAGATAGTGATGGCTCATGGAATTTCAAGAAGGTTGTTCAGAATAGAAAGTAAATCTAAGTGTTTCTCGCATTCTAGAAAAATCACTAAGAAAAAATTCATCGAAGAGACCAGCCGTATCACTGGGAGTCATTTAAAACTTCAAAATTCTCCTTGATACAATCTCCACACAATGATATGTAGAGAATGATTCATCAGAGAGAATCTCCAATATCGATAAGAGAAGGTATAAGTCTCTTCGATGGGGTATGCCATAGAAAAAGTTTGAGGGTCGATATAAATATTAAAATGAATGCTATTCATACAATATGGGTAAAAATAAAGAAGAGATTTAAATATGAAATTGTGGGATGTGATACAAAAGTGAAGACTTACTAAATTTCACGAGGCAAATGCAAAGGGAGTTAAAAGGTGGATAATTATTTTATCCACCAAAAGCATAAAAGGTAAAATTTTAAAAATATTTGCATTGGAAGGTAGAATATTTCTTACCAAAGATGAAAAGAGTAGATGAAAATCATTTTTGGATAATAAAATACTTTCGACGAATTACAAAGTAGGTAATTATTTTACCTAAACAATAGTGCATGCAATTAAAAGTAATATTTTCACCAAAGAAATTAGAAGGGACCACAAAGATTACAAAGTGTGTAATTATTTTACTCAAAGGGCTTCTCGGGTGAGCTATAAAGTGAGAAATTTCCAGCAAAGAAGCTAAATGAATAAATCAAGATTAAAATTTTTACGAAGAAGCAAAGACAATGAAGTTAAAATTAAATTATTTTAATCTGACAAAGGCAATTAATTAAAATAAAGTAAAGCGCTGCAACTGAAGAGTGAGTAAAGGGTCATAACCCTAGATGATACAATGTATATATTCTAGATGAAATTAGAAGAGCGAATAGAGAGAAGATAGATAGATATACAAAAGATGACTTTCATAATATTTATCATATAGATTATAATGTAAAGGACCATGATGCATGCATGAATTTTGGCAAAAATAATAGAATATATTTGATGTTGTGTGACTTTGTATTGGTGTCTATTGTTATTTGATTTGAACAATTATTTGGCTATCTCCACATTGTTATTTCTCTATTATTTGAATTTATGTATCCAATTTCATATTCAATTTCATCAAGGCACATTTGTTATTGTTTAATCAATTTAATTGGTTTCTATCAAACAATTAAAATTGTTTTAATTGATTACAGTAACTTGGAAGTAACATTTGGATTAGTAAGAAGAGCCATGTAATTGATAATATTGACATACTATTTCCAACTTGATATTGTCTTTTTATTCAAATTAAGGATATACTTCATTTGTAAATACACACTTGTTGTTATTATGTGATTCTTTTTAATTGGTTCCTTCAAGGATTAAAATCCTTTTAAATAAGTCACAATAACGTAATAGGATTGATTGAATCAATAAGTAGAGTCTATCAGTTACATTCTTGCATGTTTATATAAAGTATAAACAAACATAAGTGCCAAACAATTAGAACTGTAACCAATAAAAGTCAATTGTCATAAAACTTTATTGACTCTGCTTACCGAATAAAGCACTAGTCCACTTCACATTTCATTATATCTTACTTATCCATCTTTCATTCTCTAAATTTCCAATTATCACATTAGGAGTAGGAATAGTTAACAAGCCATCATCTATCTCACACTTTATGTCTTTGTGGATAGACCCTTAAATACAAATAAGTCACACAATCTGCTTCAACTATCAAAGTCCACCCGCTTAGGTCTAGTAGAGCCTGAAGTGTAGGGAGTCATCAACCATATAGGTTAAATCTATTCATTGGTTCAAGAGCGTTGCAAGTCTAATCATAGAGCTTGGCATCCTCTTAGGATTTGTAACCTAAATTTATAAGATCTAATAGGCCCCATGCTCTCCTTACGAATCAGACCTCCAAGAAAATACCAGATATATTCTCTCATCCCTTAGTAAGATCAATCCTTCACAAAATATAAAAATCTCACCTCAAATAGGGATCCAAGGAATGTGATGCACATCCTCCATGGTAATAGTCATCTCCTTGGTGGGAAGATTAAAGGTGCAGGTATCTGCATCCCATCTCTCTGCTACTTCCATAAGCATGGCATCGTGGTATCCCATGGGTGGCATGAGATACACCCAATATATATTAGTCTCCTATAATATCTTTGATTCCTCCTCTGAAAGTGTTGATACAAGCTCCCATAGGTGATAGAATAGCCTACTACCCAGACGTTGTCGCAATCAAGGAGGAATCTAGTAAAAATGGAAAAATATAATCTATAAGCATCCTAAAAATCTAAAATCTATACATCAACAATCGAAAAGTGTGCTAAATTTTCTCTAGGGTACTTTTCTAGGGATCCTAGACACTTTATTCCTTATTTGGAACACTTCACAAAAAAGTGGGACAATTTGTGAAAAAGTGGGACACTTTACAAAAGAATGGGACATTTTGTGAAAAACGGGATACTTTGTGAAAAAAAGGGATGCTTTTCAACTTTTTCTTCCATGGTCCTAAATCTATCTAGAAATATGTAAAACATTAGGCAAAAGTATAAAAATGAAGCAATGGTAGTGTAGAATCCACTCATTGTATGCTATAGATCACCTTCCACCACCTCCTCTCATAGGCTATCAAGTCTCGGGCGCATGCAAGGTTGTACACTTAGCATTGTCAATCACTTTCCACCGAAATCAAGTTACAAAGAGGTAAAAGACAAAATGATTACAAATTACTTACTTTTTATTCTTATATACTCTCAAATTAGGTCATCTACATGTTAAAGTAAAAATGGTGATTTTTCATTCAAATTAGAATATCAGGGGCTAGAGAACTCAATTTTCAAGACCATTTGTTGTGTTGGATTCATAATTCCACTCCTAGTCTCCAAATGACTATCACTATGTGGTATTGTACCTAGAAATACCCTTATATGACTTATGTAATTCGATGCGGATAGAATGCTACCTTGATTTCACCTCCATAAAGTGAACATAATCGAGGGGGCATACATCTACCCTCAAATATGATTTCTTTAAGAAGTTAGATAAGGGGATTTTTGAATGACTAGTGAACTAGTTTTGTAGGATGTAGCTCCTAACATTTTGGTTTTGTACATGACTACAATGGGGGCTTCATTCTCCTCTTGCGAATGAATCCGTATGAGTATCTTGTTGGTTATTTTTTGAGAACCAAAATTGATCTCACTAGATGCCTATGAATTTTCCATAATTCAATGATAAGTAAAGGAAAGGATTGGCCAACAAATAGGTAGAGGCTTGCTAGGCTAATACCTCTACATTTAAGGCTTTGTAAGACCCAAGAGGGTGATCCTAACAATGTTTAGATAATACTCTTGTGCCATTTATTATGAACATTGTGACAAACATATGCATTCCCATCAACTATGAATATACATAATTCTTGAAGGATTTGGCTAATCCTTTACTAAATTATTATCTTAAATCCATGAATGGATAGATTGCATACAACTTTGCAAAAATTCATGGCGTGTAAGTGATTTTCATTTAGATTTGTGGGTATGTGTAGGATCATCATGGAAAAAAAAAGCCCTTAAGTGGCAAAAAATTCAAAAAAATAAGAGTTAGGCAACTTGACGTAAAAATTTGAATAAGTTATCTATATTATTTCAAAAATATGTAAGAATATAATCTGTAGAAAATTGAATGTAGTTTCTAAACTACTAGGTTTTTTTTTAAATATATCTATTTGGTGAAAATTTGAAATTTCAATGCAAGGGTACTTAAATTTCGGAAAAAAAAAGTAGGTGTCTATCTAACCACCCTAACCATAATAAAATGATAATTAATTTTATAATATTTTAGATATAAGTAGAGGACTCATGCTCTAATGTGATGCATATTTTTTGTAATTTTTTCCAAGTAAATAATTAATTATGAATTTTAATTAAATTTAAAAAATATATAAAAACTCGTACGTCTAACCACCTTAACTTGGTCAAAACTTTATGAAATTCATTTTTTCTTTTTTTAATCCTATAGTATATGAAACATAGAATGTGACGCATGTTTTGGATTCAAAAAATGTGATACCATTTGAAAGCTATAGATGTTTTTCAATCAACCTATCAATTAGGACTTTAGTCCTAATTTGAATAGAAAATGAATAATAATCACTTATTAAATTCAAAGTAAAGCATAATTTATATTGTTGGAAAGCTAAGAATCTCCTTTGAAAACTCTTTTTGTTTCATCAATTTTGGGTAAAAAAATAGTCATCAGCCACATACCCATCATATTGCCACTTTTTGGCCCATCATGATCTTGCACATACCCTTGTGTCTTTGTTAGGTATAGGAGAACTCATTTACATCTAGGATATAACCAAACTAAAAGACTAGTATTTTATCCATGGGTAACAGATTCCTATTTGTAAAAAACTATAATACACTAGCAATTAAACTCAACATTTATAGGATATTTATATATTGCTTGTTTGAACACAATGATCTACTAAGAGGAGGGGTGAATCAATAGATACCAAAATTTATCCCTTAATCTTTTTCCCTTAGTAACCTTATGCAAATTACTTCCTTAAATCCAAATAGCTTGTGCAAATTTCTAACTCAACTCTTATTGTGCATATTGAAAAACTAAGATGTAAACATAAACATGAAAATAGACAACACAAATACCCACAACACCAGATATACATGGAAAGCTTGAGATGGAAAAACAACGGTGACCATGGTTGCTTGAGTCTACTAGTCAAATCCAACTTCACAAAAGAAATATTTGTTACAATGTTTTAGGGCTACAACCCAAGGAATTATAAAATACCTAGTTTAGAAGCAACAACTTCAAGTATGCAACAACACCTTAGTTTAGGAGCTATAACTCCAAGGAGACTACAATCCCCTAATTTGGGCTACAACTTAATACAATGAGGCAACCACCTCTATGATATCAAACACAAGTATGCATAAAAATTGGTTCTAAAAAACCTAATCATGCATCATTACATCCAATACATTGGTGCATATTCTACAACACACACTCTGCTACTAAAGCTGCACTCTTAGCAACATAGCTTTGCACTTCTCTCTTTTGCACATAGAATAATCAATGTTCTATCTCTATCCTTCTCTTTATACTCTTCTACACTTTCACATATATTTAGCTAGATGATTATCTACATTACATTTTGGAATATGTTTTCATTTATGTCAAAAGGGGATCAAAGGAGAAGTGGAGTTGATCTTGTTCAGAAGCATACAATGATGTCATTAATGTCAAGAGGTGGATTAGAAGGGTGTAATACCTGATCCTAAGAGAGATTTGTTAGAAGTGTTCAATAATGTCAAGGTAGTATTAGGTGTGAGGTGAAGCGACCATGCAAGGAAGAAGGATGTGCAAAGAAAACATAGATGTCATGAAGATATCAAAATAGTGATTGGTTAGGTCCTGCAAAGAAGATAAATTTGAATTGAAGTAAAGTGCATGATGACATAAAATGTTTGTGATTTAGATGTATGGTTTAGTTTTTGGAAGTTATTGTACATGATGTTGATGAAAGAAGCATTGAAAATGTTGCTAAGGTTCTCAAATGTTGCATTGTTGTCATGGAAGATTTGCATGAGGTTGTAGAGGTTTCTTCTAGAAGCCAAAGGTGTAAACAAGCAAAAGATTTGATGTGGGTTTCTCAAAAAAATTCAAAAAGGTACTGTGTAGGGTCTAATGTCAATTGACATGTCAAAAATTATTTGTTCATGCTCTCAGTCTATGGTTTATCGGTTAAACCCTACATGTGTAGGAGTTTACAATCATAGTGTTAAAAATGTTCTATTTTGTTGGTGAGTTAGTATTGCAAGTTGAAGGTCACATTTAAGTAACAATTTTTTTCATTTATCTCGTGGAGGTGACCAGCATCATCATCTAGGTTGGTGGTGTTCTTAAGGTGTATTGGCATAAGCATTGTGGAAGAATTATCATTTTGACTAAATGGTTTTGGTGGGAGTCATTTAGATGCCTCCCCAACATTGTGATGTGAAGGCTACTTGGTAGGATCCATTCATAATGATGTGGGTGACAGAGATGACAAAGATAACATGTGGTGCAATGAGTTTGGAATAATTGCATTAATCTTTGGCCTCCGTGTCCACCCTCGAACTTCCATCAATGCTACTTTGAATGTTTCTGAGTGCTATCATAAATGTCGATCCACTCCTGCTAGTCGACATCCCAGCTGTCCTTGCAGTCTCATCCTTTCTATTCTTCTCCTATTATAGAACCTTCTGTAAGTTGATCCCCTTTTGGAAATAGCATCAGATTTTCCCATTGGATCTCCACACCATTGCTTCCCCAAGCTGCTCCAGCGCTTTTGATCTTAGAGCAAATCCATGTTTGCTTACATCCTATTGATCTTCTTTTTAGGGGTAGTCACAATAGTCAAACTGCCCATGGTCTGTCTTTAGCTCCTTCTGATTGGTTGAACTCATGCCACGTAGATTTCTAGATGGTCAAAGGTCGCTTCATCAGAATCGCATGTCGGTGAGACACTAGCCGTGTCTCCCCGATGTGATTATTCCCTTCAGTAGTTATCGATATAGCTCACAACCATCGGCAAGAGTTCATAGTGAGCCCAAAATTCATATTGAGATCCCTAGAACCATCAAAAAGACATTTCCTTCTGCCAGACACCATACTAAGCCCTTAGGAGTCATACTAATATTGCTTTTCCATGGGAAATTTGATCGCTATTGGCAAGACTCCCCTCAGTCCATGAGAGACCAGCACATCAGGGAGACTTCTACCCCAACTCAAAACATTACACCAAAGGAACCCTTCTATTGGTAGGACTTCCTCATTTAGCCAGACTTCATGTTGAAGGCAAACTCTCTCGACGAGACCATCGCTTGTCGGTAGGATGTTTCCCCAAGCTCCTATCTCCTCAGTGAGACTACCATCTTTTAGTGAGACATTATGCCGAACCCTCCATCTTTCACCGATGCTAACTCCCTTTGGCAAGACACCAATGGGTCAAAAAGACCTTTCCCCAATGCCAGGAGTCTTACCGATTCCAAATATCCATTCGGCAAGACCTCACCCTGTCGGTGAGACATCATAGTGAGAGCACCAACTTTTGCCAAGACCTTTGTCTTTCAACAGGACTTCTACTCAATGTCGGCCATTTCGGTGAGACCACCATAGGTCGGCAGGACTTTATGCCAAACTCCTCCTATTTTGGCGAGACCTTGCTTAGTCGGCAAGACCTTTTGTCAAGCTCAAACATTATACCAAAGGCATGATCTCTTCGGTGAGACTCCACTTGGTCGCCGAGACTTCATGCTAAATTCAACCTTCCAGCGAGACTTCTATTTGTTGGCCAGACATCATAGTGATGATGTCTCCTTTTGCCGAGACCTCCTTTTGTCAGTGGGACCTCATAGCGAATACAAACCACTCTCCCCAACGCCGGCCTAGTGAACAACTGTTGGTGAGACATCCCAAGCAGAGAGAGATATAAAACTTCATAGTGACTGAGATGTCTTGGCAACCATGAGGATTTCAAATAGGTATAACACACTGCTAGTCAACAAGACAATAGGAGGGACTCAATGACTTTCTTCATCAAGATTTTTATGCCAAATCTGAATGAGGGATTCCTTCCAATAGACTTCCTTGTGAAATAGCATCAAATGAAGACCTTCTCAATGAGAACCGAACACCTACACGTTGGGCTCAACCCTTATGGGAGCCACATTTAATCCATGTGCTAAATTTAAAACATAACCTCCCCTGATTGAGGTCGTAGGTGAAAATTGGGTAACATTTAAGGTGACCTCAACTTGATGTTTGCCTGCTAAATATGAAAACTAGTAGCGTAGGCCTATGCATTAGGCATGGAGTCATTCGTAAAACTTAGAAATAGATCAAGAGTAGCTTGTACATGACTGTAACTCATTTATAACTCAAGAAACAAATCACCTAGACATTTATGAAAATAGGAAACTACAAAAGTGAAACTATTTACTATGTTGGAACAACACTTAAGGAATTGAAAAATTGCAACTAAACCTACCCTATACTAACCGATAAGAAACTAGTCAAACAAAACCATTTACATGATGATTGAAATAGCTGCCCTTTCTTTTCAAAGTATAATGACTGGCATGCTTAAGGACAACTGAGTAAAAATGATACACAGAAAAATGTTTAACAAGCTGATGCACTGCTTCTTGAAAGAGGTGAACAAGCACACTTACCTCACTAAACAGATCATATGCATTGTTAACCAAAGGAGGATAAGTGAACTAAACATATTCTTGCTTGGCTGCTAGTGCATCCTTGACAACATCTTCTATTGTGTCTTCATGTGTTGGTGCATGATTGATCATTGGTGTTTTATTGAACTCCATCTGGGAAAAATATCTAATAGGGCAGCCTTTGGTAAGGGTAAAGCTTTCACTTTCCTTGCTAATCTTTTGCTCATGAGCTGCCACTTTATCATCTTGTTGGTTGGAAAGGTCAAGTCCTTTTGGTGGACTTGGTGGAAAAATAGTAACCTTCTCAACATGTTCATGCTTTCTCAAATGAGCACTCATTTCTTAAATGGAGAACAATGAAATAACTTCCTCGAACACACCTTCAATCAATACATTAGCTTCTAGCTCCTTTATACACTAGAAAGGAAGCTACTTATAATTCTTATCATTACTGGAAGAATTACATTCTGATTCAGGCTTGTTTTCCTCAATAAAGGAATTCAACAATTCTAGTGGTGATGAAATCTCAAGTTCTTCTGCACAATAGAATGGAAGCTCCTCTAACCAAATTTAATCTTGTAAAATAGGTTCATGAGGCTCCTCCTATAGTTTCAACACCACTACAAGTTGTTGCTCAAGATCATCATAAGCCTCAACTTCTTATGATTCTTTTCCATCTAATGTTGAACAAAATTGTTCAATAATACATGTGCACAACTCCTCAAAAAGCTCAACATTAGCTTCCTCATCCAAAAAATACTCAAAAACATCAAAACTCTCACCTTGGAGGATAGAAATAGGTTCAATCTCAGGCTTTTCTTCCTGAATTAAGCCTCCATTGTCTTGTTGGTTGCCACCAATTAGCAACTCACCAATGCTTTCTTGTTGTTCTGAAATAGTTGCACCATCTTGGAGAGCTTTTGTTTGTGTTATTTGTTACTCCTCCAAAGCCATTTGCAACAGGTTTGGAGTTCTAGTCTCTTCCATGGTGAGTAAGTTTCAGTTAGTTTGATCAAGGGTCTGCTCCTCTTTAGTTGCAACAATCCTCTTTGAAATTCCCCTCAAGTTGCCTCTTTTGAAACTCCTCCATTAGTTGGTGCTGATAATCTAAGTAAGCTTGAGTATTTTGCACCTGAGTAGACAACAACTTCATTTTTCATTCCTTAGCAGCTATTTCCTGTTCGAGACCTTCCTCAAACTGGATTCTTTTTTCCACTTTCTCTTGATTATAAAAGTAGACTTCTTCAGCCATTTCCTACTGTTGCATAATGGTTTTTTTTTTCTTGTTGATATCAACCAACATCCTAGATAGGTATGCAAGCTCCTTACTAATATCATTAATCATCATATTGTGAAGACCTTGACTTAGATCACACAATGTATGGTCAATTTGTTGGAGCAGGTCCAATATGTTCTGGTATGGATGTTTTTGAGGTTGATTAGATAAATAATCATAATGGTTAACATCAGAAACCTCATCTTGGGGTTGATTTTGATCAAATATTAATTGAAACAAAGGCTGAACTAGAGTGAGAGGGTGGGAAACATGATAGAAATGCTGATTAGTGATTGCTACAAGGGAAATTGGGATGAAACCAACACTATGATTGGTTGAATGTAACTGATAAGGTGTAGGAGCAACATACTCATGATGTGGAGGGTAATAGTAAGAATTTTCATGAATATTTGACATCTTTTCATTCAAAGAGCTAGAAACTCAAAACTAATAGATTCTTTTGAGACATACCAACACTTGTGCCTGTGAAACCAGAAGATTTGACCTCTGAGTCGCTAGGTGTTGTTCAAACTGCCTCCAAAGGCTGAATGATACTAAGGTAAACACCAAATCCATCAGTATACTAAATTTATTATTAATGCACTGGGTTTTCTGCTACTTCCCAAAGTCAGAGTCACCATGATATGCTGATGTTTACCTCTAAAAGGCCTGAAATTCACTAGCTGCATATCAAAAACTAGCAGTAATATGTAATCCTTAAATTGTTCTGATTCAAACAGTCCCACCGGGCGTGCCAAAAACTGTTATCACCTAAAATTGCACCCTATTGAACTTGATGTTCAACACCTCAGTGTAACATGGGAAGACCTCTAAAGCTGTGGGTTACTTGTAGATAGAGGTCAACCTCTCGAGAAGGCCGACTTCCTTTGGTGTCACCTAAACTACTGATTATGTAAGGGAAAAGGGATAAGGAGTACATAAAAACAAAACTAAACCCTATGGTGATACACCAAACTGATAAGATCAATGGAATACTTTGATTTACACTTGAAAATTGACAATGAACATAAAATTACACATCAAATTTGTAAGCCTTGAATTAATGTATCACAAACAGGTTTGATTCACACACTTTTTCAAGAGAGGAAAATATTTTCACATATTAGAATCCATGTGTGATTTTGTAAACATATTTTGTGATTTCTATAATGATAGTTTCGCAAAGGAAGGCATAAAAACAAAATATAAAGTTATAAGGGAATAGAAGAAATTCATAAAATAACTTGATCATTAACCTGAAATGCTCAACATTTTGCAAGAACAAGATGGTAATTTTGAATCATCAACAATGACGAAGGTAAACTCTGTATATTATGCTCCAAATGAGTTACAAAATTTTTCTAATCTAAGAAAGGACTACAAAAGTCACAAACTTTTGAAAAGAATAAGAAGAACTCCTTTACAGAGAGGCAAAAAAGCCATATATACAATAAGTGTTGGCCCCTATCCTAGGGCTTACAAAAAATATCATCCTCCAGAAACATATGCCCTTAGATCCTTTTAATTGAGTTACTTCTGCATTAAATGTGTATCCCCGCTATCCATGTCAGTGAAGGATCGCTCCAAGAATGGTCTTAATATCTTTTGGAATAATCGCATTGACTTCTAGCCTCCATGTCCACCCTCGAACTTCCATCAAAGCTGCTTTGAATGTTTCTGAGTGCTATCATAAATGTCGATCCACTCCTGCCAGTCGACATCCCAGCTGTCCTTGTGGTCTCATCCTTTATGTTCTTCTCCTGTTGTAGAACCTTCCATAAGTTGATCCCCTTCTGGAAATAGCATCAGATTTTCCCATTAGATCTCCACACCATTGCTTCCCCGAGCTGCTCCATTGCTTTTGATCTAAGAGTAGATCCATGTTTTCTTACATCCTGTTGATCTTCTTTTTATGGGTAGTCACAATAGTCTAATTTCCCATGGTCTATCTTTAGCTCCTTTTGATTGGTTGAACTTGTGCCACATATATTTCCATACGGTCAAAGGTCGCTTCATCAGAATCGCATGTCTTTGAGACACTAGTCGTGTCTCCCCAATGCAATTATGCCCTTTAGTAGTTATCGACATAGCTCACAACCATTGGCAAGAGTTCATAGCAAGCCCAAAATTCATATCAACATCCCTAGAACCATCAGCAAGACTATTTCCTTCAGCCAGACACCATAGCGAGCCCTTAGGAGTCATACCGATATCACTTTTCCATGGGCAAGTTGATCGCTATCAGCAAGACTCCCCTTAGTCAGTGAGAGACCATTGAGTCGGGGAGACTTCTCCCTGAACTCAAAACATTACATCCAAGGCACCCTTATGTTGGTAGGACTTCCTCATTCAGCTATATTTCATGCCAAAGACAAAATCTCTCGGCGAGACCATTGCTTGTTGGCAGGATGTCTCCCTGAGCTCCTATCTCCTCAGAGAGACCACCGACTCTTGGAAAAAAATTCTAATGAACCCTCCATCTTTCACTGATGCTAACTCCCTTCAGCAAGACACCAATGGGTTGGGAAGACCTTTCCTTGAGTCTAGAAGTCTTACCGATTCCAAATATCCATTTGGCGAGACCTCACCCTGTTGATGAGACATCACAGCGAGAGCACCAACTTTCACTGAGACCTTTGTCTTTCGACATGACTTCTACCCGATGCCGCCCATTTCGGTGAGACCGCCATGGGTCGGCAAGACTTCATGCCAAACTCCTCCTATTTCGGTGAGACCCCACTTAGTCGGCAAGACCTTTCATCGAGCTCAAACATTATACCAAAGGCACAATCCCTTTGGTGAGACTCAACTTGGTCGCCGGGACTTCATGCTGAATTCAACCTTTCTGTGAAACTTCTATTTGTCTACTATACCTCATAGCGATGATGTCTCCTTTTGCTGAGACCTCCTTTTGTCAGCGGGACCTCATAGTGAACACAAACCATTCTCCTCGACGCCAACCTGGTGAACAACTGTCAGCTAGACATCCCAAGTGAAGAGAGATATAAAACTTCATAGCGACTGAGATGTCTTGGCGACCATGAGAATTTCAAATGGGTATAACACATTGCTAGTTGGTAAGACAATAGGAGGGTCTCAATGACTTTCTTCATCAGGAGTTTTATGCCAAATTTGAATGAGGGATGCCTTCCAATAGACTTCCTTGTGAAATAGCATCAAATGAAGACCTTCACAATGAGAACCAAACAACTGCACTCTGGGCTCAACCCTTATGGGATCCACATTTAATCCACGTGCCAAATTTAAAACATAACCTCCCTTGATTGAGCCAGTAGGTGAAAATTGGGTAACAATAAGAAGAACATGGAAGATGGAACCACTTCAAAAACAATTCGTTAGGTGTGATTTGATGGCTAGTTGCATCTCCTCAACCTAGATTTCTCCATAATCCACCATAGGAATCCATGACCAATATTTTGCAATGTGAGATCTTGAATAAGAAGTGAGGTTGAAGACCTACAAAAACCCTAGTTTTCTACCCTAAAGCTTCAACTTTTTCTGCAAAATGCTCTTGAATCTTCTTGTGTAAGACACTTTTGCTTGACGCTTGATTTTTTCTTTATAAAAATGGCTAGGAGATGTTAAAAATGACTTAAAATGTGAAATTATAAGCATCAACACCTATTTTTCTCATTATTTAGACCTAAGAGGCAGACATCCATTGAAAAATTAAATTGAATTAATGAAATTCTAACTTAAAAGTGGAAAATACCCCAAAAGGGACTAAGTCGCCACCTTAGGCAACTTGGTCCCACCAGGGATTATTTTGGTGAGTTTCAAAAAAATTGAGTGGTTTTAATGATATTTGTTGGGATTTAAGTTGTTTCGTGGGTGAATTAGGCCTTAACTGGTCCAAAATTATGAGTATTAAGGGCCTATAAATGCAATTTTAAGGGGTGATGGATGGAAGGTGCCTAAAGCAAGACTTAGTTTTAGAACAAAATTGTCTCTTTCTTTGAGATTATACAATTTTTGGAAATACATTAAGCCCCCACTTTAGAGGCAATATGACTCTACGTGCATATGCAAGTTAAAGTATTCTAAACAATGCACTTCATTACATAAAAGAATACTCATTCAAAAGGCAGGAGAATGAAGCCCCCAATGTAGTTATCTACTTGCACAATTGGATGTTCTTCGAGACCAGGTGGTGTGCGGCGAGCATCAACATGAGGTCAGTGGATTCGACAAGCTTCATTTTGTGATTTTGTAATTATTTAATTAATTTTGAGGTATATCTAGGTTGATTAAGGATCTTGGAAAAAAAGTTTGCAAAGAGTCCCCTTTTTTTTGCAAAGTCTCCCTTTTGTTTCCAAAGTGTCCCTTTTGTTCACAAAGTGTCCCGTTTCTTTGCAAAGTGTCTTGTTTCTTTGTAGAATGTCCCAAAGGGGGCCTAAAGTGTCTAGGGCCTTTAGAAAAGAACACTAGATTAACTTTAGCACACTTGCATGATGAAAAACATAAAAATGAAAGATTTGAGATGAATTTTACAGCATATTTGTGTAAATTTTAAAGTTACCCACCCGAGGATGATAGCGGATAGGAGGGAGACATCTAAGTTTTCTAAGAGATCTAGATCCAACACTATAAACAAAGGAGATAGAGCATCTTCAGGCTATTGGGATCTATTTGGCATATCTTATACCTCCCATGAGATACCATAATGCCATGTTGATGGCTCTCTGCGAGAAATGGGATGCCGATACACGCACATTTCATTTGCCTAAAGGAGAGATGACAATCACATTGGAGGATTTACATTAGATTCTCCATGTGCCAATTCAAGGAGAGCATGTATATTTCCATAGAGACCGTACCTTTCTGGAGAAGAGATATGATTTATAGTATTGTGTAGATGGTCCAATTCATGATGAATGAGTTAGTAGATGGATTGATTTTTCCATGTTATTATATCCATGGGAAACAATGGTTTGATGCATTATGATGCACACCATAGTAATAGTCCTCATCCCAAATGGTCAGAGTGCTCATCTTGAAGGAGGACTATTTGACATGATTCGAGGGATGTAGAGTGGTGGAAAATATATGCCTGGGGTCTAAGTATGCTGACACAACTCTATTATGATTTTGGGTGTTTTGTATACCAAGAGATGGATAGTATGGTGTAATAGAAACTTCTATAGGTGTGGTGCCTTGAGCACATTACATGTACCAGACCAATTGGTTATCCATGCGTGATAGCAGTTGGGTACCCTCGGGCTTTCAGGTATCCTTTGTGATGACTATGGCAGTATGGTGATTTGCATTTTTGGAGGGTATCATTTGACCGATTGGATGAGGAGGAGGTCCTTTGGAGACCTTATCAATTGACATTATAGTGGAAAAATTATCCCAAATAGTTAAGGAGGATGCAAATGGATAGATTTTTGGTTCGCTACCATAACCACATAGTACAACCATTCTACTATGATTGAGTCATGCAACAGTTGGATTGGTACATAGACCACCCCAGGCATGATCCTCTTTCAGGATATTAGTGTGGAGTGCATGGGGACCAGGTGATACAACATGGCTCATGCTTGAGCATGTAGTTGAGAGTGACTCTGATCATTCTGATCATGACCATCTAGCATTCTTCGACACAAATGATGTTGATGTCATAATAGAGTATGGGGAGTGGTGGATAGTGACTTGAATAGCACTAGTATTCTTGATGGAAAAGCTAGTGGGAGTTGCAGAGCCACTACTAGATGATGGAGAGGAGTAGGAGGATAGGGCTGAGGAGACACACTATAGACCTACCGAGATATTTACTGATGTGATCGATGATAAGTATGATGAGGAGGAAGATCCAGATTATGAGGATTAGGAGGGAGTGGAGGAGGATGAGGAGGCACCCTTGAGTGAGGATGATGAGGCAGTAGTTGAGGACCATAATGAGGGGGGATATTCCTCTCCCATCCATAGGATGAGGTCATGAGTAGCAGCTAAAGTTGGCACTAGTACTCACAACCAAGGGGCAACTAGCACAACCTCCATGCACCTAGTACATGATGAAATTGAGGTGACACATCCAATCGAAAAAATAGGTAATGATATTTGATTTTTTGCATGTACTTTGAGTTATTATGTCACTTTAGAAAGATCATGATGATGATTACTAATTGTGTGATGTTTCTACCTTGTAGGAGTGACATGAGAATTGCAAGAGTTCTATCATTAGGCTGCTATAGAGTTAGTGCCTACATCCATTGATGAGGAGGAGATGGATCCTGACTACATGCCCCTACCTATGGTGGAGGAGGAGCTAGAGTCACTCAGGCCTTTTGTGAGACTACGGGTAGCTTATCAGAGCTTGAGGAGACAATTTCATTAGGAAGAGACCATAGGGTAGTCATCACATAGTCCAATAGAGATGGAGAGACTACATGCAGAGATAGCACATCTACAGGAGGAGAGAGATGTGGCCCTTGGGTGAGCACACAGTCTAGAGTTCACACTTAGATTTAGTGGATCACGATCACAATCACACATGACTATCTCATGATTTCTAGGTACTAGATCATGAGCACCAAATGTTGAGGGGTCTAGTTCTCACAGACCTTGGTGATGTTATTTCCTATGATGATATGTATATAAAACTTTGGAAGATATTCATATAAAAAAAAAATTATGTTTCATGATTTGTATAAATGTGATTGAATTTTAAATGGAAATGTGATTAATTAAGTGACCTTTACAAGATTACATTAATTAATGTGGCCATGATTTAACAATGTGTATGTGATCTAATTAAAACATATTTGCAATTTTATTTTAGATACAACACAATGATTGAGTATGTTATGCTAAAACAAAATGTAACACAAAACAAAAGATGAAAGTGAATATCATGAAACCTAAATGAATTACAAAGAGTCAATTTAGTGTTCAAGATAGACTTGCAATGGAATTGTCAAAAATGAAGCAATGTGAAAGCGTATAAGGGAAGATACACATAATGTTTATCAACATCACTTTATACTTCATACTATTCAAAAGGGATTAAATATAATACCGATGCAAATGCATGACATTAATTGGTTCTTTGAAGGGTGTTCCATCGAGTTCTATTACGACATATGTACTAGACCCATAACTTTTGTTGACAACATAGGGTGCTAACCAATTAGGGTTGAATTTGCCACATGTTCATTAGGCTCGGCGTTGACATTATGCTGATTTTTAGATAGAACTAAGTCACCCTTGTCAAATGTGTGAGGGATAACATTAAGAGCAATCAAACCTTGGAGAGCAATCCATAATGTTTGGATTTCTAACTCCAAAGGCATGATTTCCTCTATACCATAAATGAGGTTATAAGCTTTTGAGCTAGTGGAAGAATCAACACTTGTACAATAAGCACAAAGTGCATAATGTAGTTGTGTGTGCTAGTCCTTGTGATTGGTGTTAATAGTTTTCTTTAAAATTTATTCGAGGACTTTATTAGTTGACTTAGCTTGACCATTGGATTGTGGGTAGTAAGGAGTCAAAAAATGGTGTTGAATATGGAGAGTCTCCAAAAACTTCTTCACATCATTGTTCTTAAATGGTGTGACATTATCAAAGACTAATGTAGAAGGAAGCCCAAAACGAGCAATTATGTGCTCAATGATGAAGCGATAGATTACCTCAGCAATCGTAGATCACAGAGGAATGGCCTCGACCCATTTCATGAAATATTCTGTGTTAGTTATGATAAACATATGTCTAGCAGAAAAGGGAAGGGAGATTTTTCCAATTATATCTATCCAACATATTGAGAACAACCAAATAGGTATTTGGGCACAGAGCTTAGAAGTAGGAGCATGAAATAAATGACTATGTTCTTGAAATTTATTACATCACCTAACATATGCATAATAGTCTTTTTCCATTTTTTTCCAGTAATAACTTGCACGAAGAGGTTTTTGGGCTAGGGTCTTTGCACCAAAGTGGCTGCCATAACTTCTAGCATTAGCTTTCTCAACTGCCATATTAATTTCAGAATCATTAAGGAATCTTAGTAAAAAGTCATTAAAGGAACATTGATATAACACATCAGAGGTCAACTATTGGAGAACTTGAAAAAGATCAAGAAGGACAAGAAGAAGTTATTCAAGTTCAGAAACTTGTTAATCTGCCTGTATTTCTACTTCTCAAGTGTGGTACTGGGAATTGGTAAAGCCCATTGGAGAAATAATATTTTTGTAGCCATTCAGATTTGGGATATGCTATGTAGTCTTCATGATCGATAGACCTGCAACACAATCCTATGGGGTCATTTTAAAAGCTTTCAAAATTAGATGCATGGCAGAGAGAGAATCCCTGAAGCTTTAGTGTAACAATATAAAGACTCTATATATGCTTCATGGTAGACATTGACCAATGTCACATGGAAGTAGCTGATCCTAGAACTATTTGGATTATGCCTATGGGATATGAAGTGGATGAAAAAATTTTAAGGATGTATGTAGAACATCTACTAAATTCACCACTAGATCCTAATGAAGAAAGGCTTGGCACCTATGTAGAGAAAAGCTTACAAATTCACTTAGATTTGAGAAAGCCCATGTCAATCAGAAAGGTAAGAAAGGAGACAAAAGTCTTTGCAAAAAGAATGGTTCTTCCAGTTGGAAAACTAAAAGAAATAAGGAGACAAAGAGATGAATCTGAAGTAGTCAAAGAGAAGGAAAAGTCAACACCAGCTAGTTTGGGAACATATTCTACTAGAAAAACCAGGAGTTGCCTTGTAGCACAGCCAAATCAAGCCGAAGCCTCCAAAAGAAGAAAGAAGAATAAAAGCTCAAGAACTTACAAATCTATATCCACAAATGAAGAAGGAGAAATAGACTCAGAAGAAATAGTCAGAGAGATAAAAGCTACCGAGACTCATGTTGTCAAATTTAATAAGAGAAATCCTTCCAGAAAAGGTGATGAAGCAAAGAAAAAGACCAAAGTTGATAAGCCTAGTATGTCTGTGGAGAAAGTTGAGAATGAAAACTATCATCAAGCATTTAAATGTTTTCAATAAAACTTTGGTTGAAATCATGTTTGGTTTGTCTACAAGCCTATATGAAGCTTTGGAATCTAGGAGAGAAAATTCCAGAACTCAGGAAGAAAACTTGAGGAAAAGAGTTTTTGCTAACTTGTGCCTAGAAATGGGAATTGAAGAAATGGATCTACTTCTTCATAAAGCTAAAAAGGATTTTAGAAGCAAGTCAAGGATAGAAAAACTCATGATTGGTGACACTGATGTTGCTATCAGTGAGACTAAAACAATTGTGGAAGAGTACTTGTCAAAGGAAAAGGTAAATATTGAGGAGATCAATACTAAACATGTTGAAGGTCATGAGGAAGTGAATGTGGAGGTGAAAAAGTTGGAAGAAGGAAATTCAAATGAAGAAAACATAAATGTATCTAATCCTCCAGTATTTAAGGATATTTTGACTTCCCCCAATGTTGAAAACATTGAGACACCTGTGGAGACTAAAGTCCAAATTGAGGTGGTTGCTAAAAAGAAATAAGTTCTTGATGAAGAAAAGGAAATACCAAAAGTCATTTTGGAAGCTCAATCTAAAATTGATAAGGGAAAAAATCGGGAGTTTAGACCAAAACAGGTAAAAGAATCCCTATTGGAGTAGCACGTAGAATCAGATCTTAATTTTGATGTGAGTTCAATCAACTTATCAACTTTGTCCCCAATCCAGATGCTGAAAGTTTCCAAGAGATCTCAAGATAAAGACAATGATAAAATATTGCAATCTCACATTGAAGATGGTGAATTGTTGAATCTCACTTCTAGAGTTCTACAGAAGTTGATACCTACCCATGTTATGGACCTAGCAGGCTCCCCCTCTGGTGAGCTAAAGAGATTAATAAACTCTGTAGATTCTCATTTCAAATATTTTGAGGTTTCAACTCTAGTTAAAGTGAAAAAGGAATTTAAAGAAGGAAGAGTTGGAAGCCTAAAAGAATTGATTTCCAATGAAAAAACTCTGTTGAGTACTTGCATAGAGAATATTCGAGGTGTTATAACTAAAGGAGAAAATGTATACAAATCTTGCTTAATCTTGTCAAAATTTACTAAGGAAAATGAGAAGAAGATAAAAGATATTGAGCAACAGTTGGTTATTATTTCCAACACCTTTGATCCATTGGGAAACAATTCTTTTCATCAAGATAGTCAAGTAATGTCTCTACTTGACCAAATAAAGAATTTGAAGTCTGAAAATGGAAGGCTTATTAGCAAAGTAAGTGAACTCAGAGGGCTGATAAGTCCAAAAATTGAGATATTAGTGAATTCCTTGAAAGAAGCAAAAGGTGTTGTGATCACTCTTGATTTGGTCAGCTTGGAAGCTGCATAAACATTGTATTATCTTCTTTGTATTCATATTACCATTTTGGAGAATCTCAAAGGTGTGTGGAACTCAAATTTAAGTGGACTGAAGAATGTCTTTGCATACATCTTCAAATTTTTGTAAGTCTCCAAATATACTTGTATAGTTTTGCAATTTTGGCTTCCCCAAATTTATCATTGATGTCAAAGGGGGATAGAGAGTGAAGTGAAGCATTATTTTGAATTTTAGTACTAATTTCCAGATATTTTCTTAGGGGGAGTAATATTTTGCAGTGAAGTAGTATTTTGAATTTTGGTAGTGTGCTTATCAGTTTTGACACTTAGTCATTTTTCTCTGAGTGTTGGGCCATCAATGCCAAAGGGGAGACTGTTGGCATATAGTTTTGAGAAATGGTTTTTGGCTTCTAATGTTGTCATTGATTGCAACTGAAGTCATCCCCATGGTCCACAAATCTCTATCTAGTCATATCGACAGAATACTTGAGGAACAAAGTGCCTAGTCAAATAGCTTCACCAAATCATTATTTTCTTTTGTGGATCTCTAGAATTGCTTGTTGAGCATGCAGATCGAATTATCATTGAGTTTTGGGGTGTTGCATTAGTTTCTATATGAATTTGAAGATCTGGTAGGACATTTTTGACTTATTTGCTTGATAGAGCCAACCCAGTGTAAGTGGTGTGCTGTGGATGTATAAAGTGAACTTATTTAAGTTTTTTTCAAATTAAATTGTTTAATTATTAGTACTAGCTATTGTCTAGCTAACTTTTCTAGATACGCATAATTTTTTTTCATGATTTGAGCTGACAAGTTTCAAATATTATTAAGTTTTGGTGAGTCAACCTATGGCAATTAAATCCTTAGTCGTTGATATATTTAGATGATTAGAAATATCATTGTGTGTAATGAAGAAGATGCATTGGTGTACATTATGAATGTTTAAGGAGTGTTTGAGAGATATCATGTGTAGTTTCACTTGCGCATAAAGATTTTGTGTGTGAACTTGAATAGAAAGGGATGAAGTTCAGCATCAATCATCAAGATAGAAGTTCACCATCAGAGCAACCAAAATTGTAATCAAGCATTGGTGGATGCTATTTATTCAGTTCATTCTCTTTTGGATCTATTCCAGACTATTGTAAGGATAGTGAGTCCATCTTTGAGCAATGAGCTCTAGGCAGTGAGCCTGAATGCAAGTGCATTCCTATTTTGTAACATTTCTTTTCTTTTGAGTATACTCAGAACTTATTGTGGACTGGCCATCCACCATGGTTTTTCTCCTAATAGGGTTTCCACATAAAAAATCCTTGTGTTATGGTTGTGTGGTTTCTTTCTTTAATTTTCTACATATTGATTTTGATTTAAGTGGATTGAAGATCAGAATAAAAGGATTAATTTTTGTAGAACACTGATTCAACCCCACTCTCAGTGTTTCTTGTTTCCAACATTTATCATGTTTAGCTTGATAGTCACCTTTGATTTGTTAGATTACTAATTGCAAGTCACCAAAGATCTTGATGTTAGTAATGCCCATAATTAAAGTAGCATGTATTCCATTGACCGAGGCCTCATATTTAGTAGTGTTATTTGTACATAGGAAAAGGGAATAGGTTTCCCTTCAAGAGGAATTAAGATTATTCTAGCACCGAAACCTATTCTACACTTAGATCCATTGAAATATAATGTCCATGTAGAAACACTTGTTGTGAATACACTGTCATCAGGAAAAGAATCATTACTGGGCAATGCCAAAGGAGAAGGAGCATCAGCTAAATGGTTGGTCAAGGCTTTTCCTTTAATTTATTTTTGCAAAAAAAGCTTAAGACCAAACTCAGTTAACAACATAACCCATTTAGCTAAACATTATGATAAGTCTATTTAATTGAAAAGATGTTTGAGAGGATCAAATTTTGTCATGACTTGTGTTTTTGCATGTAGTAAATAATGTTGCAATTTACTAGTAGTAAATAAAAGAGCTAAACATTTCTTTTTGAGAGGCGTATATTGGGTTTCATAATCTATTAGAGTGAAACTAATGTAATAAATAGGATGTTATTTTTTTTATCATCTTTCTGAGCTAACAATGTTGTAAGAGCATGATTAGATGTGGCAATGTAGAGTATGAATGGTTTGTTTGGAATGACAGGTTGTAAAATAGGTGGAGTGACAAGGTATTCCTTCAAACTCTCAAAATCCTATTTACAATCCTCATTCCAATCAAAGGGAACACCCTTCTTTAGGAGATGTGTGAAAGGTAACGTCCTATCAACCAAAGAGGTGACAAAATGATGGATGGCTTGTATTTGTCCTTGTAGCATGCATAATTGAGAAATATTGCGAGGAAATGCTATGTTAATGATAGCATCAATTTTATTTCTATCCACTTCAATGCCTCTATTAGATATGATAAACCCTAAAAGTTTTCCACTATCTACTCCTTGAAGACACACTTTTTTGGATTGAGTCTCATATTGTATTGACGCATTCATTCAAAGATCTGGTGAAGGATAGCCACATTGTCTTGTCAATGTAAGGATTTGACAAGGATTTCATGAACATAATATTCCAATATTTTATGTATGTAATCATGAAATATCAATGTCATTTCTCTTTGATACGTTGCGTCTACATTCTTTAGTCCAAAAGGCATCATAACCCAACATAACATTCCCCAAATAGTTGTGATTTTTTTCTTGTATTGATCTTGTGTATTGATTAAGATTTGATTATAACTAGAAAATCCATCCATGAATGAAAAAAAAGCATGTCTAGCAACTAAATCCACAATCATGTCAATATTAGGAAGTAGAAAATCATCTTTTAGGGATTCCTTATTGAAATCATAAAAATCTATACATATCCTATTATGATTATCGGGTTCAGCAACTATGACAATATTTGAGATCCAAGGAGAATAATCAATAGGATGAATGAAACCTGTGTCAAGGAGTTTTTCAAGCTCTCCTTTACCAAGAAAAGCTATCTGAGGATTCATTTTATGTATCTTCTCTCAAATAGGCTTAGTATCATTTGCAAGAAAAATGTTATGTCTAACAATTTTTGAGTCTATACATGGCATATCAGAATATTTCCAAGCAATTTTTTTAGGAAAATCATGGAGTAAGAGTGTAGTATCCTCTTGTTCATCATCATCAAGGTACTTCCCAATCTTAATGACATTTTTTATATCATTTATGTCCATTGGTATATCAATTGTATTTCCTAGAGGGAATGCATTTGACTTAGGAAACTCAAGATCATATGGTTCCATGGTTTCCACATGATCTTCGATATTTTTTGCAGCTTTGAACTTATCATATCACATGTAAAATTGCGTTGAGAGGAAGATGTTTTATCAATGGAACCTAACATTTGTTTCAAGGCTTCATCACTTTCAACATACTCCCATGGTAGTGGAGAATTCAAATCAAGAAATAGAGTATGTTTAAGTGTAAGTGTAGTTCAGGGTTTACATGTTTTAGTATTGATATTTAATGATGGTCGTTGAGTTGCTTGTGTTGTCCTAGAAAAGGAATACCCTAAACCATTCTTTATGTCTTGTGTATTAGGCTCAATAGGGACATGAATTCCTTGTTCATTTTTTCCACATCCCTTACCATTGTACCCCAATTGTTTCAAAAGCTTGTAACCACGTCCATAAGTTTTTTTCATTTCCTTGGGATTGGGAAACTACTAATAATCTATCTCATCAAAATTTATTGTGTAAGATGTGTTTTCATCCAAGGGATGTGAGATAGAAGAAGGGGAATATTTGTGTGAATTTTGAGTGGACATAACTGTTGGTTGTTTGTGTTTTTCTATCTACTTGCGCGTAATTATGTATTCATCCATGAATGGAGTAAATTCTAATGTCCCCTAATAAGCATTGAGAAATTTAGACATAGATTTGGTTTCTTGTTTATTGGTTTGAAGTAGGTCAATATGAGAGGTTGAAATTAAAGTATGTAGAGGACTTGTAGTTCATTTTTCAAGTTGCAAACAACTCTCAGGCTCAGGGTCTATCTCAACTTGATATACCTTCTTGTTATAGATGTATTTCATTATGCGATGAAGAGTCGAAGGGATTGCATGCATCTCATGAATCCATGGCCTACACAAGAGAAGATTATATGCAAGATCATAGGGCATGAAATGAATAGGATTTTGCAAGGTAACCACTCTGGACAACTGTTATAGGTAAAGTGATTATATCGAGCGGTTGTTTGGTTGTGTTATCAAATCCTCTAATGGATAAGGAATCAGGTTTAATTTGTGATTTATCCACATGTAAGAAATCAAGAAGTTTCACACTACACATGTTCAGGGTAGAGCCATTTCCCATGAGGGTTCACTTAATGCCTATTGTGTTATATTAGGAAATGATCATAAAAACCTCATTTTGTCTCCTTAATTTGAATGAAAGGAGCTCATGCTAAGGAAAGGTAATGTATACATTAAGTGTAGTCATTCCCTCTATAAAAGCTGCCACATCATTTACATTTGTACCAGGAGGAACAACTAGTTGTTGCAAGTATGTTTGAAGCATTGAATGATAATTGGGTGAATTTTGAAGAAGATCCCAAAGGGATATGTTGGCAGGTGTATTCTTAAGTTGTTCAATGAGATCATACTCCCTAAGGTGTGAGATTAGGTGAGGGGAACTAGGAAAAATAGGATTTAGTAAAGGTAAATATGTTTGAGGGGGTTGTTGAGGTTGGGGATTATTTCTAGTGTAGTGTGTGTGTGCAACAACATCATGTTGTTGTGGATAAAGGGTAAATTCAGGTTTAGGTGGAGGTTGAGGTTGATGTGAAGTTGGGTAAAGAAAAAGTTGAGGTTGAATAACATTAACATATTTTGTCATTTGTTTCTCACAAAAAACCTTTGTGGATGGCTTGTGTGAGATGAAGTACTCAAGGGCTTCATCTAACATACACAAATCATCATGGCTAAAAGGTTTGGGAGAGAGGTCGTCACTAAACATTTTAGGTTTGTCATCACAAGTCTTAGTGGATGAACTTAGTGAGAGGAAACCTTGAAATGTTTCATCCAATCTATCTAAGTCATCACTACTAATAGGTTTGGATGATATGGTTATTCTAATATGAAGCATCATTTTAATTGGTTCATGCATTTGTTGTGAAATTTTTGTTTTTGTTTTTTTTTCTTCTGATGTATCTAATCTAAAGGAGCTAAGACTGAATGTTGAAAGTGAACATTATAAAACCTAATGCTATCTATGATTGCCATTAAGGTAAATAGTATAGATGAAAATGGTTCAAGTAGAATAGTAAATAACTATATAGAAATAGAGTGCTGACTAAATGTAATATGAATTTCAGAAATGGGAAACAAAATGTAGTAAACAGAAATGCAAAATTGGTAGTGGGACTAAGTTGCCCAAGGTGGTGAATTAGTCCAATTAGGGTTAATTTTGATTTTTTTTGAATTTTATGATGGATATAAATGTTTTTAGGACTATGCAATGCAAATCTATACTGTAAATACATAATTTTACTATTATGCTGTCAAATGAGATGCAATAATGCAAGAAACAGTGAGCTTTTCACTAATGCAATTGAAAACCCCAGGATGTAATTTAACTAATGCAGGATGCAATGCAAATGAAACCTAGGATTCACTTTAAAATAAAAAAGGAATAATGTTAAAAATGATACAGGTTCACCAAAATGTAAACGGTGATTTTGGTTTAACCCCTCACAATGCTTTGCTCCTATAGTTTTTCACCTAAAAGGAGAAAGGGGATTGGATGGGGAACCAAAATGCAAGGGTTTACACTGGAGACTAATGTTAATGAGATGCATTATGCCTAATGAATATGTCCTACTACTTTTATTTGAAAATGAAATGATTTAACAATGTGAAACCTAAGAAAAGTAGCTTGTTTGAAAACATAACATGATATGCAGAAGAGTTAAAAAAATGTAATAAACGATCAAATGAAGATGTAAAATAGGAAAAATGCACTTGTAAATTGAAGAACATATTAAAGATTCTAGGAGCCACTGAAATCCTAGAAATTTTGAATTTTGAGGTAACTAGGACACTTGTGCCAGACTGGGTGACTTAGTTATCGAATAAGGAATCTGCCCAAAAATTTGTTTCCACCAAAAGGGTGTCTGAAAATATAATTTTTTTTGAAAAAGTAGTGTAGTGGGACTAAGTCACCACTATGGGCAACTTATTCCACTTTGGATTTTGTAAAAATCTGAAAGGGGAAATGGAAGCCCATAACCCGCACTCTACTCTTTGACAGAAATTTGTATCTGAATATTCAAAAAACCCTACAAAATAGAAGACAAATTGGTTTCTCATGGGGGGTTTTCCTTGTTCAAACCCCTAGTTGGTATTTAAAATTTGTAGAAAATAAAATCTACATAAACCCTAGTCTTAATTGTTTATAAGAGTAGGAAATGTTGAAAATGAGATAAAACCCTATTCTAAGGTGCTAGAGTGAGGTGAATGAATCGCACTTGAGAGATGCAAAACTTCAATTCAAGAAACCCTACAACCCTTCAAATGAATATAAATGATATGTAGAATGTGATGCAAACCTTAAGTCTAAAGATAAGAAGAACATGGAAGATGGAACCACTTCAAAAACAAGTCATTAGGTGTGACTTGATGGATAGTTGCATCTCCTCAACCTAGATTTCTCTATGATTCACCATAGGAATCCATGATCAATATTTTGCAATGTGAGATCTTGAATAAGAGGTGAGCTTGAAGACTTGCAAAAACCCTAGTTTGTTTCCCTAAAGCTTCAACTTTGCTACAAAATGTTCTTGAATCTTCTTGTGTATGACAATTTTTCTCTTGAATTTTGATTTTTTATTGATAAAAAAAGCTAGGAGATGTGACAAATGACTTAAAATGTGTATTTATAAGCATCAATAAATAATTTTCCCATTATTTATACGTAAGAGGTTGACATCCATTCATAAATTAAATTGAATTAATGAAATTCCTTCTCAAAAGTGGAAAATACTCCAAAAGGGACTAAGTCGCCACCTTGGGTGACTTAGTCCCACAAGAGATATTTTTGGTGGGTTTCATGAAATTTGAGTGGTTTTAATGATATTTTTTGGGATTTAAGTGGTTTCATGGGTGAATTAGGCCTCAAAGTCCAAAATTGTGAGTATTAGGGGCCTATAAATGCAATTTTAAGGGGTGATTAATGGAAGGTTCCTAAAGCAGGACTTAGTTGTACCGAAAAATTGTCTCTTTCTCCAATAGTATACAATTTTTGGAAATACACATTGTCTATTCGGAAGAGAAGGAAAAATAGTCTCTTCCTAGATCTGAATTCTTTGATCCAGATGACATCCAAACTATGTTTATTAAAGGAAAAATGAGGAAGATTGGTTAGATATGGAATGCGACCTCTCTTGTTGAAAACCTGAAAATTGATTATGCTCTAGTAGATTATCTACTTCGAAAAGGTATTTATGTATCAAGTGTCTCTAGCTTCCTACCAGAAAGTTTAGTTGCAATTGTTGAAGAAACAATGTTACTTGAAGGTTTGAAAGGACATAAGTTTGAATCCTTGGTTGAAAAGAAATGTACGAAGGAAAAATTGAGACTGTCTGAACTTATTGTGGAATCAAAGAAATGCATTATAGAAATATTAGATATTGTCTCTGGGGGCATACTATGGTGGATAATTTTAGAAGTAGAATTGAAGTAATTGAATCTAAAGTGAACAACATTGGAAAGAAATTTTATATCTTTGAATACAAAGAAGGGAAACAAAGACTGAGAGTTGGATAATTACAAGCTGAACTGATTGTTGTACAAAGACAAAGAGATGATGTCATGAAGAATTTTTAGCTCCTTAAGGAGCTTGCTATGGTCCGATTAGACCATCTTTCCGGAATACTTACTGACGCAAAAGATGTTGAAAGACAATGTTCATATTGGTCATCTTCTTTTACTTTGTTGGGATTATTGTAAAGCATTTGTACATGAATGGATTCAACTGCATTCTACTTGAAGAAGTTGCGTACAGTTCTTAAAGAAAGGTACAAGAAGGTATTTTAGGTGAAGAATGTCATTTTTACTTGAATTCTAAGTGTTCAATTTCTATTGTTTTGTTTGTTTTGGTGAAGAAGAAAAGGAAGAGGAAAAGGAATCTAAATAGAATAAAGTTAATTGAATTGTTTGGATGGCTGGAAGTTTTTGAAGAATTAGAATATTTTTGTAAATTTTTATGTCACCATGTTTACATGTTGTGGTCGCCCTTTGCAATTGATTTCAAAGGGGAGAGATTGGAGTTGGAGAATTTTTGGAAGTTGGGAGAGATTGGAGGAAGAACATTTTTTACTTATTTCCATCAATGACAAAGCGGGAGATTGTTGGAAGAATGGAGAAGAATGGATATCTCTACAACTTTGTGTTTTCATTGATGTCACCATGTTGTGGCTACAAGTCTATGTTAGTTCCTGATCTAGTATTTTAGTTTGGTATCTGAATCGATCTTTGAGTTTCTCTCTCTGGTATTCTTTTATGCTTGTGTTTTTGAAAAAAAAATTATGGTTGCTAAAGGCATACACATTTAGAATAGTATGTGCTTTGGTGCTTGTATGATGTAGTGGCATTATTCTATTGGTTTCTTTTTTGCATTAAAGTCTATTCCTGGCTAACTCCTTAGGTTAATTGTGATATGGTGGATTAATTTTACTATGCAGATGTAAGTACGACCTATCTTAGGTTTATTTCGACATGATGTAGCATGTTGGATGTTTGAATTTCCTTTTGGAAATATTTTGTGAATACTTGGAGCCGACAATTAGTATTTTTGGCAAATATGAAGTGCATCTAATTAGGCTAACCTAATTGATGCTTGCAGATGAATCAAGTATATCTATTGGACATGGTTGAAGATTAAAGTGTGTGACAAGATTGAATATTAAATATGTGATCAATGAGGTATTAGTAAATGTGAAAGTGAGTTAAAATAATGATGTGTGTTAAGTCAGTGTATTTGATGCAGGAGCATCCAGCAATGTAGGGCAATCTTGCATCACCCAAAAAAAATGTTTTCTTTATTTTCTTTATTTTTCTTGAGTCCCATGATGGCACTTAGGGGATATAAGACTATCAGGCATCAAAAATAGTGAATAATGAGCACTAACTATTTTTAGTAAGTCAGCCAAAAATGGCTCGTATGGATGTGAAAATTTACCCTAAGGAGCAGAGAAGAAAAAAATTTATGGTTGTGAAAGAATCACCTCAATACCCTACATGGTTTGGAACAAACCAAATTTTTTATCCTGAGAAATTTCTTCAATGCAGCTTCAAATTCATATATAAAACTTTAGAGGCCCTAAAAGAGCTCAAAAAGTGGTCGAAACAACCTACAATGGGTTTGGACATTATAGAGCTCATTGAGAGATTTCCAATGATATGCAATAATAGTGAATCCAACACCCAGATCAGAAGTTATGGCCCTATGAAGTTGGTCCTCTAAAAAGTTAATTTCATAAAAAATTCTTCCTAGGCCAAAAATTGAATGATGGGACTTCTGGCACCAAAACAAAAGGGGAAATTTTTACTTTCTAGAACATTCTAGGGCGGTTATTGGGGAAAATAAAAATGGTTAAGTGGGGGTTGTAGAAGGTGGCCCTGATAGTGCAGATTGTGGCTTTGAATAATAGATTTTTTTTTTGAGTTGATTTTGTTGTAATGAATCAAGCCCATAAGGTTGTAGCATATAAGTTTTGAATCTGTAATTTCATTATCTAAAAATAATTGAAAGTGGGTTGTTTTTTTGTCACACATTTCTTTGTGTTGGTATCTGTTGTTGTGATTTTTGTGGCTTTTGGGAAGTGTGGTCCTCATCAAGTGGTATCAGAGCAAGAGTTCCTAAGCCTGTAACAGAGTGCCGAACATGAGGCAGTTGCAGTAGGACTTGTGAGTGTGGGTTGAATTCAAGATGCCTCCAAGATGTGCCCAGTATGGTAGAGGTGGAGGCCAAGGTGGAGGAGATCCACCAAGAGATGAAATCAAAGCCTTTAGAAGGAAATTAGAAACCTTGCAACAAGAGATTCATAGAAGATATGTGCAATGAGACAAAGATGAAAATAAGATGAAACAGAGAAGGAAATGGAAGAGGAAGAGCAGGATCCAATGGATCCTAGAGAAACAAGATTATTGTGAACAATCTCAAGCATTGGGAAGAGACCTAAAATGGAGGTTTAAACTTTTAGTGGAAATATGAATCATGAGGAATTGATTGATTGGATCAATGACATGGAGGAATTTTTTGAGTTTGAGGAGATTGAAGATCCTCATAGAGTGAGGTTTGCAAAGAAAAAATTGAAAGGTCACATCAATATATGGTGGAAAGAGGTCCAGTTAGAAAGAGGAAGACAAGGGAAAGATAAAATTTCCAGATGGGATAGAATGGTGTCAAAATTGAAGAAATAATGTATTCTAGTTGATTATGAATTGGAGCTCCTCAAGAAGATCTAGAGCTTGAGGTAAGGAACAAGGATAGTGAAAGAATATATAGAGGAATTTCACAAGGTCCTAATTCAGTTAGGAAATTTTGAGGTGAATAAGGAGAAAGTTTCTCATTATATTAATGGGTTGAAGCCAAGCATATAGGAAGAATTGGCACTGGTAAGAATGACCGCCATTGAAGAAGCTTATTAGTTTTCTCTAAAGATTGAAGAAAGGTTGAACAATAGGTTTGAGAAAAAACAAGGTGGAGGCCATGGAGAAAAGAGCAGTGGATGGTCATATGGAGGTCAAAATGAAGATCAAAATAAGGGTGAAGGCTCTAGTACTAGCTAGAACTAGAAAGGAGATAACACAGGCTGTCCTTGTGATCAGAATATTGGAGACCAAAGAGGAAGGGGGTGATCTAGACACGGATCAAGAAGAGGAGGCTTTCATGGAACCTGTTTCCAGTGTGGAGAAGAAGGAAATAGAGCCTATGAGTGTCCTCAACATCAAGGAAGGACAAATAGAAGACCTGAGGGTGATGCATGAGTTGCACATGTGGATGAAGATGTTGAGTCTTCACATTCTGATGATGTTGAAAGAGGAGAGGTTCTTGTTACTAGAAGAGCCTTGCTAAATGAGGAGAATGAGCCAACTCAAAGGAAGAATTTGTTTCACACCAGATGTAAGTGTGAAGGTAAAGTTTGTAATGTTATTATTGATGGAGGTAATACTAATAACCTTGTTTCAAGAGAAATGGTTATTAATTTGTGGTTGGAGAGAGGAAGGAATCCGAACCCATACTGGATTGCTGGGTTGGAGAAGGACCATAAAGCCTTGGTAAATGAACAATGTCTGGTAAATTTCAAGATTGGAAATTACCATGATGAGGTATTGTGTGATATTATGCCTATGGATGTTTGTCTTATTTTGTTAAGAAAACCATGGCAATTTGATCAATGAGCAATACATGATGGACATGCCAACACCTATTCTTTGACAAAGGATGGAGTTCATCATAAGTTGAATCCCTTGAAGGAGGTAGAGGAAAAGGTATGCAATAATGCAAGAAATTGTTTGGTTGATGGAAGAAAGTTCCTAGAATGTATGAAGCATGAGCATATGTGTTTTGCATTGATCGCTAGAGTTGATAATGAAGATACTATTGAGGTACATGTAGAGGTTTCATATTTTTTGAATGAGTTTCAAGCTATTATTTGTGATAACATACCTAAGGGTTTACCTCCTGTAAGAAAGATTAGTCATCAAATGGATATGATTCTTGGAGCTAGTTTTTTGAATAAGGCAGCTCATTGTATGACTCCAACAAAGAGTGAAGAGTTGAACATACAAGTGCAAGAGTTATTGCGGAAGGGATTGATCAAAGAGAGTTTGAATCCATGTGCAGTACTTGCAGTACTAGCACCAAAGAAGGATGGGGAATGGTAGATGTGTACAGATTCTAGAGCCATCAATAAGATCACCATTAAATATAGATTTCACTTGCCAAGAATGGATGACATTATAGATTGTTTAAGTGGAGCTAAGTACTTAAGGCTATGTGCAGGATTATCATGGAAAAAACAGGCCCTTAAGTGGCAAGAAATTCAGAAAAATCAGTGTTAGGAAACTTGAAGTAAAAATTTGAATAAGTTATCTA
The DNA here is from genome assembly GCA_007258455.2 of Sequoia sempervirens. Taxonomy (NCBI): domain Eukaryota; kingdom Viridiplantae; phylum Streptophyta; class Pinopsida; order Cupressales; family Cupressaceae; genus Sequoia; species Sequoia sempervirens. The sequence continues at coordinate 93,953,986 of VDFB02075321.1, read as the reverse complement.
TATTATTTCAAAAATATGTAAGAATAGAATCTACAGAAAATTGAATGTAGTTTCTAAACTACTAGGTTTATTTAAAAATAAATAAATCTATTTGGTGAAAATTTGAGATTTCAATGCAGTAGTACTTAAATTTTAAGGAAAAAATAAGTAGGTGTTTGTCTGACCACACTAACCATAATAACATGATAATATTTTTGGATATTATTTTATATATAAGTAGAGGACTCATGTCCGGATGTGATGCATATTTTTTTGTAATTTTTTCCACATAAATAATTAATTATGAAATTTTATTACAACTTTTAAAAAATATAAAACTCGTATGTCTTACCACCTTAACTTGGTCAAAAATTCATGAAATTTATTTTTTATTTTTTTAATCCTATAGTATGTGAAGCATATAATGTGATGCATGTTTTGGGTTCAAAAAAAGTTATACCATTTGAAAGTTATAGATGTTTTTCAATTAGCCTATCGATGAGGACTTTAGTCATAATTCTAAGAGAAAATGAATAATAATTATTTATTAAATTCAAATTAAAGCATACTTTATATTAGTGTAAAGCTGAGAATATCCTCTAAAAACCCTTTTCGTTTCATCAATTTTGGGTTAAAAAAGTCATCAGCCACATACCCTACAAATACCCATAATATTGCCACTTTTTGGCCCATCATGATCTTGCACATACCCTTAACGAAGATAGATTTGAAGAGTGGATATCACTAGACCAGGATTAGAGAAGGAGATGAATGGAAGGAAACCTTCAAAACCAAGGAGGGCTTGTATGAGTGGTTAGTCATGCCTTTGGAATAACAAATGCACCAAGCAAATTTATGTGGCTTATAAATGAGGTATTGAAAGAATTTTTAGGAAAATTTGTTATTGTTTATTTGGATGATATTTTTATTTTTAGTAAGACATTAGAGGAGCACATGATGCATATCCGAAGAGTTCTTGAGAAGCTGAGGGAGGATAAGTTGTTGATTAATTTGAAGAAATGCAGTTTTGTGAAGAGAGAGTTGGTGTATCTAGGATTTATTGTCTCAACAAAGGGTCTCAAAATGGATCTAGAGAAGGTGAGAGCTATCATTGAATGACCTACTACAAGGAGTGTTACAAAGGTAAGATCATTTCATGGTCTAGCAAGTTTTTAAAGAAATTTTATTAAGAATTTCAATAGTATTTTTGCACCTCTAACTGAAGCAATGAGAGGAGATAGAAAATAGTTTAAGTGGACTACAAGAGGAGCCAAAAGTTTTGATATGTTCAAGAAGAAAGTTACAAAGAAACCTGTTTTGGAACTTCCAGATTTCAATAAGGTCTTTTAGGTAAATTGTGATGCTAGTGGCACTACCATAGGAGTTGTTTTGAGTCAAGAAGGTAATCCTATTGCCTATTTTAGTGAGAAGTTAAATGATGCTAAGAGGAAATATCCTATCTATGATCAAGAGTTTTGTGCTATAGTTCAAGCTTTGAAGAAATGGAGACACTATTTGTTGCCAAAATAATTTGTTTTATATACTAATCACTAGGCTTTGCAGTATCTCAATAGTAAAGGAAAGTTGAATCAAAAGCACTTAAAATGGGTTGAGTTTTTACAGAGTTATACTTTTGTTTTGAAGCACAGGAGTGGAAAATTAAATAGAGTTGTAGATTCCTTAAGTAGAAGGAAAAATTTGTTGATGGAGATGAATATAGAGGTTGTTGGGTTCAATGAACTCAAGAGTTTGTATCCAGAAGATCCAAAATTTGCAAAAGATTGGAAGGGGTATGTGCAAGATCATGATGGGCCAAAAAGTGGCAATATTATGGGTATTTGTAGGGTATGTGACAACTTTTTTTTAATCCAAAATTGATGAAACAAAAAGGGTTTTTAGAGGAGATTCTCAGATTTCCACCAATATAAATTATTCTTTAATTTGAATTTAATAAATAATTATTTATTTTCTATTAGAATTACAACTAAAGTCCCCGACGATAGGTTGATTGAAAAACATCTATAACTTTCAAGCGGTATCACATTTTGAATCCAAAACATGTGTCATATTCTATGCTTTACATACTATAGGATTAAAAACAAAAATTAAATTTGATGAATTTTTTACCATGTTAAGGTGGTCATTATTACAAGTTTTTATATTTTTTAAAAGTTGTAATAAAAAATCATAATTAATTATTTATTTAGAAAAATATAAAAAATATGCATCACATCTGGACATGAGTCCCTCACTTATATATAAAATCTTATAAAAATATTTTATTATGGTTAGGTGGTCAATTTAACCTACTCTTGTTTTTCCCTAAAATTTAAGTACTACTACATTGAAATTTCAAATTTTCACCAAATAGATTTTATTTATTTTTAAATAAACCTATTAGTTTAGAAACTACATTCAATTTTCTACAAATTCTATTCTTACATATTTTTGAAATAATATATATACATAACTTATTCAAATTTTTACACTGATTTTTTTGAATTTTTTGCCACTTAAGGGCCTGTTTTTTCCATGATGATCCTGCACATACCCAAAGGCTTGTTTGGAACCTGTTACATTGGATAGGATGAGATGGTTGGATTTCTTAATCCAAGATGGGATGTTGTTTATAGGAATCCAATTGTGAATTCCAAGGAATTCTATGAGAGAATATAATCAAGGAAAAGAATAGTGTAGGATTGGTTGGACATTTTGGTCGAGATAAGACCATTTCTCTTGTTAGTGAGAATTGTTATTGTCCACAGTTGCAACAAGATGTGAAGAATTTTGTACAAAGTTGCAGAGTATGTCAGATGGTGAAAGGGAGAAGTTAGAATACTAGATTGTATCAACCATTACCTATACCTGAGAGGCCATGGGAGGATATTAGCATGGATTTTTTTCTTGGCTTGCCAAGGATGTAGAGAGGGGATGATTCCATATTTGTGGTGGTGGGTATATTTTAAAAAATGACACATTTCATTCCATGTCATAAGACCAGTTGTTGGTGTAATTAAATGTCTTGTACCTTGTCCTAGGTCATGATTACACCTTAGTTAAGTTTACTTAGGGACCACATAGGAGGTTGTTGGAGATTTTTCACCTTTGGTGGACTTGACATCTCATACCTCATCACTTCCACCTTTTGTGGACACATCATGTGATTATCTCTCCACCTTTTGTGGAGATTATCACATTATCCTTTTCCACTTTAGATGGAGTGATAACTTTTCATTGTTCTCACATGTCATAAGATTACGACACTTGTCATAATCTTATGCCCTTCTACATTCTCACCTTGGCTATATATTCAAGGGGTCTCCTATGTACATAGTATTGTACCATTCTATTATCTCATATTATTGACATTGAATACAGTTTATTCTTGTCATATTCTTATCTCTCTCTTTTGTGCTTTCTATTAGGCCTCTAGATCTTGGGTGGCTACCTTCATAGCCAATTCTTACATGGTATCAAAGTGATTCGAGCGTCTTTGGATCGCCATTTTAGAGATATCTTGGTGCATTTAAACAATGGTGTATTTTCAGATCTATGTTGCAGCAGCATTTTGGAGCATCCTACACCAAATCTAAGTCCACCATTGCGTTCAGGAGGCTGTTTCTAGTTGAGATCGCCTTTCGTTTCAACCAAATCAGATATTGGGAGCTCCAAATCTAAAAATTTCTTCAATTTGGGTATTTTTTCAATTTTTCTATAGTTCTATTCAGTGGAAAAATTTTGAAAATTTTTTTAGAAAATTTTCATTTTATTGGCAGATTTTCTTTTCTGCAATTTTTTGTAAATCTCAAAAAATATATTCTTGTATTTCTGCTAAATAAATTTATTATTAGCAGATTATATTTTTTATATACTTTGTATTTATCAAAAATCAAAAATCAAATTGAAAAAAATTGTATTTCATTTTTATAAATCATAAATCAAAAATTTCAAAAAAATCAAAAATTGAAAAAAAAAAAAAAAAATTGTTTTAAGTCTGCGGTACGTAGACCGCAGACTGTACTTGCAGGGTACCGTCGATGTATCGCCGCGGGCACCGCACGGATAGCCATGTGTCGTGGTGATCTACCGCCACGCGGCCACCCCTCTAGCGATCTCTGGAAACTTCATCCACCGGCGGTAAACTTCAATCGGCCAACAGTCTATTTCAAAATCTGGGCGTCCACTCACAGAATCCGGCAATTGAAGATTCCTGTTGAATATTCCACCTAGTGAATAGGCCCCACAAAGTCAACTGGCCATCAAATTCAAACTCAAGATTGTTTAGCATATTCCGTCAACTTCAAAATATTCTGGCAAAAAGTGAAGATTCCGTCAACTGCATAGAATATTCCGGCAAGGACCGATGGCTCCGGAGACGTCCAGACGGGCATCAAATTTAATCCCATGCATCCTGCGACGGCCATTTACCCGTCAAATTTAACCACATATTTTGCTGACGTCAACATGCATCATTGATGATGTCATCATTTTTTTGAAAAATTTGCTCCCCTCACCAATGGGCTTTTTGAATTTGTAGTCCAAGTTCAAAGGCTCATATCTTGCTTAATTTTGCTCTTTTTTTCTAGCAACTTTTTTTGATTTGGCCTAATTTTTTGTGTAATTCGCAGTGTTGTACTCAGTTTCTGATTTTGATGGACAAATTTTCCAAAATTTTTAGTTTCTCATGACTGTACCTGTCTTGTCACCATTTCTACAACTTCAGAGGCTTTGTTCAGGCTCATACGAACTCCTTTTCATGTGCCATTTTTTTTTAAAGTGCATGATTTTTCATCTACTTCTTGAATCTGCAATCATTTTGAAGTGAACTTGAGTGGATTTTTTACTTTCAGCATATGGTCTTTTTTGGCCTATTTGGCACTTGTATTGCATAGATTTGAATTTAGGTCTTTGCTTATTTGTTCTAGTTTGTTATCAGCCTCTTTATTGGCAAGTTGAAAATAAAAAATCATAAGCCCACTTAGCCAAGTTGCAAGTGGTATATTGTACACGCACTACATTATAAAGTACCAAAATCATCTATTTGTGGGGGGGTACTTTGATTGAGTGAATTTGGGGGGGTGTATCTTGTGTGATTGTTCACATTTTCTCTCTTGTGCTCTTGCATTCCATCATGGGTTCATCTAAAGTTCCACTCTTAACTGCACATAATTATGGTACTTGGAAAGTACGTGCATGGAGTAAACTAATGGAAAAAGGTTTAATTCACTACATTGATGGAACCATAACTGCACCTTTAGATCCTAAGGCAGATCCAACAACATATATGGATTGGCTCACTAAAACTTCTATGGCATTGGGTACACTAAGAAAGTTCATTTCAGATGGTCTCATTTTCCATGTTGATAAATGTACTACAACTAAGGAAGCTTGGGATAAGCTTGTTGCTTTGTATGGTAAGGTTGATAAGGTTAAGGGATACAAGCTTGAGCATGATCTCTTAAGCCTTGATCGCAAGGATTTTGATACAATTCAGGATTATATCACTAAGGCAAATGAATTAAGAGCACAACTAAAAGATTGTGGTATTGAAAAACAGGATGATCAATTGGTCTTCAACTTGTTGGATAAACTTCCAGTTGAGTATGCGGCCTTTGTTTCAAGTTTTCAAACTCAAAGATTGACAATAAGTAACTTCACAACACCATCTTTTGAGGCTCTCACAGATCTTTTGATTCTTGAGCAAAATAAGTTGATGAAAATGGGTATTCTCAAGTCTTCAACTTCAAGAGCATTGGTGGTCAATCAAGGAAACAATAAGCAAGGAAAAGGAAAGGACCAAAAGAAATCTTCACCAAAGCCACAAGGAGAGAACAAATAATCCACTCCTCCACATCAAAGCTCAACTTCATCTTCTTCAAAGAAGTACAACAATTCAAGCAAGAGGGAGCAACCAACATGTGCATATTGCAAAAGGATTGGTCATGAAGAGCATCGTTGTCATGTTAAGCAAATTGATGAGTTAAAACACATACTTAAGAAGAATAAAATCAACTTGCCAGCTGCATATCAAGAGAAGGAATCATCTCCTTCCACTTCTTCTAAGGGAAAAGGAACAACTCTCATGGCAACAACATCATGCTCTTCTCCTTCTTCATCATCTCAAAATGAGAAACATAAGGGGCAAGCATTTCTTGCTTCTGCAGATTCCAATTTAGATAGGTGGATCCTTGATTCAGGAGCTTCGTATCATATGACTTCGTCCAAGGATATGTTCTCTTCATTTGATTCTTGTTCATCACCACCCATTTTGATGGCCAACAACACTTCTTTGGCAGTTTGTGGGAAGGGTTCTATTGACATTGAAGGTGGAGCATTTAATGATGTTCTATGTGTGCCTACTTTGTCAAGGAACATCCTTTCCATCTATCAGATTACACATAGTGGTTCAGGAAAGAGTGTAGAGTTCACACCAGATTCTGTCATTTTTCGGGATTTGCATAGCAGGGCTCTTGTTGCAGTTGGGGAGGCTGATAATCATTCTCGGTTCTACACCTAATATTTTTCTCCTATTGATGATTCAGTTCACCCTAGTGTGGACACACTTGAGGAGATTGAGTATGGTTACTTGAATCTTGGAGTGGTTTCTACTCCTAAGGTTCTTGAGCCTATTGTTGATACTCCATCTCCTACATTGACTAATGTACCTGATGATACTTGTGTTCTGATAGTTTCAGTACCTTGTGATTCAGTGCAACAGTGTATACCTTGTCTTCTAGCAGCAGCTTCATGGGATGACTACTTGACAGACATTGGCAGTTTGTTTGTGGAGTCCTACATTGCAGACTTGGGAGACACATTTGATTCCTTTCATCTTCTCTTTGATGAAGGTGATTCTTCTTCAGTTGTTGCGAGGGAACACTCTGAACCTCCTCTACATGATCAGCCTTTCGAGGTTGATCTGATTGCGGATGCATGTTTACAGCAGTTGGAGGAGGCCACTTTCTCTTTTGAGGAGACATCATCTTTGGAGTATGTTCTATCTTCATCCTTGCTACATCTTGAGTTGTCTTTTTCAGCAGATGAGAGTGTTGTTGCAACGAGGTTCTCACAAGTTCCAGGAAGTGACTACACCATTGCAGCTTCACATGGTTTTGGGAAGGCATCTTTTGACATCAACATAGGGACATTTGAGAAGATTTCAGAGACTTCGTACATTTTGAGGGTTCTTTCTTCTTCACTTGTGGATTGGGGAGACTTCATTCATACACCTTTGGTATTGTTTCTTCCTAAGGGGAGGAACGTTGTTCGACAGTTTTGGAGCAGCTTCTTCATTCCTTCTCAAGCATCTTCCATGGGTGATCATTGTACATTGAGGGGGAGCTACCTCATCTCTCTTCTTCTCTTGTATGGGGGGGACTTTTTCCTCACATGGGGTTTTTTCCTTCTCATGCTCTATTCATAGCTTTTTGTATCTCATCTCTCTTTTGGGGGGTAGTTTTTTCCCACAGGGTTTTTCTATCTTTACTCCACTTGTGAGAGATTTCATTGCATTTGTACATGGGTACCTAACATGGCTTAGTAGCCGGGACCCATCTTGCATTGTTTGCATTTGTGTACATTCTCCCTAAGTTGCACTTAAGGGGGGGTGTTGGTGTAATTAAATGTCTTGTACCTTGTCCTAGGTCATGATTACACCTTCGTTAAGTTTACTTAGGGACCACATAGGAGGTTGTTGGAGATTTTCCACCTTTGGTGGACTTAACATCTCATACCTCATCACTTCAACCTTTTGTGGACACATCATGTGATTATCTCTCCACCTTTTGTGGGTGATCCACCTTTTGTGGAGATTATCGCATTATCCTTTTCCACTTTAGATGGAGTGATAACTTTTCATTGTTGTCACATATCATAAGATTACGACACTTGTCATAATCTTATGCCCTTCTACATTCTCACCTTGGATATATATCCAAGGGGTCTCCTATGTACATAGTATTGCACCATTCTATTATCTCATATTATTGACCTTGAATACAATTTATTCTTGTCATATTCTTATCTCTCTCTTTTGTGCTTTCTATTAGGCCTCTAGATCTTGGGTGGCTACCTTCATAGCCAATTCTTACACCAGTGATGTTTTTCATGTTGTAGAGTTGTTTTTTAGAGAGGTGGTGAGACTACATGGTCTACCAAAGAGTATAGTTTCAAAAAGAGATACCAAATTTGTTGGTTATTTCTAGAGGAAATTATGGAAGAAGTTGAAGACATATTTGAAGTTCACTTCTGCAAACCATCCATAGATTGATGGAAAAACAGTGGTGGTGAATAGGAGTTTGGGAAACCTACTAAGATGCTTAGTAGGAGATAAACCAAAGCGATGGGATTTTATTTTACCATAGGTATAATTCACTTACAACAATTCTGTCAATAGGAGCATTGGTAAATCACCATTCTAGATTGTATATGAGGGTATTCCAATAACTACTTATGAACTAAGAAAGATGGATAAGGGGGAGAAGAGTATTGTTGAGGCTGAATATTTTGCTAAGCACCTAAATAATTTTCATGAAGAAGTAAAGAAACACATCAGCAAGATGACATCACAATATAAGGCTCAGGAACATCAGAAAAGGAGGTATAAGGAGTTACAGTTAGGATGAGAAGTCATGGTTCATTTGTGAAAGGAAAGGTTTCTAGTTGGTATATACAACAAGTTAAAGATGAAGAAGTTTGGACCATGCAAGATCCTAAAGAAGCATGATTCAGGAAATTCTTATGAGGTAGATTTTCCTAGTGGAGTAAACATTTCTCCTATGTTCAACATTGCTGATTTGACATAGTATCATGAAGGTGATATAGAGGAGGGTGCGATAAATGAATAGTTGAAATTCCAACAACTACTTTAGAGAAGGAAGAGATAGAATAAATATTGGATAATCCTATGGGTAGAAGCACAAGAAACATGAAATATGTAGAGTACTTGGTGAAATGGAGAGAAAGGCCTACTGAAGATTCATCATGGTTATCTAAGGCTGAGGTTAACCATTTGGGTTTCCCTCTAACTCCTGAGAAGTGATAGGGTCACTTTTCATATTACCCTGGGTGCCTGATGCAGGAGCATCCAATAGTGTAGGGAAATATTTAATTGTTTTGAGTCCCACGATGGCACTTAGGGGATATAATACTACCAAGCATCAAAAATAGTGAAAAATGAGCACTTACTATCTTTAGTAAGTCAGAGAAAATGGGCTCATATGGATGTGAAAATTTACCCCAAGGAGCAGAGCAAAAAATAATTTCTGGTCATGAAAGAATCACCTCAATACCCTATATGGTGTGGAAGAAATTAAAGTTTCCATCCTAGGAAATTTCTCCAATATATCTTCAAATTCAAATATAAAACTTTAGAGGCCCTGAAATGGCTCAAAAAGTGGTCAAACCTACCTATGGTGGGTTCACACATTATAGACCTCATAGAGAGCTTTCCGACAATATGCAATAATGGCAAATCAAAGACTTGGATCAAAAGTTAGGGTCCTACAAAATTGGTCATCTATTTAAATTGAATTTCATAAAAAAAAAATCTTCCTAGGCCAAAAATCGAATGGTGGGACTTTTGGCACTAAAAAAGGGGAAAATTTGTACTTTCTAGACCATTCTAGGGTGGTTATTGGGGAAAATAAAAAAGGTTAAGTGGGGGTTGTACAAGGTAGCCCTAATAGTGCAAATTGTGGCTCCAAATAATAGATTTTATTTTTTGAGTTGATTTTGTTATAATGAACCAAGCCCATGAGGTTGTAGCATGTAAGTTTTGAATCTATAATTTCATTATCTGAAAATAATTGAAAGTGGGTTATTTTCTTGTCTTGCATTTTCTATTTTGGTATGTGTTGTGATTTCTGTGGGTTTTGGGAAGTGTGGCCCTCATCAGTATTGAGCATCACCATAATTGTATCAACACTTGTTAGGTTAATTATTCTCTATTCATTTTGGCTATGAAGCCCTTTATATTTTGTAAATCATTTTTGTAGGTAGTGAGCCTCCCTTGTAGGTAGTGAGCCTCCCTATAATTAGTGAGATTTTGTATCTGGATAGTGAGTCCTTTCAGGGTAGTGAGCCCTTGGCAGTGAGCCTTATATATTTTGTTCTAGAACTACTTTATATTGTGATTTGATCCTCACCGTTCTTTTTCCCTCCTTGGGTTTTCCACATAAAATATGGTGTTTAGTGTGTTATTTTATTTTTTGTTTTATGTCTCAAGCTCATGCTTAATAATAGAATAGTATGATTGTGGAATTGGTAAGTGTTGAAGTTTAAGTGTTGAATTTTGTGATAACTGATTCACCCCCTCCCTTCTTGGTTGTCCTACATTTTTAACATTGATGTCCCACCGATAGAACTTTTTTTTCCCTTATTCAATCAAACAACATAAAAAATGATATAGGATTGTTCTTTTCCTTTGATGCTCCTAAATTAGAATCCCTAGGTGACTAAGAAATTGTGTGCTCCTGCACATGGATTCTGCAATGTCAACTTTTAGCTTTAATTTATTTTTCCTCAACTTCCATTTTCTTGATTGTACACTTCCATACTTGCATTTTTTCATTAGAAGTTTCTTGATCTGAATTTGTTGTCTTCTCTCTTTGTCTCCATACTTCCTCTTTTGATTCTCTTTATTAACTCCCAATTCCCACCATGTTGTCTCCTTTTCACAATCTTCCACCGAATTTTTCCCAAATGAAACAACTTGTTATGGGTAAAATTAGTTATTGTTGCAGTATCAACTAGAACCATAACACCATGTACCTTTCCACCATCTGTTAGTTCTTTTACTGTAATCCCATTTAAAACTTTTCCACTTTCATTTTTCACTACATCTTCCTTCACTAAGTCGACACTTCCACCATTCAAACTGATAAGATTTTCTCCATCATTAGACTCTAAATAATTTTGAGTATCATGCTTCTTCATATTATCAGGATGATCGAATTTGAACCTCTAAGAATCCTTATTTTCATCATTTCCTATCACTTTGCAATCTTCTTCCTTAACATCTACAAAATATTCAGTCTTCATCATCAACATCCTTCTCTATAATGTCTTCTACATGACTTGGCTCTTCTTTAGGCTCTCTTTCTTTGGCTTTCTTTGGATGTCCTGCAATCACCATAGGGTTAGGAAAATAATACTTTTCCAATGCATCCATTCAACTTGAAATATTTTACAATTCCTCATATATCTTTCTCTTGTCCATTCCATCCCAATATCTAACCCAAGATGGTATTACAATGAGTCTTCTAACTGAAGTGTTCATTCTCCTTGCTACTACAATACTTTGCTAACTCATAATCTAACATCAATATTTTGTGCCTCCTTCTCTACCCTCTATAGTTATAGGTATCCTCTCTCCTACAACAAATTATCCTAGGGTTTACTTGAGACACAACCACTTGACTCTTAGCCCACACCCACCGGTCCTAGCATGGGTTGCCTCATAGTCGGCGCTCTACCCATGCACTCAGAACCATCAACTCTAATACCACTTGGTGTAGGGGCGAACTAAGATCTTCCCCTTACAAGCTCTTGATCACATAACAACACAGGTTGATGCAGAAAAATGTGAGAAAAGCATGGATTTCTTTTATTCTAAAATGTATATGGGTATGTGCAAGATCATCATGGAAAGAACAGGCCCTTAAGTGGAAATTTTTTTGGAAAAATCAAAGTTAGGAAACTTGACATAAAAATTTGAATAAGTTATTGATATTATTTTAAAAATATGTAAGAATAGAATCTGTAGCAAAATGAATGTAGTTTCTAAACTACCAGGTTTATTTTAAAAAAAAAATCTATTTCGTGAAAATTTGAAATTTCAATGCAGTAGTGCTTAATTTTAGGAAAAAATAAGAAGTAGGTGTCTGTCTGACCACCCTAACGATAATAAAATGATAATTATTTTTATAAGATTTTAGATATCAGTAGAGGACTCATGTCTAGATGTGATGCATTTTTTTGTAATTTTTCTCCAAGTAAATAATTAATTATGATTTTTAATTAAAACTTTTAAAAAATATAAAATTTGTATGTCAACCACCTTAACTTGGTCAAAACTTCATGAAATTTATTTTTATTTTTAAAATCCTATAGTATGCAAAGCATAGAATGTGACACATGTTTTAGATTCAAAAATGTGATGATACTTTTGAAAGCTATAGATGTTTTTCAATCAGCCTATCAATCAAAACTTTAGACATAATTCAAATAGAAAATGAATAATAATTATTTATTAAATTCAAAGTAAAGCATAATTTTTATTGGTGGAAAGCTAAGAAAAAACCTTTTCTTTTCATCAATTTTGGGTAAAAAAAAATTGTTAGCCACATACCCTATACATACCCATCATATTGCCACTTTTTGGCCCATCATGATCCTGCACATACTGATATACGACATCGCATGCCATTGAATGGGCTTTCTTCACATCATCTGCAAATCTGAAATAGATTTTCCTTAGACTCTCACTAGCCTAACCTCTCTCTCATTCTGGTCACCTCTCTCTTCTTACCAACCTGCTATACTATGGGCTACTCCACCACCATCTCTCCTATCTCTTTCCAATCTCGAGCTATCTTTTTATAGAATCCCTTCCTATATGTTGGCCTAGCCTCATAAGTATTTCTTTATCATAGTACCGTTCTATTGTCTAATGGCCATCAAGATCACCTAGGTAGTTACTTGGTTATTAGTACCTATAATCCTATTTGTCTTCTCTAGGAAGTCACCTCCAACCTTCAAAAACCATTCACCTCATGCTTACAATAACTTAGCCAATAACCATGTTGATTCACAACAATGGTGTGGAATCAATGAATAATCTCATGCTAGATGTTGTCATCTTACTTGTCCAATTTCATTATTTTGTTCACATTCATTTTCCCCTTGAATAGCTCATATCACAACTTGTCCTTCCCACCATTTTCATGTTGAGGGGACACCAAAACATCTCCCTCCAAAATGAAGAAGTACCATTGAATAACACTTTGCACATTGAACACCATTCAATTGGGGAGACCAACATCTACATCATGGCAAAAAAACACTATCATGACAACAAAATCCACCATCGGACTATCAGTAGGATAGGCAACCTCATTCTACCAATGGGAGATTCTCTCACTAAAGAAAATGTAGCACCATCGGTGTGTCACTAGGACCTAAAGAAACATTCTACCAATGAGCTGATGTCCCACCGATAGAACTTCTTTCACCCTTATTCGCTCAAATAACATCAAAAATGATGTAGGATTCTTCTTGGCCATGGATGATCCTACATCATTGTGGCTATGTGGTTTTTCTATATTTTTTTCCTTTTGGGTGCAAGCCTAGGCACATGTTAGCTTGGTAGGGTTTTTCTTCAAATCCATTCTCATAAAATCTGAGATTACCTGCCTGCTTGAAACATCATCTAGTCACTTCAAGTAGATTTTATTTTTACTGAGTGATCTCTTTGAGAGAAGTTTTTCAAAATGTGATGGGTCTATTGCTTTCGAGGTGGAACCTTCAAGTCATATTTTTTGACCTCTATGGTTGATCAATTAGATTTTGTTAGGCTATGACTGAATCTTATTGTTCCTTGATAGCTATCTTCGATAAATATCTAAAAGACATTAATGAAGAAGTTGGGACTTAATGAGTGAAAATTTCTATGATCTAATCAACATTTAGGATCATATTATGGGTTATCAAAACAAGGCATCTAGTGGTTTTTTCTTTTGGGATGTTTGTGGTGGTGTTCTCTTCTTCCAATTATAAATAGGGGTTGGCAGCATAAGCAAAAAAAGTTAGGAAAAATACTTCAAAAATATTTTTGAAGGAGGTAGATATAGTAGGGAGTTTCATATTTTTAGAAGTAGAAAGTTTTACAAGATACTACTATTCTCTGGCATGTCATATTTTAACTTAAACTATCATCGGATTGGTATCCAACTTTTTTTCTCAATTCATATGATATTGAAGTTTTATCTATTTAGGGAAAATATTTGAAACTATGCATGTTATGGCCATTTTCAAAATTCTTCTTTATGTTTTGTTCATGTTTAAAAACATTGTGTTAATATTATTTTGATAGTTTGGGTAGCTAATTTCCATGTTGTTAAGCTTCTATATTGAATGATAGCTTTTGGAAATCAGATTATGTCTATTGAACTTTTCCATTTTCTATAAAAGTTGTTATTTTCCATATTATGTCGTAAAGGGAGGAAGGGTTATGTAATTTTCTAGATATTTCTCTTAATCTATAGAGTTTTATTATGTCTAAACAAAAATTAATAGGTGCTTCTGATGAGGATATTTGAAAGACTACACTTTGCTTTCACTAGGCCTTTGTTGCTCATTCTCTTCCCAACAATGAAGGGTTTGTGGTATTCTATGTATATTATATCAGTTATAAGGAATAAGTTGAGGTTTGAAATTTTGTAAAAGCTTTGCCATATCACCATTTTTTATGTTTTATTTGCATTTCTTTCTACCTTTTACGCCAACACAAAGAAGACTTGAGTTTCTATAAAAATATCAAAGGTTATTCATTGAGGTAAAAATTGGTCCCCCACTCACTAAATTTCCCATAAGGCTATTAGAGAGGTATAATCTTTGATGTTCAAATATTATTTTTTTGGCATACCTAGTGGGACTCGAAGTTTTTTGAAAATTTGATTAAAAGTGAAAAATATTTCTTAAATCAGACTAGGGAAAGAGGCTGGAAATTTTGTTGCCCAAAATCCAAACAAGAGCATTTTCAAGAGCCCATTTTCAATACTCCCAATTACCTTCCTCGGTATCAAGGAGCAGAAGACTTATAGGTTCTATATCACCTATAAGAAGCAATAAAGCAAGAAGTGTTAGCCGAAGATCGAGAGCTTTATCCACCCCACTAGGAGGTCAGACTTTTCAAATCAGAATACCAGTATACCCTATCCATAGGTATCTACTTTTAATGGCCCATCTAGGTTCCCCCACTCCTAGAAATTTTGTAGCCTAGGATAGTGGTAGTCCATTACAACCACCTATGTAATTAGACGTATGGCCTTCCATACCCGTCAATGCCCTCAAAGCCATCCCATTTTTTTCTAGGGAGGATTTCAAAACCCCTTCCAAACATCTCCAAGATATAGCAGAGGTGTGTACATCGAAAAAGTACACCTTTTTCCTTGCTTTATTTGGGAATAATTAATGATAAATTTGACTTAATGTCACCTTGGTCTAGTGTTGTGGGATGTTCTAAAAACCCACATTAGGTCTTGGGCCATTGCAAACTAAATTAAATGCATTTATTGATGTCTTGCAAAGGTGTTGTGAAGTGTTGTAAACGACTTTCACACTTTTCTAGACTTTTGTTAATCATTTATGTCTAATGGACCTGTTTTCCCCTTACTTCAATATTGTAAAATGTATTTAATAGCATTCTCACATTAATCTAGAAGGCTTGTAAATTAAACCTAATCGTAATCTAGTGTTGTAATGTGTTTTACACATTCACATTGGATGTTGTTCCTTTCTAGGCTATGTGGACCTCAGGTATGTGTAGGATCACCATGGAAAAAACGGGCCCTTAAGTGGTAAAAAAATCAGAGTTAGGCAACTTGATGTAAAAATTTGAATAAGTTATCTATATTATTTCAAAAATATGTAAGAACTGAATGTAGTTTCTACACTACTAGATTTTATTTTTTAAATCTATTTGGTGAAAATTTGAAATTTCAATGCAGTAGTACTTAAATTTTAGGGAAAAATAAGAAGTAGGTGTTTGTCTGACCACCTTAACCACAATAAAATGATAAAAAAAAATTATAAGGTTTCAGATATAACTAGAGGACTCATGTCTTGATGTGATGCATATTTTTTGATAATTTTTTTCTTAGTAAATAATTAATTATGAATATTTTATTACAACTTTTAAAAAATATAAAAACTTGTATGTCTAACCACCTTAACTTGGTCAAAATTTCATGAAATTAAACTCTCTTTTTTAATCCTATAGTATGTGAAGCATAGAATGTGACACATGTTTTGGATTCAAAAAATGTGATACCATTTGAAAGTTATAGATGTTTTTCAATCAACCTACCAATTAGGAATTTAGTCATAATTCAAATAGAAAATGAATAATAATTATTTATTAAATTCAAAGTAAAGCATAATGTATATTGCTAGAAAGCTAAGAATTTCCTTTAATAACCCTTTTCGTTTCATCAATTTTGGGTAAAAAAAGTTGTCAGCCACATATCGTACACATACCCATCATATCGCCACTTTTTGGCCCATCATGATCTTGCACATACCACCTCATTTTATTGTTGTAAAGTGTATTTAACCACACATTCACATTGAACTTTGTGTCCCTATCCCTAATTACCCTTTATATCATCATTAATAGATCCCTATGACCCCATATTGTGCATCCCAAGCCTTATTTTGATCAAAGATCTAATGAAATCAACATATAAACTTGATTTCTTCACTCCTTGACATCCTAGCTAGAAAAAGAGCCCTTGTTGGACCCATTCACCACTTTGGGAAAATGAGTCCCATTCAGGTGGGACTAAGTTACCCAACTTGGTGACTTAGTCCCATTTGGGCCTTTTTCGAAGTTTGAGCGGGAAAGATTGGGTTTTAAGTTTAATTTTCCTCTGTGTTAGCCTTGGGGATGAAATTAATGGGAATTTGAGTAGGATTTCCTATAAAAACAAGCTTTAAAACCCTAATTCATAATTCATTCATCATTTATTATCTCTCTCAAGTCAAGAAAGCTAGGGTTTTAGTATCTTAAGTCATCAAGATAGCTTTCTAAGGCATTCAATGGAAGATTCTTCATCCATTGTTGTAGAAAATCAAGATCTATCATCATGGAAAGTTTCTAATTCCTTCATTTCATGTTCATGCTTCATCTTATGGGTATGTGTAGGATCATGATGGGCCAAAAAGTGGCAATAAGATGGGTATTTGTAGGGTATGTGCCTGATGAATTTGTTTTTACCCAAAATTGATGAAATGAAAAGGGTTTTTAGAGGAGATTCTTAGCCTTCCACCAATATAAATTATGCTTTACTTTGAATTTAATAAATAATTATTATTCATTTTCTATTTGAATTACGACTAAAGTCTTGATTGATAGGCTGATTGAAAAACATCTATATCTTTCAAACAATATCATATTTTTTGAATCCAAAACATGTGTCACATTCTATGATTTGCATAATATAAGTATTAAAAAAAATGAATTTCATGAATTTTTGACCAAGTTAAGGTGGTTAGATATACGAGTTTTTATATTTTTTAAAAGTTGCAATAAAAAATTCATAATTAATTATTTAATCGAGAAAAAATTACAAAAAGCTATGCATCACATCAGGACATGACTCCTCTACTTATATCTAAAATCTTATAAAAAAATATTATCATCTTATTGTGGTTAGGGTGGTCAAATAGACACCTACTTCTTATTTTTTCCCTGAAATTTAAGTACTATTGCATTGAAATTTCAAATTTTCACCAAATAGATTTTTAAAAAAATAAATAAACCTAGTAGTTTAGAAACCGCATTCAATTTTCTATAGATTCTATTCTTACATTTTTTTGAAATAATATAGGTAACTTATTTAAATTTTAGCGTCAAGTTGCCTAACTTTGATTTTTTTGTATTTTTTGCCACTTGAGGGCCTATTTTTTCCATGATGATCCTACACATACCCTTATTTCTTCAATTGGTTTAATCACCGAAAAATGGGTTTGACCAAGGAAAATCCCTATTTCCTAACATTCAATGTTTTTCTCTCCTTCTTTGTGTCATTGCAGATTTATGTACCTTGAAGGATTGGAGGTGATTGAAGAATAGGTTGAAAACTTGTTGATGATATCTCCTTGTTGGGTAGGTCAAAATTTACACAAAAATTCAATCATAGTGCCAAAAATCAAGGTTTCGGATCCAAAAACTGGTCAGGAGTAGAAGTGAAAACCGAGAGCTATAGGTTGCAATTTTGAATGTCCCAAAATCTAGAAGTGGACGAAGTCACCATAAGTGGTGTATTCATCCCACTACTAGGACAAAAAAGTGGTTTTTATAGTTTTGAGTACCCTTTTGTCTCAAACCTGTTTCGACAAAATTTCCACAAAACTGGACTAAGTCACATAACTTGGCATATGAGTCCTAGTGGCCTTCAACAATGATTTATGTAGGATTCCAAAGCTCCTCTCCATCACTTTATAGCTTTTAGGTACACCTCTTTAGTCTTATTAATTTCTATTATAGTGTGTTTGCATTCTTAGGTCATTTTGCATATCACATTTTGTTTTCAAACACCTTGCATTTTCTTAGTTTTGCATCAATAGTTTATCTTCTTTATCAATTTCCAACCTTAGGAACAATCTCCTTTGACAATTTTCAATCTCTATTGCATTAGAATCTCACGGAATTGTTCTTGAGAGTGAACTTTACAAAATCGGATTCCTCTTCCTTCATTCCCCTTTTAGGTGTGGATAAGGGAATTTGTGACTCCATTTCCATAGTCCACATTTTCTAATATTGGATTCTATCATCATCCTAGAATTAGATTGCATTAGCATTTCATTGCATTTTACTTTAGTTAATTTGAATTCTAGGGTTTCAAATTTTGCATTAGTGAAAGTACATATAGGTTGCATTTTTGCATCTCAAATCATTAAAAATTTCTGAAATTCCAGATTTGCATCTTAGGTCTACATCATATAGTACAAAAAACATAAAAATAAATAAGAAAAATCTGAAAGTTCTAAGACAAAAATTTCCACTAGGACTCATTCACTACCTTGGGCGAATTAGTCCCTTTGCACCCTTGAAATTGTCATTTACAACAATGAAAACCCTATTTTTAAGCTTCTATTTTTTGCCATTAACTATTTGTATCAGTTGGATGAGTTTTTGTTACATTCATTTCATTAGATCTAGCTTACCTTAGCTCATTTCATGCATTGCTCAATTTTAAATTAACATTTACAATATTACATCTTTTAGGTTGTTGCATAATGTAATTATAAAATTACCTTATTTCACATCTAAAAATTGCATTTAAACATTTCACTTACAGTCATTGCATTGCACTTTCTTTAATTTTCCATGATAGCATGTTTACTTTCAAGAAATGTGGCTTTGATTTGGTTAAAAATGGATTGCATAAATACAACATTCCTTCTTATGAGTTCAATTTAGATTACAACAACGAGGTCATTAAGAAACATGTTCATCACCAAACCATTGATACAATCCTTAACATTACATTTCCCATTGGTGAGGATGGTAGTGTTGAAGATCATAACAATCATACTTGTTCTTCTCTTGATACCTCTCCTATTAGTGACGAAGGTATCTTAGTGAAAGAAGATACAAGCATTGAAGGTCTTGATAGTCCCTCTCCTCGTCCCCCTTTGAAAGAAATTAGAAAACAAGAAAATGAGATCATAGCCACCACTTTTCCTATCCCAAATCCATTTCTCCCTACTACTCCTACTTGTATGATTCCTTTAGAAGAGGATACAATCGTGAACAATCATGAAAATCACATTTTTCAAGAGGATATGTGGATTGAAAGTGATAACCTTATCTATTTCCTTCCTAATGTCCCTAACATTTAAAAAGGATTATTTGAATAAAAGAATCTTAGTTGTCCTTCTCTTGATGCATCCTTTACTTGTGATGAAGATTCTTTAAAAAATCTAACCATGGATGAACATACTACAAGATATCCTACTAGGGAAGATAACATGGCACAAGAGAATGAGACCTTTGATAAAAAAAACAACCAAATAGAGTCTTCTCCTAATAACCCCACTATTGATAATCAAGAAATTCCAACCATTGATCATTCCCCTACTTGTGATGAAGTCATTTTGGAAGAACCAATCCTTGAATGTCAAGAACATTTGGTTTGTAGTTCTCCTAAAAACTCTCCTCCTAGGGAGGATATCATGTTGCAAGAAAAGGAAAACATTTATAATAATGATATAATGTCCTTAGAAGAAGATGAAGAAGAAATATTGGACTCTCACTCATTAAGGGATGTTACTATTATTCAACCTCAACTCATCCTTTACCCTCCTTCAAACAAATCTCCAACTCCCAATAAACTTGAACTTGTCCTTTACCCACCTAAGACTAATGTTTTGTAGCAACTAAGTCATAATACCATTTCTCATACATATAACACTAGAAACAATCTACAACCACCACAACCAACCCTAATGCCCTTACCTTTTCCTAATCCTATCCTACCTAACCCTATCTTACCAAGTCCTTCTTGAGGAAAGGAGTATGATCTTACTAAGAAAATTAAAGAATACTCCTGTTAAGATATCATTGTGGGACCTTATTCAAGCCTCCCCTCATTACTACAACATGATTCAAATAGCTTTACAACAAGTTCACATGCCTTCTAATGCACAACCAAATGACATAGCAGCCATGATCCAAGGACTGAATTTTGATATTGTTTTCCACCAAAGTGAATCCCCCCTTTGGAAGTGCAAAAAAAAATGATGCTTTTATGATCATGATCAATATAAAATAATAGGGATAAAGTGAACCCTTATTGACAATGGATCTACCCTTAATGTGTGTAGCATAAACCTTTTGGATAGGCTTCGTGTGGATAAATCACAAATTCAACCTGATTCTTTATCTCTTAAGGGATTTGACGATGTCAAAAGAAACCTCTTGGTGTGATTACTTTACCTATTACCATTGGGAAGGAAACATTGGAAAAAAAATTCATGTTATGCCTCATGAAATTTCATATAACCTTTTAGGTAGACCATGGATTCATTCAATGAATGGGGTGCCTTCTACTCTTCACCATAAAATGAAATACATCTACAACAACAAACTGTACACACTTGACACTCATCCTAAGCCTTATGGTGTCTTACAACATGAGAAAAACAAAGATGATACGTTGAGAATATTAACACCAAACACACAAGTAGAACCTATACAACCAAAAGAAAAAGAACAACACATTGATGAAGTTACAAAGCTATTCAACGATGATTGGGGTTCCTTAGATTTCGAACATACATTCATGGGTGAGTATAAGATCATAAACAAAGATTCAAATAAGGGAAATGAAAACATAGTCATGTCAACACAAAACTCAAAAGACCCTTCGAGAGCATCCACCTCAACCAATTTAGAACAAAACACAAATTACATGACAAAATTTGACAAAATTCATCTTGAAAAACCACCAAATCCAAATGAGATGAAGAAAATCTATGGAAAAGGTTATGAGATTATGAAACAACTTGGATGTAGTGGAAAAGGATATGGTACTGGAGAAAAAGGTATATGTATCCCAATCGATCCTAACATGCAAGAAACAACTCATGGTCTTGGTTATTGTATATTGATAGAAATAAAAAAGCCCTCACTCACCATCAACACTATCACACATGATTCCTTTAAGCCAGATTTAATAGTAGTGCATCCTGAAATTATTGACACTAACTTGGTCTTGATTGTTCTCCTTTTCCTAAAATGAAACAAACAAATACATATTCACTTAATGTCAACACCATCTTGTAAAATACTAATGATTTGAATTCGTTAGATTTTACACCCTCCAATAACAAAGAGAATGAAATATTGCAATCTAAGCAGTCTTGTGTAGGTATGATATCTTGTACTAAGCAGGAGGTATCTTTTGTACAAACCATTGATCAAGAGGGTATCTTGTAGATACTCCTCCAAGATCACTTGATATCCCTTCCTCCAAGAACTCGAAAGAAATTTTATGACAAAAAATCATTTTGTACATATCATATAGTTCACAGTCATTATACTAATGAATGTAAGGCTTTTTGTAGTAAAATCCAATATCTTAAGGAGTTTGGTGCTCTTCCCCATGTGGGGGGCACCTCATTCCTCTAATCAATACTGATTTTTACTCTAGCATGTTTCTCATCAATCATTTTGGCTCATCCTTATCTTGCACTAAGTGGGGACAAGGGATTAGTTAGCCTTGTCCTTGTATGTCACTTGTCTTTTTATCTTTTAGCTAGTTGATCACCTTTCATGAACATATAAGAGAAAGCTTGGGATGTGGATGACATGACTTAAGATGGCTTGGATGTCACATGCTACCTTATTCATGATGTAGCTTATAGGAAACATATGACTTGGCATAGGGCTTCTGAGTAAGCTCTCATATTTTCCTCTTCTACTTTAAAGAAATTGCTCACAGTAATGGTGTTAGCAACCACTTTAAAGTGGGGGTGTACATCAACACTCATGTTTCACTTCACAATTTTTCTTTCTTCTTGCGATCTGTGTCCTTTTGTTGGTGGTGTCATTGGTCTTGATTCCCTCCAAGAGTGTGATATTTCTTTTGACTTGTCCTTTCTTGGAAAAATGATGAGACCTTTTGTGCTTATCCTCTCTTCGAGACATTAAGCATGATGTTCCCTAAGATGAGACCATGCACAAACAAAGAAAAATCCACTTTAACAAAATATTTACATGACATTCAAAACCATTTGCAAAAATAATTTCATTGTGGCACCTTATTAAATTTATTAGGAGGTATATCATTGGTATGATTCAAGTAGGAAGCCCATTATGAAGCATGAATTTCCCAATATCCACTTGCATGTGGGCATGTGCAGGATCATGGTATGCCAAACAGGCCCTTAAGTGGCAAAAATTCAGAAAAATCAGTGTTAGGCAACTTGACGTAAATATTTGAATAAGTTATCTATATTATTTCAAAAATATGTAAGAATAGAATTTGTAGAAAATTGAATGTAGTTTCTAAAATACTAGGTTTATTTAAAAAAAATAAAATCTATTTGGTGAAATTTTGAAATTTCAATGCGAGTACTTAAATTTCAGGGAAAAAATAAGAAGTAGGTGTCTCGACCACCTAACCATAATAAAATGATAATATTTTTTTGTAAGATTTTATATATAAGTAGAGGACTCATGTCGGATGTGATGCATATTTTTTGTAATTTTTTTCCAAGTAAATAATTAATTATGAATTTTTTATTACAACTTTTAGAAAATATAAAAACTCATCATTAACCACCTTAACTTGGTCAAAATTCATGAAATTTAATTTTTCTTTTTTTAATCCCATATTATGTAAAGCATAGAATGTGACACATGTTTTGGATTCAAAAATATGATACCGTTGAAAGTTATAGATGTTTTCAATTAGCCTATCGATCAGGGACTTTAGTCGTAATTCTAATAGAAAATGAATAATAATTATTTATTAAATTCAAATTAAATCATAATTTATATTTTTGGAAAGCTGAGAATCTCCTCTAAAAACCCTTTTCGTTTCATTAATTTTGGGTGAAAAAAAAGTCGTCAGCCACATACCTTACAAATATTGCCACTTTTTGGCATACCATGATCCTGCACATACCCATGTGTGAGTGTATACTAGTCATCAATGTCTGTTTCTCACTTTTAGGCCTTCTCACCCATTAGACAACCATCAGTTTCGTCACCTCAAAGTGGGTTTGAATTTTTGGACAAACAACCTAGATCTGATACACATCATGATGGACAAATGATCAAACCTTGATCCACCTTTTTATTTTTACTCATTTTAACTTCTATTCCTTCTAGTTATTGTCATTGCATGATTGTGTATCTTATTTTTCTACAAATCATTCACCTTGTGTGTGTCCTTTTGCATTTATGTCAATTTGACTTACGATCTTGGATCTTGGGGGCTTGACCACTTCCTCAATCTTTGTTATCCTAAACCATCCACATTAGTATGATTGGACCCCTCTCGAATGCCTACTTTAGTGTGAATTTGAAGCAGGTTCATCCTCTCACTAAACTGAGGGATAAATATGGACACCAAAAAAGTACGCCTTTTTCCTTGCTTGACTTGGGAATAATTAATCATAAATTTGACTTAATGTCACCTTTTTCTAGTGTTGCAAGCTATTGTACACATCCACATTAGATCTTGGGACCTTGCAAACTAAATAAAATGCATTTATTGATGTCCTGTAAAGGTGTTGTAAAGTGTTGCAAATAACTTTCACACTTTTCTAGACTTTTATTAGTCATTTAAGTGTACTGGACCTATTTTCCCCTTAATTCAATATTGTAAAATGTATTTAATGACATTCTCACATTAATATATAAGTCTTCTATATGAAACCTAATCTTAATCCAGTGTTGTAATGTGTTTTACACATTCACATTGGATGTTGTTCCTTTCTAGGCTATATGGACCTCATTTTAATGTTGTAAAGTGTATTTAACCACACTTTCACATTTAAATTTGTGTCTATAGCCCTAATTACCCTTTATATCATCATTAATAGGACCCCATATTGTGTATCCCAAGGCATATTTTGATCAAAGACCTAATGAAATCGACATATAAACTTGATTTCTTCACTCCCCAACATCCTAGCTGGAAAAAGAGCCACTGTGGGACCCATTCACCACTTTGGGTGAATGAGTCCCATCCATGTGGGACTAAGTTACCCACCTTGAAGACTTAGTCCCATTTGGGAATTTTTCAAGTTTTGAGCGGGAAAGATTGGGTTTTAAGTTTAATTTTACTCCATGTCAGCCTTGAGGATCACACTAACATGAATTTTAGGTGGATTTCCTATAAAAACAAGCTTTCAAACCCTAATTCATAATTCATTCATCATTGATTATCTCTCTCAAGTCAAGAAAGCTAGGGTTTTAGCATCTTAATTCATGAAGATAGCTTTCTAAGGCATTCAAGGGAAAATTCTTCATCCATTGTTGCAGAAATTCAAGATCTATAATTGTGGAAAGTTTCTAATTCCTTCATTTCATGTTCATGCTTCATATTATTTCTTCATTTGGTTTAATCACCTAAAAGGGGTTTGACCAAGGAAAACCCATATTCCTTAACATTCAATATTTCTCTCTCATTCCTTGTGTAGTTGCATATTTAGGTACCTTCAAGGCTTGCAGGTGATTGAAGAATAGGTTGAAAACTTGTTCAAGACATCTCCTTGATGGCTAGGTTAAAATTTATATAAAAATTCACTCACAGTGCCAGAAATCAGGGTTTGAGATCCATAAACTCGTCAGGAGTAGAAGTATAGACCGAGAGCTACAGGTTATACTTTTGAATTTCCTAAAATCTAGAAGTGGACTAAGTCTCCATCAATGGCTTATTAGTCCCATTGCTAGGCCTAAAAAGTGGTTTTTTGTAGTTCTAAGTACCCTTTTATCTGAAACAGGTGTTTTGACAGAATTTCCCCATAACTGGACTAAGTTGCCCAGCTTGGTGTATGAGTCCCAGTGGTCTTCAATAGTGATTTTTATAGGATTCCAGAGCTCCTCTCCATCACTTTCCAAATTATAGGTACACCTCTTCAGTTTTATTAATTTTTGTTACAATTTGTTTCCATTCTTAGGTTGTAGATACATAAAAATGACCTAGGCCTCTAAGTTCTCTTTTTCATCATTTTCTTCATAGTATAATTAAGACATTTTAATTATGTCCTTAGTCCACTTTTGACGATTGATTAAATAATTCATAATTATTTAATTAATTCATGTCCTTTATTCTTCATGATTATTCAATAAATAAATTTTATTTATTTATTTAATACACCACCAGTGCTTAAAAGTCTTATAATTAAATAAATTCTTTAATTTATTTAATTATTGTCACCTTGATATTTCCTTCATTTTAAATAAAATTATTTATTTAAAATGGTCCTATTTTCTAATTTCCCTCTTTTATTTACTGCCATGTGGCCCCACCTTTTTGAATTAAATTAATTTTTAATTGAAAATAGTCCTTCTTCTCCAAAATCAAATAATTTCCATTATTATTTGATTTTCCAGCCACTTAATTTTTTGTGCCAATCTTATCTCTTGTCCAATGCATTGTCAACCCTAGATTTGATTTTCTAAAAATCAATCATGTCCATTCATTTCAAATTTTACCTAATGTTTCCCTAACCCTAATTGTGCGTTGTCATATTGAAACTTTTCCATTGATTCTAGGGTACTTGTCAACTTTTAATCTTGACCATTCACTAAAAATTGCATTTTCTATAAAAAGGAAATTTTTGTCTCATTTTGTCATCTCATGTCATCTTGCAACTTCATGCTCTTACAATCTTAGGCAATCTTGTTTAGGAAATCTCATATTCTTGCACTCTTATCATTTTTTAATAAGCATATTTACATCTCATTTGGCATAACTTAGACATAGTTTTGATGCTTGCTAGTTGCATTATAGCATATTATTGCATGTAGTCATCTCAAATCCTTCAACCTTTGCTTAGGGATTTTCATTGTCATTAGGGTGCTCACATCAAATCTGAGGGAAACATCACATTTTTCATAAATTTGAGAAGGTATAATGGAGGTTAGCCATGGAGAATGAAGACATTTGGTGAGATCACTTCATTTTGTTTTCATGTTTTTCCTTTGCACTTCATCATCACTTTGGGTTTTTATGTTTTTCATTTAATCTACTAACCCTAGGAAAATTCCCTTGGTTACATTGGTGAACCTAATGCCAAATCGAACATTTTTATTTCCATATGACATTTTTCTATTTCATAGGTATAGGTACAACCGCGACACATTTTCTTTGTAGAACGACACATCAATTATTTTATGATGCATTTTCTCCTTCGAACACCGCATACGCTCTAATGTGATGCATACAACTTGCAGAGCAACGCATTTGCTTGGCTAAGATGCATTTTACTTGTAAGTTACCGCATTCATCTATCAAATTCTAGTACATAGAACCAAGCCGCATTTGTTGTATAGAGTGACACAATTGCTCTGTTGTGATGCATTCATCTGGTAAAATTTTGCTCTCATGTTTTTCTAGATTTATCTTTATTTCTTTTTTCAATCTATCTTTCCTTTCTGTAATTTATTAGGTTAGAGATTTTTTGGTTACTAATGACTTGTTGTAGCATGTGGCTTTGATTATTTTGTGGGTCCAAGACATATCTTTGAAACTACTAACAAGTGGTTTTGTAGGTTCGATTTTCCAAGGCCATTACTTTAAAACATTGTGTTTGTTTATTTCTATACTAGAAAACACTTCAATTCATGCATTAAAAATAAATTTTGTTGTCCTTTTCTTGATTTTGTTTGGGTTGGTAGGTGATTATGATCTCACATTGTGCAAACTAGGTGATCAGAAAACCAGACCCATCCATTTTTGTGTTTACCTTGATTCAATAATCAAAGTATCCTCTCCTCTTGCATACTTGTGCAATCATGGGTGTCAGAGAAACATTTATTGACTCTAGAAATTGGGCCTTCCTTGGTGGGAAAAAGTACTCACCCCAAGGTGACTCAAACTGGCAATGGAGCTCTTTGGCCGAGCTACCCCTGACTGGTATATAAATGTGAATCCTAAGGGAAAGTCTGGGATTATGAGTATGGATGTGTCATATAGAAAAGGTAGGATTCCCCAAAACCATATTGAGCATAAACTCTTTAGGATGGAATTCCTCCTTTAATAGAGCTTAATCTTTTCCCCATGTATGGCCACTTGAATGGGGGTCCAAAACTAAACACCTTTGTGTAGTAGCCAAAATCCTTCTATTTGTTAGCATAACAATGGTCATTGTGAAGGAATCCACATTCTTGTAGTTCTTAGTACAGGTGATCAACCTGCCATGGGAGATTTTTGGGGGTTGGAAGCCTGGCTGGCCTGAGAAGTAGTGCACTATAAGGGGGAGCTTGTGCAGCCAAGCTTCTAGATTCACACACTAAGAATAAGTGTGGTTGGGGAAACCCACATGGAATCTAGTGAGGATTTTCCTTGCCTAACCTAGGATTGTGCTTGTCTTCATTGTGCTTGTTTGAAAAGACAACATATTATGTTTTCTAGCTATTTTCTCAGAAATTCAAACAAAACAAACATCACTTACAAATCTGGAAAGGGTATGTGCAGGATCATGATGGGCTGAAAAGTGGCAATATTATGGGTATTTGTAGGGTATGTGGCTGACAACTTTTTTTTACCCAAAATTGATGAAATGCAAAGGGGTTTTAGAGGATATTCTCAGCTTTCCACCAATATAAATTATGCTTTAATTTGAATTTAATAAATAATTATAATTCATTTTCTATCAGAATTATGACTAAAGTCCTGATCGATAGGCTGATTGAAAAATATCTATAACTTTCAAATGGTATCACATTTTTTGAATTTGAAACATGCTTCACATTCTATGCTTCACATACTATAGGATTAAAAAAAGAAAAAAAAAATTCATGAAGTTTTGATCAAGTTAAGGTGGTCAGACATACGAGTGTTTATATTTTTTAAAAGTTGTAATAAAAAAATCATAATTAATTATTTACTTGGAAAAAAATTACAAAAAATATGCATCACATCCAGACATGAGTCCTCTACTTATATATAAAATCTTATAAAAAAATATTATCATTTTATTATGGTTAGGGTGGTCAACAGACACCTACTTCTTAGTTTTCCACGAAATTTAAGTACTCTTGCATTGAAATTTCAAATTTTCACCAAATAGATTTTATTTATTTTTAAATAAACCTATTAGTTTAGAAACTACATTGAATTTTCTACAGATTCTATTCTTACATATTTTTGAAATAATATAGATAATTTATACAAATTTTTACATCAAGTTGCCTAACACTGTTTTTTCTAATTTTTTTGCCACTTAGGGGCCTATTTTTTCCATGATGATCCTGCATATACCCAAAACAAACAGTCAACCTTAAAAAACTTAGATTGTTTACCAAAACTATAAAAAAAATAGACTTTTTTCATTTAGTACCACATCTTCCGCGATGCATTTATTCAGTTGCATAACATTATCTCTATAGAACACCACATCCGCTTTCAAAAAATGCATTTTCTTTGCAGAACACCATATTCACCTAGCCCAAATCACATTTTATTTTTAGAAAGCTACATTTGCAATACTAAGTCACATTTTCTTTTTGTAGGACCACATTTGTTAAAACTGAGCTGCATCTTCTATACTACGACACATCTGTGACCTGAAATGACACATTTTCCTAACAAAAACAAAAAACTTGTCACAGACCAGAAATTGAATTCAAACCTATCCAAACTATCTATAAACATCTTTTTCCAGAGGCTTGTGTCAGAAACCAAATTAGGAATTACTCAAATATTTCATCATTTGCATCCATTAGCTTCCATCTGTACCTTAGGTTCAACCATGCTAATTTTAGTTGCATTCCATAGGCTTCACAATCATCATTTCCAGCATAAAACTAGTCATTAGGTCTTCACTTTTGCAGAGTTTGGATTAGGACAACTCACCATACCTTGCAAAATCACTACCTTCAAAAATAGGTTATCATTGGGCTTGGTCATCATAATTCCTTTTAGTCATTGTCCCTTTTGTGAGACTTTCTAACTAAAAAGTCTAGTTAGGAAACCTCACTTGTCATTTTATCCTTGTCATTTAGTCCTTCAAAACAAGTCCTTTGGTGACCCAAATTGAGACATAGATCAAGCTTTGATTGGTTGAAAAATTCCATCAAAAACACATTAGTCCTTACATTTGCAAACATTAAACTATTAATCATTTTAGTCCTCACCTTGCATATCTTATCCTTAAAAATAAAAAAATATTGTCATATCTTCCATCCTAGTCCTCATTTGGCATCTAGACTTTGCAATAGTCATTTCCTTAGTCAAAATTTTCATATTAGTCCTTATTGTCACCTTGGAATTTGGTATCTTTTCTTAACAATCTTGTTACCTTGCATTAGTCATTTCCCTTAGGAAAAAATCATTATCACCTTGCATTGACATCCTTTATTCCAAAAATCCAAAAAAATAGTTGTAGTCTTATGGCATCCACCATCATGTCTTAAAGTCACCTTGACATGCTTGCTAGTCAAATTGAATACCAGTTTAACCATAATGGTCACACTGAACTAGCCATAGACTTCAAAAGACATTATCTCCAATCCAAATCCAAATCAACCAAAACCCATGGTCAATCACCTATGTACCCTTCCTACGAATAATCCATGAGTCCTAGTCCTTCTTCCATCTACCCTCACTACCAAAAGTCACTTAACACCATCCATGAAATTAGTCCACAACAAATGTCCATTAATCACCCTTATCCTAACCTTGACAAGGGAAGCCAAATTTCCATTAATCCCTTCCAATCCTCCATGTCCTATCCTAGTACTCCATTTACTAAGCCAATCCAAATCCCCACTAATCCCATCCAAATTCCCACATCTTATCCTAGTCAACCATCCACTAACCCATGTCAAGTCTCCATGTCCTATCCTAGTCCTTCATCCATCAATCCAACCCAAGTCTCCATGTCATCCACTAATCCCTTCAAAGTCTCCATGTCCTATCCTAGTCCTATAGTCACTAATCCTTTCCAAGTCACCCTGTGCCAACATACATCTAGTAATGAAAATTTTATCATTGTCCAAAGTCACATCCCATTACCTATACTTGAGGATATATGTCAAGATCAAAACTTAAGGCATGACATCACAACTTCACCCTCATTTCTAGATCAAGGTAGTCCATCCCATGACCCCATATTTAAGTCCATTCAAGAAATCCTCCTAAATAATAATGACATCCAAAATACACCCATCCTCGACAAAGATTCCAGTCCAACTCATGTTGTCCAAGATAATCCCATCTTTGACCAAGACACTACCATTAACCAAAACGATCCACTCCTTGACCTTTATGCCATTCATGTTCAAAAACTTGATGACGGCCCTACCCAAGCTCTAAATATTGAAATTGTCCAAAATGAGACATTTTCCTTCAAGGGAAATATAGATGATATACATAAAGAACAAGATTCTTCTACCATGGAAATATTTGCAAATGATCATGCTATAGACGAATTCACTAGACTCTATGAGAATGACCATGAAGACAATTTCGATATCAACTTTGAAGCACCAATAGAATCATCTAAATCTGATATGTCACAAAATCAAACCAAAGATATCAATAAAAAAGCTATCACACATGTCACTGAAGCTATGAAATCCTATAAACTATGATCATCCACTTTTATCAGAGCAGGCTTTCTCACAAAAGAGAATATTCCAAATAACAACTTTTGCATACACAATGATGGGTTTGCAGCTTGCTTCCAAAATGATAAATACCTCATCCCAAACAAAATCTATTAGAGCATGCAATATCAAGGAAAGGACTAGGAATACATGAGCAAGGAATTCTTGAACCAATACAGCTTTCAAAAAATTATAGACATCAAGGTCTTGGCTATTCTTCAATCAACAAATTAAATAGTGTTAGTGATACCTCCTTGATATTGGGGGAAACTTTAGCTAATACAAACATGAAAATTGGGTCCATGAGTAATCCTTGTCATAAGATTGTTGCCAACACTCCTTCCATCCATACCATAAACTGTCATTCCCAATGTCCTAAACCTTCCATTTGCAACCAACAAAAACAAAATTCATACAAAGAAAAAAATCAAAATCAAATGTCAAAGGCCATTGAATAAAAAAAAAGGACAAGTGGACAAATGAAATTAAAATGGATCTAACAAAGAAAATATGTCAAATCCAAAAGTCAATAAAAATGTGGAGCCACAAGCAAAGAGAACTCCTACATATAATAAATGTCCACCTCCTTCAAAATGGTGATCAAGCAAGAAATATAAAAGTGTTCATTCCAAACACCATCCCTAGTTTGGAAACTAAAAAGTGATTCATCCAAGTGTCCAAACAACCCTTCCACATCTACCATCATGCATCATAATCTTACATCCCAGCTAAATTCCAAAATCCTGTCACAAATCCATCGCAACAACTCTTTATCATAAGGACTCTCATTGAACTCTATCACGATGTGTGTATTTTGATAAGGCCAACTCTAGTGTTGATAAGGATCACAATGACATCAATTAGTTGTATGCAAGTGCTATCATTCTAACAAGATGACTACTTTAGAAAGGACATTATTGGCATATCATGGGATTAGTCTCTACACCGGAACTGTCAGTGGATTCATAACAGTTAGTGGTCATCTAAAGCATCAAGGCTATCCAAAAATATCAAAAATACAAAAAGACTGAAAAATTACAAAAATATTGTCACCCTAATGAAAACCTAGCAAACAAGCATCTTGGTGACAATGAAAAAAAAAGACAATAAAATAGTAAAGAGAAAAATTTCGTCCAACGGTGAAAACCTGGAAAATAGGCACCTTGGACAAGTACCATGATGAAAACTTGGCAAACAGGCATCATATGTAAAAATAAATCATCTATGTGGACCACTGCACTTGGGGGAAAGTTGTCTCATCTCCCATAACCATCCCATGACCCTTCTTATGACATTTCCATCTATCTATCCAAGCCCTATCATTCACGTCCATTTTTCCCATCTACCTTGGCCTTGACATAAAATATGCACACATAAATCATGCTTTGGGAAATCTCTTGACATGTCTATCCTTTGGTCATACACTATTTGTGAAATATCATGTCATTACTTTCATAACCTCATTATCCCTATGCGACATAGTCATTGAAGATCATTTGAAAATTCCTCTAGTCTCATGTTTCCTATCTTTTAAGTCAATTTTGGTATCATTTTGTTATCTCATGTCATCTTGCAACTTCATGCTCTTACAATCTTAGGCAATCTTGTTTAGGAAATCTCATATTCTTGCACTCTTGTCATTTTTTCATAGGCATATTTACATCTCATTTGGCATAACTTAGACATAAATTTGATTCTTAGTAGTTGCTTTATAGCATAGTATTGCATGTAGCCATCTAAATCATTCAACCTTTGCTTAGGGATCGTCAATGTCATAGGTTGCTCACATAAAATCTAAGGGCATCATCACATTTTCAGCAAGTTGAGAAGGTATAATGGAGGTGAACCATGGAGAATGAAGACATTTGGTGAGATCACTTCATTTTTTTTCATGTTTTTCCTTTGCACTTCATTATCACTTTGGGTTTTTATGTTTTGCATTTAATCTGCTAACCGTAGGAAAATTCCCTTAGTTACATAGGTCATTTTGCATATCACATTGTGTTTTAAAACACCTTGCATTTTCTTAGTTTTGCATCAATAGTTTATCTTCTTTATCAA
The DNA here is from genome assembly GCA_007258455.2 of Sequoia sempervirens. Taxonomy (NCBI): domain Eukaryota; kingdom Viridiplantae; phylum Streptophyta; class Pinopsida; order Cupressales; family Cupressaceae; genus Sequoia; species Sequoia sempervirens. Next base: position 93,920,871 of record VDFB02075321.1, on the reverse strand, counting down.
TTTCTAGCCTTAGGAACAATATCCTTTGATAGGTTTCAATCTCTATTGCATTGGAATCTCACAAAATTGTTCTTGAGTGTGAACGTTGTGAAATCAGATTCCTCTTCCTTCATTCCCCCTTTAGGTGTGGATAAGGGAACTTGTGAATCCATTTCCATAGTCCACAAGAGGTATGCAAAGTACATAAGATAGTAGAACAAAATATTTATCTTCGGTTATTAATTGTGTCTTTCAAGGGAAAAACCCAAGATTGGTATAGGTTAGTGGCTTCTAATTTTATCCACTCTTGGGATCAGCTGAGAGAGAAGTTGTTCAAGCATTTCTCTAAAAAGGGAGATTGATCCTCATTGCTACATCAATTAATCACCATAAAAAGGGCCCCACAAGAGGCTATGAGTGACTTCAATACTAGGTTTTGTGAAACCTAGCAAAGAATTCCTATTACCACCATGCCTCCAACTACGTTTGTGTTCATGTTTTACCTAAAGGTTTTCATTTTGACTATCACAGTCATGATAACCTCTATCGAAGGAGATATTTTTTCCAACTCATATGATCTAGTTGTACACACAAAAAATAGTCTAATCGATTCCAAAAGCTTCCACCATGTCTATTGATGATCATGTTCATGGAAATCTCTGGTGGCCCCTGAGAGGAAATTACTTTGAACACCTTCAATCCACAAGAAACTACATTGGCTATACCACCATCCATATACATATACAATGGTGTACAACCAAGCACATAGAGCTCCTCTTCATTGGCGTGGGCATCAATGATATGAAGAATCTCATGTGGTCTTTTGCTAATGAGCTAGACCTCATATGACAATAGCAAGAAACACTTCTGAAGCAAGCCATGTAGACCTGTTAGGGAGGAAGGCCATCTTATGAGCAGATTGTGTACCAATGAGCCTCAAAAGAAGGAGGTCAGAAATCGATGCCTACAAACTAGATACTCCTAGTTACCATGGTGCTTCAAGCTGTCAAGGGTAGTCTAAGAAAAGATTTAGTACAAGGATAGAACAACCATGCAAAAGATGAGAACACATTGTACTTCCCATGTAACAATAGTCATATTCCTTGAAAATATCTGAGGGGAAATCTATAGCAGAATATAGTAGAATAGAGAAGTAAGGGCATATTTTTGAGTATGGAAGAATATCAGTATCCCAAAATGGAGAATGCCCACTTATGAGCACAAATGTAAGGAATGTCTTTAGAACAAGAGTTGTATATTGCATCAAACAAAGTGCTTTTCTCATGGATGGAAGAAAAAGACATAGTATTTGAAAATGATACTTGAATGACTAGTGTCCCACAAGTACAGTTGGACTACAACACTATGACATAGACTTTGGGGCCTAAGGATGCTTACTCTTACACTTATAGGGTATTTCACCTAAAAAGGGAGAGATCTAGGTCTCAAAATTCTTATGTGACACTCAAATTAGGATGTATGCTATGTGATATGATGTAAATGAACTTAACTAAATGCAATTGACTAATTATAATGAACTAAAATGAATGCAAAAGTGCAATTTAAGTTATGTTTGAAAACACATTGTGATATGCAAATAACTATGAAGATGAAGAAATATTGCAAAAAAAAGGTATAGTGGTAAATCTGGGTGCACCTAGATAAAATATGAGTTGTCTAGAATTTATGGAAAGATGATGAATTTACTAGTTTTTCACAGTGGGACTCATTCACCCAGGGTGGTGAATTAGTACTCCTAATGATGAAAAAGTGTCAAGAACTGATTTCTAATAGTTGGGATCTGAGATTTGATAAAATACATATTTTCGAACCTCAAGTGGGACTCATTCGCCAAGGGTGGCAAATCAATCCACTCCTAGATTTTTGGAAAATCATACAGCAACTCTGCAACACCAAATTTGGTAATGTCTGAATGTCAGGTTGCCAAAGTCAATTATGTAGGAAACTGATAGAAAGCACTCAACAAGCTTGAAATAATGATATGTTGACTTGAAGAGCCTAGTTGACTTGATTTCCACTTTTCAACACCTTTAAACCTATCAAATCTATAAAACAAAGGCTGCAAAGACATATGCAAAGGGGAAAAATGTTGGAAAGTTAGCAAATAGGGGTTTGCCTTGGTCAAACCACACTTTGGTAATCAAACCTAATAGAAATAAATGAAATGCAAAGGAAATTTAAACTAACATACAAATGTTATTAACTCACCAAATCCTTGATCTTGTAAGTCAGAAGTAATTTCAATGGCTACTTCAAAGTGATTCAATAGTTCCTTTTGTTTATCATGTAAGATGCTTGAATGTGATGTGTGATTGAATGCTTAAATGAATTGATTTTAAAAGATTATGGGAGGATTGCTTGAATGACTAAAGAGATATAAAATGAGGTGAAAAGCACTTATTTATACAATTCTTGTGCCTTACTATCCATTCATACCTCATCACAGGTAGACATCAAGTGACTTTTAATAAAATCCTAAAAGGAAATTTGAAATATTTTGAATTTGTGGCCAAGGGGGACTCATTCACCACCCATGGCGAATGGATCCCACCTAGAACCTAAAAAAAAATGTCGGAAATAATGTTGTGTTTAATGTTACTTGTCGAGATAATATGCAAAAATACACTTAATTAAGCATATGAGGGCATAAAGAGACAAAATAAAGTATGAAAAAGGTGTAAATAAGGAGATGTGCCTAGAAAAGCATGAAGGCTTGTTAGAAGACTTTACAACACTTCACTATGGGACTATGTATTAATTAGAGTCTAGAAGAATGTGGAAATGTCTTACAACACTTAACAAGACCTGCACAAGATGTCGATCTTTGAGTTTTAGTAACTAAATAAGCATGTTCAATCCATGATACAACATAAAATCAAAGCAACATAGTTCCAACACCATGAAAAAAGACCTAAAAGGCCATAAAAAGGACAAAGGGCCATTTTTCTAAGGCACATTTAGCCCCCACTTTAGTGAGAGGATGAACTTGCTTCCTCACACTAAAGTAGCAATGATCAAGCCCCCAGGATAAAGATCCCATGGAAAAATAGACATAGGGATAAAGGAACACACAAGTGTTGAAATGAATTGAATGAAGCTTCAATCATCAATCGAACTAGTTGTGAAAAGAGATCTAGGCTGATTGCTTGAAAAAGAGAATGTGCACTCACTCGAGTGCCACAAAACTAGTTGTCCATAGGGTGAGAAGGCCCAACTATATACTCACTTTGGGGCCATGGAACTATTTTTCCACGGGGTGAGAAAGCCCAAAAAAAAGATACATACACTAGTTGGTATGTACTCACAAACACAAAAGTGGCTATGGGGAAAAGTCATGCTGATAGTTGGGCTTCCCGCTCAACCATGTTAAAGCTATACTCATTTGATAAATTTAACAATGCACCACAAAGCCAAATGAAATGTAAATATTAATTTAAGTTTCATGTGAAAATAAAAATAGGATGGCACCATAGGCATGCAAGTTGTGTTATGCAAGGTGGCCAAACAAATAAGACGGCTCCACAGGCATGCAAGCTGTGCTATGCAAGGTCACCAAATGAGGATACAATAATGTGAAAGATTGTTCAAAGGAGTCTTATTCAGTTTATGTGAGGTCAGTCACTTAGGGAACATTGTGTCTAATGTCTCCAAGAGAGGAACAATCAAAGAATAGTATATTCACAAGTTAGGGGATGTATTGTGTCGCATCAAACCACAAAGAGGAATGTAATATGCTAAGATAGATCACACTTATGAAGGGCATCACACCCAATGTCATCCACAAAGTGACAAACACAACATGTAAACAACAAAGGCTACACTAAGAAGCATGAATGCATAATGAACTAATGGTAATGTATGCCCCCCACTTTAAAGGAATTGCTACACATCATTCTATGAGCAATTACTTGAAAGTAGAGAAGAAAAGAAAAGGAAAAAAGAAAACAAGACAATAGAGACAACCTAGAAAGCTCTATGCCAAGTAATATTTTTTGAAGGTAGGTTGTGTCATGTCAAGGAAGAATGAAAAACAAAGAAAGGGAGGAAGTTTCCCCCTAGAAAAGAAAATATACCAAACACATAAGGGATCTATGGATTTGGTGTCAGTATCCTCATTACTGCAATGTTTTTATGAAAGAGTACGGGACTATCATCATTCTCCAAATACACATAGAACTAGAAGAATGACACAAAGAGAGTGAAAAAAAAGGAAAAAGAGAGTCCATTTTGAGTCAACATGGAAGAGACATTGCAATCTCAATGCTTTGCATCATCCCCAAAAGGAAAACACAAGTGAAAAGAAAATAAAATGAAAAGGAAAGAGCTTTTGGGTCAACATGAAGCAGACATTTTGGTCTCAATGCCTTGCGTCATCCCCAAAAGGAAAACATAAGAAAAGATAAGAGAAAAAGGAAAAAAGCACCATTTGGGTCAACATGGAAGAGACATAGGGCATCTCTATGCTTTGTGTCATCCCCAAAAGGTAAACACAAAACAAAAAAGAAAGGACAAGGATCATTTGGGTCAACATGGAAGAGACATAGGGAATCTCTATGCTTTGCATCATCCCCAAAAGGAAAACACAAAACAAAGAATGATAAATAGAAGAATAAAGGTATGAATAGAAGAAGTGTACAAGGAGAGGAAACATCAAATGCATGATACGGGGGAACACAATACGCACACGAAAAGAAAAATAAAATAAAGGAAAAGTAATGCAAATGTAAGTCAACTGTTAACTAAGTTATTAGTTTCCTAGTCTTGGATGAACAAGTGGAGAAAGATATAACAAGGTTAAGAGAAAAAAACATGTTGGACTATTGTTGTCATTAATGTCATTAGTGCAAATCATGTAAGGGAGATTTTCGGAATAATGACTGGCTTTCTCAAGAGCTTTTCAGACAAGTATTGTGTAGGTCATGATGTCAATGAAAATGTCCTCATTCATTGGTTCATGCTCTCAGTCTAAGGCCAAATTTGTAAGGACTCACGGAGTTCCAAGTTTTCATAACCTATGTCAGAGGGTTCTCAAGTTTCATAACCTCTCAACTTGACAACTTACCTAATGGAGTGATAAGGACAAAAAAAATGAATGGAGTTGCGGAGTTCCAATTTTTTGCAACCTATGTCATGGGGTTCTCAAGTTTTGTAACCTCCCAACTGGCTGACTTCTCTCTATTGTCAGCGAGTCACTGATTTTGATCACTTCATAACATTTGACATGAGGTTTTGAGGTTCAAGTTTTTAACGACTGGATGACGTAGTCATTTCAAAGGGAGTTTCATAGGTTCTTTCTATTGTCAATGAGTCACTAGTTTTGATAACTTTGTAACCTCTAACATGAGGTTATGAGGTTCGAGTTTTTGGTGACTAGGTGATAGGTGTATGACACTGACTATGGGACCCAAGGTGA